>JASXTE010000006.1:13802500-14402500 GCA_030280995.1 Hemileia vastatrix | reverse complement strand
ATTGGTTACTATCTTAAATGATCCTAAGAATGCTTCAATTCAAGCATTAATAAAAACTCTTCCTGCAAAGTACCAAAATGCTTTAAATAAAGGAAAGTTCTCTATTGAAGATGGTTATATATATTAGGGGGTATCAATGTTGACCGATCCGCAATTAAATTAATTGCGGAAAATAATCTGCATACCCCAATTATCTTCCGCAATTATTTTTGCTAATAATTGGGTTATTAGACACTTTACGTGTCAATGTTCACCTCTTATCCGACATTTTTTTACTCAATTTTCCATAACCACATCTTGGACAACTTTCTGGATATCCCAGCCTTCTACCTTGTTGCGCACTTCCATTCTCATCCCATCCGCTCAGAATTTCTCCCCATTTCATCTATTTGATTCTTCTCCTTTTCATCTCGCTATCTCATCTGCTTGTTTCTGCTCCTTTTCATCTTCATTTATAATAACATGCCTTGTCATCCTAGATCTTCTCAAAGGCAGCCATCACCCAGTTGTTCTTCAATTCCCACTACTTCCTCTTTCCCCCGCTCAGCCAAGAAATCAAAGACTGTTCAATTAAAAAAAGATGAACATCTCATTCTTATCAACTGGCTGAAAACCAAATCTAACTATGATTCTTGTTTTGGTACTGAGTATGCCACTAAAGTAGGACGGCCCCCCACATCAAAAGTTAATGGCTATCTTCTAATGGCAAATGAATTACGCAATAAGACCAAGGGAAGGATTGATCTTTTGCCTAAACAGATGTCTGAACGCTTCAAGCATTATCGAGCAAAATACAAGAAGGCAAAGGCTCTTTCATCTTCCACTGGTTTTGGGGTTACTGACATTGATATAACTAAGGGTATAAAATCCATAGACAATAAACTTGTTCTTTATGTCCTTACTTTAAAGAGATGGATGCAATTTTTGGAGAGCGAGCCGATGTTAATCCTGTAAAGATGTTGGATGGAGAAGATCCTATCTCCGAACATGATGTCAAAGCAAATCTTTTCCCATCCTCTTCCTCCACTCAAGCCTCCCCTCTTCTAAATTCTACGAATCTAGACAGCTTTGCTATTGATCCTATTGGCAATTTAAACCAACCCAATCTAACTCAGGTCTGTTTCTTTTATCTTATCAATTCTATTTTTTTATATACTTATCTTTTTCTTATTTCTTAAAAGGCTGATGAACAAACCCAGGATCCTCAATCAACTGAGTCTGAAGCTAGTGACAATGATGAGGAGGAAAATGCTACGTTGAACAAAAAGAGAAGGGCTTCAACTAGTCTAAATTTCCTCTCCCAAAGAAGACGAAAAAGTGATACTTCATCACAAACACCTTTTTCTTCGATGGAACAGTTTTTAGAAAAACGTGATGCTGGTAAGTGATATCATACCTCTTATTACTTTACTCTGCTTTTCTTCTACTTTATGTTAATTTTTATTCTCACTCTAGAACAAGTGGAAATTGCTAAAGAGACACTGAGCTTTGAAAAGAAGAAATACGAGCTCTCTTTAAGGAGGGATGACAGAGTACAAGATTTGGAAGAGAGGAAGTATGAGCTCTCCTTACGGAAGGATGATCGGATCCAAGATTTGGAGGAGAAGAAGTTTGAGCTCTCTTTACAGAAGGATGGTAGGGCCCAAGATTTGGAGGAGAAGAAGTTTGAGTTAACTCTTAGTATTGAAAAATCCAAAAATAAGGAAAAAATACTCGAGCATCAAAACTTAATGGAACAGATGAAGTATAAGCATGATCTCCAAGAAAGTTCTAAAAAGAAAGATTTCTTGATTGAATGCATTAAAGCAAACAAATCTGTTGAAGAAATAGAACGTTTAATGAAATTTTTTGTTGACTAGTTTCTTTTATTTCTTTCACACTTCATGTGTTCATATTTATTTGTACATAAATTTTACAATTATTTTCTGTATTTCTTGAAATATCGTATTTTAATGTTAAATATTATTTTTTTAAATAAAATTTTCAAGTCTCCTTTGAAAATTTGACAATCCCCCACCCCTGGATTTTTTTGAAGTAAGGGGTGGGTATCAGAAAAATTCTTTCATGTCATGAATCTTGAAAGTTTTATATGAAAATTCGGCTTTACTACCCCCTGCATTTTACCGGTATCCTAAAAATTCTTACATGTCAAGAATTTCACAAGTCTTATAAAAAATTTTGGCACAACCCCCCATGGATTTTATTGAAGTAAGGGACGGGTATCACAAAAATATTTACAAGTCAAAAAAATTCTATATCTGTTTAAAAAAATTGGCAATACTCTCCCCTGCATTTTATTGAAGCAAGGGGTGGATATCACCAAAATTTTTCTAAGTCATCAATTTCACATGTCAGATTTGAAAATTTGGCAATACCCCCCCCTGCATTTTATTGAAGTAAGGGGTGGAAGTCATCTAAATTTAATATAATTACATAAATTATTAAATAAATATCTAATGTATATCAATTTCCCTAGTTTAAAGTAATGACAATCCCTCAAGCCAAAATGCAGACCAAGTCGAGAAACATAAGTTTGGGACTTTCTACAGGTATAGGAAAGAGGAACCCCATGAAACAAATAAATGTTATCATGATTACCTGTTATACAACACAAGGTCGATGGCTCATCACATTATTTGAGAAAATTGATATATAAAAAATATTTATTAA
Source organism: Hemileia vastatrix (assembly GCA_030280995.1). Taxonomy (NCBI): domain Eukaryota; kingdom Fungi; phylum Basidiomycota; class Pucciniomycetes; order Pucciniales; family Zaghouaniaceae; genus Hemileia; species Hemileia vastatrix. The sequence goes on along the minus strand of JASXTE010000006.1, from coordinate 14,399,830 downwards.
AAATTTATGAAAAAATATAAAATTTTCGATGACAACTCTAATCCCCATACTTTTTGGATCTAGATAAAGTTTTTTTAAATTGAATAACTTTACCTTCTTTCTTTACCTTATTGATTCTTTGTATCAACTTATTACTGATTTGAAATGAGCAACCGAAATGAGTGAAATCTTGACAGGATTTCAAACCAGGAGGAGCTTTGGTCGTTTGATGATTATCCTTAGAAGAATTCCAAATAGTTTCGATGATACCATTTCCCAAACCAAAATCAATGATGCACCGGTGGTCTGGAAAATATAAACCATGTCCTTTGATTTTAGCTGGAGATGGTATTGGGTGGCCAGTTATCGGATTGATATATGAGAATATTCCAAAAGTAAGAAAATTGGCATCATTCCTATCGATATGAATCCTATTGTGGAATCCAGAATGAGTGATAATAACATTAGAAAATAAAAGATATTCGTGGCTGATATCTTCCCATTTGGAGTCACACCAATTCGGTATTCCAACTTTGGTTGCAAGTTCATGATTTTTTTCAAATGCCTTATTACAGAGCTTTTTGAGTCGAAGAGCAAGAAAAGAATTAAAGTAGGGTAGAGTGTCCCACAAGCGAAAATCTTCATCTTTTTGAGCTTTAGTGATATTCTTGACCAACAAATATATGCCTATATGATTGAAATGCCTAGATAATAATCATATAAGAGTTTCAGAATCCTTATCCTCCAAATATGCAATATAAAAATGTGAAATAAGACAAGTGAAATTTGGAAAAAAGGCTCAACTTCAAAGGTCAAAATCTCAGCAACCACTGAACCTAATTCAAACCTGTTTGTGGGAAATGAAAGATATGCTTTAGTAGAATCTTCAGTTAAAGGAAATTTGATTTAAATAAACCTAACCTTAATTTGTTACATAAAAAAATGAAATAAAAATTTAAATTGGGAAAAAAAAGGCTCAACTTTAACGGTCAATATCTCAGCAACCACTGAATCAAATTCAAATCTGTTTGCAGGAAATGAAAGGTAGCCTTCAGGAGAATCTTCAGTAAAAAGAACATTAGATTTGAATAAACCTAACCCTAATTCCGAGTCTGACTTTCAAAATTTTACAAAAACTTGAAAAGTGGTAATGAAGATGAGATCAAAAGGAGTTTTATAAGTTCACTGTTATCCAGATAAGAGTCATACATATATTTAAGTATTAAGTTTTCATAAAAGGAATGAGATATCATATAGGCATGAAAAAAAGGAGATGAAACTTACCTTGATTGAAAAGTAGGAAAAATAGAGTGAGAAAGGTTGATGTTGGAATTGTGGGGAAATTGAATATGGAGTAAGTGAAATGCATAAAGAATGTGCAATGTATGTGTTTCAATGAAATGGAGCCAAAAAAAAGTGAAATAAGGGAAAGGGGGGATAATGACAATGCCAAGGAGGGATGAAGAGTAGGGTGTAGGAGCTAAAAAATAAAGTAAAGAGGGAGAGAAAAAAAAGGTTAATTATACCATTGAAATCCAAAATAACCACTTACAAAAAAAATTTAGATAAAAAAAATAAAATAAACAGAAAAAAACAAAAAAAATTATAATTAGTAATCAAAAAATCAAAAAAAAGAATAAAATGACTTACCTGGAGAGATGAGATGACAAAATGAATGAAACCAAATTGTTTGAGGGATGTTGGAGGATAATAGGAAAAGGATATGAGGGATGAATGAGAAAAAAAATCACTGACAAAATATGCAATTTCAGAAAATATGCGATTTCATGTTGAGCTGGTGAAAGAAAACCAATGAGCCATCCAAAAAAAAGATATTCACAGTAAATTCAAAAAAAAAAAATGAATATGCAACAAACCAAAATACAAAACCAAGTGATTAAAGTACACAAAGAGGACATTTGGAAAGTATGAAAACATAAAAATAAAAAATTAAAAGGGTGAAGAGAAATGTTGGAGAGTAATTGGCATTATAATGGGGCGTATGCCGGTTGATTGAATGATTTGTGAATCAAGGGAGGGGAGTGCCAGTGGTGGTTCAGGATCATCTTCTTCATAAAGATCTATCCACTCATCCTTTAAATCAGCTAGAATACTGTGGAGTATTACGCAAGTCAAGATCCAATGATTTGCAGTTTTGATCTCCAATTTTTTTTGAAATTGGATTCTGAGCTCCCGAAGACTAGAAAATCGTCCCTTTAAAATACCTATAGCATGTTCAATTTGTACTCTTGATTGTGCAAGGTGATAATTAAATTTAGTTTTGGGGTCATTTTCTGAAGTTGCACCACGGAAAGCAGGTATAATGTACTTTCCACTTGCATATGCTGAGTCTGCAAGGAGGTACTGAGATTCGTCAAAGTATGATTCAGGGGATTGAGAAATCCTCATTCTTTGGAAGACGGAAGAGTCATGACATGATCCAGGGCAGCCACTGTGAAAAGCAACAAATTTTTTATTGACATCGCATACAAGTTGAACGGCAATAGAGTATCTAGAAAGAAGATTAAAAGTTAGATTGTGAAAGATGAGAACTTGGAGAAGATTTTGAAGAAACCATTTTTTGCTATCAAAATAATGGTTGCCATCATAAGCTGGCTTTTGACTCAAAGGGATGGTTGTGCCATCAACAAAACCTATACAGCCAGGGAAACCTTCAGCTTGCATTACTTGAGAGGATTCAAGTTGCTGTTCTGGAGTTGGCCAAGCAAGAGTTTGAGACTTGAGGGAAAGGATAGCAATCATACAGCGCTTGGTGTATAATATCACGGTACCATATCCTATGTTAAAGAGATTATCCAAACGTCTTACGGCAGCACCATTTCCATTTGAGCCAAAGTGACATAGAGCAACAGCAAGTTGGATGGCAGGATTACGCTGTTTGTTATGAGAATTGTTATGGAAGATAGGATGATCGGAGATGAGTTGATAAAGTTTGAAGAAAGAATCGGGAGAAGTTCTAAAAAGTTGTGTGAAGTTTAAATGAGGAATGTTGAGAATGGAGGCCAGATCATATCGGGGATCATGATAAAGATTTGGCCCCCTGGTGATGATGTAACACTTTTTGGAAAGAAAACACATATAAGCTAAAGCATCTTCCAAATCAGAGTCAGATTTTTAGTAAAGAACTAAAAGAAAAGTAATAGCATTCATTGTTGAGTGAAGTAGCTTCCTAGTAGAGAGGTGTTTCATTGTTGCCAGTGGAAGGGTTATGTGATGAGGGAAGTGGGAATTCACCGCCAAATGTGCAGTTGGGGTGTGTAGATAGAAAAAAAACTTAAGTGTTTGCCACCAAAATTAAGTAGCATAGAGTGAGGAAATACTTAAGGATGGCATCAGTAATTATAATTCATGTGACTTTCTTAAAAATCCATCATGGATGAGATGAGTTTGGGATCAGGAATTAGGAATGGAAATTGGGGTATAAGAGGAGGGATAATGCATTATCGTGGATTTCTTATCCACTATCCCTGGGGCTAGTGGATAAGAATCTTCCGCAATTAATAATGTCTGATCCCGGGAAAAAAAATTCCTGATCCCTAATTGCGGATCCCTGAACATTGATACCCCCTATTATAGAAGGAAGCTTACCAATGTAATTGTAATTCCTCCTTCAATGAAAGAAACTATCCTCAAACTTTGTCATGATGACATATTAGCTGGTCATTTTGATCTTGAAAAAACATTGATTAGAATCAAAAACACTGCATGGTGGGCTAATATGTCTGAAGACACAAAATTATATGTTGAATCTTGTGATTCCTGCCAAAAATCTAAAAGGTTGACAGGTAAGAGAGCAGGGTTATTACAACATATTGAAGCACCTAGTGCTCCCTGGCAAATCATTAATATGGATTGTGTCACTGGTCTTCCTGTTGCAGGTAAAGACAGCTTTGACTCTTGTTGAGTAATAGTTGATAGATTCACAAAAATGTGCAAATTTATTCCAACCCACAAAGATGTATCCACCAAAGAATTAGCCTTCTTATGGTGGTCTTACATGTTTAATATTATTGGTTTTCCAAAAGCCATTATCTCTGATAGGGATCCAAAATTCACTTCTGAGTTTTGGACCTCTTTGATGGATATTTGTGGCTGTGAGTTGAAATTGTCTACAGCTCACCATCCTCAGACTGATGGTTTAGCTGAAAGAATGATTCAAACTCTGGAAGATATGATTAGAAGGTATTGTGCCTTTGGTTTAGAATATAAAGACAATGAAAGATTTATTCATGATTGGGTCACTCTTTTGCCTGGTCTTGAATTTGCATATAATGGCACTGTTCATTCTGTCACTGAGAAAAAGCCTTTTGAGCTTTGGTTAGGCCATGTCCCAAACACTCCTGCTCAGATTCTCAATAATAAATTACCTAAGTTGGAACTACACCCTGGTGTAAAATCTTTTATGCAAATGCAACAGCTATGCAGAAAACATGCTCAGAGTTGTATTGATAAAGCATTTGAATATGAAAAAAAAGATGGGATAAATCCCATAAAGAATACACATTTAACAAGGGTGATGAAGTGTTGATCTCTACTGTCCATTTCAATTTACAAGGTAACCACAAATTAAAAGATCCTTTTGTAGGACCATTTGTTGTTAAAAGAATGGTTGGTGATAATGCAGTAGAAGTTGTATTGTATTCTCCATATGATAGGAAACATCCTGTCTTTCCCATTTCTTTTCTTAAGCCTTATACTTCCAACAGTGACTTATTTCCAAAAAGAAGAGGAAGACCTAAGAAAAACCCTCAGGAAGTCACAGAAACAGCAGAAATTGATAAAATTCTCAATGATAGAATTATCACTTCTGAGAGAGGTACTGAATATTTATTGAGATATAAGAGCAAATCATCTGAACATGATGCATGGATACCTGGCAAGGAAATTTCAAATCTGCCTACTCTGTTGAAAAAATACAAAAAGAAAAAATCTTAGCATTTTTTTTATTGTTTTTTTTAGAGTGAGGGAGTGTCAGCCAGGCTATTCCAGGAGTCCAGTAAAAATGATATGTAACTCATAAAACCTGAAAGAGTGGGTAAGAATTGTATTTAATGAATATAAATTAATATTTTATTGCATAATAAAATTATATATGTATTTTATTATATACAAGTGTTATATTAATTTATTGGTTATATAAATTTTTATATACAGTTAAATTGAACATAATATAATATATTCTACAAATAATGGCACATTTTTATGTATTTAATAATTATAAATTTATATTTAATTAATTGAAAAACATATATTATAATTATAAGTGTAAAACTGACTTATAATATATTTAAATTAATTATTTAAATTTATATAATAAATAACACCTTTCATATAATACTAAACAATAATTAATGACGCTTCTTTTAACCCTTAATTGTGTCAGAAAACCAATTAATTAATTTATACTAAATTGAGATTAATTACATGTTTTGTTGCGTCAAAGTATTTTTTGTTTCACTTAAAATATCCTTAAATCAGACTGTACCATCTGTTTGGAATTATTTTTCTCATAGTTCCTATGTTCCAATCTTATTTAGTTATTCACTATTTTTACTTACTGATTTAGGAATTAATGGCGGGGAAATTGGATTCTTAATTGGGGTTTTAATTATTTGTTTCATGTTTTTCTCTACATTGTTATGTTTCATTTACTCTTTGATATATTTGTATTCTATTCTAACTATTGTATTTACAAACATAGTGGCGCTTCATAGGACCCATTGCCTATAAAAGGGCCTTGGATAATCCCCTGTAGCATCATCACTTATTATACACTCCATAAATTAAATACTATTTTACTACATTTATATTTTTTATTAGTAATACAATTCTAATTAAAATTCTATATAACAATTTAAAGGTTGCTTTAAGTCTGATAGTAATTAAAATTGTTTTCCGCGCAGAACCCTTACATTAAATAGTATTATTATTAATAAATCCTAAGTTTTTGTCATCTCTCAAAGTTGCTCGCCGTTGTTTTCCTTTTAAATAAATTAAATATTTTATTATAATTTATTTCTTTTATTTTTCCCTTGTCCTCCTCCTTTTCTCCTCCTTTTCTCCTCTTTTCCTTACCTTCTTCTAGACAACTGACCAACATAAATATTGGATGCTTCCTTGACCCTTAATTGTGTCACTAAAATTACTAAATTAATTAAAATACTTATTATTTGAAATGATAAATTTAAATTATCATTCTAAATAGGTTATTTAATTAAATTAATTAGTTTTTACAATTAAATTAATAATTAAGTTACTTGAAATAGTAAAAATAATTAATTTAATTTTCTTTATACTGAATTAAGATTTATTATATATATTAAAAGCGTGAAAATAATTCCTTTTGTTTTGATCTAACCTTTTTCAGTTATTTGTATTATCTGTTTTAGATTTTCTTTCTCACAGTTCTCAGGTTTCATACTTATGTAGTTATTTATTATATTACATATTTGTTTTGGGACTGTGTATGGTGGGAAAGAGTTATTTCTTATTCATGGGTTCACTTTATTGAATCAATTTTTCTTCTAAATTTGTATGTTTCAGTTATATTAAATTACCTGTTCTTTTCACATTACTATATTCTTTGTAAATACAATTGATACACTTGAGTTAGTCTTCTTGCCTATAAAAGGGCCTTGGAAACCTCTCTAGTAATCATCACTTATTACACTAACAACTTAAATCATATTTTTTTAAAAACATTTATTATTATTTTTATTAGTACCAAAATTCTGATTTAAATTTTATATAATACTAAGGTTGCAGTAAGTCTATTAATAACAAGAATTGATTTCTGAGCATTGAAATATAACTTATTAACATAAATATATTAAATATCAATTAAATCTACTATTGTGTCATTCCTCAAAAATTGTCTTTGTATTCCTTTTTAATAAATTTAATTATTCTATTTATTTCTTATTACTTTTGTAAACCTTTTCTTTATTTTCCCTCTTCTTCTCCTTCATCTAGACAATCCACCAATAATTGGGAGCCTTTCCAAACAACAACAACAATACGCCTACTTGCGACAAACGACACTGTGCATGGACCACCTAAGCCAAAAAGCAAATTTTTGCCACAATCGTTGTGGCATTCTAAATCTGGGTAGGCTACTTAGGTGAAAATTTGATTGGACCTTGGTTGGAAGAAAATCATGGTGTTAGTGGGTGTTAATTTGGTTGAAGGAAGTTAACTGGAGTTTTATTTTGGGTGTAATTATGGTGATTTTTGGAGGATTTATGGTGATTTTTTGGAGGATTTATGGTGTTTTGGAATGGATATATGTTGGTATTCCTATTGTTATTTGATGGTTTCATGGATTGGGTATTGGTTTTACTGGATTTTCTAGGGCTCTCTTGGTATTTTTGGTGGATGCAGTGTGCTCATGGAGTAGCCATTTTTTCCCGGTGCGCTCTGGTGCGCTCCGGTTTTCTCCGGTGATTTTCCGGTGCAAAAGCAAAGTGTACTGGAAAAATTCTGTCATTGTGGAAAATTTTGGTTATGGTGAAAAGATTAACTCACTCTGGCCAAATTAGCTCATTATGGCAAAATAAGCTCATTATGGCAAAAAGAGCTCATTTTGGCAATATTTGCTCACAATGGGAAAGTCTGATCACCAGTGCAAAGTTTGGTCACTGCAGAAAAGTCTGGGCACTGTGGTAAAGTTTGGTCACTTTAGGAAAGTCTGATCACCAGTGCAAAGTTTGGTCACTGCAGAAAAGTTTGGCTATTGTGGCAAAATTTGGTTAGAATTTATCATGCTTGTTAGATCAATAGTTTATTGTAAATCCTATGCATGTAGGGTATTGTTGGAAAGGTCAGGAGGAGGAGAATCAGATAGGGGAAGGGGAAATCTTAGTCTTCTACATGTTTTTTTCTTTTATTTTCGATAATAAGGGTTTTTTTTGTTAATTAACAATTTTTAACATATAACAACAATTATAATAAAAAATATCAACATATAGGGTACCATTGGATAGCTGTCATCCTTGGTGACTCAAATTTATTTCTTTTCTTATAAAATTTTAAAAAAAAAATATAATAAAGAACACTCTTTAATTTTGGTGGGAAACTGGGTAAATCTTGGGGAGACCTTTACTAAGGCACCTTTGAACAGATCATCCCAAGGGTAGTTTCTGGGGCACTTTACTGTACTTTTCAGTCTCTGGGGCAAGTGTTGCGGCTTGTTCTAAGTATTTGCTGTGACTTGTATCAGTGTAATCTGGTATAAGGTATTTGTTTCGGGGGTGTAATCATTTATTGCACTTATTTTTTTTCTATATTATAGGTTTCCAACACTTTCAAAATCTTTCTCTCATATTTTCAACTTATCCAACTCTTTAAGAAGATCTTAAAGCTTATTTAATTGAATCTTACATTTACTTAGAGGGAAAGGTATTTCTTTTTGTTTTTCAACTCCCTTGGATTCTGCCTGCAGTAAGGCGACTGTAGGAGTCTACTCTACACCGTGTTTGGAACTTGGGTTCAAACATTTAGGTTTATAATATATTAAATAATATATACTTTTGAAGTGATTTCTCAATCACTATAGTAAGTTAACCTTTGCCCCTCTCACTTTTATCATTAAATTTTTATTGCAATAACAGTGATTGTGGCTCAATTGCTGATTCAATGAGTGTAAGTGTTCAAAAAAAATTTTTTTTAATTTTTTTCCTAGTTGACCACAATAGAGTTATAACTCAAAGTCCTAGAAGGTCATTAAAAAATATTTTAAATAAATTATTAATTTAATTTTATTGAATTTTTTTTTTGATTTATTGCTTGACCATAATAGTACTCAGTACTTAGTCCCAATATTACCAAGATTTTTTTTTCTGGTATTAATTATTTTGGTTGACTTATTAAACCTTTTTGGTTGGTCCCTTGATAGAAATTGTTACTCTTAATAATATCAATTGTAATTAAATATATTTAGTATTACATTTTTATTGTTAATTAATTTTCTTTGAATTTAAATTTTTTTCAAGAAAATATTTTTTTTTTAATTGAAAATATAAATTAAAATAATTAAAAAACATTTGGTTTTTTATTTCACAGTTCCATGTCCAGTAGTTTGGCAAACAGCATGGATAACCTTCATGTGGATTAAATTGATGTGGATGCAGATAATGAATCTGTAGGTTCTTCATAATTAACTTACAAGAATTCTTCAGTTAAAAAAAAATCTTCATACCCTTCAGGACATAGAAATGTCAGGAGATGTGGCAAACCCCCCTCACCAAACTACTCTGAAAGAGATTAAGCCTCAGATAAATCAGGAAAATCCTCTAAAGGGTATAAAAATAAAAAAGATTACTATGACACAACAAATAAACAATCTTTCCAGACATATAAAAGAACTGAAGGCAGAGAGCGTGAAGTACAACGTAAAAGTAGAAACACTCTGGCAATAGATGCAGGAGCTCTTAAATCACAAGCAGGCTCAAACTCCTCCTTTCCCAGCTTCTCAGCCTCAGCCCCATCAGGCACCCAGCTCTTTGACTTAATATCAGAACACTCTACAAGTGGAACAGTGGTAATGGGACTACCTGATGATCCATTACCAACAGAATGTTCAGCAGCCAGTACCTCAACACCCTGGCCCATCCAGGACACAAACCTACCATAAACCTCTTCAGTCCCATCCTTATCAGGGAGGCAGAAGAAATAAGGCACAGGGGAAATTTCCTCCCTTTCCATGGTAATATTGTGGATAATGGTGAAAGAAAAGTTAAACCCATAAAGAGACAACTTCCTTTAATGAGTAGTACTGATGATGTAATGAGTAAATTATCATTTGATGAAACTTTACATTTAACCTCTACTTCTTTAACTAATCCTTCTCTTTCAATTAAAAATGATTCTGTTTCCCCTGAAGTCTATACCTTGCTTGAGAAATCTTCTGAGGATATATTAAAAGATACACTTGATTTTAATGTTGTAAAAGACAGAAATTTAAGAGATGTATTAGTACATGAGAGTGATAGATTAAATAGTTTGCACTAATATTGTAAAGTGAGCTCTTCTGTAAAAGATACAGCCTATTTTAAAATCAAAGAAACTTTGAGTATTATTCTTAGCCAACAAAAACACATAAAAAGTGATCATAGAGCTATCTCAGATAGAAATATTTATCTGCATAAAACTTGGAGTGATTTAAAACCCCTTATTGAATAGAATTATTCATTGAAAAGTGAAATTAAGTCTCTACACAATGAGTTGAAAAATCTGAAAAATGATTTCCAAGCTCTGATTACCAAATACACAGCTTTTGAGGACAGAAATGTTTTATCCCTTGAAAAAATAAGTGACCAGATGTCTGAAATTCTAAGGATAAGAAATTCTGTGTCTCACCTACTGGAAAAATTCTCAGCTTTAACTGCCAATCATTATGGTGTACATGAATATGCTGCCAATAAATTGCATAAAAATAAAGGAAAGGGGTCTGAACAAAGAAGCTCTTTTCTTCCCCATATTTAAGCCATTAAACAAACAGACAATGAGTCTGTTAAATCATTTTCTACTAGCAAAAAATCTTTTGATGGTCATAAACCAGATGTTTCTGTAAATAATGGAATTTCTGAACACCTGGAAAAACTTCAAGAATTATTAATGTTAAATAATTCAAATCAAAAGATGGACCATCCTGGTAGCCAGAAAAATTGGCCCAAACTGGATCAATATCCCACTTTTGATGGTGACTCTTCATCTGACTGACAACACTTTGTTCAGAGAATTGTAAATATGAGCCAAGCAATTCTCCTGTTAAATCTTATCATGACCAACAAAAACCCTCTACAAAACTTCAAGACAAAACTGGTAGACCCTCTGCCCCAGTTTCTCCAAAGAAATATACAACTAATACTTGTTTTAAATGTAACAAACCATGGCAAAAAGGACACATTAGTGACAAGAAAATTCATATTATTGAACAAAATGAGGAATCAGAAAATACTCAAGCTGATCTTGATGATTTCTTCAGTGACTGTAGTAGCAATATCTTTTATCACCGTGAGTCTTCTCAGGAAGTTCTTGTTTTAAAAAAAGATATCAAATATTTAAATAATTGGTCTGATAATTTTGATATTGACTTATCTTGTGTATAAAATGCTGAAGTAATTAGAGATATTAATGACAGTTCTATTTAAATAACACCTTTGAGAGCACATGTTATCATTAATGGTAAAAATGTTGAGGTTATTCTTGACTCTGGTGTTCGAGGAAGTTTAGTTTCTGAAAAAGCACTGGCTTCTGTAGATAAGAATTATCAATTCAAATTAATACCTATAACATCTGAAAAATGGAAAGGTTATGGTTCTCTTTTATGTCTCATTGGCAAATACAAAACCATTGTATCCTTTAAATATAATGGTGGTTTTGTCAGAGATATTTGTGAATTTGTTGTGATGAGAAATGACAATTTAAGCAATTGGTTTATCATGGGAAATGATATTTTAACCATGTTTGGCATTAAATTGGATCCTGCAAACAATTGTTTTACTTTGGAAATGAATGGGAAAAAATGTTTAAAATTTTTTCTTCAAAAAAGCTTTCTACATTATTATTAAAATCTTGTCATTCTTTGATCGAATTTAAAGATAAACAAAAAGAGGAAATGAATGTATTATTGTCTGAAATTGAAACAGCTTCATTTGATGATCAATTAACTGATAACCAAAAGGATTCAATAGTAGCCTTTATTACATCTTTCCCAATGGCTTTTGCTCATGGTTCTCATGTGTTAGGATTGGTTAAAGATGAAATGAAAATTTCTTTATCTTGCAATATGGATGAAATACCTCCTATCCTAAAGAAAAATCCTTACCCTGCTTCTCCCACAAAGAGAAAAGATATAGAAGATAATATCTCAACTTTACTAAGTATGAATATTATTGAAAAAGTGGATGTTACACCCAAATATTGTGTCATATCTCCAGTTTTAATCTCTTATGAGAAAGATAAATCTACACTTGTGGAGATTCTAGAGCTTTGAATACTTATACTGTGGATGATATTTACCCCTTACCCAGAATTAGCTTTATACATGCTACATTGAAATGTGCAAAATTTATAAGCTGTCTGGATGGGAATAAGGGTTATCATCAAATACCTGTTGAGAAGTCTTCCCAAAGCCTTTTGCTAATTGCTACCCATATAGAGCTTTACAAATATATTAGGATGCCTTTTGACCCTAAAAGTGCCCCTTCAGTATTCCAAAAAGTAATGGATAATACATTTCACCAGCAAATAATTGAAGGTTGGTTAATGGTTTATATTGATGACATCATAGTTTTTTCTAAAACTTTTGATGATCATTTACAACACTTAAATGAAGTCTTCCAAGAAATGGATGAAATTAACATGACTTTATCCTTAAAAAAGTTTAAATTTGGGTTTCAATCCTTAAAAGTCCTGGGTCATGTTGGGTCTGGCCTACAGATCTGTGTAGACCAAGGAAAAGTTGCTGCTATCCAAAATGTATCAGCACCAACTTCTGTAAAAGAAATACAGAGTTTTTTGGGAATGTGTGGCTAATATAGATAATATATAAAAAATTATCATGTCATAGCCTTACCGCTTACTAAACTAATAAGAAAAGATGTGGCTTATATATGGAATGAGGAGGTTCAAAAAGCATTTGATACCTTAAAGAAGTGTTTAATGACAGAACCAATCCTTTCCATTCCAGATTTAAATAAGGCTTTTGTTATTTATACAGATTCAAGTTTTATTGGACTTGGAGTTTTTCTTCATCAAAAACAAATTATTAATGAAAAAGTTTCAGAAGTAGTAATTTGTTATATTTCAAGAACCTTAAAAGAAGTGAATTGAAATATGGTGCCACTCAATTAGAGTTCTTAAGAGTTGTATGGGCTTTAGAAAAGCTTCATTAATATTTAGATGATAAAAAGTTTGAATAAGTTACTGATTTCAGTGCTGTGAAATACCTCTTAAACTTGAAAACACCAAATGAATATATGTTTAGATGGCAACTAGCTGTTCAGGAATACAGAGGTAGAATGACTATTATTCACAGGGCTGGAAATTTTCATTCAAATTTTGATATGTTGTCCAGATTACCTCTTCCAAATGATGTATCCAATCCAGCCTATGTACCTAAAGATGATACAGTACATATACATGGTATATACATTGCAGATATGGAAGAGGAACTGTTACAATTAATTCTGGATTCAAATGATCAAGATTCTGATTTGAATAAATTAGTTACAATCTTGAATGATTCAAAGAATACTTCTATCCAAGAATTGATTAAACCTCTTCCTCCAAACTACCAGAGTGCTTTGAGTAAAGGAAAGTTCTCCATTGAAGATGGTTGTATCTACTACAGGAGAAAACTGACCAATTTCATTTTATTCCTCCTTCCATGTAAGAAACCATCTTAAAACTATTTCATGATGACATATTAGCAGGATGTTTTGATCATGAAAAAACCATTATCAGAATAAATAACACCACTTGGTGGGCTAATATGTCTGAAGACACTAAATTGTATAGGGAATTTTGTGATTCTTGTCAAAAATCTAAGAGATTGACAGGTAAAAGAGCAGTATTATTACAACATATTGAAGCACCTGATTCTCCTTTGCAAATTATTAACATGGATTTTGTCACTGGTCTTCCTGTAGCAGGTAAAGTCAGTTATAACTCTTGTTGGGTAATAGTAGATAGATTCAACAAAATGTGAAAATTTATTCCCACTCACAAAGATGTATCCATAAAATAATTAGATTTCTTATGGTGGTCTTACATGTTTAATATTGTTGAATTTCCAAAAGCCATTATCTCTGATAGATATCCAAAATTCACATCTGAGTTTTGGACTTCTTTGATGGATATTTGTGGCTGTGAGTTAAAATTGTCTACAGCACATCATCCTCAGACTGACGGTGTGGTCTTCCAACATTGGCAGGGGCCTTTGTTGTGTGATTTGGCGCTGTTTGTGCATGTCTTAATTGACATCTGTTATGGAATTTGGTATTTTTCTGGTTTTATTCCGTGGATATTGGGTCTGCGGGTATGTGGGTACTATCATTGGATAGCCCTGGTTTTTCTCTATATTTTATGACTTGAAGACATTTTTCATATTCTGAGTTTTAAGGGGTCATTTCCTCATTTTTCATTTATAAAAGATTGCTGTTTAATTTTGTTTTTCGTGTTTTACGGGCTAACCTTAATTCTTAGGGTTAAGTGCTTAGTACCATTTGATAGAGCTAATTTTTCTCTATATTTCATGTCTCAATGTTGTTATAGTGAAATTCTGTGTTTTAAAGGTTTTAGTAGTTGTAGCTAATTTTCCAAAGTAGATTAGTGGTTTTTATTGGTTTTCTGGCTTCAGGGAGGCCGGGCCGCTTCAGGCGGCATCTCCGACGTCGGGCGGCCCGCCCGCCTCTGTTTTAGGAGGTTGGGGAGTGCTCCAGGAGGGTTTTTTATGCAATTTGGCAGGTACAGGCGCCAGATTGGTGGGTGCGCATGGGCTCTTAGTGGTCTGTGTGTAAATAGTGAATAAGACAGTTTGGGGCAACCTTAATCATCATACAACCATCCGGAGGTGATCTCATTGTTCCTCACTCAGTTTTCACTGTTTTCTGGCCACAATTGGCTGTGTTTGTTGCAAGTGAGTTCTTCATTTAACTTAACTTTGACAACTGTTTTCTCTGTTATAGTCTTGCAAGCTATAGCAAGTATTATTGCTGTCTCTGGTGTGGATTTGCAGCCTACATCAAGTATCTTTGCTGTCTCTGGTGTGGACTTTGTTCTACATTTCAGTTCTTTGGTCTGGTAGTCTATCTGGTGACTACTTTCTTGGCTCATCAAGCAGTCAAGTGTGTTTAAAAGGGGTCTTTAGCAAAACAGGAACCAACTTACTTTAGCAAGTAAATCTCACTCTATTTTTCTAAAGGGACAGGGGATTTTCTCTCTGGTTTTTCTCCAACTCCCTTGCTCAAGGCCTAGAGCTAGTACTATAGGATTGTCTACATTTCTGGCGCCCAACGTGGGGTGGAACTTGCTAGTTCTTTGGAATCTCTGTTTTCTTTGGTTGGCTCTTTTTGGTGTTTTGGTCAGGAGGAATGGCTTCTGGTTCTGCTATTCCTGTGGTGACTGTCAGTGGGGGGAATGGTCCTCCTTCTGTGATGTTTAGGGAGTGTGTGAGGATTAAAACTTGGGATGGTACCAAGTTCAATGGGGAGGATGTCAAGTGGTTTCTAGAGAAGTATGAAACTGCTGCTGGAGTGGATGGTGCTTCCTACCTGGACATGGTGAAGCAGATTATCTTCTTCATTGGTGATAGGTCAGTGGAGAAGGAGATTGTGGCCATGTCTGGCTACAAGAAGAGGGATTGGAAATTGTTGTGTAGGGAAATGGTGGATAGATGGGGTGTCAGGTTAACTATGGTGGACTTGAACAAGGTTGTCAGTGAATGGAAATCTTATGGTGGTGTTGGTAACTTAAATAGTTACAGGAAGTTTCTGCTACAGTTTGATCCTGTGGTGGAATACTTGGTGGAAGTGGAGGAGCTGGCACATGAAAATGCTGCCAAAGATGTTTTTTGGTCTGCCCTGGCTAGAGATGTCAGGATGGATGCGTTGAAGGAGTTGTCAAGAAAGGAATTGATGAAAACTCTTTCTAATGGGGATCAGAAGTTGCCTGCCTTGGATAAGGTGAAGGAGGCTGTTGAGGCCCATTTGAAGTTATTGGCTGTGGACACCTATCAGGAGGGGTGTGCCAAGTATGTCAGCAAAGTCAGTGAGGCTTTGGCTGAAGAGGAAGTTAGGGAGAAGAAGGAGGAGAAGAATTTGGTGCAGGTTCCCAAACAGGAGAGGGACCCAATGGTGGAGCAGCTGGCTGATCTGACAAAACAGCTGCACATTTTTGTCCAAGAGGCCAAGAAGGTTAATAAGGCACCTTCTCAGCCAAGAGACTTTGAAAGAAGGGCTGGTAGGAGTGATCCTTGGGTTTGCTCTTATTGCAGTAGGAGGGGGCACAGGTCCAATGATTGTTGGGCATTGAACAGGGATGTGTCTGAAGGAAAAGTGGAGTTTGATGGCAGGGTTTTTAAGTTCCATGATGGTTCTTTTGTGAAGCCCAGTGAGGGGCAAGCTCCTGTTGATTTGGTCAGGAGAAGAGGTGGTCTCAATCAAAGGAGGCCAAGGTTTGAGGAGATTCCTGATCAGGGGAAGTCTTCTGTTAAGGTAGATGAGGACGTCAAGGGAAAGGGGAAGGAGGTCAATAAGGTCTCTTTTTCTACTTCTTTTGGTGGTTTGGAGTTGTATTCTTGTGGTGGACAGTCAAGTGGTGAATGCTTGGCTGGTGTTTATGATGTTGAAGCAGGAAAGGTGGGTAGGCCTAAGAGCAGTTCTCAGGCGCAACCAAAGCCAAATTCTTCAAAGGGTGATCCTAAGCTGAGTGCATCTAGGAAAAGGTACAGCAAAGAGGAGCTGTACAAGATGCAGAAAGGTATGGCTGACATGGGCCCCCCTAGTTTTGGTGCATTGGACCTGAATGGTGAGCCAATGCCAATGGAGGTGGATTCTGATTCTGAGGAAGATTTCCCTTTGGCTTCATTTCCAAGGCCTGTTGGAGTCAGAGGTTCTGGTGAAGGATCTGGTTTGGTTCCTGTTAATGGTAAATCTGTTGGTGGTGCTGGTCCTCAAGAAGCTTCTAGGACTAAGGTGGTGAAGCAAAGAGCTCACTTTGAGAGGCCAGTAGTGTCTGGTCAAGTTAATGTTATGGACTCTGTCCTGGAAAGGATGAACCAGGGTCAGGTTTCCCTATCTTATGGGGAATTGTATGCTATCAGTCCAGGGTTGGCTGATAGGCAGAAGAAGTTGTTGACCAGGAGAAGGGTTTCTTCTGGTGAGGTAGAATACATTTGTGATTCTGCTGAAAAGCTTGGTGAGCGGTTGGAAACTAATTTTTCTGCTCCTCTGAGATATGTCAATGTCACTCTGAATGGCAGGGAGGCAAGGGCATTGGTGGATTCAGGTTCTCAGATAAACCTGATTTCTTTGTTTGAGGCAACTCATATGGGCCTCCCCATCAAAACTGGTATTGGTGGGAATTTGAGAGGGATTGGTGGCCATGTCACTGAATTGGTCGGAACTTCAGAGTTTGTGAAGTTAGATGTTGGAGGAGCCTCAGGGAAGGTTCATTTTTACATTGCTAAAGGTAATGTAAAAGCAGTTTTGGGCGGGCCATTCTTGATGGATTTTCAGGCAAGAATAGGTTATCAATTTGATTTGGGAATCAGTTTAGAGTTGACTGGTGAAGATGAAAGGAGGCTTCACATGAGGTAATCATCCCCTGGAGAGGATGGTTGGGAGACTAGGCCTGGTTTATCTTCAATGTGCCAGTGCATGGACTGCTGCAGGAGAAGGAAGGAAGTGGCTGCTGCCTCTGGTTTTTTGGAGTGCGGCTCAGGCTCTATTGAGAGTCTGTCTTTTTTAGAGTAATGAGGGCTGATCACCCTAGTGCTACAACCTCTCCCCGAGATGAGGAAATCCCAGGTTGTAGTAGGTCAGCTCCCTTGGAGATATACCAAGTGGATTTTTAACATTCTCTTTTTAATGTTTCTCTTCTCTGAAAGTATTCATCAATTTTTTTATCAAGTCTCTGTTCTCTTTCAAGATTCTTAATTATTTTTAATTCAAGTTTAAAGAAGAAGATTGGTTATATATCTTTATTGAAAGATATGCCGAAAAGTTTTGGGGCGGTGAGATTGGGGTCTAAAAGTAAGTCCTCCCAATTGTGCACCGCTAGGGTTTCTTCTACACCTTTCAAAAACATTACCTGGGCCACACCTGTGAGCATTGGGGAAACCCCTGGTTATTTTTGTAGGACAGAAGAAAACTCAAGAAAAGAAGATAAAAATTTCAAGATAATTCAAGAAAATCAAGAAAAAAATCTGAAGATAATGAAGAAAGAAGATGCAAAATATTTTTGTGAAGATCCTCAAGATCTATTTTTGGGCCTCCAGCATGAGGTTAAGCTGCAGAAAATTTTGAAGCATGATGATTGTCAAGATCAATTTTTGGACCTCCAGCATGAGGATAAACTGCACAATTTTAGAAGATGTGATTCAGAAGACGAATCAAGATTTGAAGATTTGGAAGTTGGAAGTGAGGATGAAGATGTGGAATTGCGGAAAAGTTTTGGAGTGGTGAGATTGGGGTCTAAAAGTAAGTCCTCTTAATTGTGCACCGCTAGGGTTTCTTCTACACCTGTCAAAAACATTACCTTGGCCACACATGTGAGCAATGGGGAAACCCTTGGTTTTTGTTCCAGGTCTGGTGGTGAAGAATTCCTGAAGATCCCTCAAGTTGAAGGTGGAGCGGCAAAGTATAAGAAGGTAGCGCAGAAGATTAGGCCTGTCAATGAGCCTATGCCTGTGGGTTTGAATCCGCCTTTGAAGAGACCTCCTTTGTCAAGAGATCCGTACTGTACTCCTTTGGTGAAGAATCCTCCAGAATTTGTAGAGAAGGCTAGGGTTACTGTGGAAAGATTGAAAGTTGTTAATTTTGGTCCTGATGGGTGGTTGTCTGAGGAAGAAAAGAAGTTGTTGTTGCACGTTATTGTGCTAAGGGAAAAAGCGGTGGCATTTGTTGAGGAGGAAAGGGGTGTTCTGAAGCACTCTTATTGGGAACCTTACTTTATTCCTGTTGTTTGTCATGAACCTTGGCAAATCAAACCTATTCCGATTCCAGAAGCTATCAGAGAGGATTTTGTGGAGATTATTAGGGAAAGAGTCAGGACTGGGTTATATGAACAATCAACATCCAGTTACTCAAGTCCGGTGTTCTGTGTAAAGAAGCAGAATGGAAAGTTGAGGGTGTTTCATGATCTTAGAGCCTTGAATAGAGTCACTATCAAGGATGCTGGTATGCCACCAAGTGCAGAGGATTTTGTTGAAGCTTTTGCTAGAAGGGTGTGTTATGGTTTGGGTGATATTATGGGTGGTTATGATGAGAGGGAACTCCATAAGGATTCAAGGCCTCTTACAACTTTTGAGACTCCTTTGGGAAGATTTCAGCTCACTAGGTTGCCTCAAGGAGCAACTAATTCGGTGGCAGTTTATCAAGCACAGATGGCTTGGATTTTGCAGGATGAGGTTCCTACTCATGCTGGTATTTTTATTGATGATGGTGGAATTAAAGGACCATCCACTGATTATGGTAATGAGGTGTTATCCGAGAACCCTGGCATAAGGAGGTTTGTGTGGGAATATCCATAACTCTAGAGAGAGTGTTGTTCCGGATTGAAGAGGCTGGTTTGACCATTTCAGGGTCAAAATTCTGTTGTTGTGTTCCTGCTTTGGAAATTCTGGGTCATGTGGTGTGTAAAGAGGGAAGGATTATGGCGATGAAGAAGATTAATAAAATTCAGGCATGGCCAAGGCCTAAAAATACTACTGAAGTCAAAGGATTTTTGGGTGTATGTGTATATGTCAGGATTTTCATTAAGGATTTTTCTTTGTTGGCTTCACCTTTAAGAAGGTTGACCAGAAAAGATGCAGATTTGGAATGGACGGAAGAGTGTGAAGAGGCTTTTCAGAAGCTGAAAAAGGTTGTTGGTGAAGATATAATTCTTCACAAGTTGGATTATGGTGTTGGTGCTGGAAAGATTTATCTGGCAGTGGACTCAAGTTATATTGCTGCTGGTGCTGTGTTGTCTCAGGAGGATAAGACTGGGAGGGTCAGGCCAGTAAGGTATGAGTCTGTGGTGTTTAATGAGGTGGAATCTAGGTATTCTCAACCTAAGTTGGAATTGTGTGGCGTAGCTAAAATTTTAAAGAAGCTACAGACGGTTTTGTGGGGGCAGCATTTTGGGCTGCAGGTGGATGCAAAATCTTTGGTTCAGATGATCAATACACCTAGTCTTCCAAATGCTCCAATGACTAGGTGGGTGGCATTTATTCAACATTTTTCTTTTGACCTGGTACACAAACCAGGTAAAACTTTTACTATGCCTGATGGATTATCAAGGAGGCCACCTACAGATGAGGATTCTGATTCTGAAGAGTTTGACAAAGATGTTCCAGTGATTAGGGCCAGCACAAAGGGTGCTGAGGGTTTTTCTTTCCTCCCCCATGAGGCTAAACTGGATGATTGTTCTGACCTCCCCCAAGAGGCTAAACTGGCTGGATCTGATCTTGATTCTGGTGATCAGGATGTTTTTGTTGATGAAGATGGAGTTGTTGTTTGGGACAGCTCAAAATTGGAAAAGGGTGTTTTTGTTAGTGAACTGGATTCTCACAAGGTTCAGTGGAAAGAGAAGGACGTTCCAAAATTTAAGGATTGGTGTCCTGGTTGGGCTGCTCAATTGGCTCATGTTCACACTGGTGATTTTGATGACAGAGTTTTACCCTTGGATGTTGTTTTTTTGGATTTTGAAGATGAGACCTGGGGTCAATCTGGGTTTTATTTTATTTTGGTGGAATATCTGTTGACCTTGGAGAGGCCAGATAGTTGTGATGATGATACTTGGTTGGCAATCAAGAAGAAGAGTCCTGGATTTTATGTGTCAGGAAGGCGGTTGATGAGAAGGAGACATCCTAATCCTCAAGTGGTGGTGACTCAGAAGAAGGGTCAAGAATTGGTTTTGAAGTCTTTGCATGAAGATCTTGGTCATAGAGGCATTGGGGAGACTTTTAGAAGAGTAGCAGACAGATTTTGGTGGCCGGGTATGAAGTTGGCTGTGCAGGGTTGGGTTCAATCTTGTGAAGAATGTCAAAGAAGAAGTCATTTGAAACCTAAAGAGATGGGCCGTGCTACTGGTGAATCAACTGTTTTTGGAAGGGTCAGTCTTGATGTTCTCCATATTAAAGAGGGCAGGTATAAATACTTGATTGTTGCTAGGGATGATTTGTCTGGTTGGGTTGAGGCGGTGCCTCTGGTTAATTTGACTGCCAAGAATGTGGCAGAGTTTTTGAAGAAGGAGTGGATTCATAGGTATGGGTTGATGAAGTTGGTGACTGTTGATGGCGGGCCAGAGTTTGGTGCCGAATTTAAAGAAGCTGTGGCTAGTGTTGGTTCTAGGGTTAGAGTGGCTACACCGTATTATCCTGAAGCTGAAGGAATGGTTGAAAGAGGCCATCAAGTTATCAAGAATGCTTTGGTGAAGATGTGTGGAGATAGTGCCGAAAAATGGAGGCATTATTTACCCTTGGTTTTATTTGCTGATAGGGTCACTGTGAAGAGGACAACTGGCTATTCTCCTTATGAGTTAATGTTTGGTCAAAAAGCCGTTCTACCAGTGGACTTGGAAGCTGTCTCTTATCTTGGAATTGATTGGGATGACGTGCATCAACAGAAGATTTGCTCTGTGCCAGGATGCAACAGTTGAAATGTAGAGAGGAATGTCAAGAGAAGGAATACTCTAGAATGATGAAGATTAGGAATCAATCAGTCAGATACTGGGACAAGAAGTTAGCTCATAGACTCAGGAATCCCTTAAAACCTGGTTGTTTGGTTTTGGTGTATAATAGAAGTTTGGAGAGTCAGTGGGGAAAAAGGTTTGCTGAAAGATGGAATGGACCTTACAGAGTCAGATCTCAGGTGTCTGGAGGTTCTTATGTTTTGGAAGAGTTGGATGGTGCAGTCTTGAAAAAGAGGGTGGCTGCAGACCAAGTGAAGAGGTTTTATCCCAGAGGCACTAGGCATGAAGAAGATTGACTCCAAAATGAGGATAAACTACGGACCATTCTTTAATTTTGGTTTTTTTTTTTGGTGATGCTATGCATCTGTTTGTTGGAAACTTTTTTGTTAGAGGGTACCCATGGGTGGGGCTTCTAGATTTGATCTTGGCAAGTGTAGGGGTGACTGATGGGCTGGCTGCTCTATCAACAGTTACCCCAGATTGTCTGTTTCCAACCCATTCTCTTAATTTGGTTGAACCCTAGTATTGGTTTATTTTCACAGGTTTTAGTCCTCTATGACTTTAAACTGGAAATTGCTTTGGTTTTCAAGTGCCGGACTCTTCACTCTTATTGGTTTGGATTTTTTGAGTTGAATGTTGTGATTTGTTAGAAGGTACCCAGGGGGGGCTTCTAGATTTTATTTTGGCAAGTGTGGGGGTAACTGATGAGCTGTCTGCTCTGTAGAACAGTTACCCCAGAATGTCTGTTTCAAGTCTTTTGTTTTTCCTAGTTGAATTCTAGTTCTGTTGTTTATTATTCAGGTTTTGAGTCCGCTATGACTTTAAACTGGTTTGGGACTGGCTTCTTTATCTTTGGTTCTTTCATATTGGTGGTGGATCACTGGTGGTCTCCCATCATTTTTACTTATTGGAGGGAGCTCACCCAGTGATCATTTCTATGGACCGGACTTTCCCTTATTGGAGCATCTATGGAGCTGGACCTTCTTTGATTTTACAGTTATGTTTTTGCTAGATAGTAGTTTTAGATTATTTTCTTTTTTCTCTTTTTTTCTTTTAATTTTTTTATGGGGGTTGTTTAAAATTATAAAATCAAAAATATATAGGGTGTTACCACATCAGGGTCACCTGGATGTGGGCAAGCATTGGTGGGGAAAGGCTCATCAATTGGCCGGGCAATGCTATTTTATTTTTATTTATTATTTATTTCATGTGTTTCTGTGTTTCATTATTTTTTATTATTTTCTGAATTTCCAAATTTTGAATTTTGTTTTCTGATTAATCATTTAAAAGATTTAATTGTGTATCCACATCAAGGTGCACTTGGATGTGGGTAAGGTATCAGGGGTTCAGCTCATCAATTGGCTGGGGGATACCATTTGTATTATTTTTTATATTTTATTTTATTTCATTTATGTTATTTCATTTCATTTTAATTATTAATTTTTTTATTTTAGTATATCAGTAGACCGTAAAAAAAAAAAAATAAATAAATTATTTTTTGTTACTTGTTTTATATTATTTTTATGTTTCTAATCTTTTTTTCAGGAGCTCATTGTCTAGATGATGAAGCTTCTGGAGGCTGGTCCGTATTGTGGTGACGTTTTTGTTTTTTGTTGGGATTGTGGGAAGCACTGTGTTCTTTGAAGTGCATCCTGCTGGAGAGATTATAGGGATTGGATTAGAGGGAAGTTCAGAAGAGGAAGAAGAAGAGGCAGGAATGGAGTGCTGGAGGGTGTGTTTAATGATCCTAGACATTTTCCAGTGGTCGTCCAGTAGGCGCTTTCTCACGGATTTTTCAAAGTCATTCAAGGGTCCATGAAGGGCAAAGGCTTTTAGCATATTGGAACACATGGTGCTTAGGTGTTTCTTCATGTCTCCATAATCCAGGGTCAAAGAAGTTTCAAGAGTTTGGCCAACTCCAATAATAGATTCAGGAGGAGGGGTGCCAACTAGACAAGAATAATTGGATCAGTAATTATTTTTGTTGAAGAAATGGAATAATTAATTTGGTACTTACAGATTGGAAGCTCATCAAATCTGTAAGCAGCTGGGATTTGGATCTCTGACAATTTTGTTATGGTCATAGTGGGTGGATCAACTAGGGAAAGACATGGATTCTCATGGTCTTCCTCTGAAGGATCCTGAGAAGGTGAACTGGGATGGTGTGGTTCCTGGGGCCTAGTGGGAGCAGTGAGATTGTTGTTGTTATTGTGGTTGTTATTTCTGTTGGATTCAGCTGGAAGAGGTGCTGGTGATGGAGTACCAGGGTTGTTAAAGGATGGAGCAGGAGAGGGGGATTTGGAAGCAGACTGCTCTTTTCTGGATGGAGAATTTGAAGAGATGGAACTGTCAGAAGAGTAGTTGGCTGACAGAGGAGAGGTGTAGTGTCTTTGTCTTAGTTGGGGATGAAGTTGTTGTTGTGGAGCAGTGTGTGGTGTTCTGGGTTCTTCTTGGGGTTCTCTGGCAGTTCTCTTAGAAATCTGGTAAATTTTGGTACTTTTGGACTTTGGAAGGGTGGATTGAATTGCTCTGGGAGCAGTAGGAGGTAGTTGGTTTGAGTTTTTATTGTTATCTGGATGAATTTGGAAATTTTCTGGCCGTTTTTGGAGGTTTTGGCCCTGATTTTCGCTGTTTGGTGAGGCTGGCGGGCCGCCAGACGTCGGCCAGGCCGCCTGGACGCGGTCTAAAGCCTAGGGGTTGATTTTGAAGCTTTTGGAGCTAATTTAGCAGTGATAAAAGAAGTTTCTTGAGAAGCTAAGGCTGGTCTTTTTGGAAGAGTGCGGGAAGCTGAGCTTCTGGATCTTCTGGAAGGAGCTGAAGATAGAGAGGAAGAGGATGGACCAAGTTCTGGAGACCTGGTAGGGGATCTGGAGATGTACTTGTGAGAAGGAGAAGGCGGAGGAATAGGATAGTGGGCATCTCTGTCACATTTCTTTTTTTTGGAATAGCAGGAGTCACAAGCCCTGTTGTAGAATTTGGCTTCTGGATTTGGAAGAGTGAATGTGCAAGGTCTGCACATGTGTATGCACTGTTTGCAGGCATAGTCCCTTGGAGCAGTGAAGCAAGGAAGAGTAGAGGAGTCAACAGCAGGGGATCCAGACATGATTTGTGGTGTGAAAGGTGATGAAAAGGATAAGAGAAGATTTTGTCAGTGATGAATAGAAGATGAAGTGAAGGTGGACGCTCCGTGGGTCTGGCTGTGTGTGTGTATTGCATGAAATTGGCTGGGTCAGATTCATGCAAGATTCTGTCAGTCCTCCATGACTCTAAACTGGAAAATTTATAAGTCTTCAAAGACTTTAAACTGGCTGGTTTCAAGATTTTATCAAGAAGTAGTCCGTCAAGAATTTAAACTGAACACTGTGTTAGTCCCCCAAGACTTTAAACTGAGGGTTGTAAGTCCCCCAAGACTATAAACTGAGGGAAAAGTTTTTGTTGTTGGAGTTGGTTTGAAAGATTGGTGGAGGGTATCCACAGGGGGAGCCTCCGAATTTAGCAAAGGCAAGTTTGGGGGTAATTGATGGGCTGGCAGCTCTATTCTCAATTACCCCAGAATGTTAGTTTTTTCTCTGTGTGTTAATGTGGTTGATCTCTGGTTCTGGGTTTATGATTTAGGTTTTTGAGTCCCCCAAGACTTTAAACTGAGGGTTTTTGAGTCCCCCAAGACTATAAAATGAGGATGGTCCCCCAAGACTTAAAACTGAGGGTTGTTTGTGGTTACATCCTATAGAGGATGTGGTCAATTTTTCTTTTCTGAATCAAACTCAAGTACTAGTGGAATTACAGAGTGAATCAAGAGATGAAATGAAGTGTTCAGAATTAGCCTTGAACTGGTGAATGAGGTGTCTTCTGTTCTCAATGTCCTGTAGATCTCTAGCAGGAGTGGATTGGAAATAGTGAAGCAGAAGTTGTTTCTGTTGAGATGTGTGTTGTTGGAACTTGGCCTTGATAGTGGGGAAGTGCGTTGGTGTTGGTGGTGCAATGGATCCTACATTGTTATCATCACTATCAGAAGAGGAAGGAACTGAGAAGTTATCAGTTTTAAAGTTGAAGGAAGAAATGAATGTTATTTACCATCAGATGGGCCAGGGATGGGGGAACTAGTTTCTTTATGGGTTGTGGCACTCTTCTGGGAAGGGTGGAGCCTTTTGATTAATCTGGGTATCAGGATGGATGGCCTAGATCTTTTGGTGATGGCAGAAGAAGGACCAGGTTGAGGAGGAGGTGAATCTGTTGTAGAAGATAGTGGACCAGGTCTGTGGCAGGTCTTCTTTCTGGAGTGGCAGACATCGCAGGACGTTCTGTATGGATGAACAGGTGGTTTTATGGCGCAGATTAAATTATTTTTGATGCAGTATTGGCAGGGGCCCATTTCAGAGGCAGATTTGGAAAGGAGGTTAAACATGGTGGTTGGATGAAGAAAGAATGCGGACATTCTCAATTGGAGGGAGGATGTGGTCTTCCAACATTGGCAGGGGCCTTTGTTGTGTGATTTGGCGCTGTTTGTGCATGTCTTAATTGACATCTGTTAAGGAATTTGGTATTTTTCTGGTTTTATTCCATGGATATTGGGTCTGCGGGTATGTGGGTACTATCATTGGATAGCCCTGGTTTTTCTCTATATTTTATGTGTTGAAGACATTTTTCATATTCCGAGTTTTAAGGGGTCATTTCCTCATTTTTCATTTATAAAAGATTGCTGTTTAATTTTGTTTTTCGTGTTTTACGGGCTAACCTTAAGTCTTAGGGTTAAGTGCTTAGTACCATTTGATAGAGCTAATTTTTCTCTATATTTCATGTCTCAATGTTGTTATAGTGAAATTCCGTGTTTTAAAGGTTTTAGTAGTTGTAGCTAATTTTCCTAAGTAGATTAGTGGTTTTTATTGGTTTTCTGGCTTCAGGGAGGCCGGGCCGCTTCAGGCGGCATCTCCGACGTTGGGCGGCCCGCCCGCCTCTGTTTTAGGAGGTTGGGGAGCGCTCCAGGAGGGTTTTTTATGCAATTTGGCAGGTACAGGCGCCAGATTGGTGGGTGCGCATGGGCTCTTAGTTAGTGGTCTGTGTGTAAATAGTGAATAAGACAGTTTGGGGCAACCTTAATCATCATACAACCATCCGGAGGTGATCTCATTGTTCCTCACTCAGTTTTCACTGTTTTCTGGCCACAATTGGCTGTGTTTGTTGCAAGTGAGTTCTTCATTTAACTTAACTTTGACAACTGTTTTCTCTGTTATAGTCTTGCAAGCTATAGCAAGTATTATTGCTGTCTCTGGTGTGGATTTGCAGCCTACATCAAGTATCTTTGCTGTCTCTGGTGTGGACTTTGTTCTACATTTCAGTTCTTTGGTCTGGTAGTCTATCTGGTGACTACTTTCTTGGCTCATCAAGAAGTCAAGTGTGTGTAAAAGGGGTCTTTAGCAAAACAGGAACCAACTTACTTTAGCAAGTAAATCTCACTCTATTTTTCTAAAGGTACAGGGGATTTTCTCTCTGGTTTTTCTCCAACTCCCTTGGTCAAGGCCTATAGCTAGTACTATAGGATTGTCTACAACAGTCTAGCTGAAAGAATGATTTAAACACTGGAAGATATGATTAGAAGGTATTTTGCCTTTGGATTATAATATAAAGACAATTAAAGATTTACTCAAGACTGGGTCACTCTATTTCCTGTTCTTGAATTTGCATATAATAGCACCGTTTATTCTGTCACAGAGAAAAAGCCTTTTGAGCTTTGGTTAGGTTATGTCCTAAATACTCCTGCTCAAATTCTCAATAATAAATTACCTAAGTTGGAACTAAACCCTGGTGTAAAATCTTTTATGCAAATTCAACAGCTATGCACAAAACATGCTCAAAGATGTATTGATAAAGCATTTGAATATGAAAAGAAAATCTGGGATAAATCCCATAAAGAATACACATTTAACAAGGGTGATGAAGTGTTGATATCTACTGTACATTTCAATATATAAGGAAATAACAAATTAAAATATAATTTTGTGGGACCATTTGTTGTTAAAAAAATGGTTGGAGATAATGCAGTAGAAGTTGTATTGTATTCTCCTCATGATAGGAAAGACCCTGTTTTCCCCATTTTCTTGCTTAAAACTTACACTTCCAACAGTGACTTATTTCACAAAAGAAGGGGAAGACCTAAGAAAACCCTCAGGAATTCACAGAAACTGCAGAAATTGATAAAATTCTCAATGATAGAATTATCACTTCTGAAAGAGGTATTTAATATTTATTGAGATATAAAACAAGTCATCTGAGCATGATACATGGATGCCTCAAAAAGAAATTTCAAATCTTTCTACTCTGTTAAAAAAGTATAAAAAGAAAAAATCTTAGCATTTTTTTATTATTTTTTAGAGTGAGGGAGTTTCAGGTGGTCCTTCAAGTCTAGAAAATTTTTCAAGGAGTTTCAAGGATGGCAACGGTGGATTTTAGAGGACTCAAAATGTGTACATATTTCTCTTATCTTTTAAAGATTATTTACTCAATAATAAGAGGTAGAGTTTTAAGTATTATTATGATTAATGATTTAGAACTACGAGATTGTAAGTACTAAAAACAATAATAAATAGTAATAAATATTTAAATGTAGTATTGTTTGAATAATTTAAGTAAGTAAGTAATGAATGAATGAAAAGTACAAAAAGAGAGGGCCTTTTTATAGACAAAGATGTGAGAAATAAAGACATGGAGTTAACACCACCTGATACAAGGGTGTGAGAAAAAAGAGACTAAATAAAGAGTGTATGTGAAATAATTAAAGATATACTAATTAGTGTGTTAATAAAAGGTATCATTTTATTTGAAATAAAAATTAGAATCTCTTGGTCCGTCACATTTAGTACAAAAACATTTGATTTAAAATGTTGATTCAACAAAATCTAAATAAAGGAATTTGAAAAGTTTCTTCTTTTTATATTTTTAATATTTTTAATACTATTTTTATTCCCTCTCATCTGTATTATTGAGCACGGTGTTAGGGAGTAAAAATGTATGTGAGAATTACTTATTTTTATTAATTATTTACATAACTTATTGTACTTAGCTAGTTAGTTGTAAGTAATACATAAGTAGTTAGTAAATAATTAATTATTAATAAGGATTAAAAGGCGTGGCTTCATCTCAGTAAGATAATTAATTATTTTACTAGTTAAGTCTAGTAGCTTGGCTGACACTCCCTCACTCTAAAAAAACAATAAAAAAAATGCTATGATTTTTTCTTTTTATATTTCTATAGCAGAGTAGAAAGATTAGATATTTCCTTCCCAGGTATCCAAGAATCATATTCAGAAGATTTATTCTTGAATCTCAATAATTATTCTGTACCTTTTTCAGCAGTAACTATTCTGTCATTTAGAATTTTATCAATTTCTGCTGTCTCAGTGATTTCATTATGGGTCTTTTATGGTCTTCCCCTCCTTTTGGGAAACAAATCACTATTGGATGTATAAGGTTTTAAAAGAGATATTGGAAACACAGGATGTTTTCTGTCATATGGAGAATACAAAATAACTTCAGCTGCATTATCACCAACCATTCTTCTTACAACAAATGGACCAAAAAATGGGTCTTTTAATTTGTTATTACCTTGTAAATTGAAGTGGACTGAATAAATCGACACCTCTTCACCCTTTTTAAAAGTGTATTCTTTATGGGATTTGCCCCATCTCTTCTTCTCATATTCAAATGATTTTTCAATAAATTTTTGAGCATGACTTCTTCAAAGTTGTTTCATTTGAAGAAAAGATTTTACACAAGGATGTAAATCCAATTTAGGTATTTTATAATTGAGAATTTGGGCAGGAGTATTTGGAACATATCCAAGACAGAGCTCAAAAGGCTTTCTTTGAGTAACAGAATGAACAGTGCTTTTATAAGCAAATTCCAACCCAGGAAGTAAAGTAACCAAATCATGAGTGAATCTGTCATTGTCTTTAAACTCAAGGCCAAAAGCACAGTACCTTCTTATCATGTCCTCTAGAGTCTGAATCATTCTTTCAGCTAATCCATCAGTCTGAGGGTAATGGGCAGTAGATAGTTTCAGATTACAATGACAAACATCCATCAGATACACCCAAAATTCAGAATTAAATTTAAGGTCTCTGTCAGAGATTATGGCTTTAGGAAAACCAGCAGTATTAAACATATGAGACCACCATAAGAAAGCTAATTCCTTAGTGGACACATCCTTGTGAGTAGGGGTTTTATTTACACATTTTATTGAATCTGACCATAATAACCCAAAAAGAGTTATAACTTTCTTTTCCAGCAATAGGTAATCCTGTTACAAAATTCATGTTTATTATCTGCCATGGTGCATAAGGAGGTTCAATATTTTTCATTAATCCAGCTCTTTTACCAGTCAATCTTTTTGATTTTTGGCAAGAATCACAAGATTCAACATATAATTTGGTGTCTTCAGACATATTAACCCACCAAGTGGTGTTTTTAATTCTGATCATTTTTTTTTCAACATCAAAATGTCCAGCTAATATGTCATCATGAAAAATTTTCAAGATGATCTCTTTCATAGAAGGAGGAATAACAATGACATTACTCAACTTTCTTCTATAATATAAATATTCTTCATAAATTGAAAATTTACCTTTTTCCAAAGATTTTTGGTACTTTGTTGGAAGAGTTTTAAAAATGCTTGTATTGAAGCATTCTTTGGGTTATTTAATATTGTGCATAACTTTTTTAAGTCAGTGTCCTTATTATATGATTCCAGAATAAGCTGTAATAGCTCTTCCTCCATATCAACCACATATATCCCATGAATATGAATTATTTCATCCTCAGGATCATAAGCAGGATTAGAGTCATCATTTGGTAAAGGTAACCTTGATAACATATCCACATTTGAGTGAACAATACCAGCCCTATGAGTAATTGTCGTTCTCCCTCTGTATTCTTGAACAGATAACTGCCATTTGAACATATGTTATGGTAAGGTAAACTCTTACAGTCGCCTTGCTGTAAGCAGAATCCGGAGGAGATATGTGGATTTAGCTGAAAACCCCGTCCTTCCAATAAAAATAACAAAGTAGGAATTCTAAATCACTAAGCTAACCAATCTACTTAGATCTGATTGATAAAAAATAATGAAACTCTAAAATATTTAACGCTTATTGAGATTAAAAGAAAGTGGCTGTTGAGAAAGAAATACTGATAACAACAATTAAGGTGTACCAGTGAAAGATCTGAAAAGATTGACTTTTATGTTTTTATAATAATTTTAATTTTTATGAGACAGCAATAATCAAGTCCCAGCGATGAAGACCTTTCTAAAGATACCCTGTATGAAGTGTTATTTAAACTGTTGAATTGTATTTCTAAGATGTTATGTAAAAAAAATAATAATGTTATAAGGGTATTACAAGTTATTTTAATTTGTTGAGTAATAAAAAATGAGTCTGTGGTGGTTAAAGATTAAGCTGTATGATGTGTCCCCCCTTCTCAATCTCGAGTTTGAGAAGCGCTTAAGTATTCCTAGTCACGTGCCTAAGTTTTCCCCTCCAGAGCTCTTCCAGAGTCAATCCGGAGCCCGTACGGAGTCCGTACGGAGCCGGAACGGAGTCCGGGAAAATTTCCCAAGGTTCTTGAGTGACTTGACTTAATACTTATAAATTTTCCAGTCCGTAAAAATAAGTTTTCTCCGTAAAATAAATTGTTTTCGTGTAGGCATTCGCTCGTGACCAATTTCTTCATATTTAAAACTCAAATAAATTAAATATACCCTTTTATATATAAAAAAATAATAACGCCAATCTTGCATGCTGTAATAACTCCATTTACATACTTAGGTGCCGTACTAAACTTTAGGCTACCACATCCTCCCTCCAATCGAGAATGTCCCCATTCTTAAAACTTTGCATAAGTGGTCGAACACATTATTCATCTTTAACCTTCAACCACCATCTTCTTTAATCAACTATAAAATTCATCTTCATTAATATGTCTTCCAAAGAACTTGTCGCTCCATGTGAACTCTGCGCTCGATACCAGGTACCTTGTTTAATGTCCAATCCTAATCTTCCTGGCAGGACAGCTTGCGACTTATGCCGTGTAAAAAAAGTCAAATGCAACCGGCCAATAGTTCCTTCTAAAACAAACGTATATTTAGGACCAGCAGCTCTCCCTGATCCCTCAACTTCTAAAAAGCGATCCAAAATTCCTGTCTTCTTAAAACGAATAAGAACAAAAACAGCTTCAAAAGTTCAATCTTCATCAACGGATCCCGGCCTAATTTTGCCTTCACAAGATCCTAATCCTATAACGCCAGTACCCCCAACTAAGTTTGCTGAGACTATGTTTCCTGGCTCTAAATGTAAGACCCTATTTATCTTACTAAAAAAAACTTTTAATCAAAATTGACTAAACCTATGACTTAATAACATATTTGAACTTCTAGCTGTCGAAATAACCAACACTGATGATGTTGGTAGAGTGAAGACGGACTATATCAATCATTACCCAAATTTTCATCGCTATCTTTTTCTTGACTTTACTAATGAGTTGAAACGAAAAATGCTGGCCTATTTTCAAGAAACTCCAGCTAATAACCATGAAGACCTCATGAAAAGAAGAATTTTAATGCAAAGCTTTGATAATGATGTTGAACAATTTCAAAGAAATTATCTTTTCTAACAGTATAACTTGATAAAATTTTGTTTTTGCTTGGTCTTCTTAAACTTTCAACATAAATGATGTTTTCTTTCTTCTCTGGCTTGATATAAAATAAAATAAAATAAAATAAATCTTGTGATGATTCCACTACTGAGAGCAAGGTTTGAATCCCTTCAGACTCTCATATACCAGTCTTCCTTCTTGTCACAGCATTGAGAGAGTGGATCTTCCTATGAGCCGAATACTCCTGATTCCAACCTCATAGGGCCCCCCACTGAGCCGAATTCTATGATTCCAATCTCGCCATAAGGTCCTCCAAGCTTCACACCAAAAAAAAAATGGCCTAACTATGAGGCACTAAAAAAAATCATTCCCTAAAATCCAACTACCATCCTAACTTCTGATTCCTTCATCACAATTTTCAAACTTTGCTATACAGCAAACCCATAAAATACTTTTGCCAGGCTTCCAATAATAATTTCAACTTTAGAGCATGTTAAAGCGCCACAAATTTCACCTAATTAACCATTATGCTTTCTTTAGCATCATCACCACCTAAAGTTTTAACCTCCTAAAGCTATCAGCACCCAATTCCAGAAATAAATTGAATAACCAGTTTAGAGTCTTAGTGGACAGTGATAAATTAAAAGGTTGAATTGAGTTATCCAAACAAGATTGACATTCCAGTTTAAAGTCTTGGTGGACCAAACATATAATCGATTGCCAGTTTATGGTCTTGGTGGACCAAAGATCGTTTAAGTGCATAAATATCTTGATATATTCCTAAGTAAGGCCTAGGCTTGACCAAAGATTGAATAAATTTGATAATCCAGTTTAATGTCATAGTGGACCAAACATTTGATCGACAAGTAATCCAGTATAAGGCCATAGTGGTCCAATGAATGTTGAATTATCCTGCAGATATTAATTTTCCAGTTTAAAGTCATAGTGGACTAAACAATGAATGAACTACCAGTTTAAAGTCATGGTGGACCAAACATTTAATCGATAAGAAATCCAGTTTAAGGTCATGGTAGACCCAACAGCTTGATAACAGTCCAGTTTAAGGTCTTGGTGGACCTAACATTTGATAACACTCCAGTTTAAGGTCTTGGTGGACCTAACAAATCCAATAAAAAAAATTTTAACGATAGTCTTGAAAATTAGCCAGTTTAAAGT
Source organism: Hemileia vastatrix (assembly GCA_030280995.1). Lineage (NCBI taxonomy): Eukaryota > Fungi > Basidiomycota > Pucciniomycetes > Pucciniales > Zaghouaniaceae > Hemileia > Hemileia vastatrix. The sequence continues at coordinate 14,366,611 of JASXTE010000006.1, read as the reverse complement.
CTTGGAGGACTAACAGCTACGAAATTTGTATAAAACCCTTAAGGAAAGTCTTGAACAGTAGCCAGTTTAAAGTCTTGGAGGACTAACAGCTCCAAAATACGTGTAAAAAACCTTAAAGAACATCTTGAAAAGTAACCAGTTTAAAGTCTTGGACGACTAACAGATCCAAAATACGTATAAAAAAAATCCTTAAGGAAAGTCTTGAACAGTAGCCAGTTTAAAGTCTTGGAGGACTAACAGATATCTTGAAGTAAAATCCCATTTGTATTGAGTTCTCCTAGACCCTGTTTCCTGTCTAAACTAAATGAATAAAACTAAAAAGAATGAAAACTAAAAAAAATAAAACTAAGAAATATAATAATGATTTTGATTTAATTAATAAATTTTAATTTTTTTTATTTTTATTTTTTTTTTTTTATTTTTTTTTTTTTTATTTTATTTTATTTTTTTTTATTATTTTATTTTTATTTATTTATTTATTTTTATTTTTATTTATTTTTATTTTTATTTTTTTTATTATTTTTTTATTTTTATTTTTTTTTATTTATTTATTTTTTTTTTTTTAATTTAAAATAAAAGAGTTTAAAAAAGATAGTTTTGAAATAAAAGTTAAAATTTAATTTTTAAAGAAAGATAAATGAGTGTGAAAAGAAAGATAAAAAAAGTAATAAAAAAAATTTTAAAATAAAATTTTAAAAGATGCCCCCCTGCCATTTGATGAGCCGTACCCTCGACATCATACCCACATCCAAGTGCAACTTGATGTGGTTACACAATTTTAAGAAATTGAAAAGAAAAGAAAATAAATGAAAGTTTTTTTTAAAAGATAATTTTTATAATGATGATCACTGGGTGGGCTCCCTCCAATTTATAAAAATGATTAGAGACCACCAGTGAGCATCACCTTTACAATAATTCATAATATATATTAAAGAAAAGAAATCACAATCTAACATAAAAAAAATCAAAAACAAAATAAGAAAATCTTGAATCCGGCGTTGAGAGCGGTGTCTCTTGATTCGTTCCAGTTTATAGTCTTAGTGGACTTCCTAAAATTAAAAGACAAAGCCAGGATTCAACTAGAAACAGGGAAAATTTTGGAAACGAACATTATGGGGTAATTGTGTATAGAGCAGCCAGCCCATCAATTACCCCCACACTTGCCAATATTAAATTAAGAAGGTTCCCCTGTGAACACTTCTTCCAATAAATTTTAAAAATTTTCCAACACTATCTTCACCCATATTTAAAGAATTTTAAGTTTTTGAAAATTTCAAAGAAGGTCTTCTTGAATTTCGTTAAGTTCCATCATAGTTTCGTTGTCCATATACAGTGTAACGATAGTAAAGTATTTTTGATAAAAAAATAAGAAGATAGTTTATACTCGTTGCGGAGGAATCCATAAAATTTTGTAGATATCATAGTTTATCCTCATTGCGGAGGATCCATAAAATTTAAGAAGTTTCATAGTTTATCCTCATTGCGGAGGAATACTTCAGCACTCCTGGTGCCTCTAGGATAGAACCGTTTCACTTGATCGGCCGCTACCCTCTTCTTCAATACTACTCCATCCAACTCTTCTAGCACATATGAACCACCGGAAACTTGCTCCTTGATTTTATACGGTCCATTCCACCTATCTGCAAACATCTTTCCCCACTGACTTTCCAAACTCCTATTATACACCAGGACCATATCACCTGGGTTCAAAGGTTTCCTTAATTGATGTGCCAACCGCTCATCCCAATATCTAACTGATTGATTTCGGATCTTCATCATCCGCGAATATGCCTTTTCTAAATATTCTTCTTTCTTTTCTAGCTGCATCATTCTTGCACACAATAATTCTTCAGTAGTTTTGACCGTGTCCCAGTCAACTCCAAGATATGATTCAGCTTCTAAATCAACCGGTAAAACTGCTTTCTGTCCAAAAACAAGTTCATAAGGTGAAAATCCGGTCGTCCTTTTGGCAGTGATTTGATCAGCAAATAAAACTAAAGGTAAATAGTGCCTCCACTTTTCGGCACTTGTCCCACACATTTTAACTAAAGCATCCTTAATAACTTGATGCCCTCTTTCAACCATGCCTTCAGCTTCAGGATAATATGGGGTTGCTACCCTAACCTTTGATCCAACTTTCAATACGGCCTCTTTAAACTCTGTCCCAAATTCAGGACCTCCATCTACCGTTACCAACTTCATCACCCCATACCTATATACCCAATTATTCAAAAAAAATTCTGCCACATTTTTGGCAGTTAAATTAATAAGAGGCGCTGCCTCTACCCAACCAGATAAATCATCTCTGGCCACAATTAAATATTTATACCGTCCCTCTTTTATATGAACGGCATCTAAACTAACTCTTCCAAAGAGCGTATATTCACCGGTCGCGCGTCCAGGTTCTTTTGGCCTTAAATAACTTTGTCTTTGACATTCTTCGCATGACTGAACCCACTGTTTAACAGCCATCTTCATGCCAGGCCACCAAAATCGATCAGAAATTCTTCTAAATGTTTCTCCAACGCCTCTATGCCCGAGATCTTCATGCAGTGATTTCAAAACTAATTCTTGCCCCTTCTGTTGAGTTATAACTACTTGATGATTTGGATACCTCCTCCTCATTAAACGTCAACCAGATAGGTAAAACGTAGATGACTTCCTCTTGATAGCCACCCATTCATCGTCTTCACAATCTTCTGGCCTCTCTAAAGTCAGCAAATATTTGACTAACAAAAAATAAAAACCAGTCTGACCCCAGACTTCATCTTGAAAATCGATTAATATAACATCAATAGGGACTTCTCTATCACCAATATCACCTGCACATGAATGAGCCAATAATTGTTGACCCCTAAATAAATTTTTAATTGAGCTATGTTGACGTTTTTCTTCTGAACCTTTGGGTCCTTCGAAAACCGTATTCAAAAATACCTCTTTCTCTTTATCCACCTTTTTATTTAAATTCTCTAATTCTCCAACATATACACCATTCCTTAATTTACTACTATCCCACACTACCAATCCATTTTCCTCTACATACACCACATCTTCTTCTACCTCCTCTCTGCCGAATTTATCTACACCTTTTCCAACACCTTTATTAACATAAAAACTATTTTCCAGTTTATCCTCTTGGTGGAGGTCATCATCATCATAATCTAAACACAATAGTCCTGCCAGTTTAACCTCATGGGGGAGGTATGGAAAGTCTTCAGCTCCTTTAGTGCTGGCTTTGATAATAGGTATATCTTCATCGAACTCTTCTGAGTCTGAATCTTCTTCAGTGGGTGGTCTCCTTGATAAACCATCTGGCATAGTAAAAGTTTTGCCAGGCTTATGAACTAAATCAAACGAAAAATGTTGAATAAAAGCTACCCATCTCGTCATGGGTGCGTTCGGTAAACTTGGGGAATTAATCATCTGGATTAACGATTTCGCATCCACTTGCAACTCAAAATGTTGCCCCCACAAAATATGCTGAAGTTTCTTCAGTATTTTTGCCACACCACATAATTCCAATTTTGGTTGAGAATATCTTGATTCGACCTCAGTAAATACTACAGATTCATACCTAACTGGCCTGATGTAACCAGCTTTATCCATCTGAGACAGAACCGCCCCAGCTGCAACCTGACTTGAATCGACTGCTAAATAAATTCTGCCAGCTTCTTTTCCATAATCCAACTTGTGCAGGACTAAATCCTTCCCCACAACCTCCTTCAACTTTACAAACGCCTTCTCACACTCTTCATCCCACTCCCAGTCTGCATCCTTTCTCGTTAACCGCCTCAATGGAGCTTCCAATGAAGAAAAGTCCTTGATAAACATTCTAACATATACGCAAACGCCTAAAAACCCTCTAACTTCGGTCGTATTCTTGGGTCTTGGCCAGGACTGAATTTTGTTAACTTTCTTCTTGGACATAATCCTACCCTCTCTACATACCACATGGCCTAATATTTCTAAGGCTGGCACACAACATGAAAATTTTGAACCTGAAATAGTTAAACCAGCCTCTTCAATTTGAAACAAGATTCTTTCTAAAGTAATTGCAAACTCCCAAATGAATTTGCGTATCCCGGGATTCTCTTCCAACACCTGGTTATCATAGTCGGTTGTTGGTCCCTTAATTCCTCCATCATCTATAAAGATTCCAGCATATTGTGGAATTTCATCTTGAAGGATCCAAGCCATCTGAGCTTGATAAACTGCAACCGAATTTGTTGCTCCTTGAGGTAATCTTGTTAACTGTAAACGTCCAAGTGGTGTATCGAATGTAGTGAGAGGCCTTGAGTCTGGATGTAACTCTCTCTCATCATATCCACCCATAATATCTCCCAAACCATAACACACTCTCCCTGCAAACGCTTCAACAAACTCCTCAGCACTAGGTGGTATCCCAGCATCCTTTATTGTAACCCTATTTAATTCCCTAAGATCATGAACAACTCTAAGCTTGCCATTCGGTTTCTTGATACAAAATACCGGACTAGAATAACTTGACGTTGATTGCTCATACAGTCCAGTGCGTATCCGTTCTCTGACAACTTCAATATAGGCTTCTTTTAATGCAGCTGGAATAGGAATCGGTTTCTGCTGCCACGGTTCATGACATACCACAGGAATCTTGTAAGGCTCCCCATAGGAATGCTTCAACACACCCCTCTCCTCTTCTACAAAAGCAATGGCCTTCTCTCGCTTGACCATCACATCCAACAACAACTTCTTCTCTTCTCCAGACAACCAACCATCAGGTCCAAAATTAACAACACCCAGTCTCTCAAAAGTGATTCTTGACGTCTCAGAAAATTCAGGCGGATTCTTTACCAAGGGACTTTCATAAGGATCTCTTGATAACCTTGGTCTTCTCAAAGGTGGATTTAATTCAGCAGGTAGCGGTTCATTAATAGGTCGAACTTTATTTGCTACTTTCTTATATTTGGCTGCCTCCACATCTAAATTAACTTGAGGTAAAACATCGCCATTAAAACTTTCATCAAATGAATCCTCTTCATCTCCAGAATCAGAATAAGAAAAATTAGAAAAATATTTTATTTCATTTTTAAATTTTACCCTTTTCTCCTTTCCCTCGTCTAATTTATAAACAGATTTTCCGACACCTTTGCTTCCCTTATCCAACAGTAAATCACCCGTAAAGAAAGTTGGCAGTTTAACCTCTTGCTGGAGAACCAGAATTGAATTTTCACAAAAATTATTTTTTTGGGTTTTAATTATACTGAGATTTTTTATCGGATTTTGATGTGATATTTGCAGTTTACCCTCTTGCTGGAGGTCCGTGATAGAAGGAGATAATTGCAGTTTAACCTCTTGCTGGAGGTCATAAAACATACCCTTCCAATTTCTATCCAACCTAATTTGGCCCATTTTGCCTTTTTCACCGTTTTTAAATTTAATAGAAAAACCGGGTAAATCCAATAAACATATAGAAAAGTCCATAACGTATTTGCACTCCAAAGTAATATTAACAGAAAATAATTGAGAATCCACTTGAATTATCTCCAAGTGAGCTGACCTATTGCAATCCGGGATCTCATCCTGAGGAGAGATTACAACATTTGAGCGATCAGCCCCTGCTACCCCAAAAAATGAGGGCATTCATCCCTTTCCAACAAACATAATTCACCAGAAGCCGTCCGTTTTATATGCCGCTTCTTGGTGCAAACACAACACTGGCACAGAGTAGTAATCCCTGGCCGTGTTTCCCAACCTTCATCTCCAGGAGGTGCTAACCGCATATGTAACCTCCGCATATCTTCACCAGTGATCTCCAAACTAATCCCCATGCCAGCTTGATACCCTATCCTGGCCTCAAAATCCATCAAAAAAGGACCACCAAGAACAGTTTTGACTGCTCCTCTGGCCACATAAAAGTGAACCTTACCAACAGATCCACCAATGCCTAACCTGACATGCTCAGCTGTACCCATCAGCTCTGTTGCATGCCCTCCAATACCTCTGAGGTTTCCCCCAGTTCCACTTTTAATTGGCAAGCCTATACTCGTTGCTTGCTCCAATGAAATTAAATTAATTTGAGACCCTGAATCGACCAAGGCCTTTACTTCTTTACCATTAAGAGTTACCACCAGGTAACCCAGGGGAGCGGAAAAATGTGTATCTACATCTTCCCCAAACTTTTCAGCATTTTCACAAATATATTCCACCTCTCCAGTGGAAACCCGACGCCTCGTCAAATGCTTCTTTTGCTTTTCAGCAAGCGCCGGACTAATCGTAAATAACTCCCCCAAAGATAAGGGAATCTGCAGTTGATTCACCCTATTCAAAACTGCGTCCATTGCATTAGCTTGACCAGAAACTACTGGCCGCTCATACTGGACCTTAGATTTAACAACCTTGGCCCTGGGTACCTCTTGAGGTCCAACCAAGCCATCTTCACCCCCCATTATAACATCTTCACTTTCTATAACCCTAACTCCGTCACCAGCTTCTTGCACTAATCCTGATCCATCGCTAGTCCTTCTTACACCCTCCATTGGGATGGGACCGCTAAAACTTGGTCTGGGTAGAGACGCCAACGGTAGGTCCTCCTCAGAATCCGAATCATCCTCTGGCATAGGCTCACCATTTAAATCAAACTTGCCATAACTAGGGGGCCCCATATCAGCAATCCCCTTCTGCATTTTATATAATTCGTCCTTAGAGTAAGGGTTCAATTTGTTGGCGGCAGTTTGAGCACTAGAATTCTTGTCCTTAGAGTAAGGGTTCACTTTGTTATTGGCCTTTCCAGGATTAGCCCTCAATTGGCTCTGAATGCTACTTTTTGCCTTAGTAGCAGCTGCTCTTCTAGCAGCATTAACATCGTATTCGCCAGCCATACAGCTGCCCTCCACCTGGGCAACCGTCGCCAGCTCTAAACCACCAAAAGAAGTAGAAAATGTGGCTTTACTGACCTCTTTCTCCTTGCCCTTGTCAGCTTTACCACCATTACCATTACCATTTTTGCCACTCTTGGCTTTAACATCTTCATCCGTCACCTCTTCAAATCTGGCTCTCCTTTCAGCCGTTAAACTTCTTCTGACCAAATCAGAAGGAGACTGTCCATCACTGGGCTTGATGAACGAACCATCGGGAAATTTATAAACTTTACCATCGAATAAAACTCGCCCAGCATCCATATCCTTATCTAGAGCAAAACAAACTGTTGCTCTATGACCCCTCCTATTACAATAGGAGCACACCTTTGGCTCATCGTAGCCACCTCTATATCCATTACCACCATTCCCACCATTTCTCCCATTGCCTGGGAAGCGGTTACCGTTATTATTGCCATTATAATTTCGACGTTCATAACCTCTGGACTGATAAGAAGTCGACGTCGACGAAGAAGCGATTGGGGCCTTATTGGCCTTCTGGGTTTCTTGAACAAATATTTTTAATTGTTTAGTTAAATCGGCCAGGTGATCGACCATCTTATTATCTACATTACCCTCAACTTTAGCAGCAGGTAATCCCATTTGAGCCTTCTTGGCCTCCTGGGCTTTGACCATAATATCGTTGTTTTCGGCCAAAACCTCGCTAACCTTGCTAACATATTGAGTGCATGACTCTTGATATTTGTCCAACGCCAATAACTTTAGATGGGCCTGAATGTTCTCTTTGATAACCTCCAGAGCCGGCAGTTTCTGCTCACCATTAGGCAGTTCCTTCATCAAATCTTTTCTTGAAAGATCCTTCAAGACGTCCATACGAATATCCCTACTGCATGCTGACCAAAACAAATCTTTTGCTTGGTTCTCATGCACTAACTCGTCCACCAGTATGAGATATTCCACCACTTCATCAAACTGAACACAGAGCTTTTTGAAGTCAGCCATAGAAGAAACTCCACCTTTTGCTTGCCAGTCTCCAACAATTTTATTGAGGTCCATCATAGTAAACCTAACACCCCATCTATCAACCATAGCTTTAGAAAGCTTAACCCAATCCTTGTCCTTGAATGCCTGCATAGCAATAACCTCTTTTTCTACCTCCCTATCGGCAATAAAAAATCTAACTTGCTTCACCATATCCACATGAGAAGCACCATCAACAGCAGCAGCAGCTTCATACCTGCTAATGAACCATTTAACCTCCTCCCCATCAAACTTTGGGCCATCCCAAGAAACAATTCTAACTGAGGGAGTAAGAGGGTTAGAAGATCCAGAAGCAACAGCAGAAGAAGACATCCCAATAAGTAATGAAATGCGTTAACAATCGATAAAATAACAAGCCTCTTGCAGGCCAATAACAAAAATCCAATTAGAGTTCCAGAAAATAAGCCTCTTGCAGGCTAATAACGTTCTTGATCCAAGTAAGTCTTTTAAAGAAAGCTAGAGAAATCGAACCCCACGTTGGGCGCCAACTATGGTAAGGTAAACTCTTACAGTCGCCTTGCTGTAAGCAGAATCCGGAGGAGATATGTGGATTTAGCTGAAAACCCCGTCCTTCCAATAAAAATAACAAATTAGGAATTCTAAATCACTAAGCTAACCAATCTACTTAGATCTGATTGATAAAAAATAATGAAACTCTAAAATATTTAACGCTTATTGAGATTAAAAGAAAGTGGCTGTTGAGAAAGAAATACTGATAACAACAATTAAGGTGTACCAGTGAAAGATCTGAAAAGATTGACTTTTATGTTTTTATAATAATTTTAATTTTTATGAGACAGCAATAATCAAGTCCCAGCGATGAAGACCTTTCTAAAGATACCCTGTATGAAGTGTTATTTAAACTGTTGAATTGTATTTCTAAGATGTTATGTAAAAAAAATAATAATGTTATAAGGGTATTACAAGTTATTTTAATTTGTTGAGTAATAAAAAATGAGTCTGTGGTGGTTAAAGATTAAGCTGTATGATGTGTCCCCCCTTCTCAATTTCGAGTTTGAGAAGCGCTTAAGTATTCCTAGTCACGTGCCTAAGTTTTCCCCTCCAGAGCTCTTCCAGAGTCAATCCGGAGCCCGTACGGAGTCCGTACGGAGCCGGAACGGAGTCCGTACGGAGTCAAAGCGGAGTCCGTCCGGACTTCCGGACTCAATTTAGAACCTTAAAACCATAATAAAAAATCTAGAAAAATTACACAAAATAGAGCTACTTCCCCTTTACCTACCAAACTAATTTTCGTAGTCTGCGCAGCTCTAATTACCCCGTGAAAATTCATCAAAGTTAAGTAATTTTGAAAACGTAAATATTTCTCTAAAACTTTAAAATTCATTTAAAAATATAAGAAAAATAGTAAAAATTCTGGGAAAATTTCCCAAGGTTCTTGAGTGACTCGACTTAATACTTATAAATTTTTCAGACCGTAAAAAATAAGTTTTCTCCGTAAAATAAATTGTTTTTGTGTAGGCATTTGCTCGTGACCAATTTCTTCATATTTAAAACTCCAATAAATTAAATAAAACCCTTTTATATAAAAAAAAATAATAACGCCAATCTTGCACGCCGTAATAACTCCATTTACATACTTAGGTGCCGTACTAAACTTTAGGCTACCACAATGTCTGTTAGGTGTTTTCAAGTTTAAAAGGGATTTAACTGCACTTCAGTCAGTGACAAGTTCAAATTTCTGGTCATCTAGGTAATAATGTACCTTTTCTAAAGCCCAAACTACAGCTAAAAATTCCAATTGAGTAGCACCATATTTCAATTCACTATTTCTAAAGGTTCTTGAAATATAACAAATTACTACTTTTGATACTTTATCATTCATAACTTGTTTTTGATGGAGGGAGGCACCCAGACCAATAAAACTGGCATCAATATATAAAACAAATGGCTGATTAAAGTCAGGTAAAGCAAGAATTGGTGCTGACATCAAACAGTGTTTCATATTGTCAAAGGCTCCTTGTCTTTCACTATTCCAGACAAAAGAAACATCCTTTCTAGTTAATTGGGTAAGGGGTAAAGCTATGACTTGGTAATTTTTAATATACTGTCTATAGTATCCACACATTCCTAAAAACTCTGTAGCTCTCTAACTGTATTAGGAGCCTTCACCTGTTGTATGGCTTCCACTTTTTTTGGTCAACACATATCTGTAAGCCTGAAACAACATGACCAAGAACTTTTAAAGAATGGAAACCAAATTTACATTTCTTCAAAGCAAGTGTCATATTTATCTCATCCATTTTTTGGAACACTTTACACAGGTGGTTGAAATGGTCCTCAAATGTTTTTGAGAATATAATAATATCATAAATATATACCATCAGCCATCCTTCAATTATCTCCTGGTGGAATGTGTTATCCATGACTTTTTGAAAAACTGAAGGGGCATTTTTAGGACCAAATGGCATCTTATATACTTATAAATACCAAAATGAGTAGCAATCATCAGAAAATTCTTAGCATTTTTCTCAACAGGTACCTGGTGATATCATTTATTACCATGCAAACAGCTGATTTATTTAGCACCCTGTAAGGTAGCATGTATAGAGCTAATTCTAGGCAAAGGATAGATATCATCAACATTATAAGTATTTAGTGCTCTTTAATCACCACATAACCTGGCTTTATCTTTCTCATAAGAAATTAGGATAGGTGAGATAACACAATATTTAGGTGTTTCAACCACCTTTTCAATAATATTCATTTTTAAAAGGGTAGAGATATTGTCTTCAATATCTTTTCTCTTTGTGGGAGAAGCAGGATAAGGCTTCTTCTTTAAACTAGGTGTTATATCAGTTAATGGACAAGAAAATGAGAGTTTCATTTCTTCTTTAACTAATCCTAGTTCATGTGACCCATGAGCAAAGGCCATAAGAAAAGACTTTATCAATTTAATGATGGAATCTTTATCCTCACCAGAAACTTGTTCTCCAAAAGAGGCATTGTTAATTTCAGACATAAGGGCATGCATTTCTTTTGTAGATCTTCCTTTATAATGAACCACAGAATTACATTTGTTCAATTCTGGTTTTAATAATTTTTTGGGGGAGGAAAACTTAAATTTTCTCTTCCCATTTATCCCCATTGTGAAGCATTGGTTTGAAGGATCTAATTTTATGCCATATTTGGTTAAAATATCATTTCCTATGATAAACCAACTGCTTTAATTATCATTTTTCATGACAACAAAATCACAAATAGCTCTTACAAAACCATGGTTATATTTAAAAAATACTATGGCCTTGTATTTACCAATGGGGGACAAAACAGAGCCATAACCTCTCCAACTTTCAGAAGTGATAGGAATCAGTTTTGATTTGTAGTCTTGATCCACAGAAGCAAGTGCTTTTTCCGATACTGCACTTCCTCCAGCTCCAGAATCCAGAACAACTTCCATGCTGGTTCCATTGATCAAGACTGGTGCTTTGAGAGGGGCAAATACAATTGAGCTATCCTCAATTTTCCTTATGATCTCAGCATCCTCAACTGTAGATAAATCATTATTCTAAATATCAATAGTATTTAAAGAATGAATATCTTCTTGAAGCATCAAGATTTCTTGTTGAGATTCATATTAAATATTGCTGGCACAATCACTTATAGTATCATCCAGTTCTATTGTGTCATCAGCCTTCTCCTCAGTTTGTTCAACAAGATTTATCCTCTTGTCACAAGCATGGCCTTTCTTCCAAGGCTTTTTGCACTTGAAGCAAGTGTTTGTTGCATACTTTTTTGGTGAAACAGGGGCAGAAGGTTTTCCAACCTTTTCCATAGGTTTCTGTTGGTAAGTGGAGGATTTCTCCTAAGGGGTCCTAGGAATGAGTCTTCTGGAATCATACTTGTTGTTTAAAAGGATCTCATTGCAAGTATTAATGAAAAAAGAGGGTTCTCTGGAGAGCTCATTCCTAGCCACTATCAAGTCTCTCTGAGACATTGGTAATTTATAAAGGATCCTGTCCTTCCATAACTCAAACTCCATATTTGGATCCATTTCCCTCAAGATTTTTACAAGTTTAATTAAGAACTCAATAGGTTTATCAGTGGAAGAGCTATATCTAGTTTCCTCATACTGCCTTTGTTGAGCCATTCTGAGCTTGGAGCCACCAAATTGTGCTTTAATTAATTTCTTCCAATCCTCCCATGAGTAGTCATTCCCATCCAGGAGAACAGATTCATACCACATCAGGGCAACATTATTGAACAAAGAAATTAACTTGGACACAATTTTATCATCTGGGAGTTTGTAAGAATTTTTTAAGTTATCAATTCTGCAAATAAATTGTTGCCAATCAGAGGAAGAATCACCATCAAATGTCACCACACAATATGGGGGGCGGACTTGCTAGCAAGTCCACAACCTTGGACCCAAACTCACCATAGATTGAACACACATTGAGCTATTGATAAAGGAACCATACAATCAGGGATGAACACCACTCAGCAGAACAGTTTTAGGTGGGTGTTCAAGTAGAGTTCAGTATGGGTTCAGTATGAGTTCAGTCTGAGTTCCATCTGAGTTCCATCTGAGTTCAGGTTGAGGACTTGCTAGCAAGTCCACCCCCTATATTGCGTAGTGTGTTGGGTACTTGTCAAGTTTTGGCCAATTCTTTTGATTTGAAGGATTCTCCATAGTACTAGCTTGTTTCTGAGTAAGAAGCAGCTGTAATTTCTCTAATTGTGCTGAAATCTCATTGTTTAATCCTTCTGTTGCAGATCCTGGTGCATCATCAGTTTCTGATGGAAACTCAGTGTTATCAACAGGTATTTCTGGAGCTATTTTTACTTTAGATTAACTAGCCACAGGTACTATTTGAGCATCCTGCCCTATATGTTCCTTCACAGAAATGTCAGAATATTTTTGGTCATTTAACAATGAGTTCAATTTCTCCTCAATTGTTGTTAGTCTTGTTTTCACTCTTGGAAGACTAGATAAACTCTCATTGATTGTTGCAAAAGATAACTGATTTTTATTTTGAAAAGATGAAAAATGGTCATTCAATCTTTTCAGATTCATCTTGTCTATCTCCACATCCTGGAAACAAGCAGATCCAGTATCTATCAGTTTAGACAAATCATTTTTGATATTTTTCCATAAAGCAACTTTCTTTTCATGGGTTGCCTTGTAATGAAAAAATTCATCAGAACCTCTCTGTGACTCACTCCCTAATGCTTGATAACCCTGTTCAGTTAACAAACTATTACATTTCTGAGTCAGTTTTATGTTGTTCCTTGTATGATTTTGTTTAGCAATAATATCCCTCAAATATTCATCATTAATATTAGCTACATCTGGAGTGTTTTTCAATAAGAAAACAGAGTAACTTTCCATCATCTCATAAAACTGAGGTTCAAGTGTTTCATCAATAATAGCCATATCAGGATTTATCATAGAAGTAGCAATTAGAACTAAAGGATTAGATACATTTGAAATTTGAGCAATTTGTCTACTGTTCTCAGCCTCTACAGGTCTCACAGTCTCATCTCCTCTTCCAGAATTACCTGGGGGAACTGAATTAGTTACAAAAAATGGTACTTGTGAATCAATAGAGGGGCTTAACAAGGCTTTCTGGGCAAGATCATATTGTTTTTTCTTCTTCTTCCTCCTTGATAGGGGTGAGGAGGTCTGGGGTTGACTTGGCTGTGTCTTGATCGACCTGCTTGGGGCAATTGAGTCTGTTGATTTCGAGACAGGTAATCCCACTGAGTGTTCACCAAATCCCACTGCCACTTGGATACTTCCACTTTCTATGGCTTCTGGGGAGCCAATTGATGAAGATCCCTGGGGGGAGGAGGTCTCCTCTTCTCTTGAAGAAAAGAATCTATTTTTATTACCTTTTCCTCTAGAGCATCACTCTTGACCTTAATCTCAAGTTTTCTGTCCTTTATTCTTTTATGTGTGTTTACAGGTTCTTTACTTGTTGAGGTAGTGGCATCTTTTTTATTTTGAAGCCTTTTGGAAGTTCTTCTGGGGGTTTATTACAGGTTTCTGCTCCTGAGTTGTTTCTACCAGAATTTCCACTTCCTCCATTTCAACATCCTGATTGGGGAAATGATTGATTAATTTGAGATGATTTACTAGTTAAATGAGAACTCACAGAAGTCGCCTCATCATAATCAATTAAATCCAATTCTTCTTCACATGCAGCAGAGACACCTTGATCAGTCATTTCTAAATTTTACTGAAATGAGAGAGGGAGACAATAAGATGAATTAGTTTGTATTTTTACTTTTATTCAAAAGAAAAATAATAAAATAAAATGTTTTCAGGATAAAATCAACTAAAAAAATAATCAATTTATTAATTCAAAACAATTTAAAACCAGGATATAATAATCTACTGAAGAATTAAATTTAAATTTCTTATTAACAATTTTATGATAATTATTAGCAGGATTTTAAATCAACTGAGAATTTAATAATTAACAGGACTTAATGTCTACTGAAATATTAAATATGAATTATTTTTTTTTTAAAAAAAAAATATTGTCAGGACAATTTGTCAACTGGAACAATTAAAATTTTAATATATCAGGACAAGATTCAACTGAAAATTATAATGAATAATAATTTTTTTTAGAATATAATTTATTAACTCTAGGAGTAAGAACACAATTTCTGTCAGCCAGGCTATTCCAGGAGCCCATTAAATGACATGTTAACTTATTGGACCTGAAAGAGGGCATATATTATTGCATTTGATGTATATAAAGTAATATTTTATTGCATAATAAAATTATATAAGTATCTTATTAAATATAAGTGTTATATTAATTGTATTGTTATATAAATTATTTATACATTTAAATTAAACATAATAGGGGGTGTCAGTTCTGGAAAATCCGCACTTACAAATCCGCACTTAAATTTGACCAAATCGGCACTTAAATAAGTGCGGATTTCCAAAACACACTAGCCCCAATACTGGTGGATTTCAAAATGAAATAAGTCACTTATTTCACTCAAATCCGCACTTTCTCAACCAAAAGTGCTGATTTCACCATCAAGTCCCATTTCACTGATTTGTAAGCATCATCCCATTCATATGCAGCACTCCACAGCATAACACTTCATAACTCAAAACATCGTACATCACTTACATCTTCATATCATATCATATGAGAGTTATGCCTTCCTCACTTTCAAATCGTGATAAATTACATAAAGCAATGACTTTCATGGCTCTTGAACTGCTCTTGGACTCTGATCCCGATTCTGATTCTGATCCAGAAGAAGATTTTGTCTTTTTATCAAAAATGGCCATGAAACGTTACCTTCTTCCCAGAAAGCCTCAAGTACTTCATACCCACAAGTAAACCATCCAAACACTTCTTAAACTATCTACACCAAGTTTTAGACAGCTGTTCAGGACTTCTCAGGAATGTTTCCTTAAATTGCTTGAGCTTATTCAGGATCATCCCATATTTCACAATAATTCTCAAAAAGAACAACAACATCCTTCAATTCAATTGGCCATCACACTATGTCATTTGGGTTCGAATGGTAATGGAGCCGCTTTGAAACGTTTAGAAAATGTCTTTGATTTAGGGTATGGTTCAGCTAACACTTATACCAAAAAATGTATCACTGCCATCAACTCCATGTAATCTCAACTTCTCACCTGGCCAACAAAAGAAGAGCGACTTGAATCATCTCAGGTTATGCAAGCAGAAGGCTTCCCAGGATGAATTGGTTTTGTTGATGGTACTGCTATTCCTTTGAGCCAGAAACCTGCTCAAGGTGGAAACAATTTCTTTCACATTCTCGTCAAACATTTTCACCAAAATATTTACAAGTCAAAAGAATTCTATATCTGTTTTAAAAAATTGGCAATACTCTCCCCTGCATTTTATTGAAGCAAGGGGTGGATATCACCAAAATTTTTCTAAGTCATCAATTTCACATGTCAGATTTGAAAATTTGGCAATACCCCCCCCCTGCATTTTATTGAAGTAAGTGGTGGAAGTCATCTAAATTTAATATAATTACATAAATTATTAAATAAATATCTAATATATATCAATTTCCCTAGTTTAAAGTAATGACAATCCCTCGAGCCAAAATGCAGACCAAGTCTAGAAACAAAAGTTTGGGACTTTCCACAGGTATAGGCTAGAGGAACCCCATGAAACAAATAAATGTTATCATGATTACCATTTATACAACACAAGGTCGTTGGCCCATTACTTTTGTTGAGGAAATTGATACATAAAAAATATTTATTAAAAATTTACGAAAAAATATAAAATTTTCGATGACAACTCTAATCCCCATACTTTTTGGATCTAAATAAAGTTTTTTTAAATCAATTAACTTTACCTTCTTTCATTACCTTATTGATTCTTTGAATCAACTTATGACTGATTTGAAATGAGCAACCAAAATGTGTTAAATCTTGACAGGATTCCAAACCAGGAGGAGCTTTGGTTGTTTGATGATTATCCTTAGAAGAATTCAAAATATTTTTGATGATACTATTTCCCAAACCAAAATCAATGATGCACCGTTGGTCTGGAAAATATAAACCATGTCATTTGATTTTAGCTGGAGATGGTATTGGTTGGCCAGTAATCGGTTTGATATATGAGAATATAACAAAAGTAAGAAAATTGGTGTCATTGGTATTGGTGTGAATTTTATTGTGAAATCCAGAATGAGTGATAATAACATTAGAAAATAAAAGATATTTGTGGCTGATATCTTCCCATTCGGAGTCACACCAATTTGGTATTCCAACTTTGGTTGCAAGTTCATTTTTGAGTCGAAGAGCAAGAAAAGAGTTAAAGGAAGGGAGAGTGTCCCATAAGCAAAAATCTTCATCTTTTTGAGCTTTAGTGATATTCTTGAGCAACCAATATATGCCTATACAATTGAAAAGCCTAGATAATAATCATATAAGAGTTTCAGAATCCTTATCCTCTAAATATGCAATATAAAAATGTGAAATAAGACAAGTGAAATTCGGAAAAAAGGCTCAACTTCAAAGATCAAAATCTCAGCAACCACTGAACCTAATTCAAACCTGTTTGAGGGAAATGAAAGATATGATTTAGTAGAATCTTCAGTTAAAGGACATGTGATTTAAATAAACCTAAACCTAATTTGTTACATAAATAAATGAAATAAAAATTTAAATTGGGAAAAAAAAGGCTCAACTTTAACGGTCAATATCTCAGCAACCAATGAATCAAATTTAAATCTGTTTGTGGGAAATAAAAGGTAGCCTTCAGGAGATTCTTCAGTAAAAAGAACATTATATTTGAATAAACCTAACCCTAATTCCGAGTCTGATTTTCAAAATTTAACAAAAACTTGAAAAATGGTAATGAAGATGAGATCAAAAGGAGTTTTATAAGTTCACTGTTATACTGATAAGAGTCATAAATATATTAAAGTATGAACTTTTCATAAAAGGAATGAGATATCATATAGGCATGAAAAAAAGGAGATGAAACTTACCTTGATTGAAAAGTAGGAAAAATAGAGTGAGAAAGATTGATGTTGGAATTGTGGGGAAATTGAATATGGAGTAAGTGAAATGCATAAAGAATGTGCAATGTATGTGTTTCAATGAAATGGAGAAAAAAAAAGTGAAATAAGGGAAAGGGGGATAATGACCATGCCAAGGAGGGATGAAGAGTAGGGTGATGGAGCTAAAAAAGAAAGTAAAGAGGGAGAGAAAAAAAAGGTTAATTATACCATTGAAATCCAAAATAACCACTTACAAAAAAAATTTAGATAAAAAAAATAAAATAAACAGAAAAAAACAAAAAAAAATTATAATTAGTAATCAAAAAATCAAAAAAAAAAGAATAAAGTGACTTACCTGGAGAGATGAGATGACAAAATGAATGAAACCAAATTGTTTGAGGGATGTTGGAGGAGAATAGGAAAAGGATATGAGGGATGAATTAAAAAAAAAATCACTGACAAAATATGCGATTTCAGAAAATATGTGATTTCAAGTTGAGCTGGTGAAAGAAAACCAATGAGCCATCCAAAAAAAAAAAAATTCACCATGAATTCCAAAAAAAATGAATATGCAACAAACCAAAATACCAACCCAAGTGAATGAAGTACACAAAGAGGACATTTGGAGAGTACAAAATGGTATGGGAAAGAAAGGGATGATGTGGCCAACATGTGGTTTTGAAAAAAAAATCACGAAAAAAGTGCTGATTTGAGGTCAGAACTGACACCCATAGAAAAAAGATTAAGAAGTAGAAGAAATAAGTAAAAAAGAATGTAAACATGCCTGGTCAAAATATTGAAAATGTCAGGAAGGGGTGTGTGCTGAGGATTGATGGGTAGGTAGCAAGGAAGGTCAGTGTGTCACATGTGACAGGGATGGGGTAAGAAAGGAAGGGATGTTTTGTGGCCAAAATGTGGTTGTGAAAAAAAACGGGAAAAAAGTGCTGATTTGAGGTCATAACTGACACCCTTTTTTGAAATAAGTGACTTTTTTGCAAAATTTAAGTGCTGATTTGTAAGTGCTGATTTGGTTTGAAATCCACACTTAAGTTAAGTGCGGATTTGCCAGAACTGACACCCCCTAATATATTTTATATTCTACAAATAATGGCGCATTTTTTATGTATTTAATAATTATAAATTAATATTTAATTAATTAACAACATATATTATAATTATAAGTGTAAACTTGACTTATAATATAATTAAATTAATTAATTAAATTTATATATTAAATAACACCTTTCATATAGTATTAAACAATAATTAATGGCGCTTCTTTTGACCCTTAATTGTGTCAGGAAAAAAATTAATTAATTTATACTAAATTGAAATTAATTACATATTTTGTTGCGTCAAAATATTTTTTGTTTCACTTAAAAATTCTTAAATCAGACTGTACCATCTGTTTTGAATTATTTTTCTCATAGTTCCTATGTAACAGGCTTGTTTAGTTATTCACTATTTTTACTTACTGATTTGGGTATTAATTGTGGGAAAATTTGATTCTTAATTGGGGTTTTTAATTATTTGTTTCATATTTTTCACTACATTGTTATGTTTCACTTATTCTTTTATATTCTTGCTTCATCTTATTATAATTCTTGTATTTACAAATATAGTGGCGCTTCAGAGGACCCATTGCCTATAAAAGGGCCTTGGATAATCCCCTGTAGCCTCATCACTTACTATACACTCAACAAATTGAATATACTTTTACATTACGTTTATATTCTTTTTATTAGTAATAAAATTCTAATTAAAATTCTATATAAAAATTTAAAGTTTGCTTTAAGTCTGATAGTAATCACAGTGTCTGCCGCGCATAGTCCTTACATTAGAATAATATTATTATTTAATAAGAACCTCACTTTTGTCACCTCCCAAGAAAGACGTTGTTGATTTTCCTCAATAAATTAAATAATTTTTCTAATTTTTATTTCTTTTATTATCCATAATCCTTTCCTCCATCTCCTCTTCTACTTCTTCGCATTTTTCTTCCTCTCTTCTAGACGACTGACCAACAACTGGGGACCTTTCCTAAACGCTGACGACGAACGACAAAGGCACGGACCACCTAGCAAAAAAGAAACTTTTGCCGCGACCGTGTTTCGAACTTGGGTTTGATATATTAGGTTTATATTATATTAATTCATATATTATTTTGAAGTGAATTTTTGATCACTATAGTAAGTTCACCTTTGCACCTCTCACTCATATTACTATATTTTTACTGCAATAACAGTGATTGTGGCTTAATTGCTGATTAACTGAGTGTAAGTGTTCATTTATTAAATTTTTTTTCCTAGTTGACCATTATAAAGTGTTAAATCCTCTTAGTCCTAGAAGAATTAACATTATAATTAATAAAAATTGAATTATTAAATTAATTTTATTATTATTATTAATTATTGTTAATTTTGGTTGACTTAAATAGTACTTTGTGCTTAGTCCCATATATATTGCCATATTTAATATTGGTAATTTAATTAATTGTTTGAAGCAACTTAATTGTTTATTCCCAATTTTTTCTTTGCAGTCCATTTTATTAAATTATTTTTTATAAATATTACTTTATATTAAAAATTTTTTTTATATAATTTAATTAGTAGAAATTTTTTTTTATTTGGAGCAAATTATTAACTAATTTTAATTAATTTTTTTTAAGAATTAATTAATCTTCCAACTATTATGTCCAACAATTTGGCTGAAAAAATGGATAACATGCAAGTGGATGAAATTGAAATTGATTATGATGCTGATACTGTGAGTTCTTCTAAAGTTGAACATAAAAAATCTTATGCTAACAAGAAAAATCCACATAATTCAGGTTGTGGAAATCACAGGAAATGTAAACAAATCAAACCCCCTTCCCCCAGAACAACAGAAGGAAGTAAAGCCTCTAGTACCTCAAGAAGGTCTTTCAAAAGGATTCAAAATAAGAAAGCTTCCTCTGCCCCAGCAAATCAGCAACCTGTCCAGTCATATAAAAGAGCTGAAGTCAGAAAACATGAAATACAAGGCAAAATTAGACACCTTGTGGGATCAAGTTCAGGAACTCAGGAACCAAAATCAGGCCCAGGCCCCTCCTCAGTTGTCTCCCAATCAGCCTCAGTTTCAGGCTCAAGCTTCAGAGCCACCCAGCTCCTCCATCCAAAATCCAAATACTATGGAAGTAGAGCAATGGAAATGGGATTATCTAATGAGTCACTACCAACAGAATGTGCAACACCCTCCTCATCATCAGCCTGGCCCATCCAGAACACACAATTTCC
The DNA here is from genome assembly GCA_030280995.1 of Hemileia vastatrix. Lineage (NCBI taxonomy): Eukaryota > Fungi > Basidiomycota > Pucciniomycetes > Pucciniales > Zaghouaniaceae > Hemileia > Hemileia vastatrix. The sequence continues at coordinate 14,345,952 of JASXTE010000006.1, read as the reverse complement.
ATTCACCTCCTCATCCCTACCAATAAGGCAGGAGAAAGAAGGCCCAAGCACAATCCCAAACCCAGTCTCAGGGGAAGTTTCCTCCTCTGCCATGGTAAGTAATTTGGTTGATAGTCACTTGGGTATGTTTTCTAATAAAACTTCTTCTACAGGTAATATTATTGAACATGGTGAAAAAACAGTTAAACCTGTTAAAAGACAGCTTCCTGTAACTAGTAGCCCTATTGATGTAATTAGCAAATTGTCATTTGATGAAACTTTACATTTAACTTCTACTTCTTTAATTAATCCTTCTCTTGCAATTAAGAATGATTCTGTTCCCTCTGAAGTCTATACCTTAATTGAGAAAACTTCTGAAGAAATATTGAAAGATACCCTTGATTTTAATGTTGTGAAAGACAAACATTTGAGAGATGTCTTAATCCATGAAAATGATAGATTAAATAATTTGCACTTGCAATGTAAAGTCAGTTCTTCTGTACAGGATACAGCTAATTTTAAAATCAAATAAACCTTGAATATTGTTCTTAGTCAACAAAAACAAATAAGGAGTGACCATAGAGCTATCTCAGATAGAAGAAAGATCAATCTACATAAGACCTTGAGTGAATTGAAACCCCTTATTCAAGAAAATTATTCATTAAAAAATGACTTAAAATTTCTACAAAATGAGTTTAAAAAGCTAAAGAATGATTTCCATGCACTAAGTGCCAAACACACAGTTTCTGAGGATAGAAATGTTCTATCTCTTGCGAAAGTAAATGACCAGATGTCTGAAATTCCAAGGATAAGAAACTATGTGTCTGACCTGCAGGAAAAATTCTCAACCTTAACCATCAGTAATGGATGAAAGAGAATGCTGTCAATAAGCTGCATAAAAATAAAGGAAAAGAACCTGAAAAAAGTTCCTCCTTTCTTCCTCATATTTCAGCCATTAAAAAAACTGACAATGAGTCTGTTGAATCTTTTGCTACTAGCAAACAATCTTTTGATGGTGATAAACCAGCTGTTTCTGTAAATAATGAAATTTCTGAACACCTGGCTAGACTTCAGGAATTATTAATGATGAATGATTCAAACCAAAAAGTGGACCATCCCAGTAGTCAGAAAAATTGGCCTAAGTTAGACCAATATCCTACCTTTGATGGTGATTCTTCCTCTGATTGGAAACACTTTATCCAAAGAATTGATAATTTAAAGAGATCTTATAAACTACCTGATGAGGAAATTGTTTCTAAGCTAATTTCTTTATTTTCCAATGTAGCCTTGATGTGGTATGAATCTGTCCTTTTAGATAACAATCATTATACATGGAATGATTGGAAATCCTTTATTGAGAATCAGTTTGGTGGTTCAAAATTCAGGTTAGCTCAGCAGAGACTGTATGAGAATACTAGATATGTATCCTTCTCTGTTGAAAAGCCCATTGTTTTTCTGATGAAAATAACTAAAATCCTTAGAGCAATTGATCCAAAGATGGATTATGATATTTGGAGAGATAAAATCTTGTATAAATTACCAAATTCTCTTAGGGATTTGATTGTTGCTAGAACTGAGCATGTAAGGGAAAATTCTTCTTTCATTAATATCTGTAATGAAGTACTACTCAACCATAGATATGAACCTAAGAATGACCTTGGTAAATCTTATAATGATCAAAATAAACCTTCTACAAAGCTCCCATAAAAATCTGGTAAACCCTCTGCCCCATTTGCACCTAAAAAATATGCAACAAATACTTGTTATAAATGTAACAAACCGTGGCAGAAGGGTCATGTTTTTGACAAGAAAATTCATCTTGTTGAACAAAATGAAGACACTGATGAAGTTGAACTTGATGTCAATAATTCTTCTAGTGACTGTGAAAGTAATATCTCCTATGACAATGAATCTGTTAAAGATGTTTTAATGTTGGAACAGGATGTACATTATTTAAATAATATATCTGAAGAATGTGTATTGGATTTATCTTCAGTAGAAAATGCTGAGATAATTAAAGATATTACTAACAATTCTATACCTATATCCCCTTTGAAGGCACCTGTTATCATTAATGGTAAAAATGTTGATGTAGTTCTTGATTCTGGTGCTGGAGGAAGTGTAGTATCTGAAAAAGCTTTAGCTTCAGTGGATAAGGAATATTTGAGTAAATTATTACCTATAACTTCTGAAAAATGGAGAGGGTATGGTTCTACCTTAATTCCTATTGGAAAATACAAAACCTCTGTATTCTTCAAATATAATGGTGGTTTTGTCAGAGCTATTTGTGAATTTGTTGTCATGAAAAATGATAATTTAAGCAATTGGTTTATTATGGGAAATGATATTTTAACCATGTTTGGTGTGAAATTGGACCCAGCAAATAATTGCTTTACCTTAGGAATGAATGGCAAAAGGGAATTCAAAATTTCCTCTTCTAGAAAACCTTCTGGGAATCTGTTAAAGTCTTGTAACTCACTAATCCAGTGTAAAAGCAGAACAACAACTGAAATGGATGATTTATTAAATGAAATAAATACTGCTTCTTTTGGTGATCAGTTAACTAGTGACCAAAAGGATTCTATTATTGCCTCTATTACCTCTTTCCCTATGGCTTTTGCTCATGGTTCTCATGTCTTGGGAATTGTTCAGGAAGAGATGAAAATTACCTTATCCTTAAACTTAAGTGATATTCCTCCTAGTCTTAAGAAAAAACCATATCCTGCTTCTCCAACAAAAAGAAAGGATATTGAAGATAATATTGCAACATTATTAAAAATGAATATCATTGAGAAAGTGGATGTCATCCCCAAATATTGTGTCATCTCCCCAGTCTTAATTTCTTATGAAAAAGATAAGGCTAGATTATGTGGAGATTATAGAGCTTTAAACACTTATACTGTTGATGATATTTATCCTTTACCCAGAATTAATTCAATACATGCTACCTTTCAAGGTGCAAAATTTATTAGTTGTCTGGATGGTAATAAAGGATATCTTCAAGTTCCTGTTGAGAAAAAATTCTCAAAACTTTTTGCTTATTGCTACTCATATGGGAATATTTAAGTATGTTAGGATGCCATTTGGCCCTAAAAATTCTCCTTCAGTTTTCCAAAAAGTCATGGATAACACCTTCCATCAAGAAATAATTGAAGGATGGCTAATGGTTTATATTGATGACATCATTGTTTTTTCTAAATCTTTTGATGAACATATGATTCACTTGAATAGAGTTTTCCAAAAATTGGATGAAATTAATATGACCTTATCCTTAAAAAAGTGTAAATTTGGTTTTCAATCTTTGAAAGTCCTTGGCCATGTTGTGTCAGGCTTACAAATTTGTGTAGACCAAAACAAAGTTGCTTCCATTCAAAATGTGAAAGCACCAACTTCTGTAAGAGAAATCCAAAGTTTTTTGGGTATGTGTGGCTATTATAGACAATATATTAAAAATTATCAGGTCATAGCCTTGCCTCTTACAAAACTGACCAGAAAAGATGTTGCCTTTCTCTGAAATAATGACTGTCAAAAAGATTTTGATACATTAAAAAGCTGCTTAATGACAGCCCCTATATTGGCTCTTCCAGATTTTAACAAACCATTTGTCCTGTATACAGATGCTAGCTTTATTGGTCTGGGTGCTACCCTTCACCAGAAACAAACTATTAATGATAAATCCTCAGAGGTTTTAATTTATTATATTTCAAGAACATTTAGAAATAGTGAATTGAAATATGGTTCCACTAAATTAGAGTGCTTGCAGTTGTTTGGGCTCTTTAGAAGCCTCATTACTATCTAGATGACCAAAAATTTGAATTGGTAACTGACTGTAGTGCTGTGAAGTCCCTCTTAAACCTGAAGACACCTAACAGACATATGTTCAGGTGGCAACTTGCTGTTCAATAATACAGAGGAAGGATGACAATTATCCATAGGGCTGGAAATGTTCACTCCAATGTTGATATGCTCTCCAGATTGCCTCTGCAAAAAAATGACTCAAATCCTGCTTATGCACCTGAAGATGATACTGTTCATATCCATGGTATATTTGTAGCGGAGATGAAAGAAGAGTTATTGCAATTAATACTGGATTCATATGAGAAGGATTCTGAATTAAATAAATTGTTTACTATCTTAAATTATCCTAAGAATGCTTCAATTCAAGCATTAATAAAAACTCTTCCTGAAAAGTATCAAAATGCTTTGAGTAAAGAAAAGTTTTCTATTGAAGATGGTTATATATATTATAGAAGAAAGCTTACTTATGTGACTGTAATTCCTCCTTCTATGAGAGAAACTATCCTCAAACTTTTTCATGATGACATATTGGCTGGTCATTTTGATCTTGAGAAAACATTAATCAGAATCAAAAACACTGCTTGGTGGGTTAATATGTCTGAAGACACAAAAATATATGTTGAATCTTGTGATTCCTGCCAAAAATCTATCAGCAACCACTGAACCTAATTCAAACCTGTTTGAGGGAAATGAAAGATATGATTTAGTAGAATCTTCAGTTAAAGGACATGTGATTTAAATAAACCTAACCCTTATCTGTTACATAAAAAAATGAAATAAAAATTTAAATTGGGAAAAAAAAGGCTCAACTTTAAGAGTCAATATCTCAGCAACCACTGAATCAAATTCAAATCTGTTTGTAGGAAATGAAAGGTAGCCTTCAGGAGAATCTTCAGTAAAAAGAAAATTAGATTTGAATAAACAAACCTAACCCTAATTCCGAGTCTGATTTTCAAAATTTTACAAAAACTTGTAAAGTGGTAATGAAGATGAGATCAAAAGGAGTTTTATAAGTTCACTGTTATCCAGATAAGAGTCATACATAAATTTAAGTATGAAGTTTTCATAAAAGGAATGAGATATCATTTAGGCATGAAAAAAAGGAGATGAAACTTACCTTGATTGAAAGTAGGAAAATTAGAGTGAGAAAGATTGATGTTGGAATTGTGGGGAAATTGAATATGGAGTAAGTGAAATGCATAAAGAATGTGCAATGTATGTGTTTCAATGAAATGGAGCCAAAAAAAAGTGAAATAAGGGAAAGGGGGGATAATGACCATGCCAAGGAGGGATGAAGAGTAGGGTGATGGAGCTAAAAAAGAAAGTAAAGAGGGAGAGAAAAAAAAGGTTAATTATACCATTGAAATCCAAAATAACCGCTTACAAAAAAAATTTGATAAAAAAAATAAAATAAACAGAAAAAAACAAAAAAAAATATAATTAGTAATCAAAAAATCAAAAAAAATGAATAAAATGACTTACCTGGAGAGATGAGATGACAAAATGAATGAAACCAAATTGTTTAAGGGATGTTGGAGGAGAATAAGAAAAGGATATGAGGGATGAATGAAAAAAAAAATCACTGACAAAATATGCAATTTCAGAAAATATGGGATTTCATGTTGAGCTGGTGAAAGAAAACTAATGAGCCATCCAAAAAAAAGATATTCACCGTAAATTCAAAAAAAAAATGAATATGCAACAAACCAAAATACAAAACCAAGTGAATAAAGTACACAAAGATGACATTTGGAAAGTATGAAAACATAAAAATTAAAAATTAAAAGCGTTGCAAAGTGAAATGTTGGAGAGTAATTGGCATTATAATGGAGCGTATGCCAGTTGATTGAATGATTTGTGAATCAAGGGAGGGGAGTGCCTGTGGTGGTTCAGGATCCTCTTCTTCATAAAGATCATTCCACTCATCCTTTAAATCAGCTAGAATATTGTGGAGTATTACGCAAGTCAAGATCCAATGATTTGCAGTTTTTATCTCCAATTTTTTTTGAAATTGGATTCTGAGCTCCCGAAGACTAGAGAATTGTCCCTTTAAAATACCTATAGCATGTTCAATTCGTACTCTTAATTGTGCAAGGTGATAATTAAAGGCAGTTTTGGGGTCATTTTCTGAAGTTGCACCGCAGAAAACAGGTATAATGTACTTTCCACTTGCATATGCTGAGTCTGCAAGGAGGTACTGAGATTCGTCAAAGTATGATTCAGGGGATTGAGAAATCCTCATTCTTTGGAAGACGGAAGAGTCATGACATGATCCAGGGCAGCCACTGTGAAAAGCAATAAATTTTTTTTTGACATCACATACAAGTTGAAAGGCAATAGAGTATCTAGAAAGAAGATAAAAAGTTAGATTGTGAAAGATGATAACTTGGAGAAGATTTTGAAGAAACCTTTTTTGCGATCAAAATAATGGTTGCCATCATGAGCATGCTTTTGACTCAAAGGGATGGTTGTGCCATCAACAAAACCTATACAGCCAGGGAAACCTTCAGCTTGCATTACTTGAGAGGATTCAAGTCGCTGTTCTGGAGTTGGCCAAGCAAGAGTTTGAGACTTGAGGGAAAGGATAGCAATCATACAGCGCTTGGTGTATAATATCACGGTACCATATCCTATGTTAAAGAGATTATCCAAACGTCTTACGGCAGCACCATTTCCATTTGAGCCAAAGCAACATAGAGCAACAGCAAGTTGGATGGCAGGATTACGCTGTTTGTTATGAGAATTGTTATGGAAGATAGGATGATTGGAGATGAGTTAATAACGTTTGAAGAAAGAATCGGGAGAAGTTCTAAAAATTTGTGTTTAGTTTAAATGAGGAATGTTGAGAATGGAGGCCAGATCATATCGGGGATCATGATAAAGATTTGGACCCCTGGTGATGATGTAACACATTTTGGAAAGAAAACACATATAAGCTAAAGCATCTTCCAAATCAGAGTCAGATTTATAGTAGAGAACTAAAAGTAAAGTGATGGCATTAATAGTGGAGTGAATTAGCCGTCTAGTATAGAGGTGTTTCATTGTTGCCGGTGGAAGGGTTATGTGATGAGGGAAGTGGGAATTCACCGCCAAATGTGCAGGTGGGGTGTGTAGATAGAAAAAAAACTTAAGTGTTCGCCACCAAAATTAAGTAGCATAGAGTGAGGAAAGACTTTAGGATGGCATCAGCAATTATGAGTCATGTGACTTTCTTGCAAATCCATCATGGATGAGATGAGTTTGGGATCAGGAATTAGGAATGGAAATTGGGGTATAAGAGGCGGGATGATGCATTATCGTGGATTCCTTATCCACTAGCCCTGGGGCTAGTGGATAAGAATCTTCCGCAATTAATAATGTCTGATCCCGGAAAAAAAAATTCCTGATCCCTAATTGCGGATCCCTGAACATTGATACCCCCTATTGTGTCATTCCTCAGAAATTGTCGTTTTATTCCTTTTCAATAAACTCAATTATTATATTTATTTGTTATTACTTTTTTAAATCTTTTTTTTATTTTCCCTCTTCTTCTTCTTCTCCTAGACAGTCTGCCGATAGGAAATATGAGACAATTAACTAGAACACATGATTTAGAGCCTAAATATCCACCAATTTAATCCCAAAAAGTTACTATAGAATTAGTGAGTAATTAAATAAGACTGAGACACATAAAAATAATTAATTTAATTTAAAACATGTCTTATAATCTTTTTAAATAATAACCAATTTAAGTGAAACATAAAAAATAACTTATTTTGACACGTGAAAAATAATGTAATTAATTAATTTAGTATAAAACATGAATAATCAATTATTTTAATTACTTTTATTACTGTAATAATTAATTTAATTTAAAACAAATACTTATTATAACAAAATTACTAATTTTTAGAATAAAACTTAAATAATATGTTTAAATAAGTGTTTTAACTTGTTTAACATTTTGATGACACAATTAGGAATCAAAAAAGCGCCCAATAATATTGTTTAATAACATATGTAAGTTTTTATTTAATATATAAATTTAATTAATTAATTTAATTACATTATAAGTTATTTTATATTTATAATTATAATATATGTTTATTATTAGTTAATTAATAATTTATATTTATTAAATACATAAAATTGTGCCATAATTTTTAGAATATATCATTTATTATGCTTAATTTAAATGTATATATAATTTATATAATAATGAAATTAATTTAATACTTATTTTATATATATTTAATAAAGTACTTATATCATTTCATTATGCAATAAAATATTAATTTATATATATAATAAGCATATTTTTATGCCCTCTTTTGGTTCCATTAAATTGACATAATTAATTTTTAATTTTTAATTTTTAATTTCTAATTTTTAATTTTTAATTTTTAATTTTTAATTTTTAATTTTAAATTTTTAATTTTTAATTTTTAATTTTTAATTTTTAATTTTTAATTTTTAATTTTTAATTTTTAATTTTTAATTTTTAATTTTTAATTTTTAATTTTTAATTTTTAATTTTTAATTTTTAATTTTTAATTTTTAATTTTTAATTTTTAATTTTTAATTTTTAATTTTTAATTTTTAATTTTTAATTTTTAATTTTTAATTTTTAATTTTTAATTTTTAATTTTTAATTTTTAATTTTTAATTTTTAATTTTTAATTTTTAATTTTTAATTTTTAATTTTTAATTTTTAATTTTTAATTTTTAATTTTTAATTTTTAATTTTTAATTTTTAATTTTTAATTTTTAATTTTTAATTTTTAATTTTTAATTTTTAATTTTTAATTTTTAATTTTTAATTTTTAATTTTTAATTTTTAATTTTTAATTTTTAATTTTTAATTTTTAATTTTTAATTTTTAATTTTTAATTTTTAATTTTTAATTTTTAATTTTTAATTTTTAATTTTTAATTTTTAATTTTTAATTTTTAATTTTTAATTTTTAATTTTTAATTTTTAATTTTTAATTTTTAATTTTTAATTTTTAATTTTTAATTTTTAATTTTTAATTTTTAATTTTTAATTTTTAATTTTTAATTTTTAATTTTTAATTTTTAATTTTTAATTTTTAATTTTTAATTTTCAATTTTTAATTTTTAATTTTTAATTTTTAATTTTTAATTTTTAATTTTTAATTTTTAATTTTTAATTTTTAATTTTTAATTTTTAATTTTTAATTTTTAATTTTTAATTTTTAATTTTTAATTTTTAATTTTTAATTTTTAATTTTTAATTTTTAATTTTTAATTTTTAATTTTTAATTTTTAATTTTTAATTTTTAATTTTTAATTTTTAATTTTTAATTTTTAATTTTTAATTTTTAATTTTTAATTTTTAATTTTTAATTTTTAATTTTTAATTTTTAATTTTTAATTTTTAATTTTTAATTTTCAATTTTTAATTTTTAATTTTTAATTTTTAATTTTTAATTTTTAATTTTTAATTTTTAATTTTTAATTTTTAATTTTTAATTTTTAATTTTTAATTTTTAATTTTTAATTTTTAATTTTTAATTTTTAATTTTTAATTTTTAATTTTTAATTTTTAATTTTTAATTTTTAATTTTTAATTTTTAATTTTTAATTTTTAATTTTTAATTTTTAATTATTAATTTTTAATTTTTAATTTTTAATTTTTTATTAATTTTTTATTAATTTTCTTTTTTTCTTTTTTTTTTTTTTACCCTTGAAATAAAAATTTAAAGAAAAAGAAATCTGAGATAGAGTATATATAATTATTAATTTGAAAATTAAACTTAAAAAATTATTTTAAAAGATTTCCCCCAGCCCTTTGATGAGCCATACCCCGGACATCATACCTACATCCAAGTCCACAATGACATGTGATACATAAGAAAGGAATTTAAAATAAACATAAATAATTTTTGAAAATGTTTGAAAAAAATATTGAAAAAATATAGAAATTATCACTGGGTGGGCTCCCTCCAGTGTTTAAAAATAGTTGGATTCCACCAGTGATCAATATCCTTGAACAAATTCATTTGTTATAAAATTAAAAATGAAAATAAGATTCAGACATATAACACAAATAATTTCTTTCATTAAAAATAAAACATAAATAAAATCCTGAAATCTGGCTTCAAATGAGTGTAATCATGATATCCTTGTAGTGATCCAGTTTATTGTCGTTGAGGACTTCCTATATAACAAAAAAAGCCAGGATTCAAATAGAAAAAGGAAAACTTTGTAACAAACATTGTGGGGTAATTGTGTATAGAGCAGCCAGCTTATCAATTACCCCCAAACTTACCAATATAAAATTTAGAAGGCCCCACTGTGAACACTTCTATCAAAATAAATACATTCCAACAAAGTTCTTCACCATATATATTATAAAATTCAAATTTTTTTTAATTATCATTATATTTAATAATAATTTTAGTTTTTACTCTTTTGCAGAGTAGTCTTATTAGGGGGTATCAAAGTTTGAAATTTGTAATTATTTAAAAGGTATTTCACAGCACAAAAAGAAAGCCACAAGGATGACATTAATTCTCAGTAAAAAGATGTTTTGGGGGCACAAGATGGCATACATTAAAAAATAATCATGAATGATTTGTCAGAAAAAAGAGGTATTTTGATATGAAAGATTTATAACTTAAATACACCCTATTTATAAATTGTGAGCTTTTAAAACAGCATTTTTAAAGAAAAAAATCTCTATATTGTGAATTAGATGTGGTTTCTAGTGTTCAGATGTCTTTACATTCTCTTCCTCATCTTTGATATGTTGATTTTTAATAGGTTTTTTTTTTACTGTCTATCTTCAAATTTCTGAAAGATCAATTCTGATGATGCCCATTAAGAATATGGGGAACCTATCAGCATAATTTTGAGTAAACTGAATCATCACACTCAAATTCTTGGCCCCGAAAAATCTAGCAATACAATGGCATTAACAGGGGGTATCAATTTTCAGAGATCCACAATTAGGGATCAGGAATTTTTGTTCCCAGGATCAGACATCATTGATTGTGGAAGACTCTTATCCACTAGACCCAGGGCAAGTAGACAAGGAATCCACAATAATGCATTATCCTGCCTCTTACACCCCAATTTCTGTTCCTAATTCCTGATCCCAAACTCATCACATCCATGATTGATTTGTATGAAGTTCACATGATATATAATTGCGTATGCCATCCTTATTTATTTCATCACTCTATGATACTTAATTTTGGTGGCGAACACATAACTATTTTTTCTATCTATACACCCCACCTGCTCATTTGCTGGCAAATTCCCACTTCCCACTTGTGACCTAAACGTTCTACCGACAACATTTTCTACCAAAAATAATGAAGAATATCTCTTCTATGAAGCAACTTCACTCAGCTATGAATTCTATCACTTTATTTTTAGCCACTGACTCTGATTCTGACTCTGGTTTGGAAGACACTTTAGCTTATATGTATTTTCTTTCCAAAACAAATTACATCATGCCAAGGGGGGCAAATCATTATCATTATCCCAGATATGATCTCCGCTCCATTCTCAACATTCCTCATTTAAACTTCTCCTGATTCTTTTTTTAAACTTTCTAAACTCATCTCCAATCATCCTATCTTCAATAATAATTCCCATAACAAACAGAATTATCCTGCCTTTCAACTTGCTGTCGCACTATGTTGCTTTAGTTCAAATGGAAATGGTGCTTCTGTAAAATTTTTAGATAATCTCTTTACCATAGGATATAGAGCTGTCATATTATAAACCAAGAGATGAATGATTTATATCCTTTCTCTCAAGTCCCAAACACTTTCTTGGCCAACTCCACAACAGAAACTTGAATCCTCTCATGTAATTCAAGCTGAAGGTTTCCCTGGATGTGTAGGTTTTGTTGATGGTACAACTATACCTTTGAGTAAAAAGCCTGCTCATGATGGCAACCATTATTTTGATTTAAAAAAAGGTTTCTACAAAATTTTCTCCAATTTTGCATCTTTCATAAACTAACTTTTAATATTCTTTGTAGATACTCTATTGCTGTTCAACTTGTCTGTGACATCAAAAAAATTTAATTGCTTTTCATAGTGGCTTTCCTGACTTATGTCATGACTCTTCTGTCTTCTAAAGAATGAGGATTTCTCAAAGTCCTGGCTCATACTTTGAGGAATATCAGTACCTCCTTGCAGACTCAGCATATGAAAGTGGAAAGTACATTATACCTACTTTCTGTGGTGCAAATTTAGAAAATGACCCAAAAACCACCTTTAATTATCACTTTTACAAATGAATAGTACAGATTGAACATGCTATTGGGATTTTAAAGCATAGATTTTCTAGTCTTGGGGAACTCAGAATCCAATTTCAAAAAAAAGCAAATCAAAACTGCAAATAATTGGATAATGACTTGCATTATAATCCACAATATCCTAGCTATTTTCAAGGATGAGTGGAATGATCTTTATGAAGAAGAGGATCCTGAACCAGCTCCAGCTCTCCCCTCCCTTGAGTCACAAAACATTCATTCAACCAGCATACACTCTCTCATTATGCCAATCACCCTCCACCATTTTGACACACAAACCTTTTAATTTTTTTATTTCATACTCTCCAAATGTCCATTTTGTATACTTTATTCACTTTTCTTGGTATTTTTATTTGTTGCATATTCATTTTCTTTGAATTTATAGTGAATATCTCTTTTTTGGATGGCTCATTGGTTTTCATTCACCAGCTCAACATGAAATTGAATATTTTTTCTGTGTTTCTTTTTTTCTTTCTTCACTAATATCCTTTTTAACCTCTCCTCAATAATCCCTCAAATATTTTGGTTACATTTTTTTAACTCAACTCACCAGGTAAGTTTTTTTTTTTTTTATTTTTATTGATTTTTTAATTGCTAATCATGTTTTTTTTTGTTTGTTTTTTTTGAAAGTGCTTCAATAATTTTTATTATTATTTCTCTCCCTCTTTTCTCTCTTGTCATGCTCTTTTTCCCTCCTTTCTCCCACTTTAGACACTTTTTTTCCTCCCTTTAGCTTCCCTTTGCCCTTTTTAGGCCCTTTTCCCCCACCCTTTAGCCCCTTTTACCCTCTATATACCACCTATCAACTCTACCCCCCTCTCGCCCCTCTCCCCTCCACCGCTTCCCCCCTCCCCTCTTTCCATGCCTCCTCCCCGCTTTATTACCTAAACAAATTGCTTATAAATTTATTTAGGTATCTACCTATGGGGAGGAGGCAAGAAAGGAGCGGGGGGGAGGGGGGGAAGCGGTGGAATGGGGAAAGCGGTGGAGGGGAGAGGGGGGGAAGTGGTGGAGGGGAGAGGGGGGGATTATTGTAAAAGGGAATAAAGGGGGGGAAAGGGGGGAAGGACCTGGTGAAAAAGGGTGTGGAGGGGATTTTGAGAAGATTAGGAAGGGGGAGGGTGGGTTTGAGAACACAAAAAATTTTTAAAAGAGGAAGCCAAGGAGGGGTAATATGGGAGTATGTAAAGAAAATTTTTATTATATTTACTTACATTATTTTGTATTTATTTTCAAATATTATTATTACTCATTCATAATTCCAAAATAAGATTCATATAAATAGGAATGATGCCAATTATCTTACATTTGGAATTTTCTCATGTATCAATAGAATAACTGAACAACCTATTCCTTCCCCAGCTAAAATAAAAGGTCATGGGTTAGACTTTCCAGATCACAACTGTATAATTAATTTCAATTTAAGAGCTGGAATCATCAAAACTATTTGGAACTCTTCTAAAGATAATCACCAAACAACAAAATCTCTCCCTGTTTTGGAATCTTGTCACAAATTTACTCATTTTAGCTGCTCCTTCCAAATTAGTCAAAAACTAAACCAACAAATCAATAAGGTTAAAAAAGAACGTAAAATTTATAAATTTAATAAAACTTTATGTAGATCAAAAAATCATGGGTATGAGTAGAGTCATCAAATATTTTTATTTTTTCATAAATTTTTTATAAATAACTTTTATATTTCAAATTCCTAAAATAAAGTAATTTTCCAATGACCCTGTGTTGTATAAATGTGAATCATGACAACTTTTATTTGTTTAATGAGGTTCCTCAGCCTACACATTTGGAAATTCCCAAAAATTTGTTTCTAGATGTATCCACATTATGGCTAGAGGAATTTTCATTTCTTTAAAGCTACGGAAATTGATATATATTAGTTGTTTATATATTAATTTATTTAAATATATTAAATTTTGGTGATTTTCACCGCTTACTTCAATAAAATACAGGGGAGGGTATTTCCAAATTTTCAAATCTGAAATGTGAAATTGATTACTTAGAAAAATTTTGGTAATACCCATCTCTTGCTTCAATAAAATGTAGGGGAGGGTTTTGTCAATTTTTTGAAAAAGATATATAGATTTGTTGACTTAGCTGTATTTAGAAAGTGAATTTAATGAATTGAATGTAAAGAAGAAAAAATATCAGACTTTTCCAAATTTTTGCAAAAAAAAATCATCTAGAATCAAGACCTTTAAAAAGTCAGCACATATGAAATCATCACAAAAAACAAGTAAAACAAAATTAATTTAACTAAACAAACAAATAATCTAAAATTTTGTGATAAAAATGTTTCAAATCTCAGTGAGGAGTATGTGCCAAGGATTGATTATTAGCTTTAATGCATTTTATCGAGAAAACTTTGTAAACAAAATAATTAAAACTATTTATCAAACATTTTCATTAAGCGTATGATTTCCTCAATAGATTTATTAGCTTTAACACAATCTCTCAAGTAATCTTTTTTTTTTGAACATTCTTGAAGTTGATACTTGAGTTTCATTTGATCCAACAGGAAATTGTACTCAAGAGCCTTCTCTTCTTTCTTTATCTTGATTTTCTCCTCCTCCAAGTCATGTTCCCTCTCATCCCTCTTTAAAGAGAGCTCAAATTTCTTCTCCTCCAAGTCTTGTACCCTCCCATCCCTCTTTAAAGAAAGCTCAAATTTCTTCTCCTCCAAGTCTTGTGGCATATCATCACTTTGTAAAGAGAGCTTGTATTTTTTCTTTTGAAATTTGAGAGTATCTCTTGCTATATTCAACTTTAAATAGAGTAAAAAGGAATATTAACAAAAGAAAAGAAAATCTCACTTAATTATTATGTGGTATGCTATCACTTACCAGATTCACATTTCTCCAGATAATCATCAATTGAAGAAAAAGGGGTTTTGGAAGAACTATCTCTGTTTTTCTATCTTTGACTGTTTAAATTCAAAGTAGTTGATGGTGTTTGTTTTTTTTGGAGGTAATATTTTCCTCTTCATCATTGATGCTAGCTCCAGACTCACTTGCTTGAGGATCCTGGGTTAGTTCATTAGCCTTTTTAGAAATAAAATAAATAAAACAACTAGATAAAAACTTACTGGAGTGGGATCATTTTGGTTTACATCACCATAAGGATCTATTGGAAAGCTATCTAGATTTGTTGAATTTGGAACAGGGTAGGCTTGAGTGGAGGAAGAGGATGGGAAAATATTTGTTTCAACATCATGTTTGGAGATAGTATCTTCACAATCAAACATCTTTTGAGGATTAACATCAGCATTCTCTCAAAAAATAGTATCCAACTCTTTAAAGTATGGACCTAGATATTCAAGTTTGTCATCTATGGATTTTATGCCCTTACTGATATTGATGTCAGTAATACCAAAACCAGTAGAAAATGAAAGTGCCTTTGCCTTCTTGTATTTGGCTTGGTAATTCTTGAAATTTTCAGACATCTGTTTAGGTAAAAGATCAATCCTTTCCTTTGTCTTATTTTGTAATTCATTGGAATTAGAAGATAGCAATCGAATTTTGATGCAGGGGGCTGTCCTAATTTAGTTGCATTCTCAGTACCAAAACAAGAATAATAATTAGTTTTTCTTTTTAGCCAGTTGATAAGTATGAGATGATCATCTTTTTTAGTTGAACAGTCTTTCATTTATCAGCTGAGCAGGTGAAAGAGGGGTCAATGGGATTTGATGAACAACTGGGGGAAGCTTGCCTTTGAGAAGATCTATGACAACAAGGAATGTTGAGATATTTGAAGATGGAAAGAAGAAGAAACAAACAGATGAGATGGGGAGTGGTTCTGAGCAGATAGAATGAAAATACAGGATGGGAGTGCTCAGAAAGGCAGGAAGCCTAAGTATCCAGAAATTTGTCCAAGATTTGGTTATGAGAAATTGAGTATAGAAATGTCAGATAGAGGTGAAAATTGACATGTAAAAGGTCTAATAACCCAATTATTAGGAAAAATAATTGTGGAATATAATTAGGGTATAATGATTTTTATCCAAAATTAATTTAATTGTGGATTGGTCAACATTGATACCCCCTATTAAGTTGATTTTATTTTAATACAGTGTAGCAGATTTCAACTTGCACCAGATATTCTCAAGTGTAATTTTGTGATAGATGATCATCAAATTTTTCCCAAAAAGATATGTTGCTAAAAAAATTTCTAATAGACTCAAGGCTGCAGTTAAGGATGAATCCCATGAATCTGTAGGATTTAATGTGTGCAGAATTTTATAAAAATCCAGCTTGTCACCTGAGACAAGCCAACCTGAGCTACGCTTATCTACAAGAAAACTAAAAAAAAATCAAGAAAAGCTTTATAGAAGTAGAATTTTGTTTACAAACACATTGTATTTTCAGTTTCCTAATGGATAGGTTAGGGACTCTATGAACCTAAAAAACATCATAAGATCCTGAATCAAAATTTGAAAATAAATCCCAACCTTTAACCAACTCTGAAGTGAAATCCAGAGATGAAAGCTGGGATAGCTTTTGAGTAGCTTTAAGGTAATGACATGACTATTTTAACACTGGCTTTTAATCAGAATTTTCACACATAGTTTGCAATTTACAATAGAGAAGAATTTTTGTAATTTCTGTGATAGAATGAGACTATATCCATAAAGCAGATAAAGATAAAATATAAGTTATATACTGACAAAAAAATAAAGAAAAAAAAGGAAAACAACATACCCTTTTACTAGGGGTGTCTGATAGGATTTCTTTGGTGAAGTAATAAGCTAACTGTATATCCATTGGCTGAAGAAACAAAAAGTGAATGCAAAAAAAACACAAATAAAATTAAGAAGCCAACCCAATTTTAATAAACAGAGGACTTACCTGATTGTTTCTAACAAGGTTCCTCAAAATGCAGGTGGCATTGATTGAATACCTCCAATGTGTGTTTGGAATGTTTGCTATAGTAAGAAATTTTTGAACCTGAAAGTTAGGTTGATAATTTGTTGGAAAATACTCATCAAAATATTAAAAGAAACTAACCAATTCTTGATGCACTGAATATTTCAAGTTTTTATGTGCCACTGTAAATTTCCTTAAGTTTTCAACTAGAATTGGGTCAACTTTAAAGTTCACCAATTCATCTTACAATTCTTTACATACATTGGTCAGTGATGCAGTGGCTAAACTGTTGAAATTAGAAACTTCATACTACTTACATATGCTGTCATGTATCTATAGTCATTGAGAAATATCATCAGCACTATATAGTAGAAATACTATGACTTTATCGTAGTAGACCCACTAAGTTTTGAACCTTAAATTGGCAAAAATGTTATTTTTCATTAATTATTAATGACAAATAATCAGCTATATGTGGGCTATCTTACCAAGTTTTGGATTGAAGGATATTATATTGTAATATCAAAGAATGATAAGCACTTAGGATAATATATAAGAAAAAATTAAGGAAAAAATGAAACTTATTGAACTTTATCTTGATTCTGACTGTTCAACAGACTGAGTATGTTAGACAGCCCAAACCCCTAATCCTGCATATATAGTCCGGAAAATAATTTTCTTCCCAAGACATAAAGAGCCCCCTTAATTTTATAAGGCAGGGTTCCAGCAGAGAGAGCTTCAAATAATCATTTTAGAAACATCACTCAAGTTCCGTTATAAACATGAGCTAAAACAGATGATAGTTTCAGTAGGAGAAAACTTGGGAATGTTAACTGCTCTCACAAATAAAATCCAGTCCATTTGCACAATCTTACTGACGGAAGTATACTCACTTACACAGAGATTTTACACTGCAAAAATTAAATTTGAATCATCTCTGCTACACTTTTGATATATTCCATTTATCCACATACAAGACACATGATAAAAATAGGCTCTTTTGACTACAAGAAAAATATTTCTGAAATGACAATTAATCCAAGAAATTAAAATTTAACCAATACTCATGCCAAACAATATGTGGATAATCTTTTTGAGCTTAAGATGTCTGAAACCATTCTTGGACCAATTCATAGAAATTCTTATGAATGTTATAGATACACTTTTCCATTGGATAATTTATGAGTGATGATTGGATGATAGAGACTATGTTCTTGACACAGTTAATTGAGTCATAAGCTTTGAATCTTCTTAGTTGAATATAACACTTGTAGACAAGCTTTGAGGTTGGAGTTCTTAGCACGAAAATCAAATCATAATGCATTTCACAAGTTAGGATTTAAGCTTTCATCAAAATACAAGGAATATCAGATATGTTCCCAGGAACCTTTTGGCTTTCATTCAGAAAAATGTAATCTTTTTCAGGAAAAGGGAGAAAAACGGTTACCCTAGATCAGTTACATTCAGTCCAACATCTTTGGAGGGAAAATATAGATGTTCAAATACCACAGTACCTACATGAGCACTTCAAAGTATGTAGCAGTGCTTGAAAAAATCATTATTCAATAATTTTTCATCATGGCCAAAACCTTCTATTTATTCTTTAACTTTATTGATGGTGGGAACAATAACATGTTGCAATATTTCCATCAAAAAGGAATCCTCTTCAGGAGTTGAGACATGCCAATGGATCTGGTAAGTCAAAAAAAGAGAGTTAATTATTTACTAGAAAAAGATCTTTTCACTCTATAGAAACTCCTTAGCTATATCATGACATCCTTTGCAGAATAAAAGTTACTCCACCATTTATTATTATTAATGTGCATGTCTGAAAAAGTAATCTGGGAATAAGATTGCATATGAAAAACCTGGTCTTTTAATGTTCACACTTGCCTTCACTATTCCACTCATCCCAAATGAAATATCTGGGATCATTGATGTACTTTACTTCAAGTCAGACCATTGTAATTATTCAAAATTTAAAGTATTGCACTCACTTTATTTTTTAATTTCATCAAAATTACCAATAGAAACCGAGTGGAAAACATAAACGCATTCTCAGCTTGACAACTCTGTTATTGAGGAGGATGAAGTTCAAATTAAAAATCTGGTTAGCTTTGTGTAATATTTCATAAAGTTTTTGATCAATTTAAAAACTCTTAGCATGACTGAAATTAATGTTAGAATATCTTTTTTGAAAATCAACAACTGCTCATGAGACAATCAGAAATCAATACCTTTAAATGAATTGAGTGGCAAGAACTTACTGCGCGTCCTTAGTGGCTGGAAATACCAACAAGAATTGAAATGAACCAATGTAAAGTAAGATCAGAGCTTTCAGGAGTAGTAGTAGATGTGGTGTGAGTCAAAGAAGCCCAACAATCAAGTTCTAAACGAATATTATGGTTTCAAATAGGAAATATTGTTTTAAATGCAATTCTGTTGGCAGCACCATTGGAACCAGCTCTAGCCAGAACAGCCGCTATCAAACCAACAGTTTTGACCATGTTCATCCTGGTGTTACTTGTGATATAGCTTGTTAAATTTTAAAGTTTTTGGCTGAATACTTCCTTATAAATGGCACTACAGGCATAATCAGAAGCTTCCGCACACAAATTGACAGTGCGCTCCTCAAGATTCCCACCCAATTGTTCATTTTTTCCAGGTTCAGGTAGATATTTGAACAAACACAACATTTGATTAAAAAAGCTGGAGGCCTAGTCCGGAAAACTGGAAGTAGAATTTCAAAACAAAATATCTTAATTCTCACAAGATGCAGGTGATAATCAGAGCCATTTTCCAGATATGTAATTTGCCAAACCTTCTGGATCAGCAGCAATTTTATTGAAGTCACCTGACTCAGACATCAAATTTTTGGGAGGCGGGGTGTTATTCAAATTAGTTAAGTCTCCAACTCTAATGGTAAATAGAGCTAAAATTATAAACATTTATGATTGATCTGTCTCCAGGGAATCATTAGAATTGATCCATAACAGGTGCCAAATTATTTTCACCTTCAGGGTAAGTATTGAAATTGACCATTGGCACTTCCACCATATCCAAAGCTGAAATACAAGCTTGGGTTTGATGGATCTAAGAATATCTAGAAGTCAAAGGCTTTGTAATTGAAATGTGAGGACAGAGGCCAGCAATACAAAAAAAAAGAAAAAAACTTGTAAGAAAACATACCCCTACTAGACCTTCTAATTCAGGTATTGCTCTTTCAAGAACTGTTTGTATAGTTAGTGCTGGCTTAAGATAGCTCATACTCATTAATGCCATATGAGAAGATCCCATGGAACTTGGGTCTTTAGAAAAAATGCCAATTAATGTGGCCTTTCTAAACATAAAAACAAATTCATTTGATAATCTTGGATACAATCTCCATTCAGCCAGGACAGGACAGTTGGATTTTTGTTCTTCTTTTTATCTAGTAAAAAACTGCTGAGTGATTATTTTTAGAAACCGGGTCAAAGTGCCAGTCCAAGCACCATTTTAAGAAATATGGAATTATGACTCAGTATCTTGCAGCAACATATTAAGAGATTTGAGTTCTTTCAAATGGTCAAAAGTAACATTGTCTTCCTTTTAAGAAAATTGAGAATCTTGACAAGATGTATCCTCTGACATGGATTAGAAAATAATGAAAGCTAAAGAATGAAGTCTATCAGACAGTTTTTTCATTTTGGCTACCAAAGGTTCAGCTCTAGAATCTGCATTAATAGCCCCAGTTCTGTCATCTTGAGCAAGAGAAGCACTTTTTTTAGACTTGGATGATTCAATGGGTCTCCCATTGCTCAAAGGCACTGTTCATTAAAAAACACCACTCTTTGTTAGTGAAAATACCAACATTGATTTGTATACCCATCCAATTATTGAAATCAGTGGAACTTGAAGTAATATACTGTGCAGCATCATGGATATTTACACCAATTGTGATACACTTAATGAGTTCTTCCAGTCAAGGGTCTCTGGAATTGGGATCAATGTGCTTCATGCTCAACCTTCCCAAAGGATCTATCCATTGTTCAGCCCAATATTGAGATGAAAATTTTTCCAAAAGTATGAAAAAAATATTAAGCCAAAGAACAGGATTGCTTATTTTTTAAAAGTGACATAAAGAAGCCTGATTTTATAAAATTTAATTGATATACATCCCATCAAGTTGTGGTGAAAATTGAGAGATCATTTGATGTGCATTGTGAGGGGGATAGAATTGATTGGCATTTTCATTCACTGGAGATAGAAAGAAAATAATTTAATTCAGTAAACCAATGAATTTTGAACAAGCAAAAAGATACGCTAACATGTCAAAAAAGTTCTATATACACTTTGTTCCCAGTTTTAAGATTCTTGGGAAATAATTCCTTCTTTAAAATATATTAAATTGTCTCCTAACTGAGTTGTAAGTCGTGGATATCCAGATATTTGCAGGTTCTATAAAATTTTGAGGGAACAAAAATTGTTTCTAGGGAATGAGATTCAAATAACCATATCAAAATGTCAGTTCTTTTAAATGCCTTATATAAATATAGAAAGAAAAGTCAGCACTTATTCCAATATAACTAGACACATATAGGCAAAAATATTGACTATTTAAGGATCAATACCAGGAAGAACTAAAAGCAAGAAGCTTGTTTAGAATTGGTAGGGAAACTCAAGAAAAAAAATTTGTAGCTTACCAGCTAATTCATAATATAATTTGGGCAGCTTGGCTCTGACAAAGAACTTCATGGGTTACTTGAGTCCCAGTCATATTTCAAGGCAATTATTCCAGAAAACAAAACCACTAATAAAACAAAATGAAAAATATAAAAAAAAATAGAAAAAGTGGGGTAGGTTAGTAAGAATTAGATTTTGAGGGAAATATGATTTAAATAAATCTCAAACTTCATAATTCTTTGATTAAAAACAGGCTATAAGGTGAGAGCCAATTAATTCTAGCTAATAATCCATCTGTGCTAGTGATTAAACAGGATAAGGTAAACTCTGCTGATAATCCAAGTATTCTTCACAAGGTTTTTCTTCAGGAGTAATTAAATTCTTAGGAACGTATAAAGGTCCAGGACCAATATCAAATCTTTCCAAAAGACTTTAACATGTAGGAAATGCATAGGCAGAGATATTTAAAAAAGAAAGCAACTGAGACAAATGGACTTCTGGGAAATAAGGAGTTTGAGGGGGTGATTGAGCCATGTCTTCACTGTCAGACAGAAAGTCTATTGGTTCTTCAAAAGTAGAGTCAATTTTGAGATAATTGTCATCAATCTCAGACAAAGACATGGTGAGAATATGTAGGGTGGATGAAATTCTAGGAGGAGTGCAAGGATTGAGCAATATATTTATATATTTATATTTTTAATTGGCAAGCAATAGAAAGGATAGGTGATTAATTTCCAAAATGCACTGTGAATTTAATGAACACAAAATCATCTCATCATCATATCTTAAAATAGAAAGAAATGTTACCAGTTGCTTGCTCTGCTGAAAAAGGGAGGCAGATGGTTGTTGCTGCGAGGATGAGTCCAAATGGCCACCTAGATGGGAACTTTTGTCCTTGAGCAAAGATGTCAGCCAAGCTGCTAGAATTACCCAGGAAAATAATCAATTATTTACTGGATGAAGCCACGCCTTATTATTTTAATTATTTAATTATAAATAAATTACATTAAAATTACCTATAATAAATTAACTAATTACAGAATGGTAAAATTAATGAATAATTAAAGTTAAATATAAAATTGTCCCTTATATTTTTATTCTCTAACACCATGCCCATTGACAGGTTGAAAGAAATAAAAATTTATATTGAAAAAAAAATTTAAAATTAAAATAAAATTTTTAATATTCAAATAAAAATAAACATATACAAAAAATTCAAATTTCTTATTTAGAATTGACATTTACAGTGAATATTAAATAAATCAATGTATTTCTGACATACTCTGTAAATACATCTTTTTGACACCTTATTTTTAGAACAACTTTATTATTTGAAAATGCTCCTTCCAGAATATTCTTTTTCTCTCTCTCTCATACTACTGTTTTTAAAATTTTATTTTCATGCTTTGTCTCTCCTTTGCCTATATAAGGCCTATCTTTTGATTTTTTTTCATTCATTCTATCACATACTTATTTATTATAATTATTTAAAATCCATTTATTACTATCTATTAGTGCCTTAGTATTTACATCCCCGTAGTTCTAAATCATTAACTACAATAATAATTTAAATCTTTACCTCTTTCTATTGAGTAAACATTCTATAAGATAAGGAAATACATACACCAGTTTTCATCCCATAAATTCTGTTTTTACTGCAATTGGACCTCCTTGAAAAACCTTCTTGACTTGAAAGACCCCTTGACAAAAGAGAGCAAACAATGACATAAGTTTTTTTTGGTGGCTGGAATCAACACTCACACAGATTGACACAAACATTTGATGCTATCTGGGGTGAAAATACAGTGTCACTTTTCTGATTGGTCTCATCATTTATGCTACTGGGTTGGGGGGCATCTATCTGTATTATGATCTTGGTCATGATAATCGTCCATTCCACTGCTACAACACTTTCATTTTCCCTGTTTCTCTCACTTCAGTCATTTGCTACAATGCTTTTCTGGTTTGACATTGACTCTAAAACACCGTGTCACTTTCTAGGGTGTGGAAATCAAATTCTCTATAAATTCAACCTTCTTTTTTTTGGCTTCATTAGCTACAAAATTGGATTTTGAAAATCAATTTAACGCCTGAAATTCAGCTTGAATTCACCATATAATTACACTGTCCATTCATCCATTAAAAAATTCTTCCTACATTTTTTTTGTTATATATGATGGTGGATAAAAAAACTGCAAGAAATGAGGCAAAGAAGGGGATTGTCACTTTCACTAATAGCTGTGAGATTCAGAATGGAAATAGACTAAGTTCTGTTAAAATTGCAATGGTAAACCTCACATTTATCCGCACAGCATCTCAGAATAACAAAACAACTGAATTCAATTGCATTACCAATAACCACAAAGAGAATACAAGCCAAGATAATCAAATCAAAAGAGAAAGACTAATTAAGAGAATAGAAAAAATAATTTAAAAAAAGGTAAAAGGGATAAGGTGGTGTGGAAGAACAAATGGAAACCATATATATTAAGGAAAGCCATTAAGATCTATCCAAATAAGAGATGGGAAAAGGTTTAAAGAAGGTATCTACATTTTAAAGATAACATAAATATTCGATGGACCTTTAAAGGGGAAATACTACTTAAGAGAAAAGTGCTAAACATTAGAAAGATAGAAAGCAAAAGGTTAAGAGGAGAGAATTTTGTGATTAAAGATCCAATAGTCAAATTATCTTATTATGTAATGAAATGTATTAAACAAAAATCAAAACATCAAACACATAGAAAATTAAATGTAAAACTATATAATAAGGAAGGAGTAGATGTATACACTTAGTTAGTGTTTTTTTCTTGTATTAAATATAAATTAAGTTTGTATATTATATTATTATTATTATTCATAATTTGAAATATAAGTATTTAATTTTATAAATCTGATAATTTTGCCTCAGTTATGTTGACATCTAGAAGAGAATCTCAATTACTAGGAAGAAAAATGTAGTTCTCTATCAATTTACAATCATCATTGCTTTTTTTGGTTTCATCAGCAACAAATTGGAATTTGATAATCAATTCGACACCTGCAATTTGGCTTCAGTGCTGGAAATAATTGTACTGTCAATTTAAACAAAAAAAAATCCTCCATTTGGTTAGTTATATGCTCCTATTAAATATGATACTCTTTGACAAAATAGAAATTAATTTAAATCACAAGCTGCTGAATCTGAGAAAACAAAGAATTTCAAGTCACATGGAAAAAGCGCCTTCATTCTATATTGTAAATGCACGACTTTAATAATTATGAGGCTGTATCAGACACCAAATGGGTACCTTCTTAATTCTAAGTGTCACCTCGAGATTTTTCACCATTTGATTTCCATGTTTATGTTAAGTTCTGCGCCAGGTTCAGGTCAAAAATCTATAAGGGCCTGTGGTAAGTATGGGAGTGATAAAATTAAAAAATGAAAAACTTATTAAGTGGATGAGACCGGACCATTAAAGACAAAGGTATTCAGGAAAAGGAACTACCTGAAAAGAGATATAATGAAATTAAAATTAAAAAAAGCTAAATGCTTAGATTCACAAAAAACTAATCATTTGCATGAGAATTGCAGCTCCTTCCAGCTGGGTTAGTCTAGCCTAGTTTTCAGCCTAGATATACCTAGGACTGAGTAATTCTTATACTTAAAATAAGATAAAATTAAGTACATTAATCTTATATCTTAAAAATAAGGTTAAAACAATAATATATATGATTATATTACATATATATATAATTATTACTCTATTATATAAATTATAGTAGTTTAAATAGCTTATCCATAGCCCAATAATACTTATTAAGGTGTTAATGGAGTCATAATATACTTATCTTAAGTGATATTAAGTAATTATTGACATACATAAGCTTATATGTATACATAAATCTCATATTCAGTGAAATATGCAGTATATTATGTATATTTAGGTATATAAATAGGTTTTAGCCTCTTAATAGCCTATAAACTTTGTTTTTCTATTTATTTTAAGTAATATGGACGTATCCAGTGGACTCAAAACGCATAAAGAAGCATAAAAATCTATTTCAGGCGCATACACTAAGTTTGGACAACTTAATCTGGTTCCTTGGATGGATATTCATGGATTTATGGGTTGGGAGGTCATTGATGGGTTAATATGGATGCTTGGGGATGTTATTGGGGGCTTGGAAATTTCATTTGTTTCCTTAATATGCTTTGGGTTTCATTATATTCTCTTTGGATGAGTTATTTTACCTGTTTCTTTACGGTATCTGCTTTTATCTGGATTTTCTATTTATGGTATGGGTCTGTGTCGGCTGGTCGTCTAGAAGAAGGAGAAAAGAGAATAGGGAATGAGAGGAGGAGCAGGAGGAAAGGAGTATAGGCAATAAAAAAAATAAAATCTAATAAAATTATTTAATTTATTGAGAGAAAGGCAACGACGAGTGAGCTGAGAAGAAATAACAATTTGGTTTTATAAATATTAATATTATTTAAGTAAGAATTCTGCGCGGCAACCAATATAATTACTATCAGACTTAAAGCAACCTTTAAATTGTTATATAAAATTTTAATTAGAATTTTATTACTAATAAAAAGAATATAAACGTAATATAAAAATTGTATTTAAATTGTTGAGTGTATAATAAGTGATAAGGCTACAGGGGATTATCCAAGGCCCTTTTATAGGCAATGGGTCCTCTGAAGCGCTACTATATCAGTAAATACAATGATTAGAAAGAAATAAAACAAATATATCAAAAAGAGTAAATGAAACATAACAATATAGAGAAAAACATGAAACAATTAATTAAAAGCCCAATTAAGAATCCAATTTCCCCGCCATTAATCCCCAAATCAGTAAGTGACAATAGTAAATAACTAAACAAGAGTGGAAACATAGGAACTATGAGAAATATAATTCCCAACAGATGGTCCATCCTGATTAGAGAACATTTTAAGTGAAACAAAAATAATTTGACGCAACAAAACAATCAATTAATCTCAATTTAGTTCAAATTAATTTATTTGTTTTTTTTCTAACACAATTAAGGGTCAAAAGAAGCGTCCTTAATAATTGTTTAGTGTCATATGAGAGGTATTAGTTAATATATAAATTTAAGTAATTAATTTAAATATATTATAAATCAAATTTACACTTGTAATTATAATATATGTTTTTTAATTAATCAAATATAAATTTATAATTATTAAATATATAAAAATGCGCCATTATTTTTAGAATATATTATATTATGCTCAATTTAATTGTATATAAAAATATATATAACCAATAAATTTAATGTAACATTTGTATATAATAAAATTCTTATATAATTTCATTATGTAATAAAATATTAAGTTATATTCATTAAATACAAGTTTTACCCACTCTTTAAGGTTTTATAATTTATATATCATTTACTGGACTCCTGGAATAGCCTGGCTGACACTCCCTCACTCTAAAAAAAACAATAAAAAAAATGCTAAGATTTTTTCTTTTTGTATTTTTTCAACAGAGCAGGCAGATTTGAAATTTCTTTGCCAGGTATCCATGCATCATGTTCAGATGATTTGTTCTTATATCTCAATAAATATTCAGTACCTCTTTCAGAAGTGATAATTCTATCATTGAGAATTTTATCAATTTCTGCTGTTTCTGTGACTTCCTGAGGGTTCTTCTTAGGTCTTCCTCTTCTTTTTGGAAATAAGTCACTGTTGGAAGTATAAGGTTTAAGCAAAGAAATGGGAAAGACAGGATGTTTCCTATCATATGGAGAATACAATACAACTTCTACTGCATTATCACCAACCATTCTTTTAACAACAAATGGTCCTACAAAAGGATCTTTTAATTTGTGGTTACCTTGTAAATTGAAATGGACAGTAGAGATCAACACTTCATCACCCTTGTTAAATGTGTATTCTTTATGGGATTTATCCCATCTTTTCTTTTCATATTCAAATGCTTTATCAATACAACTCTGAGCATGTTTTCTGCATAGCTGTTGCATTTGCATAAAAGATTTTACACCAGGGTGTAGTTCCAACTTAGGTAATTTATTATTGAGAATCTGAGCAGGAGTGTTTGGGACATAACCTAACCAAAGCTCAAAAGGCTTTTTCTCAGTGACAGAATGAACAGTGCTATTATATGCAAATTCAAGACCAGGCAAAAGAGTGACCCAATCATGAGTAAATCTGTCATTGTCTTTATATTCTAAACCAAAGGCACAATACCTTCTAATCATATCTTCCAGAGTTTGAATCATTCTTTCAGCTAGACCATCAGTTTGAGGATGGTGAGCTGTAGACAATTTTAACTCACAGCCACAAATATCCATCAAAGAGGTCCAAAACTCAGAAGTGAATTTTGGATCCCTATCAGAGATAATGGCTTTTGGAAAACCAATAATATTAAACATGTAAGACCACCATAAGAAAGCTAATTCCTTGGTGGATACATCTTTGTGGGTTGGAATAAATTTGCACATTTTTGTGAATCTATCAACTATTACCCAACAAGAGTTAAAGCTGTCTTTACCTGCAACAGGAAGACCAGTGACAAAATCCATATTAATGATTTGCCAGGGAGCACTAGGTGCTTCAATATGTTGTAACAACCCTGCTCTTTTACCTGTTAACCTTTTAGATTTTTGGCAGGAATCACAAGATTCAACATATAATTTTGTGTCTTCAGACATATTAGCCCACCATGCAGTGTTTTTGATTCTAATCAATGTTTTTTCAAGATCAAAATGACCAGCTAATATGTCATCATGACAAAGTTTGAGGATAGTTTCTTTCATTGAAGGAGGAATAACAATTACATTGGTAAGCTTCCTTCTATAATAAATAAAACCATCTTCAATAGAAAACTTTCCTTTATTTAAGGCATTTTGGTATTTTGCAGGAAGAGTTTTTATTAATGCTTGAATTGAAGCATTCTTAGGATCATTCAAAATAGTAACTAATTTATTTAAGTCAGAATCTTTATCATATGAATCCAGTATTAACTGTAATAACTCATCTTCCATATCAACTATAAATATACCATGTATATGAACAGTGTCATCCTCAGGTACATAAGCAGGATTGGAGTCATTATTTGGCAAAGGCAATCTGGAGAGCATATCAACATTAGAGTGAACATTTCCAGCTCTGTGTATAATAGTCATCCTTCCTCTGTATTCCTGAACAGCAAGTTGCCACCTGAACATATGTCTGTTAGGTGTTTTGAGGTTTAAGAGGATTTCACAGCACTACAGTCAGTTACCAACTCAAATTTTTGGTCATCCAAGTAGTAATGAAGTTTCTCAAGAGCCCAAACAACTGCTAAGCACTCCAATTGAGTGGCACCATATTTCAATTCACTATTTCTTAAGGTTCTTGAAATATAACAAATTACAACCTCTGAGGATTTATCATTAATAATTTGCTTTTGGTGAAGGGCAGCACCCAGACCAATAAAGCTTGCATCTGTATAAAGTACAAATGGCTTGTTAAAATCTGGGAGAGCCAATATAGGGGCTGACATTAAGCAATTTTTCAATGTATTAAAAGCTTTTTGACAGTCATCATTCCAGAGAAAAGCAACATCTTTTCTGGTTAGTTTTGTAAGAGGCAAGGCTATGACCTGATAATTTTTAATATATTGTCTATAATAGCCACACATACCCAAAAAACTTTGGATTTCTCTTACAGAAGTTGGTGCTTTCACATTTTGAATGGCAGCAACTTTATTATGGTCTACACAAATTTGTAAGCCTGACACAACATGGCCAAGGACTTTCAAAGATTGAAAACCAAATTTACACTTTTTTAAAGATAAGGTCATATTGATTTCATCCATTTTTTGGAAAACTCTATTTAAGTGAATCATATGTTCATCAAAAGTTTTAGAAAAAACAATAATATCATCAATATAAACCATGAGCCAACCTTCAATAATTTCTTGATGGAAAGTGTTATCCATGACTTTTTGGAAAACTGAAGGAGCATTTTTAGGGCCAAATGGCATCCTAACATACTTATATATTCCCATATGAGTAGCAATAAGCAAAAAATTTTGAGAATTTTTCTCAACTGGAACTTGATGATAACCTTTATTACCATCCAGACAACTAATAAATTTTGCACCTTGCAAGGTAGCATGTATTGAATTAATTCTGGGTAAAGGATAAATATCATCAACAGTATAAGTATTTAAAGCTCTGTAATCTCCACATAATCTAGCTTTATCTTTTTCATAAGAAATTAAGACTGGGGAGATGACACAATATTTGGGGGTGACATCCACTTTTTCAATGATATTCATTTTCAATAATGTTTCAATATTATCTTCAATATCTTTTCTTTTTGATGGAGAAGCAGGATATGGTTTTTTCTTAAGGGAAGGAGGAATATCACTCAAATTACAGG
Organism: Hemileia vastatrix; assembly: GCA_030280995.1. Lineage (NCBI taxonomy): Eukaryota > Fungi > Basidiomycota > Pucciniomycetes > Pucciniales > Zaghouaniaceae > Hemileia > Hemileia vastatrix. The sequence goes on along the minus strand of JASXTE010000006.1, from coordinate 14,315,964 downwards.
ATAAGGTAATTTTCATCTCTTCCTGAACAATTCCCAAGACATGAGAACCATGAGCAAAAGCCATAGGGAAAGAGGTAATAGAGGCAACAATAGAATCCTTTTGTTCATTAGTCAAATGATCACCAAAAGAAGCGGTATTTATTTCATGTAATAAATCATCCATTTCAGTTGTTGTTCTACCTTTACATTGGGTCAGTGAGTTACAAGATTTTAACAAATGCCCAGAAGGTTTAGGAGAAGAAATTTTGAATTTTCTTTTCCCATTCATTCCTAAGGTAAAGCAATTATTTGCTGGGTCCAGTTTCACACCAAACATGGTTAAAATATCATTTCCCATAATAAACCAATTGCTCAAATTATCATTTTTCATGACAGCAAACTCACAAATAGCTCTGACAAAACCACCATTATATTTGAAGAATACAGAGGTTTTGTATTTGCCAATAGGGAATAAGGTAGAACCATACCCTCTCCATTTTTCAGAAGTTATAGGCAATAATTTACTCAAATATTCCTTATCCACTGAAGCCAAAGCTTTTTCAGATACTACACTTCCTCCAGCACCAGAATCAAGAACTACATCAACATTTTTACCATTAATGATAACAGGTGCTTTTAAAGGGGATATAGGAATAGAATTGTTAGTAATATCTTTAATTATCTCAGCATTTTCTACTGAAGATAAATTCAATACACAATCTTCAGATATATTATTTAAATGATGGACATCATGTTCCAACATTAAAACATCTTTAACAGATTCATTGTCATAGGAGATATTACTTTCACAGTCACTGGAAGAATTATTGACATCAAGTTCAAGTTCATCAGTGTCTTCATTTTGTTCAACAAGATGAATTTTCTTGTCACAAACATGACCCTTCTGCCACGGTTTGTTACATTTATAACAAGTATTTGTTGCATATTTTTTAGGTGCAACTGGGGCAGAGGGTTTACCAGATTTTTCTGGGAGCTTTATAGAAGGTTTATTCTGATCATTATAAGATTTACTAAGATAATTCTTTGGTTCATATCTATGGTTGAGTAGTACTTCATTACAGATATTAATGAAAGAAGAATTTTCCCTTACATGCTCAGTTCTAGCCACAATCAAATCCCTAAGAGAATTTGGTAATTTATACAAAATTTTATCTCTCCAAATATCATAATCCATCTTTGGATCAATTGCTCTAAGGATTTTAGTTATTTTCATCAGAAAAACAATGGGCTTTTCAACAGAGGAGGATACATATCTAGTATTCTCATACAGTCTTTGCTGAGCTAACCTGAATTTTGAACCACCAAACTGATTTTCAATCAAGGATTTCCAATCATTCCATGTATAATGATTGTTATCTAAGAGGACAGATTCATACCACATCAAGGCTACATTGGAAAATAAAGAAATTAGCTTAGAAACAATTTCCTCATCAGGTAGTTTATAAGATCTCTTTAAATTATCAATTCTTTGGATAAAGTGTTGCCAATCAGAGGAAGAATCACCATCAAAGGTAGGATATTGGTCTAACTTAGGCCAATTTTTCTGACTACTGGGATGGTCCACTTTTTGGTTTGAATTATTCATTAGTAATAATTCCTGAAGTTTAGCCAGGTGTTCAGAAATTTCATTATTTACAGAAACAGCTGGTGCATGATTATCACAAGATTTTTTGCTAGTAGCAAAAGATTTTACAGACTCATTGTCAGTTTGTTTAATGGTTGGAATATGAGGAAGAAAGGATGAACTTTGTTCAGGTTTTTTCCCTTTATTTTTATGCAGCTTACTGGCAGAAATCTCATTTAATTCATTATTGATGGTTAAGGTTGAGAACTTTTCCTGTAGGTCAGACACATAGTTTCTTATTCTTGGAATTTCAGACATCTGGTCATTCACTTTTGCAAGAGATAGAACATTTCTGTCCTCAGAAACTGAGTGTTTGGTACTTAGTGCATGGAAGTCATTCTTTAGTTTCTTCAACTCATTTTGTAGAGATTTTATTTCATTTTTGAAAGAATAATTTTCCTCAATAAGGGGTTTCAATTCACTCAATGTTTTATGCAGACTGATATTTCTATCTGAGATAGCTCTATGGTCACTTCTTATTTGTTTTTGTTGACTAAGAACAATATTCAACGTTTCTTTGATTTTTAAATAAGCTGTATCTTGTACAGAAGAACTCACTCTACATTGCAAGTGTAAATTATTTAATCTATCATTCTCATGGATTAACACATCTCTCACATGTTTGTCTTTCACAATATTAAAATCAAGGGTATCTTTCAAAATTTCCTCAGAAGTTTTTTCAATTAAGTTATAGATTTCAGGGGGAACAGAATCATTTTTAATTGCAAGAGAAGGATTAATTAAAGATGTAGAAGTTAAATGTAAAGGTTCATCAAATGACAATTTGCTAATTACATCAATAGGGCTACTAGTTACAGGAAGCTGTCTTTTAACAGGTTTAACTGTTCTTTCACCATGTTCAATAATATTACCTGCAGAAGAAGATTTATTAGAAAACATACCCAAGTGACTATCAACCAAATTACTTACCATGGCAGAGGAGGAAACTTCCCCTGGGACTGGGTTTGGGATTGTGCTTGGGCCTTCTTTCTCCTGCTTTGTTGGTAGGGATGAGGAGGTGGATGGAAATTGGGTGTTCTGGATGGGCCAGGCTGATGATGAGGAGGGTGTTGCACATTCTGCTGGTAGTGACTCATTAGATAATCCCATTTCCATTGCTCTACTTCCATAGTATTTGGATTTTGGATGGTTGAGCTGGGTGGCTGTGAAGGTTGAGCCTGAAATTGAAGCTGATTGGGAGGCAATTGAGGAGGGGCCTGGGCCTGAATCTGGTTCCTGAGTTCTTGGACCTGATCCCACAATGTGTCTACCTTTGCTTTGTACGTCATATTTTCTGTCTTCAACTCTTTTATATGACTGGAGAGGTTGCTGATTTGTTGTGGCAGAGGAAGCTTTTTTATTTTGAAGCCTTTTGGAAGACCTTCTTGAGGCACTAGAGGCTTTACTTCCTTCTGTGGTACTGGGGGAAGGGGGTTTGGTTTGTTTGCATTTCCTGTCATTTCCACATCCTGCAGTATGAGAATTCTTTGTGTTAGCATAAGATTTTTTATGACCAACTTTAGAAGAACTTACAGTGTCAGCATCATAGTCAATTTCTATCTCATCCACTTGCATGTTATCCATTTTTTCTGTCAAATTGTTGGACATACTAGTGGGAAGATTAATATTTTACTTTGTACTTTATAAAAAATAATCAAAGTTAGTCAATAATTTGCTCCAAATAATAAAAAAAATTTTTTAATTAATTAAATTATAGAAAAATTAACTTTCAATATAAAGTAATAATTAAAAATTAATTTTTTAAAAAAAAATGGATTGCAAGTTTAAATTGGGAATAACAAGTTAGTTAATTCAACCAATTAATTACCAATATTAAATATGGCAATATATTGGGACTAAGCACAATGTACTTTTAAGTCAACCAAAAATTAACAATAATTAATAATAAAAAAAAAATTAAATTAATAATTCAATTTGTATTAATAATAATGTTAATTCTTCTAGGACTAAGAGGATTTAACACTCTATAATGGTCAACTAGGAAAAAAAAATTTTTTTAAAAATTGAACACTTACACTCAGTGAATCAGCAATTAAGCCACAATCACTGTTATTGCAATAAAAATATAGTATTATGAGTGAGAGGCGCAAAGGTGAACTTACTATAGTGATCGAAAAATCACTTCAAAATAATATAAAAATTAATATTATATAAACCTAATATGTCGAACCCAAGTTCGAAACACAGTCGCGGCAAAAGTTTCGTTTTGCTAGGTGGTCCGTGCGTTTTGTCGTTCGTCGCCAGGCTTCGATCGTCGTCGTCGTTTGGAAAGGCCCTCAGTTGTCGGCTGGTCGTCTAGAAGAAGGAGAAAAGAGAATAGGGAATGAGAGGAGGAGCAGGAGGAAAAGGAGTATAGGCAATAAAAAAAATAAAATCTAATAAAATTATTTAATTTATTGAGAGAAAGGCAACGACGAGTGAGCTGAGAAGAAATAACAATTTGGTTTTATAAATATTAATATTATTTAAGTAAGAATTCTGCGCGGCAACCAATATAATTACTATCAGACTTAAAGCAACCTTTAAATTGTTATATAAAATTTTAATTAGAATTTTATTACTAATAAAAAGAATATAAACGTAATATAAAAATTGTATTTAAATTGTTGAGTGTATAATAAGTGATAAGGCTACAGGGGATTATCCAAGGCCCTTTTATAGGCAATGGGTCCTCTGAAGCGCTACTATATCAGTAAATACAATGATTAGAAAGAAATAAAACAAATATATCAAAAAGAGTAAATGAAACATAACAATATAGAGAAAAACATGAAACAATTAATTAAAAGCCCAATTAAGAATCCAATTTCCCCGCCATTAATCCCCAAATCAGTAAGTGACAATAGTAAATAACTAAACAAGAGTGGAAACATAGGAACTATGAGAAATATAATTCCCAACAGATGGTCCATCCTGATTAGAGAACATTTTAAGTGAAACAAAAATAATTTGACGCAACAAAACAATCAATTAATCTCAATTTAGTTCAAATTAATTTATTTGTTTTTTTTCTAACACAATTAAGGGTCAAAAGAAGCGTCCTTAATAATTGTTTAGTGTCATATGAGAGGTATTAGTTAATATATAAATTTAAGTAATTAATTTAAATATATTATAAATCAAATTTACACTTGTAATTATAATATATGTTTTTTAATTAATCAAATATAAATTTATAATTATTAAATATATAAAAATGCGCCATTATTTTTAGAATATATTATATTATGCTCAATTTAATTGTATATAAAAATATATATAACCAATAAATTTAATGTAACATTTGTATATAATAAAATTCTTATATAATTTCATTATGTAATAAAATATTAAGTTATATTCATTAAATACAAGTTTTACCCACTCTTTAAGGTTTTATAATTTATATATCATTTACTGGACTCCTGGAATAGCCTGGCTGACAGTCTGTGTTATCATTAATTGTGATGGAGGGTCCTTACTGGAGGTCTGGGTGTTGAATCTGCTTGAAATGGACGCCATGGGGAGGTGATGGGCCCTCACAGTGCTGTAATTTCCAGGGATAGCAGTGACATCATCTGGATTGAAGGTCTGTGCACTCCAGTGGATTTTGGTATAAGTAAGGGAGGATTTTGAAAGTTTTTAGACATCAATTACTTGCTAAAATTCAAATAAAAATTATAACACAATTATTATCATATAGAAATATATTATAAAGCCTTTATAAGTTGATATTATCTTTATATAAGCTATAACTATATTATATTCATCTATTTTCCAACACTAGCACACATTTAAATCCAAGTATTGTGAGTTTTATTAGAGTATAACTATTTTATTAGTCTTCCCCTGAGATTTAATCACTAAATAATTTATTAGTAAGTAGTAGGACTATTCACAAATACTATTAAATCATACTTAAATACTAGATACACTGACACTAGTAGTAATTCACAATTTTTTTTTCAAAGTTCCATCTATATAGGCCTCCCTCCTCTCCACCAACTTCTGATATCCATCTTTCTTTTCTTGTTTTAAAGCTCCCCATTTTTTACACAGAAATATAATTTTTAATCTTTCAAATAGTGTGTATTGCATCTTTTTGTTTCACAGTTCATTGTATAATTGACATAATGTTTTACCACTGATTGTTTAGCCTATTTATAACTATCTTTTTTGACTTGTTTACATTTTTAGGATTGCAAATACGTCAACACATCCCTATCCAAGTGGATAATGTAAGTTATATGACAATAATTCTTTACATTTTTCACTTTTAATATATTCAAATGAACAGGATGTATCATCAAAGAACACATTATTTTCTCCTTTGTAGACTGGTATTGATCTATCCAGCCTTTGAGTATTATAGTTCATTGGGAAATTCAATCACTCATTTACACATTATTTTTATGCTCCCAAATAACTAACACACTCCTTTTTTTGCTTCACTCCAAACCCCCCAAATTCCACTCCCCAAGTATGCCTATTTCAAAAAAAAAGAGAAAGCGCAGTCAAAACAAAGCACCTTTTAAGAAAGCACAGCTGCTATAAATCTCCAAAAAGTAATTGAAAGTCCACTACAGAGAGCCACGTTAATTTCCTGGAAGGAAATACTGCAGAAACTATAAAACTTCTCAGGTCTCCAAAAAGATTCTTATGCTTCAACTAAGAAGAAAATCAATTTTCACTGTTATCATAAATGCATATCCCCTAGATTTATTGAGGAAAATGGGAAAAGTTGAGGATGTGTGCAAATTTGTGGTGTATTTAAACTTCATAAAGCATGAGGTAATTTATAATGAGGTGTGCAAGTCAGGTGGATTAAATTGGGATATGCATACCACTGGGAAGAGACTTGGTTACTTTCAGCCTAAATATCCTTAGGACTGAGTATTTCTTATGCTTAAAATAAGATAACCTTAAGTAGATTAAGCTTATATCTTAAAAATAAGGTTAAAATAATAATATATATTATTTTATTATATATATATATAATTATTATTCTATTATACAACTTATAATAGTTTAAATAGCTTATCCATGGCCTAATAATATTTATTAAGGTGTTAATGGAGTCATAATATACTTATCTTAAGTGATATGAAGTAATTATTGACATACATAAGCTTATATGTATACATAAATCTCATATTCAGTGAAATATGCAGTATATTATGTATATTTAGGTATATAAGTGGGTTTTAGCCCCTTAATAGCCTATAAACTTTGTTTTTCTGCTTATTTTAGGTCATATGGACAAAATCAGTGGACTCACAACGCCTACAGAAGCATAGACACCTATATCAGGGGCATACACCCAGTTTGGACAACTAAAATTACTTCCTTGGATGGTTATTCACGGATTTATGGGTTGGAAGGATGTTTCTGGGTTAATGTGGATGCTTGGGGATGTTATTGGGGGCTTGGACATTTTATTTGTTTCCTTTATATGCTTTTATTTTCATTAAATCTCTTTTTGATTGTTTATTTTACCTGTTTCTTTATGGTATCTGCTTTTATCTGGATTTTCTATTTATGGTATGGATCAGTGTTATTATTAATAGTGATGGAGAGTCCTTACTGGAGGTCTGGGTGTTGAAAATGCTTGAAGTGGATGCCATGGGGAGGTGATGGGCTCTCACAGTGCTGTAATTGCCGGGGATAGCAGTGACATCATCTGGATTGAAGGTCTGTGCACTCCAGTTGATTTGGGTATAATTAAGGAGGGATTTTGACGGTTATTTATCATCATTCAATTACTACAACTCCAACAAACACTACTAATCAATTATTAACCTTTAGAAATATATTATAAAGCCACTATAAATTGATTTTATCTTTATATAAAGCTATAACTATATTTTTTTCACCTATTTTCCACCACTAGCACGCATTTAAATCCAAGTATTGTGAGTTTTATTTGAGTATAACTATTTTATTAGCCTTCCCATGAGGTTTAATCACTAAATAATTTATCAATAAGTAGTAGGACCATAAATAAACACTATTATATCATACTTATATACTAGACTATACTGACAGTTACAGTCATATCTTTGAACTATGTTGGTGATTTTTTCAATAACTATTTGCATGATACTGATTTTTTGCAGCACTCTATATAAATCATTTTATTAGAGACAAAGACATGGAGGAAGCCCTTAAATATATATTTGGTTTGTATGTCCACTTCTATAGGGAAATGTCAACTACAGAATATCAAGAAGCCATGAAGAATTGTTCTGATATTGGACTTTCTAATTACAGTGTTATTTATGCTTTGGGTGGAAATCTACCTGGAAAAAAATGGATTCAGAAATAATCTCCATAGTGACAAAGATTCCAGTGATCTTTTCTTCCACAAGTAGTACCCTATGACAAAATCTGGAGTTCTGAGGGAGAGCACATGGCATGAAAAACACCCAGGAAGGAGGGTTGATATCTTCTATTTCCTTAAACTTGGAAGGAGGTAAACTTTGAGTTATGTGACAGGATTTGGGTGGTGGTATGGTCTGGTAACACTTTACTTCACCAAACCAGCCAGGGAATAGAATTTTCAAATTTTACATAATTAGGATCATCAATACAGGTGGCTATGAGACTCAGTAAATCCCTTATTAAATTGGAAAAAATTTTACCCAATGTTCGAAAATTCATGAAGATGAAGAGCAAAAACCAGCTAAAATTTTTTAAGGCTAACTTATTTTTTTTATTAAAAGATGGGAATGTTACTGATAAAAAAAGATAAACCAGTGCAGGAATTTGTACGCCAAATCATGTGTTTCTCTAACTAAATCAATGAATAAAAAAATATAGTGTGTTTCTAGTATACCAGTCTTCATATTTTTAATCATATATTATTATATTAAGTAGCTTAATTTCCTTTTTCATGATATTTTATTGCACCCTTAAAAATTAAATTTTTACTTTCCAGGTTGGATTCAAGTGCTATGAAAATAATTATCCTCACTAAAATAGAAATACATTTGAAATAAAATGTCTACTATCATCCTCTTTGCACCCAAATTATTTTTAATTAAGTAGTTATAAAGTGGTAAAAATGGATTCTAATTCTAATATCCATTCTTTTAGTATGTTATTTTCATTAATTTAACATCTCAATTCTTTAAGAAACTCTAAAATATGATGTAATATATAACTGATAGTACCCACCTTTGAATTTTTTAATGGCTCATGGGACCAGTTTCTGGATATTTCTAGTATCTCAATTGGCATCTTTTATCAATTTTCTTTTTTCTCAACCTACAAATGGCATATATTTTCAGTTAAGCACAATAATATTAGAGAAGTATACATGGTATATGATACATGAGGCAATAAATTTTTTGAAAAAGGTAAGATGACGCTGGCTTTTCACAAGCAGAAGTAAGGGGAAGATTCAATTACATAATCTTTGCAAGAACACACATTTCATAGGCTTGGATTTTTATCAATCCTTTTCTTAATTTTTTATATCATTTTATTTTAAGATTTGAATGGATATGCAGCACAATAGCACAGACACTCAATAAAACATGGAACAAACACCAAGAAGCATGAAGCATGTATCAAAGGAGATACATATAGAAATAAAGTTGAAGGGTTTATACAGGAGTGCATATTTAATTGGAAGTTGTTTGGCTAATTGACCTTTTTCCTTTCATTCAAACCGTTGTAGGTAGACTCTGACAGTCACCTTGCTGTAAGCAGAATTCAAAGGAGTTGGATAAACCAAAGAAAACCCTGTCCTTCTAAGTAAAATAAGGGTTGTTTAAATAACTAAGCTCCCTAGTCTACTTGAATCTATTGATATATATGTATTAAACTCTGATTTATATAAATGCTTATTGAGATTTAGAGAATAGCAGCTGTTGAAAAAGAAATACTGATGACAACAATTAAGGTGTACCAGTGAAAGATCTGAAAAGATAGACTTATATGTTTTTTTAAGATTTTATTTTTAATGAGATGACAATAAAAACCAGTCCCAAAGATGGAGACCTTTCCAATGATACCTTATATGTAATGAAAATATAATTGTTGTATTGTATTTCAACAGTGTTATGAAAAATATAAATGTTATAAGGGTATTATAATTTTATTTAATTTTTTTGAGTAATGAAAAATATGAAGGTGGTTGGTAATGATTTCCAAAAAGACCCTTCTAATCGAAACTAAAGAGACAAAAACATGTAGAAGACTAAGATTCCCCCCTTTCTATCTGATTCTCCTACTCCAGACCTTTCCAAAAATCTCTTACATGCATAAGATCTACAATAAACTATTGATCTAATAAGCATAATAAATTCTAACCAAATTTTGCCAAAATAGCCAAATTTTTTAACAGTCACCAAACTTTAATACATTGTACAAACTTTGGTACAGTGCACAAAACTTTGGCACAGTGACCAAAATTTGGCACAGTGACCAAACTTTGGCACAGTGACCAAACTATGGTCCAGTGACCAAACTTTAACCCAGTGACCAGAATTTCCCATTGTGAGAAATTTTTTCCAAAATGAGCTCTTTTTGCCATAATGAGCTAATTTGGCCAGAGTGAGCTAATTTTGCCACAGTGAGATAATTTTGCCACCATGACCAAACTTTGCCACAATGACAGAATTTTTCCAGTACACTTTGCTTTTGAACCTGAAAATAACTGGAGCAAACCAGAGCACACAGGAGCACACCGGAGCACTGGAGTTCAGTGGCCATTCCATCAGCACACCATATCCACCAAAATGCTATAAGTCACTAAATCAAGTAAAACACTAAGGAAACAGTAAAATATGATAAAAAATCATCAAGACATAAAAAATAGAGAAAAATATGGGCTATCCAATGATAATAATAATCTTCCAAAATTCCAAATATCCAGCCTTATAATCCAGAAAATTGCTACTAATCTTCAAAAATAAACCTAAGTGGCATACCCAGATGTGGAATTCCACATCCTCCCTCCAATATGGAATGTCCTCATTCATATTCAATTTTTGATCAATATAAATTTTTTTTCACCTATTTGTTGTTAGTCTTTGATAATAATGTGGAAAGATATCCAAGAAACATCTTTTCTGAAATTTTACTATTGGTGATTTTCAATCATTGTCCTTTTGCTGGTCTTCTATAAATTTAACTTTTTGTCTTCTTCTCTGGCTCTTGATATAAATCATAAAAAAAATAATAATAAAAATAATTTTGTGATGATTCAACTACTAAGAGTAAGGTTTGAATCCCTTCAGACTCTCATATACCAGTCTTAAATCTATGTCACAGCATGAGAGAGTGGATCTCACTAATGAGCCAAATACACTTTATTCAATTATTATAGGTCCCACCACTGAGCCAATATCTCTGATTCCAATCTCGCCATGAGGTCCTCCAAGCATCACACCAAAAAAAAACCTAACACTGAGGCTCTAAAAAAATCAATAATAAAACCAACAACCACCCTGACTTCTAATTCCTACATCACAATTTTCATCCATTTTCTATTGAGAAACCTTTAACAAATATTTTAGCCAGGCTTCCTATATTTAATTTTAATCTTTTAGAACATGTTAAAGTGCCACAAATTTGACCTAATAAAACCATTACACCTAAATTTTATCCTCCTAAAGCTTAACAACACCTAAATCCAACATTGATTTAACATCAAGTGGTGGAAAAAAGATCATTTATGTGCATTGATATGATGAATTCTTCCTAATTAAGGCCTAGGATTTACTAAAGATTAATCAATTTTGATAATCCAGTTTAAAGTCATGGTGGACCAAATTTCTGATCAATAAAAATCCAGTTTAAGGCCATAGTGGACCAAACTTTTGATTAAATACCAGTTTAAGGTCATGGTGGACCAAAGATTTGATTGATACCAAATTATAAAAAAAATCCTTTACCAAAAGAAATAACTATAAAATCTTGAATGTTGTTGAAAATCAGTTTAAAGTCTTGAAGGACTAACAGATCCCAAAATTTGAGTAAAACCTTAAAGAGAGTCTTAAAAGTCAGCCAGTTTAAAGTCTTGGAGGACTAACAGATCCTAAAATAACAAATATAACCCTTTGAAGAAAGTCTTGAATAATAGCCAGTTTAAAGTCTTGGACGACTAATAGATTCCAAAAGTTGAATAAAAGCCTAAAGAAAGTCTTGAATAATGGCCAGTTTAAAGTCATGGAGTACTAACAGATCCAAAAATTTGAATAAAACCTTAAAGAAAGTCTTGAATGATAGCCAGTTTAAAGTATTGGAGGACTAACAGATCCCAAAATTCAAATAAAACCTTAAAGAAAGTCTTGAATAATAGCCAGTTTAAAGTCTTGGAGGACCAACAAATCTTGAAGTAGGATCCAATTTGCTTGAACTCCAATTGACCCTTTTTCCTATATAAAATATACTATAAAAGAAATAAACCAAAAGAAAAATTGAAAATTAATTCTTAAAAAAATTTGAAAATTAATTGTATGTTTATATATTCATTTTATTTTTCTTTTTTTATTTATTTACTTATTGTTTTTTATAAAGATAAAAGTTTAAGAAAGTAAATGTTTAAAAGTAGATTTGAGAAATTTGGAAAAAAAATAAAAAATAAAAAATTTAAATTTAAAAGATGACCCCTGGCCAATTGATGAGCCGTACCCTCGACATCATAACCACATCCAAGTGCAACTTGATGTGGTTACACAATTTTGAGAAATTGAAAGTTCAAAATTAATAAATAAAAGTTTAGAAAAATAAAATTTATGATAATGATCACTGGGTGGGCTTCCTCCAATTTGTAAAAATGATTAGAGACCACAAGTGATCATCACCCTGAACAATATTTTATAGTATTATAAAAATTAAAATGAACAAAAGAGATATATCATTATATAAAAAATCTTACATAAAATAAATAACAAAAACAAAAATAAAAAAGTATCTTGAATCTGGCATTAAGAGCAGTGTCTTTTCATTCGTTCCAGTTTATAGTCCTAGTGGACTTCCTATAGATCAAAAAACAAAGCTAGGATTCAACAAGAAACAGGGAAAAATTGGTAAAAAACATTGTCGGGTAATTGTTGATAGAGCAGCCAGCCCATCAATTACCCCCAAACTTGCCAATATTTAGTCAGAAGGTTTCACTGTGAAGGCTTCTACCATTAAAAAAATTTATCAACCCAACATATATCTTTGCCATAATTTTTTTTGCTTTTAAGAGTTTTAAGAGTTTTCAAACAAATGTCTTCATAAATTTCATAAAAATTTGTTAACGGATTTGTCTCCCTTACCATAGTAAAATGACAGAAATATTTTTAAGAAAAATGTAGTTTATCCTCATTCCAGAGTTAAACTTGATAATGAATCATTTTTTTTGTTTTGTTTAGTTTATACTTATTGTGGAGTAAATTTGGTCCTTGTAGTACCTCTAGTAAAGAACCTCTTAACTTGATTGGCAGCTACCCTCTTTTTTAGTACCACTCCATTCAACTCTTCTAAAACATATGAACTGCCAGATACTTGTTCCTTGACTTTATATGGTCCATTCCACCTATCTGAAAACATCTTGCCCCCTTGGTTCTCCAAACTCTTATTATACACCAAAACCATATCTCCAGTTTTCAAAGGTTTTCTAAGTTGATGTTTCAACCGCTCATCCCAATATCTTACTGACTGATTTCAGATCTTCATCATCTGCGAATATGTCTTTTCTAAGTACTCTTCTTTCTTTTCTAGCTGCATCATTCTTGCACATAATAACTCTTCAGTATTCTTGACCATGTCCCTGCCAACTCCAAGATATGATTCAGCTTCCAAATCAACCAGTAAAACTGCTTTCTTTCCTAAAAAAAGTTCATAGGGTAAAAATCCGGTTGTCTTTTTGGGAGTAATTCAATCAGCAAAAAAAACTTAAGTTCAATAATGCCTCCACTTTTCATCACTTGACCCACACATTTTGAATAAATCATCCTTAATAACTTTATGCCCCCTTTCAACCATATCTTCAGCTTCAGGATAATAAGGGGTTGCTACCCTAACCTTTGACCCAACTTTTTATATAGCTTCTCTAAACTCTGTTCCAAACTCATGACCTCCATCTACCATTACCAATTTCATAACTCCATATGGATACACCCAATTTTTCAAAATAAATTCTGCCACATTTTTGGCAGTCAAATTAATAAGAGGTGCTGCCTCTTCCAAACCAGATAAATCATCTCTGGCTACAATAAAATATTTATACTGTCCCTCCTTAATATGAACTGCATCCAATCTAACCCTTCCAAAGAGAGTATTTTCTCCAGTAGCGTGTCCAGGTTCTTTTGGCCTTAAATAACTTCTTCTTTTACATTCTTTGCATGACTGAGCCCACTGTTTAAAAGCCATCTTCATTCCTGGCCACAAAAATAGATCAGCAATTCTTGTGAACGTTTCTCCAATGCCTCTATGCTCAAAATCTTCATTCAGTGACTTAAAAACTAATTCTTGCCCTTTCTTTTTAGTTAAAACTACTTGAGGATTTGTATACCTCCTTTTCATTAATCGTCAACCAGATAAGTAAAATGTAGATGACTTCCTTTTTATAGCCACCCATTTATTGTCTTCATAATCTTCTGGCCTTTCTAATGTTAATAAATATTTAACCAAAAACAAATAAAAACCAGTCTGACCCCAGATTTCATCTTGAAAATCAATTAATATAATATCAATGGGCACTTCTCTATCACCAATATAGCCTGCACATAAATGAGCCAATAGAAGTTGACCACAAATATGATTCTTGATTGAGGTATGTTGATTTTCTTCATCTGAAACTTTTGACCTGTAAGAATGAGAATTAAAAAATACCTCTTTCTCTTCTTCACCCTTTTTAGCCAAATTTACTAATTCTCCAACATATACACCCTTCCTTAACCTACTACTATCCCAAACTACCAATCCATCTTCATCTATATACACAACATCTTCTTCTACCTTTTTTTAGCAAATTTATTCGCACCAATTTCATCAATTTTATCAACATAAAAATAATTTTACAGTTTATCCTCTTGGTGGAGGTAATCATCACAATCATGTAAAGACAATATTCCTTCCAGTTTAACCTTATGGGGTAGGTATGGAAATTCTTCAGCTCCTTTAGTGCTGGCTTTGATCATAGGTATATCTTCATCAAACTCTTCTGAGTCTTAATCATCTTCAGTGTGTGGTCTTCTTGACAAATCATCTGGAATAGTAAAAGTTTTTTCAGGCTTATGAAGTAAGTCAAAAAAAATTTCAAATGAATGCTACCCATCTAGTCATAGGTGCATTTGGTAAACTTGGGTAATTAATCATTTGAATTAAAGATTTTGCATCCACTTCCGATTCAAAGTGTTGGCCCCACAAAACATTTTAAAGTTTCTTTAAAATTTTTGCCACTCCACACAGTTCCAATTTCGGCTGAGAATATCTTGATTCAACTTTGGTGAATACCACAGATTCATACCTAAATGGCCTAATGTAACCAGCTTTATCCATCTGAGACAAAACTGCTTCAGAAAAAACCTGACTTGAGTCAACTGCTATAAAATACTACCAGCATCTTTTCCATAATCTATTTTATGCAGGAATAGATCCTTCCCCACAACCTTCTTCAATATCTCAAACACCCTTTCAGACTCTTGATCCCACTCCCATTCTGCATCCTTTCTTGTCAAACTTCTCAACAGAGCTGACAATGAAGAAAATCCTTGATAAACATTCAAACATAAACACATACTCCTAAAAACCCCCTAAATTTGGTCATATTCTTGGGTCTTGGCCAGGACTGAATTTTATTCACTTTAATCTTGGACATAATACTACCCTCTCTACATACCACATGACCTAAAATCTCTAAAGCTAGCACACAACATGAAAATTTTGAACACAAAACAGTTAAACCAGCTTCTTCAATTCTAAACAAGATCCTCTCTAAAGTGATTGCATACTCCCAGATTAATTTTGGTATTCCTGGGTTCTCCTCCAACACTTCATTATTGTAATCTTTTGAAGGTCCTTTAATTCCTCCATTGTCAATATATATTCCAGCATATTGAGGAATTTCATCTTGAAGAGTCCAAGCCATCTGAGCTTGATAAACAGCAACTGAATTTGTTGCTCCTTGAGGTAATCTTGTCAATTGTAATTGTCCTAGTGGTGTATCAAAAGTAGTGAGAGGCCTAGAGTCTGGATGAAACTCTCTCTCATCATCTCCCCCCATAATATCTCCTAAACCATAACACACTCTCCCAGAAAACGCTTCCACAAACTCCTCAGCACCAGGTAATATACCAGCATCCTTTATTGTAACCCTTTTTAATTCCCTGAGATAACGAACTACTCTAAGTTTGCCATTTGGTTTCTGATACAAAATACCGGAATAGAATAACTTTATCATGATTTCTCATAAAGTCCAGTGCGAATCCGTTCTCTGAAAACTTTGACATAAGCTTCTTTTAAGGCAGCCAGAATTGAGATTGGTTTTTGCTGCCACGGTTCATGACATACTACAGGAATCTTGTAAGGCTCCCCATAGGAATGCTTCAACACACCCCTCTCCTCTTCTACAAATCAATGGCCTTCTTTTGCTTGACCATCACATCCAACAATAACTTCTTCTCTTCTCCAGACAACCAACCATCAGGTCCAAAATTAACAACACCTAATCTATCAAAAGTGATTCTTGAAGTTTCAGAAAATTTGGGTGTAATCTTCACCAAGGGACATTCATAAGGATCTCTTGATAGCCTTGGTCTTCTTAAAGGTGGATTTAATTAAGTGGGTAGCAGTTAATAAATTGGTCATATTTTATTTGCTACCTTCTTATATTTTTCTGCCACCACATTGACATAAACTTGAGATTAAATATTTATTTTTGTATCACCATTGTTATTTTCATCAAAGGAATTCACTTCATTGTCAGAATCAGAATCAATATAAGTTGAAAATTTTTTTATTTCATTTTTAAATTCAACTCTTTTCTCTTTTCCCTCCTCTAGTTTATCAACAATTTTTCCAACACCTTTAATTCCCTTATCCATCCTAAATTCACCAGTATAAAAATTTGGCAGTTTACCCTCTTGCTGGAGGACCGGAATCAAATTATCACAAAAATTATTTTTTTGTGTTTTAATTATACTAAGATTTTTTAAAGAATTTTGATGAATTAATTGCAGATTACCCTCTTTCTGGAGGTCTGAAAATAAACCATTCCAATTTTTATTCAACATAATATTTCCTATCTTCCTTCTTGATCCATTCTTGAATGTGATCAAAAAACTTGACAGAGAAGTGAGACAAACCAAAAATATGATGACATAATAACAATTTAACGTGTTATTAACAGAAAATAATTGAGAATCCAGTTGAATTATCTCCAAGTGAGCTGACCTATTGCAATCCGGGATCTCATCTTGGGGAGAGATTGCAACATTAGAGTGGTCAGCCCCAGCTACCCCAAAAAATGAGGGTCTCCAAAATTCCCCTCTTAACATAATTCACCAGAAGCGGTCCATTTAATACACCGCTTCTTGATGCAATTACAACACTGACACAGAGTAGTGATCCCTGGCCGTGTCTCCAAACCTTAATCTCCAGGAGGTGCCAACCGCATATGTAGCCTCCTCATATCCTCACCAGTTATCTCCAAACTAATACCCATTCCAGCTTGGTAACCAATCCGGGCCTCAAAATCTATCAAAAAAGGACCACCAAGAACAGTTTTAACTGCCCCTCTGGCCACATAAAAGTGAACCTTACCAATAGATCCACCAATACCTAATTTGACATGCTCAGCCGTAGCCATCAGCTCTGTTGCATGCCCTCCAATACCTCTGAGGTTTCCCCCAGTACCAGTTTTAATTGGCAAGCCTATAATTGTTTATTGATCTAAAGAAATCAAATTATCTTGAGACCCTGAATCAACTAAGGCTTTTACCTCTTTACCATTAAGAGTTACCACCAGGTAACTCAGGGGAGCAGAAAAATGTGTTTCAACATCCTCCCCAAACTTCTCAGCATTTTCACAAATAAATTCCACCTCTCCAGCAGAAACCCGTTTCCTTGTCAGATGCTTCTTCTGCTTCTCTGAAAGTGCTGGAATAATAGTAAAAAGCTCCCCAAAAGATAAGGGAATCTGAAGTTGATTCACCCAATTTAAAAAATTGTCCATCAAATTCTCTTGACCGGATACTACTGGCCATTTGTACTGGACTTTAGATTTAATTACCTTGGCCCTGGGCACCTCTTGATGACCCACATTGCCATCTTCACCCCCCATAATAACATCTTCACTACTTATAACCCTAGCTCCATCACCAGCTTCTTTCTCAAATCCTGATCCATCACTAGTCCTTCTTACTCCATCCATAGGGATGGGACCACTAAAACTTGGTCTGGGTAGTGACGTTAAAGGTACGTCCTCCTCAGAATCCGAATCATCTTCTGGCATAGGCTCACCATTTAAATCAAACTTGCCATAGCTAGGAGGCCCCATATCAGCCATCCCCTTCTGCATTCTATAAATTTTTTCCTTAGAGTAAGGTCTTGACTTTTTAATTTCCTTTCCAGGTTTAGCCTTTACTTGGCTCTGAATGTTACTTTTAGCTTTAGTAGCAGCTGCTCTTCTAGCAGCATCGACATCTGATTTGCCAGCCATACAGTTACCCTCCACTCTAGCAACCGTTGCCAGCTTCAAACCACCAAAAGAAGTTGAAAATGTGTCCTTACTGACCTCTTTCTCTTTACCTTTATCAGCTTTACCACCACTTTTTCAAACACCATTTTTTCAACCCTTGGAATCATCATCATCATCCTTCAATTCTTCAAACCGGGCTCTTCATTCAGTTGCCATATTCCTTCTAACCAAATCAGAAGGTGCTTGTCCATTTCTGGCCTTGACGAACAATCCATCAGGAAATTTATAAACTTTACCATCAAATAACACTATCCCAGCATCCAAGTCTTTATCAAGAGTAAAACATACTCCATCTCTGTGCCCCCTCCTATTACAATAGGAGAACACCTTTGGCTCATCATAGCCACCTCTAAATCCATTTCCATCATTACCATTCCAATTCCTGCCATTTACAGAGAAAAAGTTACCATTATCACTGCCATTAAAATTTCAATGTTCATATCTCCTTGATTGATATGAGAGACGAGGGGTGGAAGAGGAGGTAGATGAATTGGTTGAAGAGGATGAGGATGAAGTCCCCATCTTGAGGCGGATGGTCATCAAAGATGATGAAAAGGAGAAGGAAGTGATAGTGGAGGTCACCCCAATGTTATTTTTAGAGGCTGACCCATTTTTCGAAGTAAGTCTGCTTTTCTTTTATTTCAAAAATTTTGTTACTGATGACCGTATGTTTTTAGAATTCAGATGTCATTTCCAAAGCTCCAATTGTGGAAGCTGCGCCATCGCTGCCAGATGAGGAAAATCAACCAGTGATTGATTTGAGGGAGGACAACAAGGAAATTCTTGACCAGGTATGGTTGAAGAAACCTTGGCAGGGTCAACGAGCTCAATTCTTTGAAGATTTAAGTGGTGAGATTGGCAAGATTGTCGATGCTGCCTCCTTCAATGTGGCAGAAGAATTACTGGAGATTGGAGAAGTGGTACCAGTAGGAGAGGAGAAGGTATTTGAGAAATGCAGGAAGGAAATAAGGGTGGTTTTAGAAAAAATGAAGAAATTGGTTTGGAAAAAAATACAGGAGAAAATTTGAAATGGAAAGTGAAAAAAAAGAAAGGAAGGAAAAAAGAAAAAATAGAAAGCAATTTGTGTATTTATTTTATTTTGTTGTTTTAATTGAAATTTATATATATATTTTATAAGATTTTGAAAAATAAAAAGAAAAAGGAAAAAAGAAAAAAGAAAGAATGTTTGAGGAAATTTTAGTTTAATTTTGAAAAAGAAAAATTTAATAAGAGAAAAAAATAGTTGATTGAAACAATTTCTTTTGAAATGAAAATTTAACAAGAGAAAAATTTGTTATTCGTGAAAATTTATTTATTAAAGTTTTTGAGGAATTTAGGTTACTTAAAAAAAAAAAAAAGTCTTGAAAAAAAGAATTTGAAAGAAAGAAGTAATTTATTCGAAGAATTTTGAAAGAGAGATTTAAAGGTTGAAGCAAAGTTTGAGAAAGATTGTCATATTTAGTTTGTGAAAAAATTTGATAGTTAGATGAAAAGAAATAAGGGAAAAGAAAAAAATTTAAAGGAGAAAAGAAAGAAAACTAAAGGAATGATTGATTTTTAAGATTTTATTTTAATGAATTTTAAGATTTTATTATTATTATTATTATTTTATTTTAATTTTAATCTTTTAATTTAATTTAATTTTATTTTAGTTTTTTTTCATTTTATTTTATTTTATTTTATTTTATTTATTTAGTATATTTATTTATTTTTAAAGAAGGTTTAAAAAGCTTTTGAAAAGAAGAAAGAAGAAAAGAGAAAACAGAGTAAGGATTTTTAGAAGAGAAGAAGTTTTAGAATTTTAAGAAAAGAAAAGAAAAAGGAAAGAGAAGAGAAGAGAAGAGAAAAATAAAAGAGAGTTCTAATGTTTTGGTTTTAAAGGATATTTAAAATGAAAAGATTTTAGGAGTTCAGGGGTGTTAGAAACATTGATGGCTGGCTCCCAGGATGTTTTGTCTGAGTCATTGAGGAAGCCTTGCCATTCCAGGAGGTATTGAAGTTTCCTCTTGCGCATTCTTGAATCAAGGATACAGCTTACTTCCCACTCTAGATGGTCTTCTACTTTGACGGGTTCCGGAGGAGGTTGGTTCCTGACCGGGTATGTTTCTCGAGCCAGATCCAGGAGAGATACGTGGAAACCAGGGTAAATATCCTGCCATTTAGGAGGTAGTTTGAGTTGAAATGAAGTTTTAGAGACTTTGGAGTCGATTTCAAATGGTCCCAAGAGCCTTTCAGCCAGTTTCTTTGATGGTTGAGTTGTTTGAATGTTTTGTGCGTTGAGCCATACTTTGTTGCCTGGTTTAAAGGAAGGAGCATATTGTTGATGTTTGTCGGCCTGTTCCTTATACCTTCGAATCACTAATTTCAAGTTTGATTTAAGTTCTTCTTGGAGTCGTGATATGGTTCGAAGATAATGTTCCACAGGATGACTAGCTCCTACATGGATTGAGTTGAATCAAGGATGTCTTCCATAAACAGTTTCAAAAGGAGATTGTTGTGTCAAAGAATGAGTCAAGTTATTAAAAGCAAATTTGGC
The DNA here is from genome assembly GCA_030280995.1 of Hemileia vastatrix. NCBI lineage: Eukaryota > Fungi > Basidiomycota > Pucciniomycetes > Pucciniales > Zaghouaniaceae > Hemileia > Hemileia vastatrix. The sequence goes on along the minus strand of JASXTE010000006.1, from coordinate 14,295,105 downwards.
CAATGGCAACTATGTGGTCCAATCGTCTTGTTGGTAACTGAAATAAATTCAAAGGTATTGTTTGAGTATTTGGTTGACCCTTTCTGTTTGCTTGTTGGTTTCAGGATGATAGTCCGTGGAGAGATTCCTCATGATATTGAGTTGTCAACACAATTGAGTCCAGAATTTTGATACAAACAATGAGCCTCTATCTGAAATAATATCATTAGGTAAGCCATATTTGGAAAATACATATTCTTGAAACAATTTTGACAAATATTCTGCTGTAGCAGTAGTAGTGGTTTTAATGAAAATAGAAATTTTTGAAAATCTATCTACTATTACTAATATAGCATCAAAATTATTAGAAAGCAGAAGTTGAGAAATAAAATCCATTGATAAAGATTCCCAAGGTTTAGAGGGAATAGGAAGTGGATGAAGCAACCCATGCTACCGGTGACGGGGAGCCTTATTCCTATTACATTTGTAACAAGATCTTATATAGGCCTTGATTTCTCTTGTCATTCCTGGCCAGAAGAACTCCCTCACTATTAACTGGTAGGTTTTATCAACCCCAAAATGACCAGCTAAGGGAGAATCATGTCGACTATTGAAAATACATAATTTTATTTCATTATTGTTGGGTATGACTACTCTACCTTCGAAAACTAATAGACCTTATTCAATAATATATCTTTTGGCCCCTTGCTTCGCAAGTATTTTGTCTTTTCTCCCTAAACAATGATTGTCCTTCGACTGAGCTTCAAGGATGTTGGATAGTGAATTTTGAAAAGATTCAATTGTCATCAAATTAAGTTGATGAGTCGTTAACATTGATTTGTTGAAAATTGATTTCACATTTGCTGGGCTCTTGTCAGCAAATGTGTCCCCCCGCTGTGGGTAAACTTCGTCCTGAAGTGACAGGATATCTGGGACAATGCAGTTCTTAACTGTGCCATAGGAAATAGAAAAAGGAAATTCAGACAAAAATTCAGCCCACCTGACTTGACACCTGGTTAACACTTTGGAAGACATAAAGTATTTCAAAGCATTATGGTCAGTCAGGATTTGAAAAGGACTATCTAGGCTGAGAAGAAAAGAGCGCCGTTTTTTAAGACAATGAATAATAGCTAAAAGCTCCTTGTCATGAATTTCATAATTTAATTCTGCCGCAATGAGTTTTTGTGACTCAAAAGAAACAGGATAAAACAATTTTGTTTCAGGATTGAATTGAGAAATGACCCCTGCAATAGCATAATTGCTAGTGTCTGTCTCGACTATTGTAGAAGCAGAAGGATCAAAGTGTCAAAGAATTGGAGCTGTGGTAAATGCAGTCTTCAATGCTTTGAATTTCTTTCATGCTTTAGAAGTTAAAACAAAGGGAATATCTTTTCTAAGAAGGGAAGTAAGATTGGAAATAGTTTTAGAGTAATCTTTAATAAATCTTCTATAGAAATTGGTAAAACCCAAAAATCCTTGAAGGGATTTAACAGTTTTGGGCTCAGCCCATTCCAGGATTTTTTGGACCTTTTTGTCGTCCATGACTAAACCATCAGTGGACAAGGTAAACCCCAAAAAATCAATAGATTTAAGATGGAATTCACATTTATTGTGCTTGGTGTGGAGACTGTGATCTCGAAGGCGATTTAGAATCTGTTGAACATGATGAATATTTTCATCTAGTGTCTTCGAGAAAATTAAAATATGGTCTAAGTAGACAACAACAAATTGTTTGACAATATCTTGAAAGATGTCATTAACAAAAGTTTGAAAAGTAGATGGTGCGTTACATAATCCAAAAGGCATTACTAAATATTCAAAACTTCTGAATCTAGTGCGCATTGCAGTCAGTGGTTCATGACCTTCCCGAATGCGAATAAGATTATAAGTGCCTCTAAGATCAATTTTAGAAAAGAAATTAGCACCATTAAAAAGGGTAAGAAGCAATGACATAGGAGGAACTGGATATGCATTCTTCTTTGTAACTGTGTTGAGCTTTCTATAGTCAACACACAACCTAAGGCTACCATTTTTTTTCTTTACAAAAAGGCCAGGGGAGCCGGTTGGAGATTTACTGGCTCTGATGAAACCTTTGGCCACATTCTCTGAAATGTAGTCTTGAAGAACTTGAGATTCGTCCTTTGACAAAGAACAGACAGGACCTGCCGGAGGTACTGGACTTAATAACTCAATTTGATGGTCATAGGGTCAATGAGGTGGTAACTTATCGGCCTTGAGGATTGAGAAAACATCGAGGAAATTGTGATAGATTTTTGGTAGAGTCAATTTAATGGATTCATTGTTGATTTGGTCGTCCTCATAATCTTCGAGAGAATCTGTTGAGGGAAGACCAGAATTGAGAGAGCATAATTCGACTACTTTGAAGCAATTTAAATCCTCTTCGAGTGAAGTGATCGTGCTAGAAGGGTTAGCCAATTGCTCATTTATAGAAAGATCAGATGCTTGCAAGTCATCTGGCAGAGATCTGTCATTTAGCAGGACATTGTCTGGCGGGTTGTTTAACTCCCTATTGACCTGCATTGAAGAATCAAAAATATACTTAGTGCGTGGGGTGATCAGTCCCTGTGACCAATAAATTTCAGGATTCCAATGTGTTAAAAAGTCATGGCCAAGGATGGTATTGTCCATTCTTGGGGCGTCCAAGACTGATAATTCCCACTCGAAGGGGGAAAAATTTGGAAAGTTGAAAACCCATAAAACTTTCTTACCTACCCAATATTTGGGTTCCTGTGATTCAACCAAATATATTGGATTTTGATTGATATCTGTGAATGTCAGCTTTAACTTCTCGGAAAAAGATAAACTTACAAAAGAAATTGAAGCTCCAGAGTCTATAAGACAACTGGAGGGGGTATCCTCCTTGAAAAGAATGAATCTCAAGCAGTTTAAGGCAACTCCAGTCCTTAAGACATGGAGGTTCTGTGCACTGGGAGAGATAAGATGGTTTTCTTTGCACACAAGTAAACTATCTACTAGTTTTTTGACCTTGAACTAGTACCTTCTCTTTCCTTCAACTTTAAGCAATCTTGTAGCTTGTGCTTACCCCACAATACATACATAGCCCATTCTCTGCTCGTCTCTTCCTCTCAGCTTCTTTAAGTTCCCTTTTTGGATCCAGTACCTTACTGATATTGCCTGGGGTTGAGCCTTTTGGTCGAGGTTTGTCCTTTCCCTTATTGGGTTTGGATTGAGTCGAGGAAGATTGAGTTGTCTGTGGGTGTGAAGAAGGTCTTGATTCAAAATTTAGGCCTTGATATTTGTTGGCGTATCTACAATTTTGTAGTTGTCCTTGTTAAACTCCGTCAAGTTTGAGGGTTTGATCCATTAAATCCGTTAAAGTAGTCATCTTCTGACCATGAAGATTTAATTGATCCAGAATCCTCGAAGGAGGTCTGTTTTTGAAATGATACTTGAGGGTAGCATTGTTCCAAGCTACTTGAGTTTGAAGTGCTCTGAAGTTCAAGATATATTCAGAGGCTTTACCATTATCACTCATGCATAGGAAATTAAGTTCAATTTCTGCATTGTCAGTTTCATTAGGGTCACCAAACAACGTAAAGAGTTGGTCTTTGAACTTTTCCCAGTTATTAATGAGCTAATGGGTTTCTTTCGAAGAGAGCATGAGAAGATAAGGTTTGAACCACCTTGCTGCTTTTCTGGCTAGGAATGAAGAAGTGTAAACAACTTTTTATCAGTTGTTATGGAACAGGAGCTTGCAGGTTTGCAAGAAGGGGTGCAATCTGTCTGGATGTTCTCCATCAAATTTATCAGGAGATTTCATGGAAGGAGTTTTGAGTTTTGATCCCTCCAAAGACATTGGATTTGAAAAGGTCTTCATGAAGTCTTCCAGAGAATTAGATGGTCCACGTTCTCAAGGTTGACCAGAAGGGTGAGTAGCAGGGGCAGATGGTGCCTCATGCATTGTATCATCTCCTTCTTCTTCCTCACTAGAATCATCAAAATCCTGGGGGATTTCTTCTACAGATTCGACTGAGTGTCCCCGTTCCCTAAGGTCGAGAGGTTCCAGGGAGTGAGTGCAGGAAACAGGACGTGTGGCTGTTAGCCTGCCTCTGGCGCCAGCCCTAGTAGTAGCGCCAGTAGGAGGAGTGCGTTGAACAGGTGCCATTTAAAAAATTTAAAACACCTGAAAAAAGGACGTAGTAGTGCCAAAGAATGAGAACTACAAAGAATTAAATTATACTGTCACTGGACGACCTATGCACAAGGTCGAGGGTGTTCCTAGAAGTGAGACGGAGGGAGTAGTTTAGAAACTTCTTCGCAGCACAGAGGAAATGTTTGAGGAAGCGATTCGAAGATGACTCGAAGGAAGAGCTACTGCTTCTAGGTATGTTCGATAAGAATTCTAATATAATTTTAAGGTAATATTAATATTCTTAAGATCTCACAAAGGGTTGGAAACTCAATAATCAAAGATTTAAGTTTTTAGAAATGTTTACTGAGAAAAATAAGGAAAGATACAATAATAATGATTTAACCTGAAGCTTTACCACTATTAACTATATATAAGTTTTATAATTTAATTCTAAAGAAATATCAAACCACAATCCAACCCCTTTTATATCCATTACTCCTCCTTGCATTGAACTCATACCCATCCATCATTCCGCACACCACAGACCACCAAAAATACACCTGTTACACCTGGACCCTCCTCACTAACATCGGTTAACCCTTTGATCCTCCACTAACCATCCCATCCATGCTCTCTATCCCTTTTAATAACCCACAGATACTTAATAAACCTTTTAGCAGAATATTACATTAACTATTGCACTGTGTGTTGCTTATGGAAGAAAAGACTAAACACACTATTGAGAGATTGACTAATTTAGATTTAAAGTTTAGACTAGCATGGTTGATTAGTGAGTACACAAAGGAAAGTGGCTGTTGCTATTTAGAATTGTTTTCTGCGCTCCAAGTATGGATTTAGACCTCTGTATTATTGATTTAATGAGCTGCTTTTGCCTCAAGTGTCACGTGGCGCGTGACACCATTCCATCAGAACACCATATCCACCAAAAATACTATAAGTCACTAAATCAAGTAAAACACTAAGGAAACAGTAAAATATGATAAAAAATCAACTAGACATAAAAGATAGAGGAAACTCTGGGCTGTCCAATGATAATAATCATGTTCCAAAATTCCAAATATCCAGCCTTATAATCCAGAAAATTGCTACTAATCTTCAAAAATAAACCCAAGTGGCATACCCATATGTAGAATGCCACACCATTTTTGGACTTCCTAACTATTGTTCCAAAAAAAACAGTTATTTTTTAAGACACTAATGCAAGTATAAAGTATAATTTATATATTTTCTGATTTTGGATCTGGAGTTATCAAAATACTCTGAGTACTCATCTTATGAGGCAATATTTCAACAGAAATCATCTTTGAACCCTTAAAATTATCTTTTTCAGCTGATTATTAGAAAAATGGAAAATAAAAATATTATATCCATATTGGTTTTCCTTATAATACAAATGCTGTGTATCTTTTCTCATAAAAAGTGACAAAAAACTTAAAATTCTATTTATCATTTTTTTAGATGATCATAAATAGAAAAGGTTACCCTATTTGAAAAAATAATGATTATTTCAAAATATAATCAAATTTAATAATTTGAAATGAATTTACAGAACTCTGGAGGACATGGATTTTAATCAAAATTTTGACAGCTCTTTGGAAAAAGATGGTATATTTTTTCATGAAAATATTCAAAAAATCACAAAAATGATTAACTTAAAATTACACATATACTTATGTTTACAGATAAGAATGCGGAATCCAGGAATGAAAAATAGATTAAGACCAATACAATGACCCTAAAGAGAGTTCTGGGGATGTTTTAGAGAGTAAGTTCTGTATTCTGGTATTTTTTGTGTTGATGGAAACTTTTAAGGAATCACAAAAATGATTAATTCAAAATTAATGGTTTACTTGAATATAAAAATAACAATACAGCATCCTGAAATGAATAAATGGATTACATTCCATCCAATGACCCTAATTTTGAATCTTGGGATGGTACAGATAGTAAGTTCTCTATTTAATTTTAAAATGATATTTTTTTTAAAGATATTTTTAGTTAGATGGCAATAATCAAAAAAGTTAAAATATTGTGGGAAATACAATTTTTATTAATCCTTAAATTGATTTCATTAAATTGCCTACTTATGGAATTATGGAAGACATGAGTACTCACACCAATCAAAATGATACTAATACCAGTGATGGTGTATGTTTTTTTCAAGAATTTTTTAAGTAGAGTACAAGAGTGTATTTCTCTCTGAAAATCCACTTGGATTTGTAGTTTTTTACTTGGATGAAAAAAATGAAGCATTTAATGGTCACTTGGAGGAGAACTTTAATAACTCAGAATATGATTTGAAAAGTAAGTATTATATTTGAACTTTGATAGATATACTTTTATTGACATTTTTATAAGATCATGATGGGAAACTTGGTTCATTATAATTACTTAAAAGGAAAAAGTTGAGGAAAGAACTATGCAAGAAGAATAAAATAGAAATTTTAGAAAAATAAAAGCTTTCTTAGGCAGCTTCATCAACTCAACTCCCCAGCTCACCATCCCCTTTGGGTCAATGCATCATCTCATTTCTTTCACTGATCCTTGGGATCTCACATCACAGTGAGGTCATTCCAGGTCCCCTCCTCACAATAAATTATTTCAACTCAATCAAATCTTTTAGAAGAACATGAAAACCTTAATGCAGCCAAAAAGAAATATGATGACTAACAGGCCAAAAAAAACAGCAGCTGAAAGGGACACTTTGAAAAGAATGGAAATTCAAAAAATAAAAGCATCTTTTAAAGCTAATTCTTTTGCTTCATCTGAATTGATAATTCTATCAATAGGCCAGTCAACTGACTCTAAGTGGAAAAGAATAACTGAGACAACTCTAGCTTCTGCTAGTTTTCCTTGTGCCAAATTCATTTTTTTACACTAATTGGAATGAAAATTTTCTTGGCATTATTTTTACTTTGTGGACCAGCTGCCACAACTCAAGAGGATTTAAATCCTTTTTTATTATTCCTTCAGATGCTACAAATTGGAGTGTAAAGGATATCATGAAATTTTGGATCTCTAATAAAATGGCTTCCTACCAAAGAAATAAAAGAGCTCCTCAAACATGTAATGCTTTTGAGCTAATGGAGATTGAAGAAAAGAAGAAGGAAAAGTGCAGAATAGTAAAGTTTATACTTGATGTGAGTTTTTTATTTTGGTTAAATGTGAAATAGTTCATGATATAAATAGATTGAAAACAGTTGTGTAATCTGCAAGAAAAAACAGCAATTAAAATTCCTAAATACAAATATGCTGCAATTTTTGGATGGCATTTAAATTCATTCAGAGAGTGAAATTGATGAAAAGGGAAATAGATTTTGAGTTCCCTTAACTTGGAGGAGCAAATAATTGAATGTATGTATTTGAAGCTTAGACTCCTTGTATTTAAGACACTGTTCTGCAACTGAAAAGAGAGAAGTAACAATTTGAAATGGAAAAGCCAAATTTTTACGCAATGATAGACAATCTCATGCTTCTGCATCTGAAAATAGAGATTCTTGGCCTTTCACAAACAAGAACAAAGTAAAGTGCAATCAAAAGATGAGTTCATATTACTTCCACCAAAAAATCTCCCTAAATATTTCTATGATGTTGACTACTTCAAAAATTTTGGTGAAGCTGAATGGGATGCTTTGAGTGCTGTTAAAATTATTGGGATAGATTATTTAGCTAATTTCATTGCAGAAAAAGCTGGTGCATCAATAAAGATTTTTTGGAAGAAGAATTAAACTTTTTTTTGTAAACTTATAACCAGATTTATTTTAGGTTTTTGGATGCAAGAAGATAAAGAGCTAGGTAATTGAGGTGTTTCATTCTTAGGTCTAATAGGATACAGCAGTGTTTCAGTTTTTCCAAGCCCTTATTTAGCCAGTTTTATTGTTAGAATCAGTGTGCACTTGATACATGTTTTCAGAAACACTACCATTCTCTCTCACTAATGGATATTTTAATATTTTATTCTTAAACTTTTGGGATAATGAATGATATTCCATAGAACTATCGTTTTTAACTTATTAAACAGAATTATGCTTATATCCTGCTGTTTTTTTTCAGTTTCAAAGAAGAAACACATTTTTTAATAAAAAAGTGTATCACCACACAATATGGGGGGCGGACTTGCTAGCAAGTCCGCAACCTTGGACCCAAACTCACCATGGATTGAACACACATTGAGCTATTGATAAAGGAACCATACAATCAGGGATGAACACCACTCAGCAGAACAGTTTTAGGTGGGTGTTCAAGTAGAGTTCAGTATGGGTTCAGTCTGAGTTCAGTCTGAGTTCCATCTGAGTTCCATCTGAGTTCAGGTTGAGGACTTGCTAGCAAGTCCACCCCCTATATTGCGTAGTGTATCTAAGTGTCTTCCAATGAAATAGTGAGCTTTTCCTCCACTGGCTCATTGTAAAATAATAGAAAAATTATGTAAACACCTTATTGTCCAGAAAATTTGATAGAAAACAAAGAAAAGAATTATAATCAATATAAGTAAGATTATCCTTGTGCAAAAGAATCTAACTCAAGCATTCAGAAACTTATAAAAGACTTTAAATAAGAAGGGTAGCATTGTGCTTGATGAAAAATCTAAGAGCAAGGATAATAGATTTCACTTGTGAATTGTGAAGAAATTTTATAGCCCAATACACCGAGTAAATAATTATATAGTGATAGGGAAAAATAAAAAAATCAGTACCAAGTAGAATAATATACATAATAAAGAATTAAAAATATACCCACTAAGAACCCATGAAACCACATTTAAAATGGTAGATTTTTCCCTCCCCTGAAAGTGATCCCAATCACACACATTTGAAAATCATGCAAGTCCCTTAAGTCAGTCCTCAATAATAACATGATAAAATTTAAATTAATTTTTTATCTAGATACATTTAATGCCTTACCTTTGTGTTATCAATACAATCATCAATATTAGGTGATGTTATTTCAGCCAACTAATTGCTTGTACACTGTATTAGCCAATGGTTTGATCATAATCATGAGCATTCTAAGGAATGGGAAGGTTTCAAAAGTACTTAAGATTTTGTTTAAGAAAGACCAGATAATATTTGGAAAGCAATCCATAAAAACACTTTATAGGTAAGCTTGTACTCAATTAGAGGTTTTGTGTCAGGATATTCCCTCTCTTAAGAATTAATCTGATAGAACTTTACAGAATTTCTCATAGAAAAAAAATACTATTTCAGGTATTTATTTCACTTTAATTTTAATGATGTTGAGTCTTATAAGCACTTCATTAGCAGAGAAATCAACCTTGGATTCACTAATACCTAGTCAAGGTCTCACTTCTTCTAAAGCATTCAATTGCCATCTTAACCAACTTGGTGTTTCACCACCCAAGAGTGGTTTTTGTCAATCAATAATAGATTTTGTGAGGTTGGTTTTGTGTAAATATTCTCAGGAAATTTATTACCCACTACCATATCTTGAACAAGAGATTTAAATGATCCCACCAAATGTAAAAAAACTTAATACATTATTCTCTGAAAATATATTTGAGACATCAACAGTCAAAGCTCTTGGCAATGGAAAAATATTAAAAATTCCAACCATATTTATCAATATATGTCTTCAGGAAGATTTACAGATGGGATTCCCACGTATCTAAATCAATTAAAGTAACCCAGACTCACAACTTATTAGTCTTGTAATTGAGCACCTTATAAATCACTCCTTATATTCACTTTGGAACAACACCATCTCACATTATTTATTTAATTCAACCAAAGCGACAAAGGATCAGATCCCTCTAATTATAAAACTCTGGATATTGAGTATTAAAATAGAAAATAAACAAAGTAAAAGTGATGAATCCATGAAAAAAATTAAAATGCTAAGGATTCAAAGGAGTGTAAGTAACTAGTTTATCTCTTTACTCATTTCCTTGGCTTCAAGCTTTAAAACTTACTTTTTTTCTAAAAGATATGTGATTTGAGTTGAAAAACATTCTTTCAACACCTTTCTGAGAATATGGATCTAGACTACTTATTTGATGATCCATAATGTGTTTCAGACATGGAGGAGACTGAATCAGGAGAGCTTTATAAGCACGATTTACCCTGGAGGAGCTCTCAATTGACAGAATTTTACCATGAAGTTGACATAGTATATCTAAACACTTGGGAGGTGCATAAAAAAGGCACTTGATCTGTAAAAATATTATATATATTCAAAAAGATTCAGATAAACTTACTGTTTTAAATTTTATTCCTTCCCATCTTTGATTAAACTGCTATAATCTTGAATTTTTAACTCCTCAGAAAATCCAGGGACTGACTAATAAGTCAAATATTCTCATTCTTTAACTGAAACACTTATTATAGATTATATAGTAACATTTATGATATAAATCATGCAGAGGTTAATGAATGAAGTTACAATAGAGATAATTTGCTTTTAATTTACACATGAGATGTTTATTTTCAAGGACAATTATTATGTATAGATATCCTTCACTTAATCATTTTCAAGTTTAAGTATAAATCAGCTTTGGTAAAAAAAATTGTGCCATCCAAGGAGGCTTCTCAAAGCCATAAGTCTTAAATTAAATAATAATTACCAGATAGCCTTATCAAAATTTCTAAACACCTTACTAAGTATTAATTTGATATAATCAAAATAAAACATTTTAAAGAGCTATTTTCACTTTAATTTCACTCCAAAAATTATTTGAGGAAGTTTTGAAAAGTAATTTATATTATGAAAATTAAAGGTGAAATAAACATTATGATTTTCTGAGAGAAAATAAGGAGTTCTCACAAATAATAGGCTTCAAGAGTAAAAATATTTGTTTTTATCAATTACTTAAATAATAATTAGTTTCTTTTTTGATTATCACTATGTAATGAGGGTAAATTTTTTCTAAAAAATACTTTGAGGTCTTTAAATATTTATTCTTTATAAAAAATTATGGGAAAGCAATTTTTACCAAAAATATCCCCCCAACAATGATGCAATTTTTGTTCATTAAACTTGAAATTTAATTGTTTCACTATAACATCTGTGTATATTTCAATGTTGAATTAAATCAAATTTAATATTTTTTTGAGAAAAGATTTCATGATAGCTTTGGAGGTGACTAAAAATATCCATACTTTTTATAATTATTTGTGATGTGGAATAAACATTATATTAACCATGTCTTGACTAGAGAGCCTTAAAATTTTAATGTAGTGATAATTTTCTAGTATTATAAAAGTATTTTCTATCAAGGACTCGCACTTCATTATATCATCCAAAATTATTATTATTATTTAAGAGGGAATATTTGCAATCAAATAATTTTATTCATGTGATCTGCAACCTCTTCTGCATATTGGAATTTCCGGGTGATACATTGTGAGTTTTACAGTTCATTCTTCTCTCAAAGTAAATTTAACTCACAAATTTTGTCAAACACTAGTATTGAAGACCCCAGAATCTTTCTGTAGTGATAATATATATAATTTTTTTCTCTACTGAATATGTCTGGGTATGATATAATTTTCCAATGCACAGAGCTCAAGTGAATTGAGCATCATTAAACTGACACTTATGGACATGAAAAAAAGAAAGAGACTTCTCAAAATCTGTATTTAAGCATTATTTAACAAAGCTTGAGCTTAAAAAAAGATCAACTGAGAAAGGAAATTCAAATTTTGCAAATAGTTCCTCATCTTCTACACAGTAATAGTTAGAAAAAATGGTAAGCTTCTTTATGAAAAGCCATTTTAAAGTGCTGGAAATTATTTATTTTAATCTTAAAACCATAGGATCTTGATTCTCACAATTCATAAAGTGTTCAAGTTGTACTCGAAAAAATCAAATTTCATTGGAATATTCTGCTCCACAAAGATTATTGGATTACAGAAATAACGCTTTGTTTGTCAATACTTCCGAGTTTTCACCACCCAAAATCCTTCATTATTCATCTCTATATTTATCTTCATTGATAAAGGCCACTCATAGATACTCAATTTAGAAAATCTCAAAAGATAAAATTGCTTTTCTTTTGGGCTCAGATATTAAAAATTGTACTAAAAAATCTACCCCATCTCATCTTGCACCTTTAGACTCAAAACACAAGAAGAAAATTCCAAAATAAATCATGACTATTTTGAGAATCATTAACCTTGAGCCCTCAATAAAAAAAGTTCTTTTCTTTCCTTCATGCTTTCACCAGTCTTTTCAAAGTATTAATGTTTACATCTTAACACATTCAAAATGTGAGCAGTTATTATTAAATTTCTTAAAAGGAGAAAAAAATCAAGAAGTGCTGTGTAATACATCTCTTTTTGAAGAAAATTCTAATGACAAAAAAACTATAAAGCCAAGACAAACATTAAGCAGTTAATGACTCATTAACTGGCTTTCCTGTATTCTTCAACCACCTCATTAGAAGGAAGATCTTTATGCACCACTGCATCATTATTCAAAGAATAGTCAAACATTTACTGATGTTTGGGATAGATCAGTATGGAAAGAAATGGCTGGAAATGGTGGGAATCGCTTTACAGCTATAACTTATAATCTAGTTTTTAGCTTCTATATTGACTGGTTTAATCCTTTGGGGGAAAAGGCAGGACATGGTATTGTGTCATTCAGAGAAATAATGCTATTCTGCCTCAAAATTGAACCTTATATACAATATAAACCTGAACATATATTTCTTTCTGTAATTACACCAGGATCTCATGAGCCAAGCCTTTATCACTGTAATAATGTAATTACACCTTTTATTGATGAGCTTAATCAATTATGGAAAATCTGCTTTTTCTCAAAGACTCACCAGTATCCTAATGGGGGCTGATCAAAGTAGAGATTTTTCCTCTTATAGCTGACTTACTAGCGATAAAAAAAATAGGTGATTTCTCATCTCATGCTTCAAATTTCCCTTGATTGTTTTGTTTCATGTCATGAAAGCAGTTGATGAAATACTTGGAAGCTACTTGCATCAAATCCCAAACAAATGAAAATCATATTTAAACTGATCCTAAATTGAATCACACATCAACTGCCATTGAGCAAAATTCAATATTTAATTCAGATGGTTTTTGATACTTTAAATTTCTGGAGATTCCATACTGGAAACCACTTGATTTTTTAAGCATTGAAATGATGAATTTTTTACTGTTGGGAATGGGTAAAGATTTTAGTTACAATTACCTCAAAGTTAAAAATGTAGGAAAACACCTATCAATTATTTACTCAAAAAAAATTAAGAATTGGCATACAATAAAAATTATTGAAGACCCTTTAAGTTATTATCAGAGACTTTTTAGTATAATAGCCCTGTTAACTGTTTTAATAGATATTCAATCACCTTTAAGTTATTATCAGAGACTTTTTAGTATAATATCCCCCTTAACTGTTTTAATAGATATTCAATCACCTGTCCCCAGTGATTGTCAAGTAAAACAGTTATTTAGCAATTAACACAAATGTTGATATAATAAATTGAAGAATGAGAGAAAAATATTGAAAACAATCAATCAGTTTTTGATAATGAAAAGATATGAGATTGGATTGCAGATGTTCAAATAGTATAACATAATAACACAATACCTTTAAGTTATTATCAGAGACTTGTTAGTATAATAGCCCTGTTAACTATTTTGATAGATATTCAATCACCTAACAAATATACTAATGTTAGTCCCAGTAAACATATTGGTAATATAGCATAAATACCTTTCCCCAGTAATTTTCAAGTAAAAAGTTATTTAGCAATGTAGGTAGACTCTTACAGTGGCCTTGCTGTAAGCAGAATTCAAAGGAGTTGGATAGTCAGAGAAAACCCTGTCCCTCTAAATGAATTTGTAGGTTTTTTAGATCAATAAGCTTAAAAGTCTTCTTGATAATATTAAAGAATGAAACCCTGTCTAATTAACACATTTTAGGATGATTGAGCAGTTCTTCTGTGAAAAACAACTGAAATGCAACAGTAAAGTTACACCAGAAACAATATTTTTAAAGAATGAAGTTTTAATGTTTTTTAGATTTTAATAATTTTTGAAAACAGATACTATAAATGAGTCCCTGCAGTTGAGGCCTTTCTATTGATACCCTATATGTTAATGTTTAAGAGTTGTTGAGTAAAATATTTAAAGTGTTATGTAAAATTGTTTGTTTATAAGGGTATTATAAATAATTAATTATTTTGTTGACAAAAAAAATATGAATAATGGTTGTTATAATTCTCTATTTTTCCTGCTCTCCTCTGAATAATTTGGAGTCTACAGCCTTATATGCATAATAATCAGTCACATGCCCTTTTTTCCTCTGAAGTGCGGCCAGTGCTCATCCGCAGCTTGTCGGGACCTCCGGATTCAATTAGAGTCTTAAATCTATAAATAAAAATCTAGAAAAATTACATATAATAGAGCTACTTTTCCTTAACATTCTGGACTTTTTTTTGTAGTCTGCGCAGCTCTAATCAACCTGTGGAAAATCATCAAAGATAAGTAATTTTTGAAAAACGTAAATAATTTAATAAATCTTTAAAAATTAATTAAAAATATAAGAAAAATAGTAAAAATTAAGGGAAAATTCCCAAAGGTTCTTGAGCTTCATGACTTTCATAAAATTTAATTTTGCCGCTGTAATAAATCATATGACCCATGAAATTACTAAATCAGACCAAACAATCATATCTTGACTTTTTCAACTTCATTTTTAGTTTAATAATAAAATAATTTAAGATAATCGGGCTTCTCTAATCACTGTCCTATTCCCAATAAATATTCTAAATAGACTTTTAAAGCCGTAAAAAGATTTGGAATTCCACATCCTCCCTCCAATGAAGAATGTCCTCATTCTTTGAATTTTGCATGTTTGATTCATATATAATCCTACTTTTATCCTCTCCATATTCATTTTTTCATCTTTTCTTCAACATCCCACTCCAACTACATAAACTTATTTCTACTTTCAAGACACTCCCGCCAATAATCATGAAGATTTAATGAGAGAAGATTGTTGATGCAGAACTTTGATGATGATGTAGAAATATTTCAGCAAAATTATTTGTTTTAATTCTTATAGTTTAGTGCTTTAGTAAACATGAATCCTGATTATTTCTTCATATTAAATAGTTTTAAATCAATTTCTTCATAAATTTTTACTTTTAAATAAAATCTATTTGCCTTGTGATGCTTCCAACTACTGAGAGCAAGGTTTGAATCCCTTCAGACTCCCCTATACCAGTCTCTACTCATATGCATTAAGAGATTAGGCTCCACACCTACTGGGCTTAATACTTGATTCCATTCTCATCAAATGAGCTGAATACTCCTGATTCCATTCACTTTGATTGAGCCAAATACTTGATCCAATTCTTGCCATAAGGTCGTCCAAGCTTCATACCATTTAGCCTCTTCAAGGAACACTACTTTTCCAACTACAATATCCTCCTTGAAAAATTTCATCATCACAACATTCAAATAGACCACCTTTTAATAACTCATTTTTTAAATAATAATAATCACCATATTTTCACCATGTTTAGCACCATACTTTTCATTCTTCATCCATAATTTCATCATCCATCACCTCCACAATATTAACCACTACATTTTCCAAATCAAACATATGCCCTTTTTCAAAAATTTGAGTACCAGTGATAAATTAAATAATTTGTTGATTTTTAATTAAATAGCTTTCATAAAAAAAATTGCATTACCAGTTAAGATGTCTTGGTGGACAGTGATAAATTAAAATGAGTGCATAGAGTTGCATTGAATATTCCAGTTTAAGGTCATGGGGGACCCATCTTGTAAATCTCTTTCAAATCGTCCAAATAACAATTGAATCGCCAGTTTAATGTCATAGAGGACAAAGAATGATTGATTTTCCAGTTTGTGTCATAGTGGACCAAACTTTGATTGATACAAACTCCAACTTCTATCCTAAACCTTTCTCCAAAAATATCCATAAAATCTTGAACGTCCTTGAAAATAAGCCAGTTTAAAGTCTTGGAGGACTAAAAGCATATCTTATAATAAATTTATAAACAGCCAGTTTAAAGTCTTATAGGACTAATAGATCCAATGAGGAACCAAATTCTTGAAATAAAATTGTAAAAAAACTTAAAGAAAGTCTTGAAAATTAGCCAGCTTTAAGTCTTGAAGGACTAACAGATTGTCAGCCAGGCTATACCAGGAGCCCAGTAAATGATATGTTGATTTATTGGACCTGAAAGAGGGCATAAGAATTGCATTTGATTTATATAAATTAATATTTTATTGCATAATAAAATTATATAAGTATCTTATTAAATATAAGTGTTATATTAATTCTATTGTTATATAAATTACTTATACATTTAAAATAAGCATATTATATTTTATATTCTACAAATAATGGCGCATTTATATGTATTTAATAATTATAAATAATTAATTAATTAATTACAAACATATATTATAATTATATGTGTAGAATTGCCTTATAATGTAATTAAATTAATTAATTAAATTTATATATTAAATAGAACTTTTCATATATTATTAAACAATTATATTGGGTGCTTTTTTGACCCTTAATTGTGTCAGGAAAAATTATTAAATAAATTATAAAACTTATTTAATAGCATAGTATTAAAATCCCCACTTTAAATTACAAATATCATTAAATTAATTATATGTTTCATTTAAACTAGTTATTGAATTAATTACATAGTTAAAAAAATCAAATAAAATTTCTTTAAACTGGATTGAATTGATTACATGAATTTTTGGTGTGAAAATAATTCTATTTGTTTTACTTAAACCCTTTACATGTCACTATAATGTCTGTTTTGGATTATTTTACTCACTGTTCTCATGTTTCAAACTTACTTGGTTACTAATTATTTTAATTAAATGTTTTTGGGAAATTATGGTGGGAAAATTAGTTAATTACTCACGGTTTTAGTTAATTGTTTCATTTTTTTCTCTCAAACTCTATGTTTAGTTCTATTCTTTTATATTCTTGTTTCATTTTTTTACTCTTTTGTAAGTACTCATTTGAGACGCTTCAGAGGGTCCTTTGCCTATAAAAGGCTTTGGATAATCCCCTGTAGCTGTATCACTTATTATATACACTCAACTCAATACAATTTTAATTATATTACACTTCTTTTATTTTTTATTAGCCTTATATAATCTAAATTTAAAAGTAAATAAATATTTTACGATTGCATTAAGTCTTTTAGTAATAGAAAGTGTTTTCCGTGCATTGAACATAACTACTCATTAAATAATTATATTAAAATTTATTAAAACCTCACTGTCCTACAAAGTCCCTAAAGTCTACTTGTTGCCTCTCCTTTAAAATAACTATACATTCTAGACAACCGGCCAATAATTGGGCTCCTTCCCAAAAAACGACAACAACTACAATACTTGTGACAAAGGACATAGCACGCAGACCACCCAGCCAAAAAAGTAAACTTTTGCCGCAACCGTGTTTCGAACTTGGGTTCGATCATTTAGGTTTATATTAAATTAAATCTTATAGTATTTTGAAGTGACTTTACAATCACTATAGTAAGTTTACCTTTGCACCTCTCACTCATATTATTATATTTTTACTGCAATAACAGTGTTTGTGGCTTAATTGCTGATTCACTGAGTGTCGGTGTTCATTTTTTTTTAATCTTTTTTTTCTAGTTCACCATAATAGAGTAAAACTCTTAGTCCTAGAAGACAATTAATATTTAATAAATTATTAAATTAATTTTATTATTATTTTTTGTTTATTGGTTGACCATAATAGTACTCAGTACTTAGTCCCAATATTACCATTATATTAATTTTTGGTATTAATTATTTTGGTTGACTTATAAAACCTTTATTTGTTAGTCCCATTTTAATTATTGTTAATTCTTAAAAAATAATTTTCATTACATTTATTTGTATTACATTTTTTGTTAATTAATTGATTTTTTGATAAAATTTAATTTAATTTTTTTTTTGTTAAAAATTCAATAAATTATATTTTATTTTGAAATAAAAATTTGAATCATTAAATAATTTTGATTCTATTTTAACTGTTTAAATGTCCAGTAGTTTGGCTAACAGCATGGATAACTTACATGTGGATGAGATTGAAGTGGATGTTGACACTGAATCTGTAGGTTCTTCTAAATTAACTTACAAAAATTATTCAGCTGACAAAAAATCTTCAGGACGTGGAAATGGCAGGAGAAAAGGCAACCCCCCCACCAAACACCTCTGAAAGAAGTAAAACCTCTTATAAATCAGGAAAATCAACTCAAAGGTATAAAAATAAAAAAGATACCTCTAACCCAACAAGTAAACAATCTGTCCAGTCACATCAAAGAGCTGAAAGCTGAAAGCATGAAGTACAAGGAAGGGTTAGACACACTCTGTCAGCAGATGCAGGAATTATTAAATCCCAAACAGGCTCAAACTCCTCATTTCCCAGCCTCCCAGCCTCAGCCTCAGCCTCAACCCTAGCCAAATCAGGTACCCAGCTCCTTCATGCAAAATCAAAGCACTCTGCAGGTGGAGCAGTGGAAATGGGATTACTTGATGAGCCATTACCAGCAGAATGTTCAACAACCACAAGCTCAACACCCTGGCCCATCCAGTACACCAACCTACCATCAATCTCCTCAGACCCATCCTTATCAGGGAGGCAGAAGAAAGAAGTCACAGCGGAAGTTTCCTCCCTTGCCATGGTGAGTAATTCGTTTGATAAACATGTTGGTATGTATAATAACAAAGCTTTTTCAGGTGATATTGTAGATTCTGGTGAAAGAACAGTAAAACCCTTAAAAAGAAAACTTCTATTAATGACTAGCCCCGATGATGTAATTAGAAAATTATCATTTGATGAACCTTTACATTTGACTTCTAGTTCTTTAATTAATCCTTCTCTTGCAATTAAGAATGATTCTGTTTCTCCTGAAGTCTATACTTTAATTGAGAAAACTTCTGAAGAAATATTGAAAGATACCCTTGATTTTAATGTTGTGAAAGACAAACATTTAAGAGATGTGTTAATACATGAGAGTGATATATTGAATAATTTGCACTTGAATTGTAAAGTAAGTTTTTCTGTACAAGATTCAGCTTATTTTAAAATCAAAGAAACCTTGAATATTGTTCTTAGCCAATAAAAATAAATACAGAGGGACCATAGATCTATCTCAGATAAGATTATCAATCTGCAAAAAACCTTGATTGAATTGAAACCCCTTATTGAGGAAAATTATTCATTAAAAAGTGAAATTAAGTCTCTACAAAATGATTTTAAAAAGCTAAAAAATGATTTCCATGCACTGAAAGCCAAACACAAAGTTTCTGAGGACAGAAATGTTTTATCTTTTGCAAAAGTAAATGACCAGATGTCTGAAATTCCAAGGATAAGAGACTATGTGGCTGACCTGCACAAAAAAATTTCAACCTTAACCATCAATAATTATGGTATAAATGAGAATCATCCTTTCTTCCTCATATTTCAACCATTAAACAAACTGACAATGAGACTGTAAAATCTTTTGCTACTAGCAAAAAATCTTGTGATGGTCATGCACCAGCTGTTTCTGTAAATAATGAAATTTCTGAACACCTGGCTAAACTTCAGGAATTATTAATGATGAATAATTCAAACCAAAAAGTGGACCATCCCAGTAGTCAGAAAAATTTGCCTAAGTTAGACCAATATCCTACCTTTGATGGTGATTCTTCCTCTGATTGGCAACACTTTATCCAAAGAATTGATAATTTAAAGAGATCTTATAAACTACCTGATGAGGAAATTGTTTCTAAGCTAATTTCTTTATTTTCCAATGTAGCCTTGATGTGGTATGAATCTGTTCTTTTAGATAACAATCATTATACATGGAATGATTGGAAATCCTTGATTGAGAATCAGTTTGGTGGTTCAAAATTCAGGTTAGCTCAACAGAGACTGTATGAGAATACTAGATATTTATCCTCCTCTGTTGAAAAGCCCATTGTTTTTCTGATGAAAATAACAAAAATCCTTAGAGCAATTGATCCAAAGATGGATTATAATATTTGGAGAGATAAAATCTTGTATAAATTACCAAATTCTCTTAGGGATTTGATTGTTGCTAGAACTGAGCATGTAAGGGAAAATTCTTCTTTCATTAATATCTGTAATGAGGTACTACTCAACCATAGATATGAACCAAAGAATTACCTTAGTAAATCTTATAATGATCAGAATAAACCTTCTATAAAGCTCCCAGAAAAATCTGGTAAACCCTCTGCCCCAGTTGCACCTAAAAAATATGCAACAAATACTTGTTATAAATGTAACAAACCATGGCAAAAGGGTCATGTTTGTGACAAGAAAATTCATCTTGTTGAGCAAAATGAAGACACTGATGAGGCTAAAATTGATGTCAATAATTCTTCTAGTGACCGCAAAAGTAATATCTCCTATGACAATGACTCTGTTAAAGATGTTTTAATGTTGGAACAGGATGTCCATTATTTAGATAGTATATCTGAAGAATGTGTATTGGATTTATCTTCAGTGGAAAATTCTGAAATAATTAAAGATATTGCTAACAATTCTATAGCCATATCCCCTTTGAAAGCACCTGTTATCACTAATGGTAAAAATGTTGATGTAGTTATTGACTCTGGTGCTGGAGGAAGTGTAGTGTCTGAAAGAGCTTTAGCTTCAGTAGATAAGGATTATTTGAGTAAAGTATTAACTATAACTTCTGAAAAATGGAGAGTGTATGGTTCTACCTTAATTCCTATTGGCAAATACAAAACCTCTGTATTCTTCAAATATAATGGTGGTTTTGTCAGAGCTATTTGTGAATTTTTTTTCATGAAAAATGATAATTTAAGCAATTGGTTAATTATGGTTAATGATATTTTGTACATGTTTGGTGTTAAATTTGACCCAGAAAAAAATTTCTTCACCTTGGGATTGAATGGCAAAAGAAAATTCAAAATTTCCTCCCCTAGAAAACCTTCTGGGCATCTGTTAAAGTCTTGTAACTCACTGATCCAGTATAAAGGCAGAACAACAATTGAAATGGATGATTTATTTAATGAAATAAATACTCCTTCTTTTGGTGATAAGTTAACTAGTTTACAAAAGGATTCTATTATTGCCTCAATTACCTCTTTCCCTATGGCTTTTGCTCATAGTTCTCATGTCTTAGGAAGTGTTCAGGAAGAAATGAAAGTTACCTTATCCTGTAACTAGAGTGATACTCCTCCTATTCTTAAGAAAAAACCATATCCTGCTTCTTCAACAAAAAGAAAGGATATTGAAGATAATATTGCCACATTATTGAAAATGAATATCATTGAGAAAGTGGATGTCACCCCCAAATATTGTGTCATCTCCCCAGTCTTAATTTCTTATGAAAAAGATAAGTCTAGATTATGTGGAGATTACAGAGCATTAAACACTTATGCTGTTGATGATATTTATCTTTACCCAGAATTAATTCAATACATGCTACTTTTCAAGGTGCAAAATTTATTAGTTGTCTGGATGGTAATAAAGGGTATCATCAAGTTCCTGTTGAGAAAAATTCTCAAAATTTTTTGCTTATTGCTACTCATATGGGAATATATAAGTATATTAGAATGCCATTTGTCCCTAAAAATTCCCCTTCAGTTCTTCAAAAAGTCATGGAAAACACTTACCATAAGGAAATAATTGAGGGATGGCTCATGGTGTATATTGATGATATCATAGTTTTTTCTAAACCTTTTGATGAACATATGGTTCATTTAAATAGGGTTTTCCAAAAAATGGATGAAATCAATATGACCTTGTCCTTGAAAAAGTGTAAGTTTGGTTTTCAATCTTTGAAAGTCCTTGGCCATGTTGTGTCAGGCTTACAAATTTGTGTAGACCACAACAAAGTTTCTGCAATTCAAAATGTGAAGGCACCAACATCTGTAAGAGAAATCCAAAGTTTTTTGGGTATGTGTGGCTATTATAGACAATATATTAAAAATTATCAGGTCATAATCTTGCCTCTTACCAAACTAACCAGGAAAGATGTTTCATTCATCTGGAATATTGACCGTCAAAAGGCTTTTGATACATTAAAATGTTTCTTAATGAAAGCCCCCATCTTAGCTCTTCAAGATTTCAACAAACCATTTTTCCTGTATACAGATTCTAGCTTTGTTGGTCTGGGTGCTTCCCTCCACCAGAAACAAATTTTTAATGATAAATCCTCAGAGGTTTTAATTTGTTATATTTCAAGAACCTTGAGAAATAGTGAATTGAAATATGGTGCCACTCAATTAGAGTGCTTAGCAGTTTTTTGGGCTCTTGAGAAGCTTCATTACTATCTAGATGACCAAAAGTTTGAATTGGTAACTGACTGTAGTGCTGTGAAGTCCCTCTTAAACCTAAAAACACCTAATAGACATATGTTCAGGTGGCAACTTGCTGTTCAAAAAAACAGATGAAGGATGACAGTTGTCCATAGGGCTGGAAATTTTCAATCCAATGTTGATATGCTGTCCAGATTGCCTCTGCCAAATAATGACTCCAATCCTGCTTATCTACCTGAAGATGATAATTTTCATATCCATGGTATATTTATAGTTGATATGGAAGAACTATTACAATTAATACTGGATTCATATGATAAGGATTCTGATTTAAATAAATTAGTTACTATCTTAAATGATCCTAAGAATGCTTCAATTCAAGCATTGATTAAAACTATTCCTGAAAATTATCAAAATTCTTTTATTAAAGGAAAGTTTTCTATTGAAGATGGTTATATATATTATAGAAGAAAGCTTACCAATGTATTTGTAATTCCTCCTTCTATGAAAGAATCTATCCTCAAACTTTGTCATGATGACATATTAGCTGGTCAATTTGATATTGAAAAAACATTAATAAGTATCAAAAACACTGCTTGGTGGGCTAATATGTCTGAAGATACAAAATTATATTTTGAATCTTGTGATTCCTGCCAGAAATCTAAAAGGTTTACAGGTAAAAGAGCAGCGTTATTACAGCATATTGAAGCACCTGATGCTCCTTGACAAATAATTAACATGGATTTTGTCACTGGTCTTCCTGTTGAAGGTAAAGACAATTATAACTCTTGTTGGGAAATAGTAGATAGATTCACAAAAATGTGAAAATTTATTCCTACCCACAAAGAGGTATCCATAAAAGAATTAGCTTTCTTATGGTGGACTTACATGTTTAATATTATTGGTTTTCCAAAAGCCATTATCTCTGATAGAGATTTAAAATTTACTTCTGAGTATTGGACCTCTTTGATGGATATTTGTGGCTGTGAGTTAAAGTTGTCTACAGCTCACCATTCTCAGACTGATGGTCTAGCTGAAAGAATGATTTAAACTCTGGAAGATATGATTAGAAGTTATTGTGCCTTTGGATTAGAATATAAAGACAATGTCAGATTTACTTATGACTGGGTCACTCTATTTCCTGGTCTTGAATTTGCCTATAATAGCACTGTTCATTCTGTCACTGAGAAAAAGCATTTTGAGCTTTGGTTAGGTTATGTCCCAAACACTCCTGCTCAGATTCTCAATAATAAATTACCTAAGTTGGAACTACACCCTGGTGTAAAATCTTTTATGCAAATGCAACAGCTATTCAGAAAACAAGCTCAAAGCTGTATTGATAAAGCATTTGAATATGAAAAAAAAGATGGGATAAATCCCATAAAGAATACACATTTAACAAGGGTGATGAAGTGTTGATATCTACTGTCCATTTCAATTTACAAGGTAACAACAAATTAAAAAATCCTTTTGTAGGACCATTTGTTGTTAAAAGAATGGTTGGAGATAATGCAGTAGAATTTATATTGTATTCTCCATATGATAGTAAACTTTTTATTTTTCCCATTTATTTTCTTAAGCCTTATACTTCCAACAGTGACTTATTTCCCAAAAGAAGGGGAAGACCTAAGAAAAACCCCCAGGAAGTCACAGAAACTTCAGAAATTGATAAAATTCTCAATGACAGAATTATCACTTCTGAAAGAAGTATTGAATATTTATTGAGATATAAGAACAAATCATCTGAACATGATGCATGGATACCTGTCAAGGAGATTTCAAATCTTCATACTCTGATAAAAAAGTACAAAAAGAAAAAATCTTAGCATTTTTTTTATTGTTTTTTTTAGAGTGAGGGAGTGTCATCCAGGCTATACCAGGAGCCCAGTAAATGATATGTTGATTTATTGGACCTGAAAGAGGGCGTAAGAATTGCATTTGATGTATATAAATTAATATTTTATTGCATAATAAAATTATATAAGTATCTTATTAAATATAAGTGTTATATTAATTCTATTGTTATATAAATTATTTATAAATTTAAAATAACCATAATATATTTTATATTCTACAAATAATGGCGCATTTATATGTATTTAATAATTTTAAATTAATAATTAATTAATTAAAATCATATATTATAATTATATGTGTAGAATCGACTTATAATCTAATTAAATTAATTAATTAAATCTATATATTAAATAAAACTTTTCATATATTATTAAACAATAATATTGGGCGCTTTTTTGACCCTTAATTGTGTCAGGAAAAATTATTAAATAAATTATAACACTTATTTAATAACATAGTATTAAAATCCCCACTTTAAATTACAAATATCATTAAATTAATTATATTTTTCATTTAAACTAGTTATTGAATTAACTACATAGTTAAAAAAATTAATTAAAATTGCTTTAAACTGGATTGAATTGATTACATGAATTTTTGGCATGAAAATAATTCTATTTGTTTTACTTAAACCCTTTACATGTCACTATAATGTCTGTTTTGGATTATTTTACTCACTGTTCTCATGTTTCAAACTTACTTGGTTACTAATTATTTTAATTAAGTGTTTTTGGGAAATTATTGTGGGAAAATTAGTTAATTACTCATGGGTTTAGTTAATTGTTCATTTTTCTCTCTCAAACTCTATGTTTAGTTCTATTCTTTTATATTCTTGTTTCATTTTTTTACTCTTTTGTAAGTACTCATTTGTGACGCTTCAGATCCAATGAGGAAACAAATTCTTGAAATAAAATTGTAAAAAAAACTTAAAGAAAGTCATGAAAATTAGCCAGTTTAAAATCTTGGAGGAATAACAGATCCTAAAATTTGAGTAAAACCTGAAAGAAAGTCTTGAAGAACCAGTTGAATGTCTTGAAGGACTTAACATTTTGAAGTAGGATGCATTTTTCCACAAGCTCCTCTTGACCCTTTTTCCTATATAAAATGTCAGCCTGTATATCTCCAGGACTGAGTAAAAAGTAATTATAAGTTATGTTAAACACATGAACTATACATGGGAATAATAAATAAGAGTACACAAATAGTATACATAAGTAAAATTATGATAATACACAAAAAAATGCCATTATAACACCTTATATACACGCATATATCCACCTTTTATAGGTCTTATGTACTTAATATTAAGTTGGAATATGTTAGGGTAATCTTAAGAATCTTAAGTATAAGGCTGCATAATTTTTAAGTACACTTAAAGCTGTTATATTCATTGTTTTATGCAAAAAACAAGAAATGCACTTTATTTCACTTAAAAGTTGACTATATGCGCTATAAAATTGAGAGTATCAAAATTGCGCTTTGACAGATCAATTGGGCTCATTTAGAACTATTGATTTGGCTATTTAAATGCATAAAAATAACACTTTTCAAATTTGGTGTTTTTTATGCCAGAAATGGCTTCTGTGTACTGGCCACATACTGCCTGCTTTTTTCCCGTGTGAATAGCTTCATTTTTAGCAAAGTTAGCTTTTCACACTATAATTACCCCACATTCTACGCCCACTGTGGGGAAACACACTAAAATAGGCGACAGGCGCTTATTTAGTGTCCTAGCTTAATTAATAATGCATTGACCCTGTTTATATGCACTAATTTCATTAATAACCTCACTCTTGGCACTTTATTTCATCACCACGCTTAAATTCGCCTAATTTTAGTCAAGGATTTACCCGCGCAAGCGCCTGCCAAGGACTGCATGTAGTTACCCCACATCTCACGCTCTTTTTTAAGTTTTTGGGTGGTTTCTCAGTCAATTTTGGTTATTTTTGAATGGGAATTTCACGTAGTATAATGTCAGGATTAGCCCCATTATTTCTACAGTCAATCCCCCTTATTATTAAGCTATTATTAACCTTAAAAAAGTCTCCTTTAGTCCTTAATATTATTGTTTTATACGCATATACTCTCTTTTTGTCTTTTTCTTTAATTTTGATGGATTTCCCTTATTATTTCAGGATTTTGGCGGTTATTACTCTTCTAATTATGTCATGGGTTACTGGGAATGTTGATGGGCATGTTTATTAGTTGTTTAGAGGTGTCATTAACTTTGTATTGGGTGGTACATCAAGGGAATCATTGGGGAACTTAGTGTGTATAAAAGGAGGAGGTTTTTGGGTTGTATTTCTTCATTCTTTATCATTACAATTAACCAATATAACCAAACCAATTACAATACATATCAATTAGTACTTTTATAAGACTTTTGAATAGTATCTGAATTTATATAATCTATTTTTCTACCAACTATAAAGATTGTAAGCCATATATAAGAATAGTGAGAATTATACTACTGAGACCTTTATATTTGATTATATTTTTCAACTTAGTGGATTAGAACTACAGTATTCATATAGGACCATTAAAATCTTCTAGACAACTGACTGTTCAAGCTAGTTCACGTCCTTGTACTTGACCTTAGCCTGACAATTGGGGGACTTTCCTCAAGAATTCTGTTATAATCCTGTAAGTGAAATTTTCAAAAGAAGGTGCACGTAAATAATATTCCTATAGAAATATTTGGATAATTACAACAGGTTGGGGTCACTTATATAGTGATTTCAGAAAAAGAAGCCCTGTTATATTATAAAATTGTGATATTGAATCAACAATTTTACCACTAATTTAACTTATAATTGTTATTAGTGGGTCTGTCAATAGACCAATTAAATTTGAGATCTTTGCAGATAAAATTTTTACCACTAATTTAACATATAATTGTTCTTAGTGGGAGTCTGTCAATAGACCAATTAAATTTGTGATCTTTGCAGATAATAAACCAATTAAACTGATTAATTGTTTTCTTTTAACAGGACTCTTAATCTTTTCTTTTATTGGCTTGTAAAATTCATTAAATATTTAGAAAGAATCATACTGACAGTTGTTTTCTTTTGAATATAAAAACACGGCTACATATTGTAGACCAGTTAAATCAAGTGACCACATAAAAGCATATTTGACTTTTGGCACTTAAATATTCACTTCATACCAATAAGTAGGCAATAAAATTGTCTTCAGTGGTATTGATAAATACTGATAAAACTCCTTTTTGAAGTTTTCATATCTAAACTTTCAATTCTTTAAATTCCACGTAAAAATGTGTGACAACAATGACATTGTAAGTAATAAGGTAAAACCTTATAACTTAAGACCTAGAGCTGAAAGACCTGTTACAGGACATTCAAATGGAGGGCCAGGACTCTCCCATAATCAACAACACTCCGTCAATGTCTCTGGAGGAAAGGGAAAAGCTTTTAAAGCAGGTTTCAATAAAGAAAACAAAAAATACTTTACAAGAACAAGTTCACTCCCTATCCACCCTACTGAACACCTTGACAATAAGAGTCAACAATATAGTGGACCAGATCAACAATCTGGAAAAGAGAGCAGCTCAAGGTTTCATAGAAGTCAACCAAGCTCTAGTGGACATAAAGACTCAACCACCAACAGTGGCACCCAACAATTCCATAGCAACACCTCCAGCCCAAGAGGAGGACCAAAAAATTACTGTAAGCAAATGGAAATGGGATTGGTACGCCCAAAACTACAACAATCCTCAACAGCAGGGCTCCAGCAGTCACCCTTACAGGGGAAAGGCAAGGAGAGGCAGGGGAAGTGGGATAAGACCTTGGTAAGTCATCCAACTTCTTATGATCAATTATATCAACCTGAAAATAAATTACTTATAGGTAATGAGATTGATAAGGAAATATTGGATATTATTGATAAGGATTTAAAGGATTATTCATTTGAACAGAATATGTTAAACTTGTCTTTACATGAGGACAATGTAAATAGTTTTATTGATCACCAGGAAAATACTATTAATATAAAAATGGAATCAAATGAATTAAATCTTGACCCTGATAATGAGTCTTCTGCATTGGACACGGAAAAAATAGAATATTTTTTAAAAGAGAATCCAATGGAATCAAAAATAATAAGTAAATTATTATTGAGAATTGAAAAATTGGAAGAGTTCTCAAAAGAGTCAAACATTAATACAGAAAATGTATTATTACAACTAACACAATCATTGAGTACCACAGCCAATAAATTAAAAATTATTGAAAATTCAAATAATGAATTAATCAATGAGAATAAAAGATTAAAATCTGAGATTAGAAATTTAGAAAGTAAATTAGAACACTCTCAGAATATTATGGCTACCATAGAGGGACGTGTAAAATTGTCTTTTTCAAATGTAAATGATACTTTAACTCATGTACCTGTAATAAAAGATAGGTTACAAAGGGTAGAAATTGAAGTAGCTAACATTTTGAAAAATACTGAAACAATAAAGGATAATACCTCTTATGTAGAAAGAGTACCAGTTTTTATGAAACACTCTGATGATAAACCAATGATGGAACATGAACATAGTGTCATGGGCTCTGAGAATATAAAATCAGTAAAAGATGAAATAAATGATCATCTTTCTAAAGTAAGTGAATTACTCAATATTCCTCAGGTTAGGGAAGCAAAAACTAGCCAAAAGAACTGGCCTAAGTTAGATCAGTACCCTTCTTTTGACGGGGATTCAAAATCTGATTGGCAACAATTCATACAAAGAATTGATAACCTAAAATTTTCATACAAATTACCTGATGAAGAAATTACTTCAAAGTTAATATCTTTATTTACAGATGTGGCCTTATTATGGTTTGAATCTGTATTGAGTGAGGGAATTAATTACTCCTGGAATGAATGGAAGGCACTAATTGAAAGGCAATTTGGTGGCCCAAAATTTAGAATCACTCAACAAAGACTGTATGAAAGGGCCAGATATAATCCAAATGCTGGAGATAAACCCATGGTCTTCTTAATGAATTTAATAAAAATCATGAAAGCTATGGATCCAAAAATGGATTATGAAGAGTGGAAAGAAAAAATAATATACAAGTTGCCTATATCAGTTACAGACATTATTGTAGCTAGAACTGAAACTGTCAGAGACACCTCTGGATTCATTAATATATGCAATGAGATATTATTAAACCACAAATATGAAACCAAGTATAGTAATTACAGACAAAGTGTTGAAGTGGTAAAACCTACTACAAGTAAGTTACCAGTGGAAAAGAAAAAACCTTCAGCTCCCCTTGTCCCTAAGAGACAAGAAAATAACACTTGTTACAAATGTAATGAACCTTGGGTTAAAGGTCACACGTGTAAGAAAAGAATAAATGTTATTGAAACCTCACAGAATTCTGAACCTAGTAATCATGAAGATGAGAATGTGGAATCCAGTGAGGATTGCAAGAGTAACATATCTTACAGTGATGATGAAAATGAGATATTTGTATTAGAACAGGATATAATGTTCCTGAATGATGCTATACCTCATACAGACACATCTTTAACTTCCATAGAGGAAGCTGAAATAATTAAAGATGTATCTCATGATACTTACAAAATAACACCTATCAGAGCACCTATTATCATATGTGGAAAAGAAATGAATGCCATTCTTGACACTGGGGCTGCAGGTAGTGTAGTTTCACTTAATGCATTAATGAAACTTGATAGTAAGTACCAGGAAAAACTAGAACCTGTTCAGACAAAGAACTGGAGGGGTTTTGGTTCAGTATTAAATCCAATTGGCAAATACAAAACTGCTGTATTCTTTAAATATAATAATGGATATGTTAGAGCAGTTTGTGAATTTGTAGTAATGGATAATAATAATTGTAGTGATTGGTTTATTATTGGCAATGATTTATTAACAAAATTTGGCATTAAACTAGATCCTGCAAACAGTTGTTTCACCATAGGGGTGAATGGTAAAAGGAAATTCAAAATATGTTCTGAAAATTCAGTATATGCCATTTCTCCTAGAGAAGAACAACTGCAAGGTGGAAGAACCACCAATGAAGTGGGTGAATTGGAAAATGAAATCCAAAAAGCCTCTTTCAGTCCTCAACTCTCAAATATTGAACAAGAAGATATATTGAGATTGATTAAATCATATCCTATGGCATTTGCTCATGGCTCAAATGAACTAGGATTGGTCAAAGACCATGAGATGAAAATCTCTTTAAGCTGTGATCTGGATAATATTCCTGGCAGTTTAAAAAAGAAACCTTACCCAGCATCTCCTGCAAAAAGGAAAGATATTGAAGACAATATAAAATTGTTGTTGGAAATGGGTATTGTTGAAAAAGTGGACACAACACCTAAGTATTGTGTCATTTCACCAGTATTAATCTCTTATGAAAAAGATAAGGCAAGATTATGCGGTGATTATAGAGCTCTGAATACATATACAGTAGATGATATTTACCCTCTACCAAGGATAGCTTCTATCCATGCTACCTTACAAGGAGCAAAATATATTTCCTGTCTGGATGGGAACAAGGGTTACCACCAGCTTCCTGTGGAAAGAAATTCTCAAAATTACTTATTAATAACCACACATATGGGTATATATAAGTATGTGAGAATGCCATTTGGCCCAAAGAATGCCCCTTCAGTCTTCCAAAAATTGATGGATAGTGTTTTTCATCAGGAAATGGTTGAAGGATGGTTATTGGTCTATATTGATGACATCATAGTGTTTTCAAAGACATATGATGAACATTTAAATCACCTGAAAAGAGTCTTTCAAAAAATGGATGAAATTAATATGACTATTGCATTAAAGAAATGTAAGTTTGGATTTCAATCCTTGAAAGTACTTGGACATGTTGTATCTGGATTACAAATTTGTGTTGACCAGAATAAAGTGGCAGCAATTAAAAAAATTGGGATACCTAAAAATGTAAAAGAGGTTCAAAGTTTTTTGGGTATGTGTGGATATTATAGACAATATATTAAAAATTACCAATCCATTGCAGCCCCTTTAACAACATTAATCAGGAAGAATGAAGCTTTCATTTGGAATAATGAAAGACAACACGCCTTTAATAAATTAAAGGAATGTTTAATGTCAGCTCCAATATTAGGACTGCCAGATTTCACCCTACCTTTTATCTTGTACACTGATGCAAGTTTCATAGGTTTGGGTGCTGCTTTACAGCAGAAACAGATAATAAATGGAAAATTATCTGAAGTAGTTATCTGTTATATATCCAGAACCTTAAGAAAAACAGAATTAAGGTATGGTGCCACACAGCTAGAATGTTTAGCCATGGTGTGGGCTTTGGAGAAACTTCATTACTATCTGGAAGACCAGAAGTTTGAACTTATAACAGATTGCAGCGCAGTAAAATCATTACTAAACATGAAAACACCTAATAGGCACATGTTTAGATGGCAACTAGCTGTACAAGAGTACAGAGGAGGAATGACAATCACTCACAGAGCAGGAACATTGCATTCAAATGTGGATTTAATATCCAGAAGTCCTTTGCCAAATGATGGTGACAACCCAGCTTATGTACCTGAAAATGAGGTTATACATATATTTGGGATTTATATAGTGGATTTAGAAGAAGAGTTTATGCAAACTATATTGGAAAATTATTCATCTGATAAAGATTTTTCTAAACTATCTACCATTCTTAATGATCCAACAAATGCCTCCATGAGTGCATTAATTAAAACCTTGCCTCCAAAGTATAAAAATGCGTTGGAAAAAGGTAAACTATCAATTGAAGATGGATATATATATTACAGGAAAAAGTTA
The DNA here is from genome assembly GCA_030280995.1 of Hemileia vastatrix. Classification (NCBI taxonomy): domain Eukaryota; kingdom Fungi; phylum Basidiomycota; class Pucciniomycetes; order Pucciniales; family Zaghouaniaceae; genus Hemileia; species Hemileia vastatrix. Next base: position 14,263,037 of record JASXTE010000006.1, on the reverse strand, counting down.
AGCAATGTAATAGTAATACCACCTTCTATGAAAGAGTTAATGTTGAGTACTTGTCATGATGACATCTTAGCTGGTCATTTTGACTTTAACAAAACATTAACCAGAGTTAAAAATACAGCCTGGTGGATAAACATGAAAGAGGATGTACAAAAATACATTGAAACATGTGACTCTTGTCAGAAATCTAAAAGATTAACTGGGAAGAGAGCTGGGTTGTTACAACAAATAGAGCAGCCAAAAGCTCCATGGGAAATTATAAACATGGATTTTGTAACTGGCTTGCCATTAGCAGGAAAAGAAAGTTTCAATTCTTGCTGGGTAATAGTGGATAGATTAACAAAAATGTGTAAGTTTATCCCTACCCATAAAGAGGTATCTGCTAAAGACTTGGTGTTACTATGGTGGACTCAGATGATGAATACTGCCGGGTTCCCCAAAGCCATAATCTCTGACAGAGATCCTAAATTTACTTCAGAGTTCTGGAAATCTTTGATGGAAGTATCAGGTTGTCAATTAAAATTGTCTACAGCACACCATCCACAAACTGATGGGCTGGCTGAGAGGATGATACAAACTCTAGAAGACATGATCAGAAGATATTGTGCCTTTGGATTAGAATACAAAGACAATGAGAAATTCACACATGACTGGGTAACATTAATTCCTGGCCTTGAATTTGCTTATAACAGCACAACTCATTCTGTAACAGAGAAGAAACCATTTGAACTCTGGCTGGGATATGTACCAAATACCCCAGTAAATCTTTTAAATAAACTACCAAGGTTGGATATACACCCTGGCACTAAATCCTTTATTCATATGCAACAAATGTGTAGAAAGCATGCAGAAGAATGCATCCAAAAAGCATTTGAATATGAAAAGAAAAGGTGGGACAAATCTCATAAAGAATTTGAATTTAAAAAGGGAGATGAAGTCCTCATATCAACACTACATTTTAACTTACAAGGTAATGTTAAATTAAAGGATCCCTTTGTAGGACCTTTTGTAGTAAATAAAATGGTTGGGAATAATGCAGTGGAAGTCATATTATATGCTCCATATGATAGGAAACATCCAGTTTTCCCTATCTCATTATTGAAACCTTACCATCCAAATGATCCTGACTTATTTCCAAAAAGAAGGGGAAGGCCTAAAAAGCAACCTGAAGAAATTGTGGAAAAAGCAGAGATTGAAAAAATACTCAAGAAAAGAATCCTTACTAAAGAAAAAGGAACTGAGTATTTACTAAGATTTAAAGGGAAATCAAATGAATTTGATAAATGGATACCTGAAAAAGAAATTTCTAATTTATCCACCCTTCTTAAAAAATTTAAACAGAAATAAATTTCTGTTCAACCAGCTGAGGGGTTAAAAAACCAGTACTCATAATATTTTATTATGTTTTATTTCTTTAAAGTTGAATCTTTAATGCTACAGATTTATTCTGAATACCTGAAAATTACAAATTAAATAAAATAAAATGTATAACTTATCATTTTTTTTATTGTTTTTTTTGGGTGGGCGAGTGTCAGCCTGTATATCTCCAGGACTGAGTAAAAAGTAATTATAAGTTATGTTAAACACATGAACTATACATGGGAATAATAAATAAGAGTACACAAATAGTATACATAAGTAAAATTATGATAATACACAAAAAAATGCCATTATAACACCTTATATACACGCATATATCCACCTTTTATAGGTCTTATGTACTTAATATTAAGTTGGAATATGTTAGGGTAATCTTAAGAATCTTAAGTATAAGGCTGCATAATTTTTAAGTACACTTAAAGCTGTTATATTCATTGTTTTATGCAAAAAACAAGAAATGCGCTTTATTTCACTTAAAAGTTGACTATATGCGCTATAAAATTGAGAGTATCAAAATTGCGCTTTGACAGATCAATTGGGCTCATTTAGAACTATTGATTTGGCTATTTAAATGCATAAAAATAACACTTTTCAAATTTGGTGTTTTTTATGCCAGAAATGGCTTCTGTGTACTGGCCACATACTGCCTGCTTTTTTCCCGTGTGAATAGCTTCATTTTTAGCAAAGTTAGCTTTTCACACTATAATTACCCCACATTCTACGCCCACTGTGGGGAAACACACTAAAATAGGCGACAGGCGCTTATTTAGTGTCCTAGCTTAATTAATAATGCATTGACCCTGTTTATATGCACTAATTTCATTAATAACCTCACTCTTGGCACTTTATTTCATCACCACGCTTAAATTCGCCTAATTTTAGTCAAGGATTTACCCGCGCAAGCGCCTGCCAAGGACTGCATGTAGTTACCCCACATCTCACGCTCTTTTTTAAGTTTTTGGGTGGTTTCTCAGTCAATTTTGGTTATTTTTGAATGGGAATTTCACGTAGTATAATGTCAGGATTAGCCCCATTATTTCTACAGTCAATCCCCCTTATTATTAAGCTATTATTAACCTTAAAAAAGTCTCCTTTAGTCCTTAATATTATTGTTTTATACGCATATACTCTCTTTTTGTCTTTTTCTTTAATTTTGATGGATTTCCCTTATTATTTCAGGATTTTGGCGGTTATTACTCTTCTAATTATGTCATGGGTTACTGGGAATGTTGATGGGCATGTTTATTAGTTGTTTAGAGGCGTCATTAACTGTGTATTGGGTGGTACATCAAGGGAATCATTGGGGAACTTAGTGTGTATAAAAGGAGGAGGTTCTTGGGTTGTATTTCTTCATTCTTTATCATTACAATTAACCAATATAACCAAACCAATTACAATACATATCAATTAGTACTTTTATAAGACTTTTGAATAGTATCTGAATTTATATAATCTATTTTTCTACCAACTATAAAGATTGTAAGCCATATATAAGAATAGTGAGAATTATACTACTGAGACCTTTATATTTGATTATATTTTTCAACTTAGTGGATTAGAACTACAGTATTCATATAGGACCATTAAAATCTTCTAGACAACTGACTATTCAAGCTAGTTCACGTCCTTGTACTTGACCTTAGCCTGACATAAAATATACTTTAAAAGTAATAAACCAAAAGAAAATTGAAAATTAAATTTAAAAAAAAATTAAAATAATTGCATGTTTATATATTTATTTTATTTTTATTTTATTTATTTATTTATTTTTTATTTTTATTTTTATTTATTTTTATTTTTATTTTATTATTTATATTTTTTATATTTATTATTATTATTATTATTTTTATTTTTTATTTATTTTAAAAATAATGAAAATAATAAAAGGTTATAAAAGATTGTTATGAAAAAAATTAAAAATTTAATTTTTTAAAAAAAATGATAAATGAATTTGAAATGTAAAATAAAATTTAAAAGATGCCCCCCTGGCCAATTTATGAGCTGCACCCTTGACATCATACCCACATCCAAGTGCAACTTGATGTGGTTACACAATTTTGAGTAATTTAAAATACAAAATTAATAAATGAAAGATTAGAAAAATAAAATTTTATGATAATGATCACTTGGTGGGCTCCCTCCAATTTGTAAAAATGATTAGAGACCACCAGTTAGAATCACCCTTAACAATATTTTTTAATATTATAAAAATTAAAATGAAAGAAAAACATATTTCATTGTAAAAATCTAACATAAAAAAATAACAAAAATAAAAATAAAAAAAGAATCTTGAATCTGGAAGTGAGAGCTTTGTCTCTTTGTATGTTCCAGCTTATAGTCTTAGCAGACTTCCTATAAATCAAAAACAAAGTCAGGATTCAACTAGAAACAGGGAAAAATTGGTAACAAACATTGTGGGGTAATTGTGTATAGAGCAGCCAGCCCATTCTACTAATAAAAAAATTTATCATTCCAACATATATCTTCTCCATAATTTTTGTCACTTTTAAGAGTTTTAAAAATTTTCAAACAAAAGTCTTTATAAATGTCAGCCAGGCTACTAGACTTACCCAGTGAAATAATTAATTATTTACTGGATGAAGCCGCACCTTATCATTTCAATTATATAATTATAAATTAGTTACATTAAAATTACTTATAATAAATTAACTAATTACAGAATGATAAAATTAAATGAATAATTAAAATTAAATATAAAATTGTCCCTTATATTTTTTCTCTAACACCGTGCTCATTTGACAGGTTGGAAGAAATAAAGATTTATATTAAAAAAATAGATTTTAAATTAAAATAAGATTTTAATATTCAAAAAATATTAAATATATACAAAAATTCAAATTTCTTATTTAGAATTGACTTCTACAGTAAATATTAAATAAATTGATGTATTTCTGACATACTCTGTAAATACATCTTTTTGACACCTTCTTTTTAGAACAACTTTATTATTTGAAAATACTCCTTCTGGAATATTCTTTTTCTCTCTCTCTCATACTAATGTTTTCAGAATTTGATTGCCGTGATTTTTCCCTCCTTTGCCTATATAAGGCCTCTCTTTTGGTTGTTTTTTAATCATTCCTTTTTACCAACTTACTTTATTATCACAACTACAATATAATACTTATATCTTATATCTTATATCTTTAGTATTTAAAAGAACGTAATTCTAATCTATAACTTATATTGATATTTTAAATTTACCTCTTATCATTGAGTAAAGTCATCTTTGATTGAGAAATATGTACCAAATTATTGAGAGTCCAATTAAATCCTTAATATCTTCATACAAACTCCGTACCAAATCTTCTAGACCAAAAGCGTACCTTGAAAATTGGGAACCTTTCCAAAATAACGACGGCGCAACGTTAATTGAGGCATAATCGAGAGGACCATCGGTGTACAAGTACCTGTAAAGGACGAGAGAGGAGAGAAAACGACGAACGTCATACGTCACGTGACAAAAGTTTTTGCTGCGAACGGGAATCAAACAGAGCTCCAAAACTTAGGTTCATATACTGACTAAACATCGTATATATTGTGGTAATTATTGATATTACTATTTGTGGGTTACTCTTCACTCTTCATTTTCTACGTATTTCCTTTTACTCAGCACTCTGTAAGTGGCATTAATTGGCTCATTTTACAGGGGGAGGTGTCTGGTAATTTGGAATTTATTTTTATTATTATATTTTTTTTTATTTTTCCTGGTTGACCATAATAGAGCAATAAGTGTTCTTAGTCCCAGAAGTAATAAAATAATTATATTTTAATATTAATTATTATAATTTTTCAGTTGACATTTTTCCTGATTAATTTAAATTTTAATTGTTCCAGTTGACAAATTATCCTGAAAATAATATTTTTTTTAATTAATATATAATTAATATTTAATTACTTCAGTTGACTTTGAGTCCTGGTAATTCAATAAATATTTTAATTAATAAAACTCACATTTAATTATTTCAGTTGACATTAAGTCCTGGTAATTAAGTGATCAAGCTTAATAAAATTTCAAAATAAAAATTTATATTTAATTACTTCAGTTGACATTAAGTCCTGGTAGTTAAGTTATCAGTTTAATAAAATTTTGTTAAATTAATAAAGTTTCATATTTGATTACTTCAGTTGACAATAAGTCCTGGTAATAAATTAGTTGATTTAAATCCTGAAAATAAATAATTAAAAATTATTAATAAAAATTCTAATTTATTTCTACAGTTGATTATATTATAATCCTGGTTTTAAATTTTTTTTTCTATTAATAAATTAATTTTATTTAAGTTGATTTTTATCCTGAAAAAGATTTTTTTTACTTATTTTATTTTTTTAAAAAATCAAAAATAAAGACTAATTAATCTTATTGTCTCTTTTCTTCATTTCAGTAGAATCTTAAAATGACTGACCAAAGTTTTTCTGCTGCACGTGAAGAAGAACTAGACTTAATTGATTATGATGACCCTACTTCTGTAAGTTCTCCTTTAACAAGAAGAATTTCTCAAACTAATAAATCCTTGCCCCAAACAGGATGTAGAGATGGAAGAAGTAGAAATCCTAGTGGACACAACTCAAGATCAGAAGCCTATTATAAACCCACCAGAAGAGCTTCCAAAAGGCTTCAGGATAAAAAAGATGCCATTGTCTCAGCAGGTAAAGAATCTGTCTACTCACAAAAAGGAGTTAAGGACAGAAAGCTTGAGACTAAAGGTAAGGGTAGATGCTTTGGAAGAAAAGGTGAGAAGAACAGATACTTTTTTCCAAGAGAAGAAGAAACCTCTTCCTCCCAGGGATCAACAACAATTGGCTCCCCAGTCCCAAGAGAAGGTGGAAGTGTCCAAGTGGCAGTGGGACTACCTGGCTCAAAACCAGCATCAGTTACCTCAGGCAGGTCCATCAAGGCCCAACCAGGTCAACCCCACTCCTCCCCACCCTTATCAAGGAGGCAAAAGAAGAAGGAAGCCCAATATGGTGATACCCAGCAAACCCTGGTACGTCCCTCTATTGATTCTCAAGTGCCTTTTCTTGTGGCTGATTCTGTTCCTTCAGGTAAATCAGGAAGGGAGGATGAAACTTTGAGACCTATAGAGGCTGGGAGTAGTAGACAAATCACTCATGTATCAAATCCTTTACTTTTAATTGCTACCTCAATGATTAATCCTGATATGGCTGTGATTGATGAAACTCTTGACCCTGAGTTCTATGAGAGTCTGGAAAGTTACTCAGTTTTTTTATTGAGAAACACTCCAGATGTAGCAAGAATTAATGATGAGCACTTGAGAGATATTATTGCCAAGCAAAATCATATAATGAACAATATGCAATTGACTCAGAGATATAATAGTTTGTTAACTGATCAGGGTTATCAAGCATTAAGAAGTGAATAACAGAGAGTCTCAGATGAATTGTCTCATTACAAAGCAACCCATGAAAAGAAATTTGCCTTATGGCAAAATATAAAAAATGATTTGTCTAAACTAAAAGAAACTGTATCTGCCTGTTGCCAGGAGGTAGAGATAGATAAGATAAATCTGAAAAGATTGAATGACCATTTATCATCTTTTCAAAATAAAAATCAATTATCTTTTGCAACTATCAATGAGAGTTTATCTAGTCTTCCAAGAATGAAAACAAGATTAACAACCATTGAAGAAAATTGAACTCATTGTTAAATGACCAAAAATATTCTGACATTTCTGTGAAGGAACATATAGTGCAGGATTCTCAAATAGTACCTGTGGCTAGTTCATCTAAAGTAAAAATAGCTCCAGAAATACCTGTTGATAACACTGAGTTTCCATCAAAAACTGATGATGCACCAGGATCTGCCACAGAAGGATTAAAAAATGAGATTTCAGCACAATTAGAGAAATTACAGCTGCTTCTTACTCAGAAACAAGCTAGTACTAAGGAGACTCCTTCAAATCAAAAGAATTGGCCAAAACTTGACCAGTATCCAACATTTGATGGTGATTCTTCCTCTGATTGGCAACAATTTATTTGCAGAATTGATAACTTAAAAAATTCTTACAAACTCCCAGATGATGAAATTGTGTCCAAGTTAATTTCTTTGTTCACTAATGTTGCCCTGATGTGGTATGAATCTGTTCTCCTGGATGGGAATGACTACTCATGGGAGGATTGGAAGAAATTAATCAAAGCACAATTTGGTGGCTCCAAGTTCAGAATGGCTCAACAAAGGCAGTATGAGGAAACTAGATATAGCTCTTCTACTGATAAACCTATTGAGTTTTTAATGAAACTTGTAAAAATCTTAAGGGCAATGGACCCAAATATGGAGTTTGAGTTATGGAAGGACAGGATCCTTTATAAATTACCAATGTCTCTGAGAGACTTGATAGTGGCTAGGACTGAGTTCTCCAGAGAACCCTCTTCTTTCATTAATACTTTCAATGAGATCCTTCTAAACAACAAGTATGATGCCAGAAGATTCATTCCTAGGACCCCTTTGGAGAAACCCTCCACTTACCAACAGAAACCTCTGGAAAAGGTTGGTAAACCTTCTTCCCCTGTTGCACCAAAGAAGTATGCAACAAACACTTGTTTCAAGTGCAACAAGCCTTGGAAGAAAGGCCATGTTTGTGACAAGAAGATAAACCTTGTAGAACAAACAGAAGAGCATGCTGTTGACACAGTGGCACTGGATGATACATCAAGTTATTGTGCCAGCAATATTTCATATGAATCTCAACAAGAAATCTTGATTCTGGAAGAGGATATCCATTATTTAAATACTATTGACATTGTAAATAATGACTTATCTACAGTTGAAGATGCTGAGATCATAAAGAACATTGAGGTAGCTCAATTATTATTGCCCCTCTTAAAGCACCAGTCTTGATCAATGGAACCAGCATTGAAGTTGCTCTGGATTCTGGAGCTGGGGGAAGTGTAGTATCTGAAAGAGCACTTGCTTTAGTAGATCAAGACTATAAATCTAAACTGATGCCTATCATTTCTGAAAATTGGAGAGGGTATGGCTCTGTTTTGTCCCCCATTGGGAAATACAAAGCCACAGTGTTTTTTAAATATAACCATGGTTTTGTAAGAGCTATTTTTGATTTTTTTGTCATGAAAAATGATAACTTTAGCAATTGGTTTATTGTAGGGACTGATATTTTAACCAAGTATGGTATAAAATTGGATCCTTCAAACCAATGTTTCACAATGGGGATGAATGGGAAGAGAAAATTTAAGATATCCTCCCCTAAAAAATTAGTAAAACCAGAATTGAACACATGTAATTCTGTGGTTCAATATAAAGGAATATCTACAAAGGAAATGCATGCCCTTATGTCTGAAATTGACAATGCTTCTTTTGGAGAACAACTTTCTGGTGAGGATAAAGATTCCATCATTAACTTGATAAAATCTTTCCCTATGGCCTTTGCTCATGGGTCACATGAACTGGGATTAGTGAAAGAGGAAATGAAACTTTCATTGTCTTGCCCATTAACTGATATACCACCTAGTTTAAAGAAGAAGCCTTATCCTGCTTCTCCCACAAAGAGAAAAGTTATTGAAGACAATATCTCTACCCTTTTAAAAATGAATATTATTGAAAAGGTAGTTGTAACACCTAAATATTGTGTTATCTCACCTGTCCTAATTTCTTATGAGAAAGATAAAGCCAGGTTATGTGGTGATTATAGAGCACTAAACACTTATACTGTTGATGATATCTACCCTTTACATAGAATCAGCTCTATACATGCTACTTTACAGGGTGCTAAATATATCAGCTGTTTGGATGGTAATAAAGGATATCACCAGGTATCTGTTGAGAAACATTCTCAGAAATTTCTGATGATTGCCACTCATATGGGTATTTATAAGTATATTAGGATGTCATTTGGACCTAAAAATGCCCCTTCAGTTTTCCAAAAAGTAATGGATAACACATTCCATCAAGAGATAATTGAAGGATGGCTGATGGTTTATATTGATGATATCATTATATTCTCAAAAACATTTGAGGACCATCTTAAACACCTGTGTAAAGTATTCCAGAAAATGGATGAAATAAATATGACACTTTCTTTGAAGAAATGTAAATTTGGTTTCCATTCTTTAAAAGTTCTTGGTCATGTTGTTTCAGGCTTACAGATATGTGTTGACCAGAACAAAGTGGCAGCCATACAACTGTTGAAGGCTCCTACAACATTAAGAGAGCTCCAAAGTTTTTTGGGAATGTGTGGATACTATAGACAGTATATTAAAAATTACCAAGTCATAGATTTACCCCTTACCCAATTAACTAGAAAGGATGTTGCTTTTGTCTGGAATAGTGAAAGACAAAGAGCCTTTGACACTATGAAACACTGTTTGATGTCAGCACCAATTTTCGCTTTACCTGACTTTAATCAACCATTTGTTTTGTGCACTGATGCCAGTTTCATTGGTCTTGGTGCTGCCCTCCATCAAAAATAAGTGATAAATGATAAAGTTTCAGAAGTAGTAATTTGTTATATTTCAAGAACCTTGAGAAATAGTGAATTGAAATATGGTGCTACTCAATTTGAGTGTTTAGCTGTAGTGTGGGCTCTAGAAAAGCTTCATTATTACCTAGATGACCAGAAATTTGAACTTGTCACTGACTGCAGTGCAGTTAAATCCCTTTTAAACTTGAAAAAACCTAACATACATATGTTCAGATGGCAGCTGGCTGTTCAAGAGTACAGAGGGAGAATGACAATTATTCATAGGGCTGGTATTGTTCACTCAAATGTGGATATGTTATCTAGGTTACCTTTGCCAAATAATGACTCTAATCCTGCGTATGATCCTGAGGACAAAATTATTCATATACATGGGATATATGTGGTTGATATGGAGGAAGATCTATTACAGCTTAATCTGGAATCATATGATAAGGACACTGACTTGAAAAAGTTATGCACCATATTAAATGATCCAAAGAATGCTTCAATACAAGCATTAATTAAAACCCTTCCACCAAAGTACCAAAAAGCTTTGGAAAAAGGTAAATTTTCAATTGATGAAGGATATCTATATTATAGAAGAAAGTTGAGTAATGTTATTGTTATTCCTCCTTCTATGAAAGAAATCATCTTGAAAATTTGTCATGATGACATATTAGCTGGACATTTTGATCTTGAAAAAACAATGATCAGAATTAAGAACACTGCTTGGTGGGCTAATATGTCTGAAGACACAAAATTATATGTTGAATCTTGTGATTCTTGCCAAAAATCAAAAAGATTAACTGGTAAAAGAGCAGGATTAATGCAACATATTGAGCCTCCTGATGCTCCATGGCAAATAATAAACATGGATTTTGTAACAGGATTACCTATTGCTGGTAAAGACAGTTATAACTATTTTTGGGTTATTGTGGACAGATTCACAAAAATGTGTAAATTTATCCCTACCCACAAGGATGTTTCCACTAAAGAATTAGCTTTCTTATGGTGGTCTCATATGTTTAATACTGCTGGTTTTACTAAAGCCATAATCTCTGACAGAGACCCTAAATTTACTTCTGAATTTTGGATGTCTCTGATGGATGTTTGTGGTTGTGATCTGAAACTTTCTACTGCCCATCACCCTCAGACTGATGGTTTGGCTGAAAGAATGATTCAGACTTTAGAGGACATGATAAGAAGATATTGTGCCTTTGGCCTTGAGTATAAAAATAATGACAGATTCACTCATGATTGGGTTACCTTACTTCCTGGGTTAGAATTTGCTTATAATAGCACTGTTCATTCTGTTACTCAAAGAAAGCCTTTTGAGCTCTGGCTTGGATATGTTCCCAATACTCCTGCCCAAATTCTCAATAACAAAATACCTAAATTGGATATACATCCTGGTGTAAAATCTTTTCTTCAAATGCAACAACTATTTAGAAATCATGCTTAAAAATATATTGAAAAATCATTTGAATATGAAAAGAAAAGATGGGACAAATCCCATAAAGAACAAACTTTTAAAAAGGGTGATGAAGTGTTGATTTCTACAGTCCACTTCAACTTACAAGGTAATAACAAATTGAAAGATCCATTTGTTGGTCCATTTGTTGTCAGAAGAATGATTGGAGATAATGCAGTGTAAGTTATTCTGTATTCCCCATATGACAGAAAACATCCTGTTTTTCCAATATCTCTTTTGAAACCTTACACATCCAATAGTGATTTATTTCCAAAAAGGAGGGGTAGACCAAAGAAAACCCCAAATGAAATCACTGAAACAGCAGAAATTGAAAAAATTCTAAATGACAGAATAGTCACTGCTGAAAAAGGTACAGAATACTTATTGAGATTCAAGAATAAATCATCTGAATATGATTCTTGGATACCTGGGAAGGAGATATCTAATCTTCCTACTCTACTAAAAAAGTATAAAAAGAAAAAATCATAGCATTTTTTTTATTGTTTTTTTTAGAGTGAGGGAGTGTCAGCCAGGCTACTAGACTTACCCAGTGAAATAATTAATTATTTACTGGATGAAGCTGAACCTTATCATTTTAATTATTTAATTATAAATTAGTTACATTAAAGTTACTTATAATAAATTAACTAATTACAGAATGATAAAATTAAATGAATAATTAAAATTAAATATAAAATTGTCCCTTATTTTATTTCTCTAACACCGTGCTCATTTGACAGGTTGGAAGAAAAAAAGATTTATTTTAAAAAAATAGATTTTAAATTAAAATAAGATTTTAATATTCAAATAATATTAAATATATACAAAAATTTTAATTTCTTATTTAGAATTGACTTCTACAGTAAATATTAAATAAATTGATGTATTTCTGACATACTCTGTAAATACATCTTTTTGAAGCCTTCTTTTTAGAACAACTTTATTATTTGAAAATACTCCTTCTGGAATATTTTTTCTCTCTCTCTCATACTACTGTTTTCAGAATTTGATTGCCGTGCTTTGTCCCTCCTTTGCCTATATAAGGCCTCTCTTTTGGTTGTTTTTATTCATTCCTTTTTACCAACTTACTTTATTATCACAACTACAATATAATACTTATCTTTTATATCTTATATCTTTAGTATTTACAGGAACGTAATTCTAATCTATAACTTATATTGATATTTTAAATTTACCTCTTATCATTGAGTAAAGTCATTTTTGATTGAGAAATATGTACCAAATTATTGAGAGTCCAATTAAATCCTTAATATCTTCATACAAACTCCGTACCAAATCTTCTAGACCAAAAGCGTACCTTGACACTAATGTCATAAAATTTGGTTAACGATTTTGTCTCCCATACCATAGTATAACAACAGTAATATTTTTAATAAGAAAATAGTTTATCCTCATTCCGGAGTTTCACCTTCAAAAGATTGTAGAAATATTTTACCCTCATTTCAGAGTTTTAAGAATTTTCAAACAAATGTCAAAATAGTTTAGCCTCATTTTGGAGTTAAACTTTGAAAAAATTTTATTTAATCGATTATGTAGTTTATCTTTGTTTTGGAGTCTTGTGAATTTTCAAACAAATGTCAAAATAGTTTACCCTCATTTCGTAGTTAACTTTCAGCACTCCTGGTGCCCCTATGATAGAATTGTTTTACTTGATCAGCCACTACCCTCTTCTTTAAAACTACTCCATCCAATTATTCCAAAAAATATGAACCACCAGACACCTGTTCTCTGACTTTATAAGGTCCATTCCACCTATCTGCAAACATCTTCCCCCACTGGCTTTCCAAACTCCTATTATACACCAAAACCGTATCTCCAGTCTTCAAAGGTTTCCTGAGCCTGTGTGTTAATCTTTCATCCCAATATCTTACTGACTGATTTCTGATTTTAATCATTCTAGAATATGCCTTTTCTAAGAATTCTTCTTTCTTCTTTAGCTGCATCATTCTTGCACATAACAATTCTTCAGTAGTGCTAACAGTATCACAATCTACTGCAAGATATGATTCAGCCTCTAAATCAACTGGTAAAACTGCTTTTTGTCCAAAAAATAGTTCATAGGGTGGATATCCAGTTGTCCGTTTGGCATTTATTCTGTCAGCAAATAATACTAAGGGTAAATAATGCCTCCATTTTTCAGCACTTGTTCCACACATTTTAACTAATGCATCCTTAATAAATTGATGCCCTCTTTCAACCATTCCTTCAGCTTCACAAACCCCTGCTCACATTCTTCATCCCACTCCCTGTCTTCATTTTTTCTCATCAACCTTTTTAACAGAGCTTCCAATGAAGAAAAGTCCTTAATAAACATTCAAAAATAAACACCTACACCTAAAAACCCCCTAACTTTGGTTGTATTCTTGGGTCTTGGCCAGGACTGAATTTTATTCACTTTCTTCTTGGACATAATCCTACCCTCTCTACATACCACACGACCTAAAATATCTAACACTGGCACACAACATGAAAATTTTGAACCCAAAATGGTTAAACCAGCTTCTTCAATTCTTAACAAGATCCTCTCTAAAGTGATTGCATACTCCCAGATGAATCTTCGTATCCCTGGGTTCTCCTTAAACACTTCATTATTGTAATCTGTTGAAGGTCCTTTAATTCCTCCATCGTCAATAAAGATTTCAGCATATTTAGGAATTTCATCTTGATGAATCCAAGCCATCTGAGCTTGATAAAAAGCAACTGAATTTGTTTCTCCTTGAGGTAATCTTGTCAATTGTAATTGTCCTAGTGGTGTATCAAAAGTAGTGAGATGCCTAGAGTCTGGATGCAACTCTCTCTCATCATATCCCCCCATAATATCTCCTAAACCATAACACACTCTCCCAGAAAACACTTCCACAAAATCTTCAGCACTAGTTAATATACCAGAATCCTTTATTGCAACCCTATTTAATTCCCTGAGATCATGAACTATTCTAAGTTTGCCATTTGGTTTCTTGATACAAAATACTGGACTAGAATAACTTGATGATGATTGCTCATACAGTCCAGTGAAAATCCATTCTCTGAAAACATTGATATAAGCTTCTTTTAATGCAGCTGGAATTGGAATTGGTTTTTGCTGCCATGGTTCTTGACATACCACAGGAATCTTGTAAGTCTCCCCATAGGAATTCTTCAACACACCCCTCTCCTCTTCTAAAAAATCAATGTCATTCTCTTGCTTGACCATCCTATCCAACAACAACTTCTTCTCTTCTCCAGAAAACCAACCATCAGGTCCAAAATTAACAACACCTAATTTATCAAAAATGATTCTTGATGTTTCAGAAAATTCAGGGGGATTCTTCACCAAGGGACATTCATAAGGATCTTTTGATAGCCTTTGTCTTCTCAAAGGTGGATTTAATTCAGCTGTTAGCAGTTAATTAATTGGTCGGATTTTATTTTCTACCTTCTTATATTTTGCTGCCTCCACATCTACATAAACTTGAGGTAAAATATTTATTTTTGTATTTCCATTGGAAATTTCATCAAAGAAAATCACTTCATTGTCAGAATCAGAATCAATATAGGTAGAAAAATATTTTATTTCATTTTTAAATTTAACCCTTTTCTCTTTTCCATCATCTAGTTTATCAACAATTTTTCTAACACCTTTAATTCCCTTATCCATCATAAATCACTTGTAAATAAAACTGGCAGCTTATCCTCTTGCTGGAGGACCAGAATCGAATTATCACAAAAATTATTTTTTTGTGTTTTAATTATACCAAGATTTTTTATAAAATTTTGATGAAATAATTGCAGTTTACCCTCTTGCTGGAGGTCAGAAAATAAACCATTCTAATTTTTATTCGACATAATATTTCCCATCTTCCCTGTTGATCCATTCTTGAATGTGATCGAAAAACTTGACAGAGAAGTGAGACAAACCAAAATTTTGAAGACATAATAACAATTTAACATATTATTAACAGAAAATAATTGAGACTCCACTTGAATTATCTCCAAGTGAGTAGACCTTTTGCAATATGGGATCTCATCCTGGGGAGAGATTGAAACGTTAGAGTGATCAGCCCCAGCTACTCCAAAAAATGAGGGTCTCCAAAATTCGCCTCTAAACATAATTCACCAGAAGCCGTCTGTTTAATATGCCACTTCTTGGTTCATACACAACATTGACACATAGTAGTCACCCCAGGCCTAGTTTCCCAACCTTCATCTCCTAGGGGTGCTAGATGCATATGAAGCCTTCTCATATCGGCCCCTGTAATCTACAAACTAATGCCCATACAATACTGTTAGCCAATCCAGGCTTCAAAATCCATCAAAAAAGGACCACCAAGAAAAGTTTTAACCACCCCTCTGGACACATAGAAATGAACCTTTTCAACCAATTCACCAACCCATAACTTAACATTCTCTGCTGTACCCATCAGCTCAGTAGCATGCCCTCCAATACCTTTAAGATTACCACCAGTGCCAGATTTAATAGGCAGACCAATACTGGTAGGCTGCTCAAAAGAAATTAAATTAATTTGAGACCCTGAATCGACCAAGGCCTTTACCTCTCTATTATTGAGAGTAACCATCAAATAACCTAAAGGTGCAGAAAAATGAGTTTCCACATCCTTACCAAACTTCTACACATTTTCACATATATATTCGGCCTCTCCTTTGGACACTCTTCTCCTTGTCAGAAGCTTCTTCTACTTTTCTGCAAGGGCTGGACTAATCATAAATAATATGCCTAAGGATAATGTAATTTGAAGTTGATTCAATCTTCCTATAACTGTTTCCATCACATTCTCTTGTCCAGCAACAATGGGCCTCTCATATTGAGCCCTAGATTTTGTTAACTTGGCCCTGGGCACCTCTTGGGGACCCACATTTCCATCTTTACCCCCCATAATAACATCTTCACTACTAATAACCCTAGCTCCATCACCGGCTACTTTCACTAATTCAGATCCATCACTAGTCCTTCTCACTCCCTCCATTGGGATGGGACAACTAAAACTTGGTCTGGGGAGAGATGCCAAAGGTAAATCCTCCTCAGAATCCAAATCTTCATCCACAGGCATAGACTCACCATTTAAATCTAACTTACCAAAACTAGGAGGCCCCATATCAGCCATCCCCTTCTGCATATTATAAATTTTGTCCCTAGAGTAAGGTTTCTTTTACAACTTTTTAATTTTTTCCTTTCCCGGTTTAGCCCTTAATTGGCTCTGAATGCTACTCTTAGCTTTAGAAGCAGCTGTTCTTCTAGCAGCATCAACATCGTATTCACCCGCCATAAAACTTTTCTCTGCCTTAACTACAGAGGATAGCTCCAAACCACAAAATGAAGTTAAGTAAGTGGCCTTATTGACCTCTTCACCTTTTCCTTTATCTACCTCTTCCACATCTTTACCATCATCAAATTTACCACCTTTAACCTTTTCTTCATCATCACCAGGTAACTCTTTAAACCTGGTCCTTTTCCCCAAATACATATTCCTTCTAACCAAATCCGAGGGAGCTTGACCTTCACTGGGTTTTATGAAAGATCCATCAGGGAATTTATAAACCTTTCCATCAACTTTTACTCTACCAGCATCCAAGTTCCTATCCAAAAAATAACATTGTCCAGCCTTGTGTCCCCTCCTATTAAAATAAGAGCACACCCTGGACTCTCCATATCCACCTCTAAAACCATTCCCGCTATGGTAAGGTAAACTCTTACAGTCGCCTTGCTGTAAGCAGAATCCGGAGGAGATGTGTGGATTTAGCTGAAAACCCCGTCCTTCCAATAAAAATAACAAAATGGGAATTCTAAATCACTAAGCTAACCAATCTACTTGAATCTGATTGATAAAAATAATGAAACTCTAAAATATTTAACGCTTATTGAGATTAAAAGAAAGTGGCTGTTGAGAAAGAAATACTGATAACAACAATTAAGGTGTACCAGTGAAAGATCTGTAAAGATTGACTTTTATGTTTTTATAATAATTTGAATTTTTATGAGACAGCAATAATCAAGTCCCAGCGACGAAGACCTTTCTAAAGATACCCTGTATGAAGTGTGATTTAAATTGTTGAATAGTATTTCTAAAATGTTAAATATAAAATATAAAGTTATAAGGGTATTACAATTTATTTAATTTGTTGAGTAATAAAAAATGAGACTGTGGTAGTTAAAGATTAAGCTGTATTTTATGTCCCCCCCCCTTAATTTCGAGTTTGAGAAGCGCTTAAGTATTCCTAGTCACGTGCCTAAATTTTCCCCTCCAGAGCTCTTCCAGAGTCAATCCGGAGCCCGTACGGAGTCCGTACAGAGTCAAAGCGGAGTCCCTACGGACTTCCGGACTCAATTAGAACCTTAAAACTATAATAAAAAATCTAGAAAAATTACACATAATAAAGCTACTTTCCCTTTACATACCAAACTAATTTTCGTAGTCTGCGCAGCTCTAATTACCCCGTGAAAATTCATCAAAGTTAAGTAATTTTTGAAAACGTAAATATTTCTATAAAACTTTAAAATTCATTTAAAAATATAAGAAAAATAGAAAAAATTCTGGGAAAATTTCCCAAAGTTCTTGAGTGACTTGACTTGATACTTATAAATTTTTCAGACCGTAAAAATAAGTTTTCTCCGCAAAATAAATTGTATTTGTGTAGGCATTTGCTCGTGACCAATTTCTTCATATTTTAAACTCCAATAAATTAAATAAAACCCTTTTATAAAAAATAATAACGCCAATCTTGCACGCCGTAATAACTCCATTTACATATTTAGGTGCCGTACTAAACTTTAGGCTACCACATCCTCCCTCCAATCAAGAATGTCCCCATTCTTATAACTTTGCATAAGTGGTTAAGCACAAAATTCATCTTTAACCTTCAACCACCATCTTCTTTAATCAACTATAAAATTCATCTTCATCAATATGTCTTCCAAAGAACTTGTCGCTCCATGTGAACTCTGCGCTTGATACCAGGTACATTGTTTAATGTCCAACCCTAATCTTCCTGGCAGAACAGCTTGCGACTTATGCTGTGTGAAAAAAGTCAAATGCAACCGGCCAATAGTTCCTTCTAAAACAAACGTATATTTAGGACCAGCAGCTCTCCCTGATCCCTCAACTTCTAAAAAGCGATCCAAAATTCCTGTCTTCTTAAAACGAATAAGATCAAAAACAGCTTCAAAAGTTCAATCTTCATCAACGGATCCCGGCCTAATTTTGCCTTCACAAGATCCTAATCCTATAACACCAGTACCCCCAACTAACTTTGCTGAGACTATGTTTCCTGGCTCTAAATGTAAGACCCTATTTATCTTACTAAAAAAACTTTTAATCAAAATTGACTAAACCTATGACTTAATAACATATTTGAACTTCTAGCTGTCGAAATAACCAACACTGATGATGTTGGTAGAGTGAAGACGGACTATATCAATCATTACCCAAATTTTCATCGCTATCTTTTTCTTGACTTTACTAATGAGTTGAAACGAAAAATGCTGGCCTATTTTCAAGAAACTCCAGCTAATAACCATGAAGACCTCATAAAAAGAAGAATTTTAATGCAAAGCTTTGATAATGATGTTGAACAATTTCAAAGAAATTATCTTTTCTAACAGTATAACTTGATAAAATTTTGTTTAGGCTTGGTCTTCTTAAACTTTCAACATAAATGATGTTTTCTTTCTTCTCTGGCTTGATATAACATAAAATAAAATTATATAAATCTTGTGATGATTCCACTACTGAGAGCAAGGTTTGAATCCCTTCAGACTCCCATATACCAGTCTTCCTTCTTGTCACAGCATTGAGAGAGTGGATCTTCCTATGAGCCGAATACTCCTGATTCCAACCTCATAGGGCCCCCCACTGAGCCAAACTCTATGATTCCAATCTCGCCATAAGGTCCTCCAAGCTTCACACCAAAAATGGCCTAACAATGAGGCACTAAAAAAAAATCATTCCCTAAAATCCAACTACCATCCTAACTTCTGATTCCTTCATCACAATTTTCAAACTTTGCTATACAGCAAACCCATAAAATACTTTTGCCAGGCTTCCAATAATAATATTAACTTTAGACCATGTTAAAGCGCCACAAATTCCACCTAATTAACCATTATGCTTTCCTTAGCATCATCACCACCTAAAATTTTAACATCCTAAAGCTATCAGCACCCAATTCCAGAAATAATTTAATAACCAGTTTAGAGTCTTAGTGGACAGTGATAAATTAAAAGATTGAATTGAGTTATCCAAACAAGATTGAAATTCCAATTTAAAGTCTTGGTAGACCAAACATATAATTGATTGCCAGTTTATGGTCTTGGTGGACCAAAGATCGTTTAAGTGCATAAATATCTTGATATATTCCTAAGTAAGGCCTAGGCTTGACCAAAGATTGAATAAATTTGATAATCCAGTTTAATGTCATAGTGGACCAAACATTTGATCGACAAGTAATCCAGTATAAGGCCATAGTGGTCCAATGAATGTTGAATTATCCTGCAGATATTAATTTTCCAGTTTAAAGTCATAGTGGACTAAACAATGAATTAACTACCAGTTTAAAGTCATGGTGGACCAAACATTTAATCGATAAGAAATCCAGTTTAAGGTCATGGTGGACCCAACACTTGATAATAGTCCAGTTTAAGGTCTTGGTGGACCTAACAACTTCTCTATCCTTGAACCCAGATTTTGCCACCAGCTTTCTTCATCCTAGTTTCAAGTTTTCTTCTTCAAAAAAAAAATATCTCCTAACAAGATGAAACCTTCTGACTTCATTGCTTCAGCTGATCAATCTTGCAAATACTGTGCCTTCACCCATAGGGAATGTATCTTCTCTTTTAACTGGCAAAAGCACACTTATAACAGGGCCTGTTTATCCTGCTATGAGAAGAAAAGAAAATTTTCTGGCTTGAACTGTGGTTCTTTCCCCATCACTGCTACTAGCTTCGCCGCCTTCTGCAAACCTCTTCCTTCTTCTTCACCTTCTACTCCACCCCCTATTCCATCAACCTCTAAAGATCCCATCCCTTTTTCTCCATCAGCCTATTTAAATCTTTCTCCATCACCTAATCCTCTGGGTCCTTCTCTCCAATCTAGACTTGCTGCTACTCCCCCAAGAACTCTTGCTGCTCCCAGGGCCATGCTTCAAACTTCTAACAATTCTTCTCCTTCTTCCAACATCTTGAAGTACAAAAGGTCCTATAATAGCCAGCAGTCTTCATCTTCTCTTGTATCATCCAAAAGGCCCAGAACATCTACTTCAAACACCAAATACAACACCAGTCCTCCTCATCTATCAAAAATAAAAAATCCTTTTCTAAACATAAAAAATGCCACTCCATTACCAAGTAAGCCATTTTTCTATGATCATGATAGTGTTGACACAGGTTACTTGTCTCTTTTATTTTCTTAATCTTCAGGTTTTAATTTGCTGATATTTTAATTTGATAAGCGTCCACCGGTTCTCCAATTTCATATTCTGCTTATGAACTACCAGAACCTAATCCAAGCTTCCCTAGAGTTCCAATTCACCTAGTGTCTGAAAAGCTTTTTGCTAATTTTAATAACCTTATCGCTTATTTCCAACGATACCCGCCCTCTGATAGATCAGAATCTTGGATGAGAGAGCAACTGTTAAGAGACCTTTTCAAAATAGCCAACTGGCTTCAACACTATTGTGACCGTGAAATAAGATTCGAATCCCAGGAAATCGATCAAGGTCCTTCTAAATTTTCTAATTTCGATTCTTCAAAAGATAACAACCCTTGATGGTGTTCTTCCTGGTATGTAGCTTTCTTGAATAATGTTTGTAAAATAAAATATAAACATCTAAACTACCTAAAACTAAAATA
The DNA here is from genome assembly GCA_030280995.1 of Hemileia vastatrix. NCBI lineage: Eukaryota > Fungi > Basidiomycota > Pucciniomycetes > Pucciniales > Zaghouaniaceae > Hemileia > Hemileia vastatrix. The sequence continues at coordinate 14,241,871 of JASXTE010000006.1, read as the reverse complement.
CCTTTTATTATTATTTTTTATTTTTATTTTTATTTTTTATTTTTTTAGTTATTTTATTATTATTATTATTTTTTTTATCATTTAAAATAAAAGATTTTTTTTTTTTTTTAATTTTAATTTTTTTTTTAAAAAAAAAGATAGTTTTGAAATAAAAGTTAAAATTTAATTTTTAAAGAAAGATAAACGAATGTGAAAAGAAAAATAAAAAAAGTAATAATAAATTTTTTTTTTTTTTTTTTTTTTTTAAATAAAATTTTAAAAGATGCCCCCCAGCCATTTGATGAGCCGTACCCTAGACATCATACCCACATCCAAGTGCAACCTGATGTGGTTACACAATTTTAAGAAATTGAAAAGAAAAGAAAATAAATGAAAGTTTTTAAAAGATAATTTTTATAATGATGATCACTGGGTGGGCTCCCTCCAATTTATAAAAATGATTAGACACCACCAGTGAGCATCACCTTTACAATAATTCATAATATATATTAAAGAAAAGAAATCACAATCTAACATAAAAAATCAAAAACAAAATAAAATAAAAAGAATCTTGAATCCGGCGTTGAGAGTGGTGTCTCTTGATTCGTTCCAGTTTATAGTCTTAGTGGACTTCCTAAAATTAAAAGACAAAGCCAGGATTCAACTAGAAACAGGGAAAATTTTGGAAACGAACATTATGGGGTAATTGTGTATAGAGCAGCCAGCCCATCAATTACCCCCACACTTGCCAATATTTAATTAAGAAGGTTCCCCTGTAAACACTTCTTCCAATAAATTTTAAAATTTTTCCAACACTATCTTCACCCATATTTTAAGAATTTTAAATTTTGAAAATTTTCAATGAAGGTTTTCTCGTATTTCATTATGTTTCATCACAGTTTTGTTGCCCATATGCAGTGTAACGATAGTAAATTATTTGATAAAAAAAGATAGTTTATCCTCGTTGCGGAGGTTGTCATAAAATATTGTCGATATCATAGTTTATCCTCATTGCGGAGGAATCCATAAAGTTTCATTGATATCATAGTTTATCCTCATTGCGGAGGAATCCATAAAATTTGATAAATGTCATTAAAATTGTAGTTTATCCTCATTTCGGAGTTATAAATTTAATAAAAAACATTAAAAATGTAGTTTATCCTCATTTCGGAGTTAGACTTCGGCACTCCTGGTGCCTCTAGGATAGAACCGTTTCACTTGATCAGCTGCTACCCTCTTCTTTAATACTACTCCATCCAACTCTTCTAGCACATATGAACCGCCGGAAACTTGCTCCTTGATTTTATACGGTCCATTCCACCTATCTGCAAACATCTTTCCCCACTGACTTTCCAAACTCCTATTATACACCAGGACCATATCACCTGGGTTCAAAGGTCTCCTTAATTGATGTGCCAACCACTCATCCCAATACCTGACTGATTGATTTCGGATCTTCATCATCCGTGAATATGCCTTTTCTAAATATTCTTCTTTCTTTTCTAGCTGCATCATTCTTGCACACAATAATTCTTCAGTAGTTTTGACCATGTCCCAGTCAACTCCAAGATATGATTCAGCTTCTAAATCAACCGGTAAAACTGATTTCTGTCGAAAAACAAGTTCATAAGGTGAAAATCCGGTCGTCCTTTTGGCAGTGATTCGATCAGCAAATAAAACTAAAGGTAAATAGTGCCTCCACTTTTCGGCTCTTGTCCCACACATTTTAACTAAAGCATCCTTAATAACTTGATGCCCTCTTTCAACCTTGCCTTCAGCTTCAGGATAATATGGGGTGGCTACCCTAACCTTTGATCCAACTTTCATTACGGCCTCTTTAAACTCTGTCCCAAATTCAGGACCTCCATCTACCGTTGTGGTAGCCTAAAGTTTAGTATGGCACCTAAGTACGTAAATGGAGTTATTACGGCGTGCAAGATTGGTGTTATTATTTTTTATAAAAGGGTTTTATTTAATTTATTGGAGTTTAAAATATGAAGAAATTGGTCACGAGCAAATGCCTACACAAATACAATTTATTTTACGGAGAAAACTTATTTTTACGGTCTTAAAAATTTATAAGTATCAAGTCAAGTCACTCAAGAACCTTGGGAAATTTTCCCAGAATTTTTTCTATTTTTCTTATATTTTTAAATGAATTTTAAAGTTTTATAGAAATATTTACGTTATCAAAAATTACTTAACTTTGATGAATTTTCACGGGGTAATTAGAGCTGCGCAGACTACGAAAATTAGTTCGGTATGTATAGGGGAAGTAGCTCTATTATGTGTAATTTTGCTAGATTTTTTATTATAGTGTTAAGGTTCTAATTGAGTCCAGAAGTCCGGACGGACTCCGTTTCGACTCTGTACGGACTCCGTACGGACTCCGTACGGGCTCCGGATTGACTCTGGAAGAGCTCAGGAGGGGAAAACTTAGGCACGTGACTAGGAATACTTAAGCGCTTCTCAAACTCGAAATTGAGGGGGGGGAATACATCATACAGCTTAATCTTTAACCACCACAGTCTCATTTTTTATTACTCAACAAATTAAATAAATTGTAATACCCTTATAACTTAATATTTTATATATAACATTTTAGAAATTCTACTCAACAATTAAAACAACACTTCATACAGGGTATCTTTAGAAAGGTCTTCATCACTGGGACTTGATTATTGCTCTCTCATAAAAACTTAAATTATTATAAAAACATAAAAGTCAATCTTTTCAGATCTTTCACTGGTACACCTTAATTGTTGTTATCAGTATTTCTTTATCAACAGCCACATTCTTTAAATCTCAATAAGCGTAATTATTTTAGAGTTTCATTATTTTCATCAATCGGATTCAAGTAGATTGGTTAGCTTAGTGATTTAGAATTCCCATTTTGTTATTTTTATTGGAAGGACGGGGTTTTCAGCTAAATCCACATATCTCCTCCGGATTCTGCTTACAGCAAGGCGACTGTAAGAGTTTACCTTACCATAGTTGGCGCCCAACGTGGGGTTCGATTTCTCTAGCTTTCTTTAAAGACTTACTTGGATCAAGAACGTTATTAGCCTGCAAGAGGCATATTTTCTGGAACTCAAATTGGATTTTTGTTATTGGCCTGCAAGAGGCTTGTTATTTTAACGGTTTTTAACGCTTTTCTTATGTTTTGGGATGTCTTCTACTAGTGGAACTGCTGTGTTGGCTGCTGGTGTACCTGTTAGGGCATCAGTAAGGATTGTATCTTGGGTTGGGCCCAAGTTTTCTGGAGATAATTTAGAAGGATTTTTACATAGGTATGAAACTGCAGCTGCGATTGATGGTGCTTTACCTTTGGATATGGTGAAGCAGATTAGGTTCTTTATTTTGGACAGAGAGGTGGAAAAGGAGGTTATTTCTATGGATGGTTATAAAGATCAAGATTGGAGAAAGCTCAAGATGGAAATGGAAAAAAGGTGGCCAAAAGTTTATTCATTGGAGGATCTAAAGGATATAGCTAGGAAATGGGAATCAAAAGGTGGTGTAACATCTCTGCATCAGTATCATCAGTTTATGGTTGAATTTCAGGTGGTTCTGGATTATTTGTTGGAGTATGAAATTTTATTTCATGATAATGCATCAAAGTATATTTTTTGGGATGCTATGGGGGAAAAGGTTAAGAAAGATGTTTTGATGGTGCTTATTAATGTGAATTTAATGAAGGATTGCCCACATGGAGAAACTAGGATTCCTGGTATGGAGGTGCTAAAGAAGGCTATTTTAGAACATCTAGATACTCATAATTCTGTTGATTTGGACTCTGGAAAAGAGGTTTTTCTTGCTCAAGAGATAGAAGAGGGCGGTTTAGAAGAATTAGCTTCTGTTGAATTTCCGGATTCAGCCATTCCTGAAGATTTTGTCCAGCCAGAAGATATTATTTTTGTTGACTCTTCTGTTTGGAAAGAAGAGGTTTCTGAAGATGAAGATATTATTGTCACTGATGAAGAAAATTTGGATGTTGGGGATAATTTTGTTTTGGATAATTTGGAATTTGATTTAGAGGAATATTTACCTCAGGTTTTGTCTTCAAAAGCGGAGACTGTCTGCAATTCAGATGTGGATATGGTTTATGAATCTGGAATATGTATGGTGGATTTGTTTCAATCTCAGGAAGAGATTTTTATGGAGGATATGGTTTTTCCTGCACTAATAGAGAGTGTAGTGCCATTGGACAATAGGGTTCATAAAGTGGATGCACTCATATTTTGGAAAATTGTTGTTTATTTTTTATGTCCTTTTATAGGACGAATTCTGGGAGTTTATTTTTGGGTTTTATGGAATCGGTGGATAATCCCTTGGGGCAAAATTATGGATTATCTCCAGGGGATATCAATAATTTAATTCCTCCGAAATGAGGATAAACTACCTAAACTCGGCTGAAATTTCTTTTATTGTTATGTCTTCAATTTATTCAGGATTAAAATTATTATGGTTGCCCTCATTTTTTGGGGTAGCTGGGGCTGATCACTCTAATGTTGTAATCTCTCCTCAGGATGAGATCCCGGATTGCAATAGGTCAGCTAACTTGGAGATAATTCAAGTGGATTCTCAAATATTTTCTGTTAATATTACTTTGGAGTGCAAATACGTTTTGGACTTTTCTATATGTTTATTGGATTTACCCGGTTTTTCTATTAAATTTAAAAACGGTGAAAAAGGCAAAATGGGCCAAATTAGGTTGGATAAAAATTGGAAGGGTATGTTTTTGGACCTCCAGCAAGAGGTTAAACTGCAATTATCTCCTTCTATTACGGACCTCCAGCAAGAGGGTAAACTGCGAAAATCTTATCAAAATCCAATAAAAAATCTCAGTATAATTAAAACACAAAAAAATAATTTTTGTGAAAATTCAATTCCGGTCCTCCAGCAAGAGGTTAAACTGCCAACTTTCTTTACGGGTGATTTACTGTTGGATAAGGGAAGCAAAGGTGTTGGAAAATCTGTTTATAACTTAGACGAGGGAAAGGAGAAAAGGGTAAAATTTAAAAATGAAATAAAATATTTTTCTAATTTTTCTTATTCCGATTCTGGCGATGAGGAAGATTCAATTGATGAAAGTTTTAATGGCGATACAAAAGTAAAAGTTTTACCTCAAGTTAATTTAGATGTGGACGCAGCCAAATATAAGAAAGTAGCAAATAAAGTTTGACCTATTAATGAACCGCTACCTGCTGAATTAAATCCACCTTTGAGAAGACCAAGGTTATCAAGAGATCCTTATGAAAGTCCCTTGGTAAAGAATCCGCCTGAATTTTCTGAGACGTCAAGAATCACTTTTGAGAGACTGGGTGTTGTTAATTTTGGACCTGATGGTTGGTTGTCTGGAGAAGAGAAGAAGTTGTTGTTGGATGTGATGGTCAAGTGAGAGAAGGCCATTGCTTTTGTAGAAGAGGAGAGGGGTGTGTTGAAGCATTCCTATGGAGAGCCTTACAAGATTCCTGTGGTATGTCATGAACCGTGGCAGCAGAAACTGATTCCTATTCCGGCTGCATTGAAAGAAGCCTATATTGAAGTTGTCAGAGAACGGATACGCACTGGACTGTATGAGCAATCAACATCAAGTTATTCTAGTCCGGTATTTTGTATCAAGAAACCGAATGGCAAGCTTAGAGTTGTTCATGATCTTAGGGATTTAAATAGGGTTACAATAAAGGATGCTGGGATACCACCTAGTGCTGAGGAGTTTGTTGAAGCGTTTGCAGGGAGAGTGTGTTATGGTTTGGGAGATATTATGGGTGGATACGATGAGAGAGAGTTACATCCGGACTCAAGGCTCTCACTACATTTGATACGCCACTAGGACGTTTACAGTTAACAAGATTACCTCAAGGAGCAACAAATTCGGTTGCAGTTTATCAAGCTCAGATGGCTTGGATCCTTCAAGATGAAATTCCACAATATGCTGGAATCTTTATAGATGATGGAGGAATTAAGGGACCAACAAACGACTATGATAACCAGTTGTTGGAAGAGAATCCCGGGATACGCTAATTCATTTGGGAGTTTGCAATTATATTAGAAAGAATCTTGTTTCGAATTGAAGAGTCTGGTTTAACTATTTCAGGTTCAAAATTTTCATGTTGTGTGCCAGCCTTAGAAATATTAGGCCATGTGGTATGTAGAGAGGGTAGGATTATGTCCAAGAAGAAAGTTAACAAATTTCAGTCCTGGCCAAGACCCAAGAATACAACCGAAGTTAGAGGGTTTTTAGGCGTTTGCGTATATGTTAGAATGTTTATCAAGGACTTTTCTTCATTGGCAGCTCCATTGAGACGGTTAACGAGAAAGGATGCAGACTGGGAGTGGGATGAAGAGTGTGAGAAGGCGTTTGTGAAGTTGAAGGAGGTTGTAGGGAAGGATTTAGTCCTGCACAAGTTGGATTATGGAAAAAATTCTGGCAGAATTTATTTAGCAGTTGATTCAAGTCAGGTTGCAGCTGGGGCAGTTTTATCTCAGATGGATAAAGCTGGTTACATCAGGCCAGTTAGGTATGAATCTGTAGTATTTACTGAGGTCGAATCAAGATATTCTCAACCAAAATTGGAATTATGTGGTGTGGCGAAAATACTGAAGAAACTTCAGCATATTTTGTGGGGGCAACATTTTGAGTTGCAAGTGGATGCAAAATCGTTAATCCAGATGATTAATTCCCCAAGTTTACCGAACGCACCCATGACGAGATGGGTAGCTTTTATTCAACATTTTTCGTTTGATTTAGTTCATAAGCCTGGCAAAACTTTTACTATGCCAGATGGTTTATCAAGGAGACCACCCACTGAAGAAGATTCAGACTCAGAAGAGTTCGATGAAGATATACCTATTATCAAAGCCAGCACTAAAGGAGCTGAAGACTTTCCATACCTCCCCCATGAGGTTAAACTGGCAGGACTATTGTGTTTAGATTATGGTGATGATGACCTCCACCAAGAGGATAAACTGGAAAATAGTTTTTACGTTAATAAAGGTGTTGGAAAAGGTGTAGATAAATTCGGCAGAGAGGAGGTAGAAGAAGATGTGGTGTATGTAGAGGAAGATGGATTCGTAGTGTGGGATAGTAGTAAATTAAGGAATGGTGTATATGTTGGAGAATTAGAGAATTTAAATAAAAAGGTGGATAAAGAGAAAGAGGTATTTTCAAATACGGTTTTCGAAGGATCCAAAGGTTCAGAAGAAAAACGTCGACATAGCTCGATTAAAGAGTTATTTAGGGGTCAACGATTATTGGCTCATTCATGTGCAGGTGATATTGGTGATAGAGAAGTCCCTATTGATGTTATATTAATCGATTTTCAAGATGAAGTCTGGGGTCAGACTGGTTTTTATTTTTTGTTAGTCAAATATTTGTTGACTTTAGAGAGGCCAGAAGAGTGTGAAGAAGATGAATGGGTGGTTATCAAGAGGAAGTCATCTACGTTTTACCTATCTGGTCGACGTTTAATGAGGAGGACGTATCCAAATCCTCAAGTAGTTATAACTCAACAGAAGGGGCAAGAATTAGTTTTGAAATCACTGCATGAAGATCTCGGGCATAGAGGCATTGGAGAAATGTTTAGAAGAATTTCTGATCGATTCTGGTGGCCTGGCATGAAGATGGCTGTTAAACAGTGGGTTCAGTCATGCGAAGAATGTCAAAGACGAAGTTATTTAAGGCCAAAAGAACCTGGACGCGCGACCGGTGAATATACGCTCTTTGGAAGAGTTAGTTTAGATGCCGTTCATATAAAAGAGGGACGGTATAAATATTTAATTGTGGCCAGAGATGATTTATCTGGTTGGGTAGAGGCAGCGCCTCTTATTAATTTAACTGCCAAAAATGTGGCAGAATTTTTTTTGAATAATTGGGTATATAGGTATGGGGTGATGAAGTTGGTAAAGATAGATGGAGGTCCTGAATTTGGGACAGAGTTTAAAGAGGCCGTATTGAAAGTTGGATCAAAGGTTAGGGTAGCAACCCCATATTATCCTGAAGCTGAAGGCATGGTTGAAAGAGGGCATCAAGTTATTAAGGATGCTTTAGTTAAAATGTGTGGGACAAGTGCCGAAAAGTGGAGGCACTATTTACCTTTAGTTTTATTTGCTGATCGAATCACTGCCAAAAGGACGACCAGATTTTCACCTTATTAACTTGTTTTTGGACAGAAAGCAGTTTTACCGGTTGATTTAGAAGCTGAATCATATCTTGGAGTTGACTGGGGCACGGTCAAAACTACTGAGGAATTATTGTGTGCAAGAATGATGCAGCTAGAAAAGAAAGAAGAATATTTAGAAAAGGCATATTCGCGGATGATGAAGATCCGAAATCAATCAGTTAGATATTGGGATGAGCGGTTGGCACATTGATTAAGGAAACCTTTGAACCCAGGAGATATGGTCCTGGTGTATAATAGGAGTTTGGAAAGTCAGTGGGGAAAGATGTTTGCAGATAGGTGGAATGGACTGTATAAAATCAAGGAGCAAGTTTCTGGCGGTTCATATGTGCTAGAAGAGTTGGATGGAGTAGTATTGAAGAAGAGGGTAGCGGCCGATCAAGTGAAACGGTTCTATCCTAGAGGCACCAGGAGTGCCGAAGTCTAACTCCGAAATGAGGATAAACTACAATTTTAATGACATTTATCAAATTTTATGGATTCCTCCGCAATGAGGATAAACTATGATATCGACAATATTTTATGACGACCTCCGCAACAAGGATAAACTATTTTTTTTTATCAAAATACTTTACTATCGTTACACTGTATATGGACAACAAAACTGTGATGAAACTTAACGAAATGCAAGAAGACCTTCTTTGAAATTTTCGAAAACTTAAAATTCTTAAAATATGGGTGAAGATAGTGTTGGAAAATTTTTAAAATTTATTGGAAGAAGTGTTCACAGGGGAACCTTCTTAATTTAATATTGGCAAGTGTGGGGGTAATTGATGGGCTGGCTGCTCTATACACAATTACCCCATAATGTTTGTTTCCAAAATTTTCCCTGTTTCTAGTTGAATCCTGGCTTTGTCTTTTAATTATAGGAAGTCCACTAAGACTATAAACTGGAACGAATCAAGAGACACCCCTCTCAATGCCGGATTCAAGATTTCTTTTATTTTATTTTGTTTTTGATTTTTTTATGTTAGATTGTGATTTCTTTTCTTTAATATATATTATGAATTATTGTAAAGGTGATGCTCACTGGTGGTCTCTAATCATTTTTATAAATTGGAGGGAGCCCACCCAGTGATCATCATTATAAAAATTATCTTCTAAAAACTTTCATTTATTTTCTTTTCTTTTCAATTTCTCAAAATTGTGTAACCACATCAAGTTGCACTTGGATGTGGGTATGATGTCGAGGGTACGGCTCATCAAATGGCCGGGGGCATCTTTTAAAATTTTACTTTTTAAATTTTTTATTATTATTACTTTTTTTTTATCTTTCTTTTCACATTCGTTTATCTTTCTTTAAAAATTAAATTTTAACTTTTATTTCAAAAAATATCTTTTCTAAAATCTTTTATTTTAAATTAAAAACAAAATTAAAATTAAAATTAAATAAAAATAAAAAAAATAATAATAAAATAAAAAAAAATAATAAAAATAAAATAAAATAAAAATAAAATAATTAAAAAAAAAAAAAAAATTAATTAATTAATTAAATCAAAAAATATTATTATATTTCTTAGTTTTATTTTTCAGTCTTCATTCTATTTTTTTTAGTTTTATTCATTTAGTTTAGACAGGAAACAGGGTCTAGGGGAACTCAATACCTATGGGATTTTACTTCAAGATATCTGTTAGTCCTCCAAGACTTTAAACTGGCTACTGTTCAAGACGTTCTTTAAGGTTTATTTTATACGTATTTTGGATCTGTTAGTCCTCCAAGACTTTAAACTGGCTACTGTTCAAGACGTTCTTTAAGGTTTTTTTTTATATATGTATTTTGGATCTGTTAGTCCTCCAAGACTTTAAACTGGCTACTTTTCAAGACGTTCTTTAAGGTTTTTTTTATACGTATTTTGGATCTGTTAGTCCTCCAAGACTTTAAACTGGCTACTGTTCAAGACGTTCTTTAAGGTTTATTTTATACGTATTTTGGATCTGTTAGTCCTCCAAGACTTTAAACTGGCTACTGTTCAAGACGTTATTTAAGGTTTTTTTTTATATATGTATTTTGGATCTGTTTGTCCTCCAAGACTTTAAACTGGCTACTTTTCAAGACGTTCTTTAAGGTTTTTTTTTATACGTATTTTGGATCTGTTAGTCCTCCAAGACTTTAAACTGGCTACTGTTCAAGACTTTCCTTAAGGTTTTATACAAATTTTGGAGCTGTTAGTCCTCCAAGACTTTAAACTGGCTAATTTTCAAGACTGTCATTAAAGATTTTATATTGGAGTTATTAGTCCTTCAAGACTTTAAACTGAATTTCAAGGATGTTCAAGATTTTATGGATATTCTTGGAGACGGATTTTTTAAAATTTTTTTTTATCAATCAAATGTTAGGTCCACCAAGACCTTAAACTGGACTATTATCAAGTGTTGGGTCCACCATGACCTTAAACTGGATTTCTTATCGATTAAATGTTTGGTCCACCATGACTTTAAACTGGTAGTTCATTCATTGTTTAGTCCACTATGACTTTAAACTGGAAAATTAATATCTGCAGGATAATTCAACATTCATTGGACCACTATGGCCTTATACTGGATTACTTGTCGATCAAATGTTTGGTCCACTATGACATTAAACTGGATTATCAAATTTATTCAATCTTTGGTCAAGCCTAGGCCTTACTTAGGAATATATCAAGATATTTATGCACTTAAACGATCTTTGGTCCACCAAGACCATAAAATGGCAATCGATTATATGTTTGGTCTACCAAGACTTTAAATTGGAATGTCAATCTTGTTTGGATAACTCAATTCAATCTTTTAATTTATCACTGTCCACTAAGACTCTAAACTGGTTATTCAATTATTTCTGGAATTGGGTGCTGATAGCTTTAGGAGGTTAAAATTTTAGGTGGTGATGATGCTAAGGAAAGCATAATGGTTAATCAGGTAAAATTTGTGGCGCTTTAACATGGTCTAAAGTTAATATTATTATTGGAAGCCTGGAAAAAGTATTTTATGGGTTTGCTGTATAGAAAAGTTTGAAAATTGTGATGAAGGAATCAGAAGTTAGGATGGTAGTTGGATTTTAGGGAATGATTTTTTTAGTGCCTCATAGTTAGGCCATTTTTTTTGGTGTGAAGCTTGGAGGACCTTATGGAGAGATTGGAATCATAGAATTCGGCTCAGTGGGGGGGGGCCTATGAGGTTGGAATCAGGAGTATTCGGCTCATAGGAAGATCCACTCTCTCAATGCTGTGACAAGAAGGAAGACTGGTATATGGGAGTCTGAAGGGATTCAAACCTTGCTCTCAGTAGTGGAATCATCACAAGATTTATATTATTTTATTTTATCACTACACAATATAGGGGGTGGACTTGCTAGCAAGTCCTTAACCTGAACTCAGATGGAACTCAGATGGAACTCAGACTGAACTCATACTGAACCCATACTGAACTCTACTTGAACACCCACCTAAAACTGTTCTGCTGAGTGGTGTTCATCCCTGATTGTATGGTTCCTTTATCAATAGATCAATGTGTGTTCAATCTATGGTGAGTTTGGGTCCAAGGTTGCGGACTTGCTAGCAAGTCCGCCCCCCATATTGTGTGGTGTATGTTATATCAAGCCAGAGAAGAAAGAAAACATCATTTATGTTGAAAGTTTAAGAAGACCAAGCAAAAACAAAATTTTATCAAGTTATACTGTTAGAAAAGATAATTTCTTTGAAATTGTTCAACATCATTATCAAAGCTTTGCATTAAAATTGTTCTTTTCATGAGGTCTTCATGGTTATTAGCTGGAGTTTCTTGAAAATAGGCCAGCATTTTTCGTTTCAACTCATTAGTAAAGTCAAGAAAAAGATAGCGATGAAAATTTGGGTAATGATTGATATAGTCCGTCTTCACTCTACCAACATCATCAGTGTTGGTTATTTCGACAGCTAGAAGTTCAAATATGTTATTAAGTTATAGGTTTAGTCAATTTTGATTAAAAGTTTTTTTTAGTAAGATAAATAGGGTCTTACATTTAGTTCCAGGAAACATAGTCTCAGCAAAGTTAGTTGGGGGTACTGGCGTTATAGGATTAGGATCTTGTGAAGGCAAAATTAGGCCGGGATCCGTTGATGAAGATTTAACTTTTGAAGCTGTTTTTGATCTTATTCGTTTTAAGAAGACAGGAATTTTGGATCGCTTTTTAGAAGTTGAGGGATCAGGGAGAGCTGCTGGTCCTAAATATACGTTTGTTTTAGAAGGAACTATTGCCCGGTTGCATTTGACTTTTTTCACACGGCATAAGTCGCAAGCTGTTCTGCCAGGAAGATTAGGGTTGGACATTAAACAAGGTACCTGGTATCGAGCGCAGAGTTCACATGGAGCAACAAGTTCTTTGGAAGACATATTGATGAAGATGAATTTTATAGTTGATTAAAGAAGATGGTGGTTGAAGGTTAAAGATGAATATTGTGTTCGACCACTTATGCAAAGTTTTAAGAATGGGGACATTCTCGATTGGAGGGAGGATGTGGTAGCCTAAAGTTTAGTACGGCACCTAAGTACGTAAATGGAGTTATTACGGCGTGCAAGATTGGCGTTTTTATTTTATATATAAAAGGGTTTTATTTAATTTATTGGAGTTTTAAATATGAAGAAATTGGTCACAAACGAATGCCTACATGAAAACAATTTATTTTACGGAGAAAACTTATTTTTACGGTCTGAAAAATTTATAAGAATTAAGTCGAGTTACTCAAGAACCTTGGGAAATTTTCCCAGAATTTTTACTATTTTTCTTATATTTTTAAATAAATTTTAAAGTTTTATAGAAATATTTACGTTTTCAGAAATTACTTAACTTTGATGAATTTTCACGGGGTAATTAGAGCTGCGCAGACTACGAAAATTAGTTTGGTATGTATAGGGGAAGTAGCTCTATTATGTGTAATTTTTCTAGATTTTTTATTATAGTTTTAAGGTTCTAATTGAGTCCGGAAGTCCGGACGGACTCTGTTTCGACTCCGTACGGACTCCGTACAGACTCCGCTTTGACTCCGTACGGACTCCGTACGGGCTCCGGATTGACTCTGGAAGAGCTCAGGAGGGGAAAACTTAGGCACGTGACTAGGAATACTTAAGCGCTTCTCAAACTCGAAATTGAGGGGGGGGAATACATCATACAGCTTAATCTTTAACCACCACAGTCTCATTTTTTATTACTCAACAAATTAAATAAATTGTAATACCCTTATAACTTAATATTTTATATATAACATTTTAGAGATTCTACTCAACAATTAAAATAACACTTCATACAGGGTATCTTTAGAAAGGTCTTCATCACTGGGACTTGATTATCGCTGTCTCATAAAAACTTAAATTATTATAAAAACATAAAAGTCAATCTTTTCAGATCTTTCACTGGTACACCTTAATTGTTGTTATCAGTATTTCTTTATCAACAGCCACATTCTTTAAATCTCAATAAGCGTAATTATTTTAGAGTTTCATTATTTTCATCTATCGGATTCAAGTAGATTGGTTAGCTTAGTGATTTAGAATTCCCATTTTGTTATTTTTATTGGAAGGACGGGGTTTTCAGCTAAATCCACATATCTCCTCCGGATTCTGCTTACAGCAAGGCGACTGTAAGAGTTTACCTTACCATACCGTCACCAATTTCATCACTCCATATCGATACACCCAATTATTCAAAAAAAATTCTGCCACATTTTTGGCAGTTAAATTAATAAGAGGCGCTGCCTCTACCCAACCAGATAAATCATCTCTGGCCACAATTAAATGTTTATACCGTCCCTCTTTTATATGAACCGCATCTAAACTAACTCTCCCAAAGAGCGTATATTCACCGGTTGCGCGTCCAGGTTCTTTTGGCCTTAAATAACTTTGTCTTTGACATTCTTCGCATGACTGAACCCACTGTTTAACAGCCATCTTCATGCCAGGCCACCAAAATCGATCAGAAATTCTTCTAAACGTTTCTCCAACACCTCTCACTACGCAATATAGGGGGTGGACTTGCTAGCAAGTCCTCAACCTGAACTCAGATGGAACTCAGATGGAACTCAGACTGAACTCATACTGAACCCATACTGAATTCTACTTGAACACCCACCTAAAACTGTTCTTCTGAGTGGTGTGCATTCCTGATTGTATGGCTCCTTTATCAATAGCTCAATGTGTGTTCAATCTATGGTGAGTTTGGGTCCAAGGTTGCGGACTTGCTAGCAAGTCCGCCCCCCATATTGTGTGGTGTCTATGCCCGAGATCTTCATGCAGTGATTTCAAAACTAATTCTTGCCCCTTCTGTTGAGTTATAACTACTTGAGGATTTGGATACCTCCTCCTCATTAAATGTCGACCAAACAGGTAAAACGTAGATGACTTCCTCTTGATAGCCACCCATTCATCGTCTTCACAATCTTCTGGCCTCTCTAAAGTCAACAAATATTTGACTAACAAAAAATAAAAACCAGTCTGACCCCAGACTTCATCTTGAAAATCGATTAATATAACATCAATAGGAACTTCTCTATCACCAATATCACCTGCACATGAATGAGCCAACAATCGTTGACCCCTAAATAAATCTTTAATCGAGCTATGTTGACGTTTTTCTTCTGAACCTTTGGATCCTTTGAAAACCGTATTTGAAAATACCTCTTTCTCTTTATCCACCTTTTTATTTATATTCTCTAATTCTCCAACATATACACCATTCCTTAAATTACTACTATCCCACACTACCAATCCATCTTCCTCTACATACACCACATCTTCTTCTACCTCCTCTCTTCCGAATTTATCTACACCTTTTCCAACACCTTTATTAACATAAAAACTATTTTCCAGTTTATCCTCTTGGTGGAGGTCATCATCACCATAATCTAAACACAATAGTCCTGCCAGTTTAACCTCATGGGGGAGGTATGGAAAGTCTTCAGCTCCTTTAGTGCTGGCTTTGATAATAGGTATATCTTCATCGAACTCTTCTGAGTCTGAATCTTCTTCAGTGGGTGGTCTCCTTGATAAACCATCTAGCATAGTAAAAGTTTTGCCAGGCTTATGAACTAAATCAAACGAAAAATGTTGAATAAAAGCTACCCATCTCGTCATGGGTGCGTTCGGTAGACTTGGGGAATTAATCATCTGGATTAACGATTTTGCATCCACTTGCAACTCAAAATGTTGCCCCCACAAAATATGCTGAAGTTTCTTCAGTATTTTCGCCACACCACATAATTCCAATTTTGGTTGAGAATATCTTGATTCGACCTCAGTAAATACTACAGATTCATACCTAACTGGCCTGATGTAACCAGCTTTATCCATCTGAGACAAAACCGCCCCAGCTGCAACCTGACTTGAATCGACTGCTAAAAAAATTCTGCCAGCTTCTTTTCCATAATTTAACTTGTGCAGGACTAAATCCTTCCCCACAACCTCCTTCAACTTCTCAAATGCCTTCTCACACTCTTCATCCCACTCCCAGTCTGCATCCTTTCTCGTTAACCGTCTCAATGGAGCTGCCAATGAAGAAAAGTCCTTGATAAACATTCTAACATATACGCAAACGCCTAAAAACCCTCTAACTTCGGTTGTATTCTTGGGTCTTGGCCAGGACTGAATTTTGTTAACTTTCTTCTTGGACATAATCCTACCCTCTCTACATACCACATGGCCTAATATTTCTAAGGCCGGCACAAAACATGAAAATTTTGAACCTGAAATAGTTAAACCAGCCTCTTCAATTCGAAACAAGATTCTTTCTAAAGTAATTGCAAACTCCCAAATGAATTTGCGTATCCCGGGATTCTCTTCAAACACCTGGTTATCATAGTCGGTTGTTGGTCCCTTAATTCCTCCATCATCTATAAAGATTCCAGCATATTGTGGAATTTCATCTTGAAGGATCCAAGCCATCTGAGCTTGATAAAATGCAACCGAATTTGTTGCTCCTTGAGGTAATCTTGTTAACTGTAAACGTCCTAGTGGTGTATCGAATGTAGTGAGTGGCCTTGAGTCCGGATGTAACTCTCTCTCATCATATCCACCCATAATATCTTCCAAACCACAACACACTCTCCCTGCAAACGCTTCAACAAACTCCTCAGCACTAGGCGGTATCCCAGCATCCTTTATTGTAACCCTATTTAATTCCCTAAGATCATGAACAACTCTAAGCTTTCCATTCGGTTTCTTGATACAAAATACAGGACTAGAATAACTTGACGTTGATTGCTCATACAGTCCAGTGCGTATCCGTTCTCTGACAACTTCGATATAAGCTTCTTTCAATGCAGCCGGAATAGGAATCGGTTTCTGCTGCCACAGTTCATGACATACCACAGGAATATTTTAAGGCTCCCCATAGGAATGCTTCAACACACCCCTCTCCTCTTCTACAAAAGCAATGGCCTTCTCTCACTTGACCATCACATCCAACAACAACTTCTTCTCTTCTCCAGACAACCAACCATCAGGTCCAAAATTAACAACACCCAGTCTCTCAAAAGTGATTCTTGACGTCTCAGAAAATTCAGGCGGATTCTTTACCAAGGGACTTTCATAAGGATCTCTTGATAACCTTGGTCTTCTCAAAGGTGGATTTAATTCAGCAGGTAGCGGTTCATTAATAGGTCAAACTTTATTTGCTACTTTCTTATATTTGGCTGCGTCCACATCTAAATTAACTTGAGGTAAAACATCGCCATTAAAACTTTCATCAAATAAATCTTCTTCATCGCCAGAATCAGAATAAGAAAAATTAGAAAAATATTTTATTTCATTTTTAAATTTTACCCTTTTCTCCTTTCCCTTGTCTAATTTATAAACAGATTTTCCAACACCTTTGCTTCCCTTATCCAACAGTAAATCACCTGTAAAGAAAGTTGGCAGTTTAACCTCTTGCTGGAAGACTGGAAATGAATTTTCACAAAAATTATTTTTTTGTGTTTTAATTATACTGAGATTTTTTATTGGATTTTGATAAGATTTTCGCAGTTTACCCTCTTGCTGGAGGTCCGTGATAGAAGGAGATAATTGCAGTTTAACCTCTTGCTGGAGGTCACAAAACATACCCTTCCAATTTTTATCCAACCTAATTTGGCCCATTTTGCCTTTTTCACCGTTTTTAAATTTAATAGAAAAACCGGGTAAATCCAATAAACATATAGAAAAGTCCATAACGTATTTGTACTCCAAAGTAATATTAACAGAAAATAATTGAGAATCCACTTGAATTATCTCCAAGTGAGCTGACCTATTGCAATCCGGGATCTCATCCTGAGGAGAGATTACAACATTAGAGTGATCAGCCCCTGCTACCCCAAAAAATGAGGGCATTCATCCCTTTCCAACAAACATAATTCACCAGAAGCCGTCCGTTTAATATGCCGCTTCTTGGTGCAAACACAACACTGGCACAGAGTAGTAATCCCTGGCCGTGTTTCCCAACCTTCATCTCCAGGAGGCGCTAACCGCATATGTATCCTCCGCATATCTTCACCAGTGATCTCCAAACTAATCCCCATGCCAGCTTGATACACTATCCTGGCCTCAAAATCCATCAAAAAAGGACCACCAAGAACAGTTTTGACTGCTCCTCTGGCCACATAAAAGTGAACCTTACCAACAGATCCACCAATGCCTAACCTGACATTCTCAGCTGTACCCATCAACTCTGTTGCATGCCCTCCAATGCCTCTGAGGTTTCCCCCAGTTCCACTTTTAATTGGCAAGCCTATACTCGTCGCTTGCTCCAATGAAATTAAATTAATTTGAGATTCTGAATCGACCAAGGCCTTTACTTCTTTACCGTTAAGAGTTACCACCAGGTAACCCAGGGGAGCGGAAAAATGTGTATCTACATCTTCCCCAAACTTTTCAGCATTTTCACAAATATATTCCACCTCTCCAGTGGAAACCCGACGCCTCGTCAAATGCTTCTTTTGCTTTTCAGCAAGCGCCAGACTAATCGTAAATAACTCCCCCAAAGATAAGGGAATCTGCAGTTGATTCACCCTATTCAAAACTGCGTCCATCGCATTAGCTTGACCAGAAACTACTGGCCGCTCATACTGGACCTTTGATTTAACAACCTTGGCCCTTGGTACCTCTTGAGGTCCAACCGAGCCATCTTCACCCCCCATTATAACATCTTCACTTTCTATAACCCTAACTCCATCACCAGCTTCTTGCACTAATCCTGATCCATCGCTAGTCCTTCTTACTCCCTCCATTGGGATGGGATCGCTAAAACTTGGTCTGGGTAGAGACGCCAACGGTACGTCCTCCTCAGAATCCGAATCATCATCTGGCATAAGCTCACCATTTAAATCAAACTTGCCATAACTAGGGGGCCCCATATCAGCAATCCCCTTCTGCATTTTATATAATTCGTCCTTAGAGTAAGGGTTCAATTTGTTGGTGGCAGTTTGAGCACTAGAATTCTTGTCCTTAGAGTAAGGGTTCACTTTGTTATTGGCCTTGCCAGGATTAGCCCTCAATTGGCTCTGAATGCTACTTTTCGCCTTAGTAGCAGCTGCTCTTCTAGCAGCATTAACATCGTATTCGCCAGCCATACAGCTACCCTCCACCTGGGCAACCGTCGCCAGCTCTAAACCACCAAAAGAAGTAGAAAATGTGGCTTTACTGACCTCTTTCTCCTTGCCCTTGTCAGCTTTACCACCATTACCATTACCATTTTTGCCACTCTTGGCATTAACATCTTCATCTTTCACCTCTTCAAATCTGGCTCTCCTTTCAGCCGTTAAACTTCTTCTGACCAAATCAGAAGGAGACTGTCCATCACTGGGCTTGATGAACAAGCCATCAGGAAATTTATAAACTTTACCATCAAATAAAACTCACCCAGCATCCATATCCTTATCAAGAGCAAAACAAACTGTTGCTCTGTGACCCCTCCTATTACAATAGGAGCACACCTTTGGCTCATCGTAGCCACCTCTATATCCATTACTACCACCATTCCCACCATTTCTCCCATTGCCTGGGAAGCGGTTACCGCTGTTCTTGCCATTATAATTTCGACGTTCATAACCTCTAGACTGATAAGAAGTCGACGTCGACGAAGAAGCGATTGGGGCCTTGTTGGCCTTCTGGGTTTCTTGAACAAATATTTTTAATTGTTTAGTTAAATCGGCCAGGTGATCGACCATCTTATTATCTACATTACCCTCAACTTTAGCAGCAGGTAATCCCATTTGAGCCTTCTTGGCCTCCTGGGCTTTGACCATAATATCGTTGTTTTCGGCCAAAACTTCGCTAACCTTGCTAACATATTGAGTGCATGACTCTTGATATTTGTCCAATGCTAATAACTTTAGATGGGCCTGAATGTTCTCTTTGATAACCTCCAGAGCCGGCAGTTTCTGCTCACCATTAGGCAGTTCCTTCATCAAATCTTTTCTTGAAAGATCCTTCAAGACGTCCATTCGAATATCCCTGCTGCATGCTGTCCAAAACAAATCTTTTGCTTGGTTCTCATGCACTAACTCGTCCACCAGTATGAGATATTCCACCACTTCATCAAACTGAACACAGAGCTTTTTGAAGTCAGCCATAGAAGAAACTCCACCTTTTGCTTTCCAGTCTCCAACAATTTTATTGAGGTCCATCATAGTAAACCTAACACCCCATCTATCAATCATAGCTTTAGAAAGCTTAACCCAATCCTTGTCCTTGAATGCCTGCATAGCAATAACCTCTTTCTCCACCTCCCTATTAGCAATAAAAAACCTAACTTGCTTCACCATATCCACATGAGAAGCACCATCAACAGCAGCAGCAGCTTCATACCTGCTAATGAACCATTTAACCTCCTCCCCATCAAACTTTGGGCCATCCCAAGAAACAATTCTAACTGAGGGAGTAAGAGGGTTAGAAGATCCAGAAGCAACAGCAGAAGAAGACATCCCAATAAGTAATGAAAAGCGTTAACAATCGATAAAATAACAAGCCTCTTGCAGGCCAATAACAAAAATCCAATTAGAGTTCCAGAAAATATGCCTCTTGCAGGCTAATAACGTTCTTGATCCAAGTAAGTCTTTTAAAGAAAGCTAGAGAAATCGAACCCCACGTTGGGCGCCAACTATGGTAAGGTAAACTCTTACAGTTGCCTTGCTGTAAGCAGAATCCGGAGGAGATGTGTGGATTAAGCTGAAAACCCCGTCCTTCCAATAAAAATAACAAAATGGGAATTCTAAATCACTAAGCTAACCAATCTACTTGAATCTGATTGATAAAAATAATGAAACTCTAAAATATTTAACGCTTATTGAGATTAAAAGAAAGTGGCTGTTGAGAAAGAAATACTGATAACAACAATTAAGGTGTACCAGTGAAAGATCTGTAAAGATTGACTTTTATGTTTTTATAATAATTTGAATTTTTATGAGACAGCAATAATCAAGTCCCAGCGACGAAGACCTTTCTAAAGATACCCTGTATGAAGTGTGATTTAAATTGTTGAATAGTATTTCTAAAATGTTAAATATAAAATATAAAGTTATAAGGGTATTACAATTTATTTAATTTGTTGAGTAATAAAAAATGAGACTGTGGTAGTTAAAGATTAAGCTGTATGTTATGTCCCCCCCCTCAATTTCGAGTTTGAGAAGCGCTTAAGTATTCCTAGTCACGTGCCTAAGTTTTCCCCTCCAGAGCTCATCCAGAGTCAATCCGGAGCCCGTACGGAGTCTGTACGGAGCCGGAACGGAGTCTGTACGGAGTCCGTACGGACTTCCGGACTCAATTAGAGCCTTAAAACTATAATAAAAAATCTAGAAAAATTACACATAATAGAGCTACTTCCCCTTTACATACCAAATAAATTTTCGTAGTCTGCGCAGCTCTAATTACCCCGTGAAAATTCATCAAAGTTAAGTAGTTATTAAAACGTAAATATTTCTATAAAACTTTAAAATTCATTTAAAAATATAAGAAAAATAGTAAAAATTCTGGGAAAATTTCCCAAGGTTCTTGAGTGACTTGACTTGATACTTATAAATTTTTCAGACCATAAAAATAAGTTTTCTCCGCAAAATAAATTGTATTTGTGTAGGCATTTGCTCGTGACCGATTTCTTCATATTTTAAACTCCAATAAATTAAATAAAACCCTTTTATAAAAAATAATAACGCCAATTTTGCACGCCGTAATAACTCCATTTACATATTTAGGTGCCGCACTAAACTTTAGGCTACCACACCGCCATTACCATTAGCATTACCATTGCCATTCCTACCACTATTACTATTGTCAAAGAACTGGTTACCATTGCCATTAAATCCACAATTCCTCCTCTCATAACCTCTAGATTGGTAAGAGGAAGAAGTTGAATTCAAAGCCACAGGTGCTCTATTGGATTTTTGAGTCTCTTGAACAAATATCTTCTATTGTTTAGTTTAATCAGCCAAGTGATCAACCATCTTTTTTTATACATTTCCCTCAACTTTAGCAACAGGCTGTCCCATCTGAGCCTTCTTGGCTTATTAAGGTTAAATCATAATATTGTTATTTTCAGCTAATACTTCACTAACCTTGCTAACATATTGGGTACAAGATTATTGATATTTGTCCAGTGCCATGAGTTTTAAGTAGCCTTGAATGTTCTCCTTGATGATCTCCAAAGCCAGAAGTTTCTGTTCACCATTAGGCATATCCTTCATCAAATTTTTCCTAGAAAGTTCTTTTAACACATCCATCCTAATATCCTTACTAAAAGAAGACCATAATAGATCCTTGGCCTGATTTTCATGGCCCAATTCCTCCACCAAAATCAGATATTCCACCACTTCATCAAACTGTCTACATAACTTTTTGAAGTCCACCATGTTAGAAACACCACCTTTACCTTTCCAATCACTGAAAATCTTATTGAGATCCACCATAGTATACCTGACACCTCATCTATAAACCATCTATTTTGCCATCCTTATCCAATAAAACCTTTTATAACCCTCCAAAGCAATGACCTCCTTTTCCACCACTCTGTCAACAATAAAAAACCTGATCTGCTTTACCATATCCAGGTTAGTAGCTCCATCCACCAAAGCAGCAGCCTCATATCTTCTCAAAAACCATTTAACTTCTTCCCCATTAAACTTGAGCCCATCCCAAGAAAAAATCATAACTGATGGTGTCATAAGAAGAGACACACCAGATCCAACATCAGAAGACATCCCAATTGATTAGATTAAAGTTAAAGCATTCCAATAAGTGAGCCTCTTGTAGGCTAAGATAAATAAATTGATAAGAGTTTCAGAAAGCAAGCCTCTTTCAGGCTAAAAATCCAAGTATAAAGTAATTTCCTTTTAAAAGCTAGAGAAATCAAACCCAATGTTGGGCGCCAAATATGTAGGTAGACTCTTACAATCGCCTTGCTGTAAGAAGAATCTGAAGGAGTTGGATAATCAGAGAAAATTCTGTCACTCTAAATGAATTTGTGAGTTTTTTAGATCAATAAGCTTAAAAGTCTACTTGATAATATTAAATAATGAAAACCTGTCTAATTAACGCTTTTTAGGATTATTGAGCAGTTCTTCTGTGCAAAACAACTGAAATGCAACAATAAAGTTACACCAGAAACAATATTTTTAAAGAATAAACTTTTAATGTTTTTTAGATTTTAATATATTTTGAAAACAGATACTATAAGTGAGTCCCTGGAGCTGAGAACTTTCTAATTATACCCTATATGTTTATTTTTAAGAGTTTTTGAGTAAAATATTTAAAGTGTTATGTAAAATTGTTAGTTTATAAGCGTATTATAAATAATTAATTGTTTTGTTGACAAAAGAAAAATATGAATAATGGTTGTTTTAATTCTCTATTTTCCTGTTCTCCTGTGAATAATTTCGAGTCTACAGCCTTATATGCATAATAATCAGTCATGTGCCCTTTTTCCCTCTGAAGCGCGGCCAGAGCTCATCCTGAGCCCGTACAGAGCTTGTACGGAGCTTGTCTGGACCTCTGGACTCAATTAGAACCTTACATCTATAATTAAAAATCTAGAAAAATTGCACATGATAATTTTACATCTCCTTAAAATTCCTAAGTATTTTTTGTAGTCTGCGCAGCTTTAATCACCCCGCGAAAAATCATCAAAGTTAAGTAATTTTTGAAAAACGTAAATAATTTAATAAATCTTTAAAAATAATTTAAAAATATAAGAAAAATAGTAAAAATTCAGGGAAAATTCTCAAAGGTTCTTGAGCTTCTTGACATTCATAAAATTTAATTTTGCGGCCGTAATAAATCATATTACCCATGAAATTAATAAATCTGCCCAAATATTCATATCTTGAGTTTTTCAACTTCATTTTTTGTTTAATAATTAAATATTTTAAACTAATCTGGCTTCTCCAATCACCGTCCTATTCCCATTAAATATTCTAAATAGGCTTGTAGAGCCGTACTAAGATTTGGAATACCCCAGCAAGTAACTCAATTGTTGATATAATAAATTAAAGAATAATAGAAAAATATTGAAAATAATCAATCAGTTTTCAATAATGAAAAGATATGAGATTGGATAGAGAAACTAAGAGAACAGAATCTACTTTATATAATCTCATAATATCACAATATGCCCTGATTATTTAATCACATTCTAAGTTGATACTCAGTATACATCAATCAATGTGTTAAGCACAAATTAGAAGGCTAGAGAACATATATATATATATATATCCCTAGCAACCAGCGTCCTTCAAGACCCCCCCTTCTTCAGACATGATTAGATTTAGATGTTTTTTGTCTTTTTCATAAAAAATTTGAGGTTGTTGTTTAGTAAACATATCAGCAAGCATATCAGCTGTAGGACAATAAACATTTCAAATTTTGTTGCATTGAACTTTTTTTCAAATCCAATGATAACACACATCAATGTGTTTTGAATGTTCATTAATTTGAGCCTCTCTGGACAAGAAAGTAGCACCACTGTTATCAGAAAACAAATTGGGCTCATTGATACGACTGAGAATTGGAGGAGTTTCCATATGAATATTGAGAGAGAAAAAAAGTTTTGAGATCCAAACCAGTGTATTTGCACATTCACATATAGCAATATATTCAGCTTCAGTGACTGAGAGTGTTACAACTTTTTGCCGTCTGCTACGCCAAGAAATAGAACTATCATTGAGCAAAATGACAAATCCAGTGATAGAACACCTAGTATCCTTGCAGTTAGCATAATCAGCATCACTGTAAGATTTATATGCAACATCACTATTATCTTGCTGATATTTAATACCAACTGTTGGATTTGTAATAACATATTTCAAAAGCTTCAAAGACAGTTTCCAATGATAAGAAAAATAATTAGAGTTGAATTTAGAGAGAGTATTCAGTTCCTGGCTGATATCAGGCATAGTTGAGAGGGCAAGATAATTCAGAGAACCAATAAGTGCCTGATAAGGATCTTCCTTTCCCGCTTCTGTCTCATCTGGTAAGGGATCAGCAAGATGACAGCCAACCGGAAGAGGTGTAGACAGTTTTTACAGTCAGTAAAATTGAATTGTCGCGCTAATTAATCAACATAGGCTTCTTGAGATAAAGTAATTTAATTCTTTTGATATAAAATTTTAATACCCAAATGATGCGTAGGATTATTGGTCCATTTGACTTTGAAATGTGCCTGTAGGTCATCATGAAATTTTTTTAAAGTCTTATCACAATTCGAGAAGACTAAACCATCATCTACATGGAGGTGAACAAAAAGAAACATGTGATTCTCCTGAAAAATAAAAAGTGACTTGTCCCCTTCAGCTTCAACAAATTTTAATTTTGACATGAAATCAACAAATTTCTCCTTCCACTGTCAAGGCGCTTGATGAGTCTCATAAAGTGATTTTTTTAATTTCCAAACTTTATGTTTCCCCTCAACTTCATACCCTTTTACTTGAGTCACAAAGACATCATCCTTCATAACTCCATGGAGGAACGCAGTGGAGACATCAAATTGAGAAATGGACCAATTCCTAGCTGCTGCAAGTGAAATCTGAATCCTGAAAGTTTCAGTATGACCAACAGAAGCATATTTTTCCCCATAGTCAACACCTTCCTTCTGAAGATTACCCAAATCTACCCATTGTGCCTTATACCTTATTACCCTACCAAGTTCATCTTTTTTCTTTTACAGGACCCAAGTGCCACCAATTACCTTCATCTCCTTAGTTTTATTAACTAGTTCACCCACTTGATGCTCACATAATGAGTCATATTCCTTATCTATGGCCTCACGCCACAATTCAGCTTCAGAGCTGTTCAGAGCTTGTTTGTATGTAGGATTATCGGATGAGCACATAGCAAGAAGGTTATAATAGTTTGGAGAATTTTGTTGTCTAACTGGCCTCCTGTGACTTGAAAGATTTTCTGAAGTGGATGAATCACAATTCTCAGAAATCTCTGCATCAGGTTATACCCCAGTATCCTTACCCAGAGAAGGTTCTGGCATTTGTCATTGAAGGATAAGTTTAAGTTTCTGACCCTTTTCTTGTGTACTCTCTACATTTTCATTATCTGATACTTCTAAAACATCACCTGGGACAGAGGTCTGTGTTGAAGTATCAGATAACTTCATTGGTAGAAGTGTATTTTTTGAATCAAGTGTTGGTGATGAATCAGTAGGAATGAAGGCGGTAGATAAGTCAAAATAATCAGGCACTTGGATGGAAATATTTTTGTCATTAAAATAATTTTTTGACTCCAAAATTTTAACATTCCGTGAAACAATAATCTTCTTAGAAACTCTATCATAAAGTTGATAGCCCTTGGAATTGGGTTCATAACTAACAACAGCACACTCTGTTCCCCTAATCTGAAATTTATGAGTTCGGTCTTCTTTTGCATTATGTTGTATTTCCAGCAAGCCAAACCTCTTGAAAAATGAATAATTGACTGAATTATTGCCTTTGCACAGCAGGAAACTGTTAAGAAAATCTTGAGGTGTTTTTGACTTAATTTTTGAGTGAGAAAGTAGGTTTAACAAATGGACACAGCTCATGGCTAATTCTCCCCAAAGCTCTGCTGGACTGGAAAAATCTATAATTACCGTACAAACTTTATCAATAATAGTTTTATTGAATCTCTCAGCCACCGAGTAATGTTAGGGAGTCGTAGCTGGTGCCTGCTCATGAGTAACACCAAATTTATTCAAATGTTCAACAAATTTTCCTGCTTTATACTCTCCTCCCCTGTCACATTTTAAATACTTAATTTTGCATTCCAGTTTTTTTTCAATGTCAGCCTGGTAAAGAAGAAACTTGGAGAAAACTTCCAATTTGCATTTCATAAGAAAAATAGTAGCATATCAAGAACAGTCATCTATGAATGTAACAATATATTTATGGCCTCCAACAGAAGGTGGAACAATCGGTCCAATAACATCTGAGTGTATACAAAATAGTGGTACAGTCGCTGTTGGAAAGATTGAAAAAAAAGGAAGTTTAACCATTTTACCCTTTAAACATGACAAACATTCATATTCCCCATAAACAAATTCAATACCCTTATCCAGCAAAACTTTTCTGGTTGATTTAGCATTAAGATGTCCTAAACTCTGATGCCATTGGTATAAAGTTAGACTTTAGTCATGAGATAAGGGGGCTTGATTGTTAACGTACCACAAGTTCTGCTTTTCTTCTTTGTGAATCAGTTTAGCAATAAGTCGACCTTCTGAATCTAGAATTTTTGTTTATACTGGTTCAAATACAATTCTAAATTTTAAATGGTTTAATTTATTAACAGAAATTAAATTTGCCGATATTTCTTTTACAACTAACACATTGTGCAAAGTAAGTTGTCGATTTATGATTAAGCTCCCGGAATAGTCTGCAGTTAAAACTTCAGTACCAGCAGTGTCAATTTTTGCTGGAAGGAATAGTGGTTTAACATTAGTGAGAATGCCTTTATCCTGGACCATGTGAGAAGTGGCTCCAGATTCAAGAACAAAGCAAGTATTTGAACTGTTTGTGCCAGCAAGATAGGCAGACTCTTCATGCTCATGTTCTACTACAAGAAAAGCAGTTTCAGATACTTCTTCGGCTGGTTTACCTTTTTCAATTTTTGAATGTGAAGAGATCTTGAGATTCTTTAACTCATCATGTAATTGGGTAATACAGTTCTCATCAGTATGACCTGTATGACCCAATTTACACTTGACATTTTTTTTATCTTTTCTATTGGGTGAATTAGAGTGTGGGATTGATTTTTTCTTTTTTGATTGAGCCTTCAGAGAATTAGCATTATCATTTGAGTTTTCATCTCATAGCCTGCGATTTGCCTCTGATTTTAGACTATTGTATACTTTCTCCAGTGTCAAATTTTTGAAGTTCTGAAAAAGATTCTGGGTGATTCCCAGCATGGATTCATGTTGAATGCTTTTAATAAGAATCATTGCAAAAATTTTTGTAGGAATGGAAAGCTCAGGATCACTTGATGCACTGTTGATCAACAAATTTTCCAACTCCTTAAATTTACCCAGATGTTCCCTCAAGGATGAAGAACCATTACACTTCAAATAAACAAGTTGATCTAAGAGATCAGAGACCATAGACTCATTTCTCTCACCGTAGTCAGAAAGAATTTTTTGATAAGCCAAATAGGTGGACTTGGCCTTTGAGATTAACAAAGAATCCCTTGAGCTAACAGCGTAAATCAGAATTAGCCAGGATTTGGCTTCACCTTTAAGCCAGTCATTGGGATCGGCATCACTAGGTCTGGCAGAACAAGTGATGTGATGAGTAAAATCATGAGAATCAAAATAAAATTTAATCATTGATTTCCAGAGAGACACATTTCCCAAGGTGAGTACAGGCAATCTTAAGAGTTTGTCATTTGACTGATCTGACATAGCCAAAAAGATATAAGGGCATGTAGGGTTTGAGGAAGTATTTGTTTCAGCAGTTGGCCAAAATGTTGAAGTTGATGAGGTAGTATTGGAAGAAGTAGAAGATGTATCTTCACTTAGAGAACTCATAAAACGAACTTCAGACTTTTAATCTATCAAAGACCCTTTAAGTTATTATCAGAGACTTGTTAGTATAATAGCCCCGTTAACTTTTTAATAGATATTCAATCACCTTTAAGTTATTATCAGAGACTTGTTAGTATAATACCCCTGTTAAATGTTTTAATAGATATTCAATCACCTGTTCCCAGTGATTTTCAAGTAAAACAGTTATTTATCAATTAACACAAATGTTTATATAATAAATTTAAGAATAAGAGAAAATATTGAAAACAATCAATAAGTTTTCAATAATGAAAAGATATGAGATTGGATTTCAGATGTTCAAATAGTATAACATAATAACACAATACCTTAAAGTTATTATCAGAGACTTTTTAGTATAATATCCCTGTTAACTGTTTTAATAGATATTCAATCACCTAACAAATATACTAATTTTAGTCCCAGTAAACATATTAGTAATATAGCATAAATATCTGTCCCCAGTGATTGTCAAGTAAAACAGTTATTTAGCGATTAACACAAATGATGATATAATAAATTAAAGAATAAGAAAAAATATTGAAAACAATAAATCAGTTTTAATTAATGAAAAGATATGAGATTGGATAGAGAAACTAAGAGAACAGTATCTACTATATATAATCTCATAATATCACAATACACCCTGATTGTTTAATCACATTCTAAGTTGATACTCAGTATACATCAATCAATGTGTTAAGCACAAATTAGAAGGCTAGAGAACATATATATATATATATTCCTAGCAACCAGTGTTCTTCAATAAAAATAACTTCATAAAATACAGATCTTCTTTAAATACATCTCAAAAAATTTTGAGCCCATCCTCTTCCTCTGGATGTTCATATAATTTACAGTCATCTTTTTTTGTTGTCAAGAAATTCTGGGTCATCTTCTTATAAAATATCCCAAAAATCCAATATAAGTATGAAAAAAAGGAAAAGGTGATTATTTCAGCCAAAATTAAAGCATCTAAAGAGAGTTCTTGCTCAAAAAATAGAAAAAAAAGAAGGATTCAATTGAAATCACACAAAAGTGACAGAAGCAGGATATCTCATCCTCAGAATATTCAACAGAATCTTTTTTACATAAAGAAAATTTAAAGGAGAGTTTTTTTAATAAATCAAATCTATCATCATCCTCTCCATCTTATCAAGATATAAAGTATAATGAAGATGAGTCTAAA
The DNA here is from genome assembly GCA_030280995.1 of Hemileia vastatrix. Lineage (NCBI taxonomy): Eukaryota > Fungi > Basidiomycota > Pucciniomycetes > Pucciniales > Zaghouaniaceae > Hemileia > Hemileia vastatrix. Next base: position 14,212,539 of record JASXTE010000006.1, on the reverse strand, counting down.
CCTAATTCAGATGATACAATTTTCGAAAACAACAGTGATATGGATAAAAATACCAAATATGATGAATCAGAAAATTTGTATGATCTGTCAATGAATCTAGGCAAACTAATTATTGTTCAAAAATGTGCTCAGAAAATGAACTTCCAACTTGGATATCAAGAGTTCCAGTAAGTTGTGGACAGCCAGGCATTAGCTTATAAGCCTCTGAGTGGCTTATCTTGTATAAAGCACTTTAAGTTGAATCACTTATACCATATTTCAAGCTGCAATTGGATGAAGGGAGAGAAAGAAAGCTTAGAGAAATTTTAGAATGTCTTATCAAAATAATAAATATTCTTACTTCTTTTTGGATCCATAAAATGGAGCTCAAAAATCTTTCACAACTTTTAAAAAAATATGAAATTGCTAAAATACCTGGGAAGAAGAATTAGTTGTAGAAAAATCACAAATAAATGGACATATATCAAGACTAGTTAGCTCATTGGATTCTCATGGAATAGGAAAAGAAACTGAAAAATTAATATCTTTGTCTATGTTAGATTGTAGTTATTAATAATTTTAAAAAAGAATAAACTTTAATAAATTTGGTTACACAATCATTCAAAATAAAAACATAAATAAGGAATCTAAATTATCATGATAGAAAATAATATAAATAATGGTAGTAAAAAATGGTAAATGAAAAAAAAAATATCTTTTCAATCAGAGCAATATTTATTATTTTGACAAATTTTAGAAATAAAATTAAACTGTAAATAATCCAATGAGAAACAAACCAATTCCTACCCCTTTGTATAAATCTTCCCAGGATTGATCTTTTCATCCATCCGAAAATTATTTTTTTAATATAACTTGATATTTTCTTCCTGGCCTATAAAAAAGATAATATTAATTTTATGTTGGATGCTTCTTTTCTCTATCTGTATAATTCTCAACTTGATTGAAAAAATCTATGTGTAGAGTTAATTGTTATTTATCCTTATATACCATGGTACATGTATTAATGGATTTCTTTTCAATCAATTGTAAAAATAACTCTAGCTTCCCCTTCTAATATTTTACCAAAGATCAAATAATTTTTATATTATATTGAATTAAATTTATGAGAAGAGTATCATTGAGTATAATTAGCTTCTGATTCAAATTATTAATTTTCCACCACAAAGTCTCTAAAGAAGTTGAGTATTTACTTGATTGACCTAAATTTGATAGAGATTTTTTTAACAAATATTTCATTTCCATTCCAGCCATCTTAATAGGAATTATTATAAAATATTTTTGAGAATAATCATTGAATTCTCATATTTTAGGCTTTTAAATTCATATTAATTTCTTGTTTGGTTCTTTCATTATTCTCCTTATAAGCTATTAGCTATTTTACTTATCAGTTACTTACTTTTTTTCTGAAGTAACTAGCTAGTTTTGTTCAATTTTTTTAATTAATTAAAAAATCTTTTGTTTTAAAATCATTTTTTTTCTAGAATGGTAATATTGCATATTCTCATCACTAGAAAATATAAAATAAATGCTTTAATAATCATTTTGTAAGTATTTATATAATATTCTGAAATCCAAAGCAAGTAAAAGCAGAAATTAAATCTTGTGTTTCCTTTTTTTCTACAATTCATTTTAAGGATACAGTTATACCAGAATTAGAGAAATAAAAATGAATTATATAAAGCACAAGAGAAGAACTTGACAGATTATAAGCATATAAATAATATTTTCTGCATTAAACCAATTAATTTTTTTATTTCTGTATAATCACATTTTAATGAGAATTCAATGAATTTTAAAAAATATAAATAATGGATTACAGGTGAATATTTTGAGAAAAAAATAATTGAAAAATCTATTCAACTAATAGTTTTTCTCACTACAGAAAAGTGTCTTCAAATTTCTCCAGTTTTACACCCCCACAATATGGAGGGAAGAATTGCTAGCAATCTTCAACCTTGGACCCAAATTCACCACAGATTGACACACATTGAGTTATTGACAAAGGAACCAAACAATCAGGGATGAAAAACACTCAGAAGAACAGTTTTTAGGTGGGTTTTCAAGTAGAGTTCATTCTGAGTTCAGTCTGAGTTCAAGTTGGGGACTTACTAGAAAGTCCCTCCCTTTATTATTTATTGACATAATTTAATTTTTTCAAGTGTAATTATAGCGTGTTTTTATGTAATTTCATTTAAGTTACTACATCAGGTTTTTATTCATTTTTTTTGTGAGATTATTTCATTTGATCTTCTTTTATAATAGGTTTTAAATTTTTATAGCTGAATATATTATATTCGAATCAAGATAGGCTTCAAATATTTCTTCACCCAATATGACATCAATTTACTTAATGTTTTCTCTTTAACAAGAAATTAAGATAATAGTAGCTATCATTGGTTACTACATCAAATTTTTAGTGGCTGGTTATGTATTTTTCTCAATTTTAAATAAAATTAATTTATTGTTTTTTAGATTTTTAGGTATTTTGGGTTTGCTTCTAATATTATGCTTTTTTTCTTAGTTTTCAGGTTTTTGCTTTAGATTTAGTCATCATTTTTTATTTTTTTGTGAAAATCTTTAGCTGTCCCTTATGTGGTGAGTTTTTTAGTGGTTTATTTTGTTTACTACTTTCTGGTTGTTTTGTTGGTTAGCTTAATAGTAGATGATTTTTTGCTAGTTTTCCAGCTAAAGTGGTTTTAGTTTTCTCACTTGTCATTTTTAAGTAGTTGGGTGCTATTTTTTAGATATTTAGTTGTTTGGATGTTTCATTATCATTTTTGATGGTACCTCATACCACATGCAAACTTCAGAGGATTTTATGACATCATCACCCAGAGGAGTTAGCTGGGACACAGAATCATACTTGGGGATCAATTGAAGGCTTTCCATAATTTCTCAATTCCTCCTCACCTTTTTGAATTTCAGCTCCCCAAAAAATGTAACTTACTGGGATGATGATTTGAAGTCAATGGGATTTATTATGAGGGATAAATTTAAAAAGGAGGGAAAATTTTTATGAATATAAAAAAGGATTGAAGTGGGATTCAAAATCCTAGTGGAATTGTGCAGCTGATGAATTCAAGGACTGTGACTTTTCTAAAACTTCATCTTCTAAAATCCTGTGTCTAATACTCTTTCTTGGCCCGTTTCTCTCCTCAGCCCACTCAGAAAGCTTCTGGAGGCAATTATTAAAATCTGGCTATCATATGTTATTGAGTCAAAAAGCCTCCTACCAACAAAAAACTGTGGAGGAAAACCAGGGAAAGAAGTTTCATATGACCTCCTCCACCTTAGCTCATGGTCAAAAAGCAAATTAAAAATATGAAGAATTGTTGGTGTTCTTTCCAGAGACATGAAAGGAATATTCCTATCATATATTGTCTGTCAAAAATTTAATTTATGAACCTCCTTCCTTGGAGGCATCCAACCTCTATACTCATCACTATTGGAGAACCATTTAATTACTTTTCAATTTTTTCAAGTATTCACTGGAACCTCTGTTCTAGCTATTATGGGTCTATTGGCTTTTTTTCCACTTATTTGGTGTCACTCAATGTTATTAGATTTTCTAATCTAGTGTTTTTTCTGCCTATATATCAGTCACAAATCAGGCTTTTTTTTATTCAATGTACTATGGTTCCACTTATTATTTTCGTACTTTTTTATTTTTGTTGTTGATTTTTGTGCATCATTTATTGGCTCTTTTGTAAAAAGTTTCACTCAGATCAACTATCGCAGCACTCAATTATTTGTTTTGGAACTCATTCATTGGGTGATTGCAACCTTGATTACTCCTAGTCTTTTGTCCATTTTTTAATGAAGATATTTAACTCACCATGGTCAAGTCATTATTTAACCTGCTGACTGCCCTGCCTCAGGCTTAGGCCACCATCTCTGTGCAGTACTTCTCAGAAAATTCACCCCTCAAAAGCTATCTATTCCGCTTAAAAGAAGTGGAATCCCCCCTTCTTCTCCCTGTGCTCACTCAATTCCCTAGATACTCCCAAGAATTTACTACTATTCTTCCTGGTGCATGATGCACAGAGAAAATCTCTTTTTGATACTTCCAAAAAGCACAAACTCCCCTTTACTACTTCAGCCTTATTATCCCCTTCCCCCATAACCCAAAATTTTTCTATTTTATTAATTAACTCAAATAGGTTTATTAACAATGTTCCTCTTTCCCAATAGTTCCATTATATAGTCACCATCTAATACCCTAATTTTTTACTACCTATTCTGTAATTTTCTATCTAAATTTGTGCTCTCTTCTTCCACCACAACACATTTTTGTTTTCCATGGTTTGCAAAAATTGTGCAACAGTTAAAAAATAATTGTTTTTTACACTTAAGACCCACCTAAAATCTATAAGTGCAAAAAATAATTGTTTTGTAACTTTGCGTAACCACTGCACCATTTCTGCACCCCAAGACAAAACAAACATTCATTGTAGTGTAATGCAAAACAAGTAGATGTACTTTGATTTATAACTCAACTATCAGACAGTAATAAATCAATATTTGACACCTCAATTACTCTCTTCCTTTTTTTGCTCATTGATTTTGTTTTCCACCATTTCATATCCATTACCAATAATAAAAAAAGATATTGATTTATACTGGCTATTAATTTTTAATATTTATACAACAAGTTTTGTTTAATTGTGATTAGAGGGAGGATATTTTAAAAGAAATTGACTAGATAAAAATTAACAATTGTCTGACTAAGCTTTAAAAATAGATCAGAAAACGTTTAAAAGGGAGTAATTGAAAGGATAGCAAAGAAAAAAAACAGTAATAAAAAGGAATGAATAGAAAGCTGCCTTTCAAGCTGAATAATATAGCTTAAGGAATAGAAGAATGTTGGAATTGATGGGTTTGATGATGGCCATGTGAATAGGAAAATAGAGGAGATGATACAAGGACCTTTTGCATGGTTAATGTCATTTTAGGCTGAAAATATGACTGAAACATTTTTTTCAGACAAAAATGAGCCTAAGCCCCCTCCTAACCTTAATTGAAAAAAAATTATTGTTTAACTGTTGCTCCACCGTTGCAACTCAGGGAAAAACAAACATATTTTGTAGTGGAACACTACAGCACTTATTTGTTTTTTCATTGGGCGCAAAAATTATGCAAAATTTGTGCAACAGTTATAAAACAATTGTTTTTTGCACTTAAGACCAACCTAAGACCTTTAAGTACCGAAAACAATTGTTTGATTACTGTTGTGTAATAGTTGCACCATTGTTGTGCCAAAAGATGAAACAAAAATTTATTGTAGTGTGTTAAGGTAGACAGTGTCTTGAAAAATAAAATAAAAGGAGGGCACTTGAAGGCAGTCTCACCGCATAATCTTGGTATCAGCAATCTGAAACGGTCCTAAACCTTTGGCTGTGTGTGAGGGGAGATTCCACATGATTGAACTTTCTTTCATGAGTGGTTTAACACATCCCTGTGCCAGTCTAAGAAACAACAATGATGGAGAACTAACTGTAATCCTAGATAAGATATGTATCCCTGGATTCTCCTTCAAAACTTCATTATCATAATCTTTTGAAGAACCTTTAATTCCACAAACATCAATAAATAGACCAGCATAATGCGGAATTTCATTTTGTAGAATCCAAGCCATATGAGCTTGATAAACAGAAGCCAAATTTTTTGCTCCTTGAGGTGATCTTGTTAATTGTAATCAACCAAGTGGAGTATAAAAAGTTGTGAGAGGCTTATAATTAGGATGTAACTCTCTTTAATCATATACCCCCATAATATCACCTAACCCATAACACAATCTTCCATAAAACGCCTTCACAAAACTCCTATGCACCAGGAGGAATTCCAGAATCTTTTATTTTAACCCTTTTTAATTCTCTAAGATAATGAACTGCCCTGAGCTTGCCATTTGGTTTCTTAATACAGAAAATTGGACTTGAATAACTGGAAGGAAACTTTTCATATAATCCTGTTTGAATTTTTTCTCTAATGGCTTCAATATAATCAACTTTTAAAGCTCCAGGAATTGGAGTTGGTTTTTTCTGCCATGGTTCATGACAGATAACAGGAATCTTGTAAGGCTCCCCATAAGAATGCTTTAACACACTCCTCTGATTTTGTACAAAAGTGATAGCCTTCTCCTTTTTTACCATCACATCCAACAACAACTTCTTTTCTTCACCTGATAACCATTCTTCAGGTTCAAAATTAAAAACACACAATCTCTCAAAAGTGATTCATGATATTTCAGGAAATTAAAGAAGATTCTTGAATAAAGAAACATCATATGGATCTCTTGATGAAATTGGCCTCTTCAAAGGTTGGTTCAATTCAGCTGGAAGTGTTTCATTAATTGATCTAACTCTATTAGCTGCCTTTTTACATTTTGCTTTGTTTACATTCACTTTGACATGAGGAATATGATCTCTTCTAGGTCCACCGTTATATAATTCATTATCAGAATTCTCTTCATTATCAAAATTAGAATCTAAATAAGTTGAAGTATAATATTTATTTCCAATAATATCATATTCACCCCGTTTTCTTTGGCTAAATTAACATCTAATTTTCCAACATCATTACTAACATTTTCCACCATAATTTTGCCAGTAAATAAAGAAGGCAGTTTAACCTCTAACTGGAGGACAAAAACAGAATTTTCACAATTTTTTTTTCTGTGAATTAATTATACTAAGATTTTTTTGTTAATTTTGATGAGATAATTGCATTTTATCATCTTTCTGGAGGCCATAAAATAATCTACCAGATATATCTTCTTAATTATCCAAATTTCCATTCAAATTTTTATCCAACACAATACATCCCATATTTTTCTTAAAAAAAATTTTAAATTTAATAGAATAAGGTGATAAGGATATTAAAAATATCGAAAATTCATTTACATAATGACATTTCAAAGATATATCAACAGAAAATAATTGAGAATACACTTGATTTATCTCCAAGTGAGCTTACCTATTGCAATCCAGGATCTCTTTTTGAGGAGAGATCGCAACATTAGAGCAATAATCCCTACCTACCCCAAATAATGGGGTTTCCAAAATCATTATTTTTAATAAATTCATTAGAAGCTGTCCTTTTTTTATCTGTCTCTTCTTGGTGCATACACAACACCGGCACATGGTAGTAATTCCTGGTCAAGTTTTCTATCCATCATCTCCTGGAGGTGCCAACCACATATGAAGCCTTCTAATATTATCACCAATAATCTCCAAACTAATACCCACACCAATCTGATATCCTATTCTTACTTTAAAATCCATCAAAAAAGGCCCCCTAAGAACTTTTTTGAAGCTCCTCTAGCCACATAAAAATTCAATCTACCAACAGATCAACAAACACATAACTTGACATGCTTTGCTGTTCCCATAAGCTTGGTTTCATTCCCACCAATGACTCTTAAAATCCACCAGTACCAGTTTTAATTGGAAAGCCTATTTAAGTAGCTTTCTTTAATGAACTTATATCTATTTGAGACCAATAATCTTTCAGGGCCTTTACCTCATTACTATTCAAGGTCAACATTAAATAACCCAGAGGATCAGAAATATGAGTTTCAACCTCCTCACCAAGTGTTTCCACATTTTCACCCATATATTTCATCTCACCTGCTGCTACCCATCCTTGTGTAAGATGCTACTTCTGATTTTCTGCAAGGGCTGGACTAATCTTATATAATTCTCTTAAGAATAAAGTAATATGAAGTTTATTCACTCTACTCAACACCACCTCCATAGCATTTTTTTACCAGCTAATACTGGCCTTATATATTGAACTTTATTTTTATTAGACTTGGCACTGGGAACCTCTTTAGGACACAAATTTCTATCTTCACCTCCCATCATAACATCTTCATTTTCAATAACCCTATCTCCATCGACTACTTCTTTCCCTAATCCATATGCATCACTTGTCCTTTTTACCCCTTACATAGGAGTTGAACCACTAAAACTTGGTCTGGGGAGAGATTCCAAGGGTACATCCTCCTAAGAATAAGATTCATCATCAACAGGCATAGGCTTACCAGTTAAATCCAACTTTCTAGTATTAGGAGCCCCCATATCTGCCATCCCCTTCATCATCCTTTAATTTTGTCTTTAAATTAAGGTTTCTTTTCCATCTTTTTAATCTCCACACTTCTTGGTTTAGCCCTTAACTGGATCTGAATAGTAATCTTTGTTTTTGTTTCAGCTGCACTCATAGAAGCATACAAATCATATTCACCTGCCATAAAGTTACCATCCACTCTAGAAACTGAACACAAATCCAGTACACCAATAAAAGTTAAAAATGTGGCCCTAATTACCTCCTTCTATTTTCCCTTATCAAATTTTTTACCTTCATTACCACCTTTAGCATCATCATATATATCTCCATTTAATTCTTCATACCTGGCCCTTTTTTTAGCCATCATATTTCTCCTAACCAAATTCAAAGAAGCTTTCCCATCACTCGGTTAAATGAAAGATCCATCAAGGAATTTATGAAAATTTTCATTCAATTTGACTCTACCATCTTGAAAGTCTTATTCAAATATAAACAATAACCATATCTGTGCCCCCTCCTCTTACAATAGGAGCACACTCTGGGCTCTCCATATCCCCCTCTAAAACCATTTCAACCATTACCATTGCCACTACTACCACCATTTCCATTTCCATTCACATAAAACCAGTTACAATTGTTATTAAAACCACAGCTCCTCCTCTCATAAGCCCTATTTTGATAAGAAGAAGAAGTAGGAGATGAAGCCATAGACATACTTTTGGCCTTTTGAGTTTCTCAAAAAAGTATTTTTAGCTTCTTTTTCAAGTCATCCAAAAGATAAGCCATTCTTTGTCCCCATTCCCCTAAACCTCAGCAGAAGGCTGACCCATTTGAGACTTCTTTTCTTCTTGAGCCTTTACCATAATATTGTTTATTTGCCAAAACTTTACTAACCTTGCTAACATATTAAGTGCATGATTCTTGATATTTGTCCAGAGCCCTAAGTTTTAAATACAATTGGATATTTTTAATTACCTCTTGAGCAGGCATCTTCTGTTCCCCATTTTTCAGATCCTTCATCTGGTTTTTCCTAGACATTTCCTTCAACACATCCATCCTAATATCCTACTAGAAGATGAACAGAATAGATTTTTGGCCTGATTCTTGTGGTCTATCTCCTCCACCAAAATTAAATATTTCATCACTTCATCAAACTGTCCTAGTAAATTTTTAAAGTCCACCATAATAGCAACACCATCTTTAGATTTCCAATCACTGACAATCTTGTTGAGTTACACCATAGTATACCTAACACCTCTTATATCAACCATTTATTTTGAAAGTTTAAACCAGTCCCGCTTGTTATAACCATTCATAGAAATAACCTCTTTCTCCACCTCTCTGTCCACAATAAAAGATCATATTAGCTTCACCATATCCAAATTAGAAGCCTCATCGACAGCAGCAGCAGCTTTATACCTGCTTAAATACCTTTTAAATTCTTCCTTACTGATCTTAGGCCAATCAGAAAATACCATCCTAACCAATATCATGACATGAAGAGCAGCACCAGCAACACCAGATCTAGAAACACAAGACATTCTTAAAGTAAAAGATAAAATGGTTAAAATAAAGTAAGTGTTTGTTTGACAAGAATATTAGAGGCTAAGAGAGTCCAAGTACCAAATTAGATCAATTGAAAGCTATAGAATTTTAACCCCACATTAAGCTCCACCAATGTAGAAAGACTCTTACAGTTGCCTTGCTTTAAGCAGAATCCAAGGGAGTTGGATAAACAGAAGAAAACCCTTTCCCTTGAAGTTAAATAAGATTTCACAATTTACTAATCTAAAAAGTCTACTTGATAGAGAAAAACCAGTTAACTGTCTAATAATAATAATTTTGAGAGGTAGAATTGATGTTCTTTTATTTTAGGCGAAGTAAATACAACAGTGAAGTTCTACTAGAAAAGTTATTTTAAATGATTGAAATATTTATATTTTTAAAAAGTTTATACTTTTGTGAACAAGTCTTATAATCAAGTCCCTGAATATGAGCTCTTTACAATGATAACCTATAAGTATATGTAAATGGCTTGTGGAATAACTTTATAAAATGTTATATAAAAGTGTTATATTTATAAGGGTATTACAAATTATAATTTTAGTGATGCAATATTGGTTTTTAAATGGTAAGATATTGTTTTATTTTAAGTTAGTATGATTGTTAGATGTCTAATCTAATTTCAAGTCTACAGATTTATATGCATAGTTAGTTCACATGCCATATTTTCCCTTCCCAGAGCATTCCAGAGCTTGTACAGACTTCCAGACTCAATTAGAACCCTAAAAACCTAATAAAAATTTAAGAAAGATTACAGATAATATAGCTACTTCTCCTCTACATTCTAAACTAATTTTCATAGTCCATGCAGCCCTATTCATATAATTAAAAACAAAAAAGTTAAGTTAATTATTAAAAATCAAAAATACTTTATAGAATTATTAAAAATAGAAAAAAAATAGTAAAACTTTCCCAAAAACTTCCTAATTTTCTTGAGACTCCTGAATTTAATTTACATGCACTTCTAAGACTATACTTGCATTTCTTGTCTGTCAAATATCTTTTTAATCTTGACACATAAAATTAATACTTTTCAACCACTTTTACACTCTTTCTTTCAAAATAAAATAAAATAATAATAATATACACCATGCAATATGTAGGGAGGAATTTCTAGTAATTCAGCAACCTTGAACCCTAACTTATATATAATTGAGCACACATTGAGGAAGTGAGGAAACAGTCATGAAGAAATAGTGAATGTACGTGGAAAACACCTTGAAACTAATTTGAACCTTCATTGAACCACATTTGATTAATAGTTCAAAAAATATTCATACTTGAATTAGAGGATTTGTTGAAGGGATAAAAAATAAATGAGCCCCAATATCAATCTAGTCTTGTGGCTTCATAAGCTTTTGAAAAATTGTAAAATTTTTATCATTTTTTAAATCTAATGAAACTCTCAGATACTTTGAATTATTAGAGATTTCACAAAAATTTATAGGTTATTCAATGTATGAACATATAGATAATACATCCAATATTCTAATAGATTATTCATTAAGAAATATTTATTGAATTTCTATATTTCATTAAATTTTTATCAGTAAAAAATTGAGAAATAAATGCCTTTTCTCATTATATCAATCAATATTATTATTTATTTATCCATTTTCAAAAAATTTGTGGAAGTTGAAACACTCTTTGAAATAATTTAACGTTATATTTAGTCAATAGAACAATTTTTATGATTGATTTACATCTCATATTTATATAAGTTAAAACAGGAAATGGGCACAATTCTATTAAAAATATAACTTATCATGATCTTCATTATATCAAAAGAATAAAAAATCTAATTTATATGAGAATAAAATCTATGTTTAATAAATATTGAGAAATATTTTTGAGTTTTTTTTGGAATGTTTCATGCCATTATGATTTCAAAGTCTCAAAATGTATTATATATTTTTTGTGCTTACATTGTTTCAAAATGTTCCTTACAAGTACTTTCCTCCCTCAAGCTTCAAATCTCATTATTCTCCCATCTAAAATTTTCTTGCTCTTACATTTTATTTAGGTCTACTAAGAACTGTCCCATCCCAAACCCTTATTCCCCCTTCTCCACCACTAATCATCCCATTACACCCCTCCTCACTTATTTTTCTCCCCTTAAAACCCTATTTATTCCCCTCTTCATCAATTTCCACCCCAAATTTCTTGATATCACTTCTTTTTCTCCCCTTCTAACCCCTTTTACTCTATAGGCCAAAAAGGGGGTGATTTGAAAAGCCATAGGGGTTGGATGAAAATTAAAAGTGTGGATTGGGGTGGGGTGGGGAATGTCTGGGATGAAAAGTGAAAAAATGAGGTTGAAAGCAAAAGCATTTAAGTTAGTTATAAAAGGAGTGGGGTGGATTTGAGGCAAAAAGAGATAGGGTAAGGTTGAAAGGGGTGTGGTAGGGTAGGGAGAGGCAAGAAAGGAGTGGTGAGGGATGAGGATGGTAGAAAAAGTGGTGGTGTTGTGCTAAAAGTGAAAATAGAGTGGAGGGGAATGGTGAGGAGGACTTAAACTTGGATTTTAAAGCTTAGAGGGTGTAGAAAATGTATCAGGAGGCCAATAAAAGGGTGGGGGTGGTAATAGAATTAACAGAAATAACAAGGTAGAAAAAGTTGTGTGGAATGATTGAGAGGTTTTCAATTGAGGTAGAAAAAAATGGAGAGTGTACTCTATTCTTTGGGAGAACATCAGAGTCCATCCCCTCAATTTACAGCTCTATTCTGCCAATATGAAAAATGATTGATAATTATCTTTTATTGATATTTTTGAACTTAAACCTATAGTTTATACATATTTATTTAATATTTTTATTTACAATGCACTTTAAAAGTAATAAATTAATATAATAAAATAATTGGTAACAAAATAATATTTTGCTTTTTTACACAAGAATTGACAGTATGCTTCTGATAAGCATAAAAGAAATAAACAAATAAAATAATAGGAAAATAGGAGCAAAAAGTTTAAAACAAAAACAAAAAATTTAAAGAAATTTTAAACAATTTAACTTGGGTATTTTAAGATTTTATTGTATTTATTTTTGAATATAATAGAAAATTATGTTGTTTAGATTAAAAATATCTTTCAATTAAATTAAATAATTCAAGTAAAGTTTAAAGAAATGATCTATCTACATATATAACCATTTAGCTTCATTTCTTGTTTTGTGATTACTATATATAACTGGATAATTGACTGTAATACACTACGCAATATAGGGGGTGGACTTGCTAGCAAGTCCTCAACCTGAACTCAGATGGAACTCAGATGGAACTCAGACTGAACTCATACTGAACCCATACTGAACTCTACTTGAACACCCACCTAAAACAGTTCTGCTGAGTGGTGTTCATCCCTGATTTTATGGTTCCTTTATCAATAGCTCAATGTGTGTTCAATCTATGGTGAGTTTGGGTCCAAGGTTGCGGACTTGCTAGCAAGTCCGCCCCCCATATTGTGTGGTGATAGCTGCAAATTTAAGAAACTTTAAAAATTTATCTGCCTTAATATATTTACTATAATATATTCAGTAACAGAAAAAAATTTGAATCCTTTCTTTTACTAGTTTTTTTCATTGCATTGACTATATACGTTTTCAAAAAAATATTTATCATGTTTTTGGTGGAACTTAGATTGAACTCTCAATGAAATTCTTTTTCCAAGTGTTTTTCAAGCTAATTTAAGCCATGAAAAAATTTATACTTTTTTAGAATTTTTATTAAGTATTTTTAAGTATAAAAATAATTATATTTTTATATCAAAATATTTTTATTAAATACTTTGAAGTTGTGAAAATAAGTACAAATTAAGAATCATTTTGATAAAATATCATATTAAAAATAGTTTTAAGTTGATCATATATTATCATAATATGAGCTCTTTCCATATGGCAGATTAAGAAAATAACTTAAAATTAATTTTATACAACTATATTATATTAAAAAGGCATCAGCTCTTTTACTTAGATTTGAAGTACTTCAAAAAAAAATTTCTTTAGGTACCCATCATATAGAGTCTTCAGAGCATCTTTTTAATTTTTTAGACTTATATTTGAAATTTTAAGGGAAGCCTCACAGGATAAAATTGGTGTTTTTGTAAAAAATATATATATATATATATCTTTTAAATCAATATATATTTCTATAAAAAGTCAAATTTTAATAATTATTTTCTGTTTTAAATATTTGATGAAGATTTGAGATAATGCTATTTAAATTTAGTCTTATAAAAATATTCTCATTCCAGTATTGCTTTGTGATAAGGCCAATTTCAAGAAGATTTATAAATTCTTCTGTTTAAATAAAATATCAAAGGGATTTTTTTCATACACTTAGAAATTGAATAGAAACATCATATAAGATCTACCAATCAGCATGAATATCATTACTCCAATTAATCATTGATAAATCCTGAACCCATATATTTAATTTTAGAATTGTGTGTATATGTTCAGTTGTGAATTACTCCTATCAAAACTTTTATTCTAAAGACTAAAAAAGTGTACCTGAAAAATTTCAATTAATTTACTTTTCAGCACCACAGAATTGAAATTTAATTTCTATTTATTTTAAATGTGGAATAATATTATTTATCATCAAAATATGTTTGCCTTTACATCTGCTTTGCTACATGAGAATAATCTAAAGTACCTATTAGGGGGTGTCAGTTCTGGCAAATCTGCACTTAACTTAAGTGCGGATTTCAAACCAGATCAGCACTTACAAATCAGCACTTAAATTTTGCAAAAAAGTCACTTATTTCAAAAAAGGGTGTCAGTTATGACCTCAAATCAGCACTTTTTTCCCGTTTTTTTTCACAACCACATTTTGGCCACAAAACATCCCTTCCTTTCTTACCCCATCCCTGTCACATGTGACACACTGACCTTCCTCGCTACCTACCCATCAATCCTCGGCACACACCCCTTCCTGATATTTTCAATATTTTGACCAGGCATGTTTACATTCTTTTTTACTTATTTCTTCTACTTCTTAATCTTTTTTCTATGGGTGTCAGTTCTGACCTCAAATCAGCACTTTTTTCATGATTTTTTTTTTAAAACCACATGTTGGCCACATCATCCCTTTCTTTCCCATACCATTTTGTACTCTCCAAATGTCCTCTTTGTGTACTTCATTCACTTTGGTTGGTATTTTGGTTTGTTGCATATTCATTTTTTTGGAATTTACGGTGAAAATTTTTTTTTGGATGGCTCATTGGTTTTCTTTCACCAGCTCAACATGAAATTGCATATTTTCAGAAATTGGATATTTTGTCAGTGATTTTTTTTTTCATTCATCCCTCATATCCTTTTCCTATTCTCCTCCAACATCCCTCAAACAATTTGGTTTCATTCATTTTGTCATCTCATCTCTCAAGGTAAGTCACTTTATTCTTTTTTTTTGATTTTTTGATTACTAATTATAATTTTTTTTGTTTTTTTCTGTTTATTTTAATTTTTTTATCTAAATTTTTTTTGTAAGTGGTTATTTTGGATTTCAATGGTATAATTAACCTTTTTTTTCTCTCCCTCTTTACTTTCTTTTTTAGCTCCATCACCCTACTCTTCATCCCTCCTTGGCATGGTCATTATCCCCCCTTTCCCTTATTTCACTTTTTTTTGGCTCCATTTCATTGAAACACATACATTGCACATACTTTATGCATTTCACTTACTCCATATTCAATTTCTCCACAATTCCAACATCAATCTTTCTCACTCTATTTTTCCTACTTTTCAATCAAGGTAAGTTTCATCTCCTTTTTTTCATGCCTATATGATATCTCATTCCTTTTATGAAAACTTCATACTTAAATATATGTATGACTCTTATCTGGATAACAGTGAACTTATAAAACTCCTTTTGATCTCATCTTCATTACCACTTTTCAAGTTTTTGTAAAATTTTGAAAATCAGACTCGGAATTAGGGTTAGGTTTATTCAAATCTAATGTTCTTTTTACTGAAGATTCTCCTGAAGGCTACCTTTCATTTCCCACAAACAGATTTGAATTTGATTAAGTGGTTGCTGAGATATTGACCGTTAAAGTTGAGCCTTTTTTTCCCAATTTAAATTTTTATTTCATTTTTTTATGTAACAAATTAGGGTTAGTTTTATTTAAATCACATTTCCTTTAACTGAAGATTCTACTAAAGCATATCTTTCATTTCCCACAAACAGGTTTGAATTAGGTTCAGTGATTGCTGAGATTTTGACCTTTGAAGTTGAGCCTTTTTTCCAAATTTCACTTGTCTTATTTCACATTTTTATATTGCATATTTAGAGGATAAGGATTCTGAAACTCTTATATGATTATTATCTAGGCATTTCAATTATATAGGCATATATTTGTTGCTCAAGAATATCACTAAAGCTCAAAAAGATGAAGATTTTTGCTTATGGGACACTCTACCTTCCTTTAACTCTTTTCTTGCTCTTAGACTCAAAAAGCACTGTAATAAAGCATTTGAAAAAAATCATGAACTTGCAACCAAAGTTGGAATACCGATTTGGTGTGACTCCGAATGGGAATATATCAGCCACGAATATCTTTTATTTTCTAATGTTATTATCACTCATTCTGGATTTCACAATAAAATTCACACCAATACCAAGGACACCAATTTTCTTACTTTTGGTATATTCTCATATATCAAACCGATTACTGGCCAACCAATACCATCTCCAGCTAAAATCAAATGACATGGTTTATATTTTCCAGACCACCGGTGCATCATTGATTTTGGTTTGGGAAATGGTATCATCGAAACTATTTGGAATTCTTCTAAGGATAATCATCAAACGACCAAAGCTCCTCCTGGTTTGGAATCCTGTCAAGATTTAACACATTTTGGTTGCTCATTTCAAATCAGTCATAAGTTGATTCAAAGAATCAATAAGGTAATGAAAGAAGGTAAAGTTAATCGATTTAAAAAAACTTTATTTAGATCCAAAAAGTATTGGGGTTAGAGTTGTCATCGAAAATTTTATATTTTTTCGTAAATTTTTAATAAAAATTTTTTATGTATCAATTTCCTCAACTAAAGTAATGGGCCCACGACCTTGTGTTGTATAAATGGTAATCATGATAACATTTATTTGTTTCATGGGGTTCCTCTAGCCTATACCTGTGGAAAGTCCCAAACTTTTGTTTCTAGATTTGATCTGCATTTTGGCTTGAGGGATTGTCATTACTTTAAACTAGGGAAAGTGATATATATTAGATATTTATTTAATAATTTACGTAATTATATTAAATTTAGATGACTTCCACCACTTACTTCAATAAAATGCAGGGGGGGTATTGCCAAATTTTTAAATCTGACATGTGAAATTGATGACTTAGAAAAATTTTGGTGATATCCACCCCTTGCTTCAATAAAATGTAGGGGAGAGTATTGCCAATTTTTTAAAACAGATATAGAATTTTTTTGACTTGTAAATATTTTGGTGAAAATTTTTGACGATGTGGTAGCCTAAAGTTTAGTATGGCACCTGAGTACTTAAATGGAGTTATTACGGCGTGCAAGATTGGCGTTATTTTTTTAAAAGGGTTTTATTTAATTTATTTGAGTTTTAAATATGAAGAAATTGGTCAAGAGCAAATGCCTACGCGAAAACAATTTATTTTACAGAGAAAACTTATTTTTACGGTCTGAAGAGTTTATAAGTATCAAGTCGAGTCACTCAAGAACCTTGGGAAATTTTCCCAGAATTTTTACTATTTTTCTTATAATTTTAAATGAATTTTAAAGTTTTTTAGAAAATACTTAACTTTGATGAATTTTCACAGGATGATTAGAGCTGCGCAGACTACAAAAAGTAGTTTGGAATGTAGAGAGGAAGTGGCTCTATTATGTGTAATTTTTCTAGATTTTTTATTATAGTTTTAAAGGTTCTAATTGAGTCCGGACGTACTCCGCTTGGGCTCTGCTTTGACTCCGTACAGACTCCGTTCGGACTCCGTACGAGCTCCATACGGGCTCCGGATTGACTCTGGGTGAGCTCTGGAGGGGAAAACTTAGGCACGTGACTAGGAATACTGAAGAGCCTCTCAAACTCAAAATTGAGGGGGGGGGATACAACATACAGCTTAATCTTTAACCACCACGGTCTCATTTTTTTATTACTCAACAAGTTAAATAAAATTGTAATACCCTTATAACTTTATATTTTATATATAACATTTTAGAAATACTACTCAACAATTTAAATCACACTTCATACAGGGTATCTTTAGAAAGGTCTTCATCACTGGGACTTGATTATTGCTGTCTCATAAAAACTCAAATTATTATAAAAACATAAAAGTCAATCTTTACAGATCTTTCACTGGTACACCTTAATTGTTGTATTCAGTATTTCTTTCTCAACAGCCACTTTCTTTAAATCTCAATAAGCGTTAAATATTTTAGAGTTTCATTATTTTTATCAAACAGATCCAAGTAGACTGGTTAGCTTAGTGATTTAGAATTCCCATTTTGTTATTTTTCTTGGAAGGACGGGGTTTTCGGCTAAAGCCACATATCTCCTCCGGATTCTGCTTACAGCAAGGCGACTGTAAGATTTTACCTTACCATAGTTGGCGCCCAATGTGGGGTTTGATTTCTCTAGCTTTCTTTAAAGACTTACTTGGATCAAGAATGTTCTTAGCCTGCAAGAGGCATATTTTCTGGAACTCTAATTGGATTTTTGTTATTGGCCTGCAAGAGGCTTGTTATTTTATCGATTGTTAACGCTTTTCATTACTTATTGGGATGTCTTCTTCTGCTGTTGATTCTGGATCTTCTAACCCTCTTATTCCCTCAGTTAGAATTGTTTCTTGGGATGGCCCAAAGTTTGATGGGGAGGAGGTTAAATGGTTCATTAGCAGGTATGAAGCTGCTGCTGCTGTTGATGGTGCTTCTCATGTGGATATGGTGAAGCAAGTTAGATTTTTTATTGCTGATAGGGAGGTGGAAAAAGAGGTTATTACTATGCAGGCATTTAAGGACAAGGATTGGGTTAAGCTTTCTAAAGCTATGGTTGATATATGGGGTGTTAGGTTTACTATGATGGACCTCAATAAAATTGTTGGAGACTGGCAAGCAAAAGGTGGATTTTCTTCTATGGCTGACTTCAAAAAGCTCTGTGTTCAGTTTGATGAAGTGGTGGAATATCTCATACTGGTGGATGAGTTAGTGCATGAGAATCAAGCAAAAGATTTGTTTTGGACAGCATGAAGCAGGGATATTCGAATGGACGTCTTGAAGGATCTTTCAAGAAAAGATTTGATGAAGGAACTGCCTAATGGTGAGCAGAAACTGCAGGCTCTGGAGGTTATCAAAGAGAACATTCAAGCCCATCTAAAGCTATTAGCGTTGGACAAATATCAAGAGTCATGCACTCAATATGTTAGCAAGGTCAGCAAAGTTTTGGCCAAAAACAACGATATTATGGTCAAAGCCCAGGAGGCCAAGAAGGCACAAATGGGATTACTTGCTGCTAAAGTTGAGGGCAATGTAGATAATAAGATGGTCGATCACTTGGCCGATTTAACGAAACAATTAAAAATATTTGTTCAAGAAACCCAGAAGGCTAACAAGGCCCCAATCTCTTCTTCGTTGACGTCTACTTCTTATCAGTCCAGAGGTTATGAACGTCAAAATTATAATGGCAATGATAATGGTAACCGCTTCCCAGGCAATGGGAGAAATTGTGGGAATGGTGGTAGTAATGGATATAGAGGTGGCTACAATGAGCCAAAGGTTTGCTCCTATTGTAATAGGAGGGGGCACAGAGCAACAGTTTGTTTTGCTCTTGATAAGGATATGGATGCTGGGCGAGTTTTATTTGATGGTAAAGTTTATAAATTTCCTGACGGTTTGTTCATCAAGCCCAGTGATGGACAGTCTCCTTCTGATTTGGTCAGAAGAAGTTTAACGGCTGAAAGGAGAGCCAGATTTGAAGAGGTGACGGATGAAGATGTTAATGCCAAGGGTGGAAAAAATGGTAATGGTAATGGTGGTAAAGCTGACAAGGGCAAGGAGAAAGAGGTCAGTAAAGCCACATTTTCTACTTATTTTGGAGGATTAGAGCTGGCGACGGTTGCCCAGGTGGAGGGTAGCTGTATGGCCGGCAAATACGATGTTAATGCTGCTAGAAGAGCAGCTGCTACTAAGGGGAAGAGTAGCATTCAGAGACAATTGAGGGCTAATCCTGGCAAGGCCAATAACAAAGTAAACCCTTACTCTAAGGACAAAAATTCTAGTGCTCAAACTGCCGCCAACAAATTGAACCCTTACTCTAAGGACGAATTATATAAAATGCAGAAGGGGATTGCTGATATGGGGCCCCCTAGTTATGGAAAGTTTGATTTAAATGGTGAGCCTATGCCAGAGGATGGTTCGGATTCTGAGGAGGACGTACCGTCGGCGTCTCTACCCAGACCAAGTTTTAGCGGTCCCATCCCAATGGAGGGTGTAAGAAGAACCAGCAATGGATCAGGATTAGTGCAAGAAGCTGGTGACGGAGTTAGGGTTATAGAAAGTGAAGATGTTATAATGGGGGGTGAAGATGGCTCGGTTGGACCTCAAGAGGTACCCAGGGCCAAGGTTGTTAAATCAAAGGTCCAGTATGAGCGGCCAGTAGTTTCTGGTCAAGCTAATGCGATGGACAAAGTTTTGAATAGCGTGAATCAACTGCAGCTTCCCTTATCTTTGGGGGAGTTATTTACGATTAGTCCAGCGCTTTCTGAAAAGCAAAAGAAGTATTTGACGAGGCGTCGGGTTTCCACTGAAGAGGTGGAATATATTTGTGAAAATGTTGAAAAGTTTGGGGAAGATGTAGATAAGCATTTTTCCGCTCCCCTGGGTTACCTGGTGGTAACTCTTAACGGTAAAGAAGTAAAGGCCTTGGTCGATTCAGGGTCTCAAATTAATTTAATTTCATTGGAGCAAGCGACGAGTATAGGATTTCCAATTAAAAGTGGAACTGGGGGAAACCTCAGAGGCATTTGAGGGCATGCAACAGAGCTGATGGGCACAGCTGAGCATGTCAGGTTAGGAATTGGTGGATCTGTTGGTAAGGTTCACTTTTATGTGGCCAGAGGAGCAGTCAAAACTGTTCTTGGAGGTCCTTTTTTGATGGATTTTGAGGCCAGGATAGGGTATCAAGCTGGCATGGGGATTAGTTTGGAGATCACTGGTGAAGATATGCGGAGGTTACATATGCGGTTAGCACCTCCTGGAGATGAAGGTTGGAAAACACGGCCAGGGATTACTACTCTGTGCCAGTGTTGTGTTTGCACCAAGAAGTGGCGTATAAAACGGACGGCTTCTGGTGAATTATATTTGTTGGAAAGGGTTGAAAGCCCTCATTTTTTTGGGGTAGCAGGGGCTGATCACTCTAATGTTGTAATCTCTCCTCAGGATGAGATCCTGGATTGCAATAGGTCAGCTCACTTGGAGATAATACAAGTGGATTCTCAATTATTTTCTGTTAATATTACTTTGAAGTGCAAATACGTTATGGACTTTTCTATATGTTTATTGGATTTACCCTGTTTTTCTATTAAATTTAAAAATGGTGAAAAAGGCAAAATGGGCCAAATTAGGTTGGATAAAAATTGGAAGGGTATGTTTTATGACCTCCAGCAAGAGGGTAAACTGCAAATATCACATCAAAACTCGATTAAAAATCTCAGTATAAGTAAAACACAAAAAAATAATTTATCTGAAAATGTTATTCCGGACCTCCAGCAAGAGGGTAAACTGCAAAAATCACATCAAAATCCAATAAAAAATCTTGGTATAATTAAAACACAAAAAAATAATTTTTGTGAAAATTCAATTCCGGACCTCCAGCAAGAGTTTAAACTGCCAACTTTCTTTACGGGTGATTTACTGTTGGATAAGGGAAGCAAAGACGTTGGAAAATCTGTTTATAAATTAGACGAGGGAAAGGAGAAAAGGGTAAAATTTAAAAATGAAATAAAATATTTTTCTAATTTTTCTTATTCCGATTCTGGCAATGAAGAAAATTCATTTGATGAAATTTTTAATGGCGATACAAAAGTAAAAGTTTTACCTCAAGTTTATTTAGATGTGGACGCAGCCAAATATAAGAAAGTAGCAAATAAATTTCGACCTATTAATGAACCGCTACCTGCTGAATTAAATCCACCCTTGAGAAGACCAAGGTTATCAAGAGATCCTTATGAAAGTCCCTTGGTAAAGAATCCGCCTGAATTTTCTGAGACGTCAAGAATCACTTTTGAGAGACTGGGTGTTGTTAATTTTGGACCTGATGGTTGGTTGTCTGGAGAAGAGAAGAAGTTGTTGTTGGATGTGATGGTCAAGCGAGAGAAGGCCATTGCTTTTGTAGAAGAGGAGAGGGGTGTGTTGAATCATTCCTATGGGGAGCCTTACAAGATTCCTGTGGTATGTCATGAACCGTGGCAGCAGAAACCGGTTCCTATTTTGGCTGCATTAAAAGAAGCCTATATTGGAGTTGTCAGAGAACGGATACGCACTGGACTGTATGAGCAATCAACCTCAAGTTATTCTAGTCCGGTATTTTTTATCAAGAAACCAAATGGAAAGCTTAGAGTTGTTCATGATCTTAGGGAATTAAATAGGGTTACAATAAAGGATGCTGGGATACCGCCTAGTGCTTAGGAGTTTGTTGAAGCATTTGCAGGGAGATTGTGTTATGGTTTGGGAGATATTATGGGTGGATATGATGAGAGAGAGTTACATCCGGACTCAAGGCCTGTCACTACATTTGATATGCCACTAGGAAGTTTACAGTTAACAAGATTACCTCAAGGAGCAACAAATTCGGTTGCAGTTTATCAAGCTCAGATGGCTTGGATCCTTCAAGACAAAATTTCACAATATGCTGGAATCTTTATAGATGATAGAGGAATTAAGGGACCAACAACCGACTATGATAACCAGGTGTTGGAAGAGAATCCCGGGATACGCAAATTCATTTGGGAGTTTGCAATTACATTAGAAAGAATCTTGTTTCGAATTGAAGAGGCTGGATTAACTATTTCAGGTTCAAAATTTTCATGTTGTGTGCCAGCCTTAGAAATATTAGGCCATGTGGTATGTAGAGAGGTTAGGATTATGTCCAAGAAGAAAGTTAACAAAATTCAGTCCTGGCCAAGACCCAAGAATACGACCAAAGTTAGAGGGTTTTTAGGCGTTTGCGTATATGTTAGAATGTTTATCAAGGAATTTTCTTCATTGGCAGCTCCATTGAGATGGTTAACAAGAAAGGATGAAGAGTGTGAGAAGGCGTTTGTGAATTTGGAGGAGGTTTTAGGGAATGATTTAGTCCTGCACAAGTTGGATTATGGAAAAGATGCTGGCAGAATTTATATAGCAGTTGATTCAAGTCAGGTTGCAGCTGGGGAGGTTTTGTCTCAGATGGATAAAGCTGGTTACATCAGGCCAGTTAGGTATGAATCTGTAGTATTTACTGAGGTCGAATCAAGATATTCTCAACCAAAAATGGAATTATGTGGTGTGGAAAAAATACTGAAGAAACTTCAGCATATTTTGTGGGGGCGACATTTTGAGTTGCAAGTGGATGCGAAATCGTTAATCCAGATGATTAATTCCCCAAGTTTACCGAATGCACCCATGACGAGATGGGTAGCTTTTATTCAACATTTTTTTTTGATTTAGTTCATAAGCCTGGCAAGACTTTTACTATACCAGATGGTTTATCAAGGAGACCACCCACTGAAGAAGATTCAGACTCAGAAGAGTTCGATGAAGATATACCTATTATCAAAGCCAGCACTAAAGGAGCTGAAGACTTTCCATACCTCCCCCATGAGGTTAAACTGGCAGGATTATTGTGTTTAGATTATGGTGATGATGGCCTCCACCAAGAGGATAAACTGGAAAATAGTTTTTATGTTAATAAAGGTGTTGAAAAAGGTGTAGATAAATTTGGTAGAAAGGAGGTAGAAGAAGATGTGGTGTATGTAGAGGAAGATGGATTGGTAGTGTGGGATAGTAGTAAATTAAGGAATGGTGTATATGTTCTAGAATTAGAGAATTTAAATAAAAAGGCGGATAAAGAGAAAGAGGTATTTTCAAATACGGTTTACGAAAGATCCAAAGGTTCAGAAGAAAAACGTCGACATAGCTCAATTAAAGATTTATTCAGAGGTCAACGATTATTGGCTCATTCATGTGCAGGTGATATTGGTGATAGAGAAGTCCCTATTGATGTTATATTAATCAATTTTCAAGATGAAGTCTGGGGTCAGACTGGTTTTTATTTTTTGTTAGTCAAATATTTGTTGACTTTAGAGAGGCCAGAAGATTGTGAAGACGATGAATGGGTGGCTATCAAGAGGAAGTCATCTACATTTTACCTATCTGGTCGAAGTTTAATGAGGAGAAGGTATCCAAATCCTCAAGTAGTTATAACTCAACAGAAGGGGCAAAAATTAGTTTTGAAATCACTGCATGAAGATCTCGGGCATAGAGGCGTTGGAGAAACGTTTAGAAGAATTTCTGATCAATTTTGGTGGCCTGGTATGAAGATGGCTGTTAAACAGTGGGTTCAGTCATGCAAAGAATGTCAAAGACAAAGTTATTTAAGGCCAAAAGAACCTGGACGCGCGACCGGTGAATATACGCTCTTTGGGAGAGTTAGTTTAGATGCCATTCATATAAAAGAGGGACGGTATAAATATTTAATTGTGGCCAGAGATGATTTATCTGGTTGGGTAGAGGCAGCGCCTCTTATTAATTTAACTGCCAAAAATGTGGCAGAATTTTTTTTGAATAATTGGGTATATAGGTATGGGGTGATGAAGTTGGTAACGGTAGATGGAGGTCCTGAATTTGGGACAGAGTTTAAAGAGGCCGTATTGAAAGTTGGATCAAAGGTTAGGGTAGCAACCCCATATTATCCTGAAGCTGAAGGCATGGTTGAGACAGGGCATCAAGTTATTAAGGATGTTTTAGTTAAAATGTGTGGGACAAGTGCCGAAAAGTGGAGGCACTATTTACCTTTAGTTTTATTTGCTGATCAAATCACTGCCAAAAGGACGACCGGATTTTCACCTTATGAACTTGTTTTTGGAAAGAAAGCAGCTTTACCGGTTGATTTAGAAGCTGAATCATATCTTGGAGTTGACTGGGACACGGTCAAAACTACTGAAGAATTATTGTGTGCAAGAATGATGCAGCTAGAAAAGAAAGAAGAATATTTAGAAAAGGCATATTCGCGGATGATGAAGATCCAAAATCAATCAGTCAGATATTGGGATGAGCGGTTGGCACATCGATTAAGGAAACCTTTGAACCCAGGTGATATGGTCCTGGTGTATAATAGAAGTCTAGAGAGTCAATGGGGAAAGATGTTTGCAGATAGGTGGAATGGACCGTATAAAATCAAGGAGCAAGTTTCAGGCGGTTCATATATGTTAGAAGAGTTGAATGGAGTAGTATTGAAGAAGAGGGTAGCGGCGGATCAAGTGAAACGGTTCTATCCTAGAGGCACCAGGAGTGCCGAAGTCTCCCTCCGCAATGAGGATAAACTATGATGTTTATAAAAATCTTATCAACCTCCGCAATGAGGATAAACTATAATATCAACAAAATTTTATGGATTCCTCCGCAATGAGGATAAATTATAATATCAACAAAATTTTATGAATACCTCCGTAATGAGGATAAAATATAATATTGACGAAATTTTATGGATTCCTCTGCAACGAGGATAAACTATGATGTTTTTTTTTTAATCTTATTGAGCTCCGGAACGAGGATAAACTATCTTCTTTTTATCAAAATATTTTACTGTCGTTACACTGCATATGGGCAACAAAACTGTGATGAAACTTAGCGAAATGCAAGAAAACCTTCTTTGAAATTTTCAAAATTTAAAATTCTTAAAATATGGGTGAAGATAGTGTTGGAAAATTTTAAAGATTTATTGGAAGAAGTGTTCACAGGGGAACCTTCTTAATTTAATATTGGCAAGTGTGGGGGTGATTGATGGGCTGGCTGCTCTATACACAATTACCCCATAATGTTTGTTTCCAAAATTTTCCCTGTTTCTAGTTGAATCCTGGCTTTGTCTTTTAAGTATAGGAAGTCCACTAAGACTATAAACTGGAACGAATCAAGAGACACCACTCTCAACACCAGATTCAAGATTCTTTTTATTTTATTTTGTTTTTGATTTTTTTACGTTAGATTGTGATTTATTTTCTTTAATATATATTATGAATTATTGTAAAGGTGATGCTCACTGGTGGTCTCTAATCATTTTTATAAATTGGAGGGAGCCCACCCAGTGATCATCATTATAAAATTATCTTCTAAAAACTTTCATTTATTTTCTTTTCTTTTAAATTTCTCAAATTGTGTAACCACATCAAGTTGCACTTGGATGTGGGTATGATGTCGAGGGTACGGCTCATCAAATGGCCGGGGGGCATCTTTTAAAATTTTAATTTTGATAATTCTTTTTTATTACTTTTTTATCTTTCTTTAAAATTAAATTTTAACTTTTATTTCAAAACTATCTTTTCTAAAATCTTTTGTTTTAAATTAAAATTAAAAATAAAAATAAAAATAAAGTAAAATAAAAATAAAAAAATAAAATAAAGATAAAATAAATAAATAAAATAAATAAATAAAATAAAAAAATAAAAAATAAAAAATAAATAAAAAAATATAATAATAATAATAAAATAAATAAATAAATAAATAATAAAAAATAAAATAAAATAAAATAATAATAAAAAATAAAAATTAATTAATTAAATCAAAATTATTATTATATTTCTTAGTTTTATTTTTCAGTCTTCATTCTTTTTAGTTTATCCATTTAGTTTAGACAGGAAACAGGGTCTAGGGGAACTCAATACCTATGGGATTTTACTTCAAGACAGCTGTTAGTCCTCCAAGACTTTAAACTGGCTACTGTTCAAGACATTCTTTAAGGTTTTTTACACGTATTTTGGATCTGTTAGTCCTCCAAGACTTTAAACTGGCTACTGTTCAAGACTTTCCTTAAGGGTTTTATACAAATTTTGGAGCCGTTAGTCCTCCAAGACTTTAAACTGGCTAAATTTTAAGACTGTCATTAAAGATTTTATATTGGAGCTGTTAGTCCTTCAAGACTTTAAACTGAATTTCAAGGATGTTCAAGATTTTATGGATATTTTTGGAGACATTTTTTTATTTATTTTATCAATCAAATGTTAGGTCCACCAAGACCTTAAACTGGAGTGTTATCAAATGTTAGGTCCACCAAGACCCTAAACTGGACTATTATCAAGTTGTTGGGTACACCATGACCTTAAACTGGATTTCTTATCAATCAAATGTTTGGTCCACCTTGACTTTAAACTGGTAGTTCATTCATTGTTTAGTCCACTATGACTTTAAACTGAAAAATTAATATCTGCAGGATAATTCAACATTCATTGGTCCACCAAGACCATAAACTGGAATTATTGTCAATCAAATGTTTGTTCCACTATGACATTAAACTGGATTATCAAGTTTATTCAATCTAAGGTCAAGCCTAGGCCTTACTTAGGAATATTTCAAGTTATTTATGCATTTAAATGATCTTTGGTCCACCAAGACCAAAAACTGGCAATTGATTATATGTTTGGTCCACCAAGACTTTAAACTGGAATGTCAATCTTGTTTGGATAACTCAATTCAATCTTTTAATTTATCACTTTCCACTAAGACTTTAAACTGGTTATTCAATCATTTCTGGAATTGGGTACTGATAAGCTTTAGGAAGTTAAAATTTTAGGAGGTGATGATGCTAAGGAAAGCATAATGGTTAATTAGGTGAAATTTGTGGCGCTTTAACATGGTCTAAAGTTAATATTATTATTGGAAGCCTGGCAAAAGTATTTTATGGGTTTGCTGTATAGCAAAGTTTGAAAATTGTGATGAAGGAATCAGAAGTTAGGATGGTAGTTGGATTTTAGGGAATGATTTTTTTTTAGTGCCTCATTGTTAGGCCATTTTTGGTGTGAAGCTTGGAGGACCTTATGGCGAGATTGGAATCATAGAATTTGGCTCAGTGGGGGGCCCTATGAGGTTGGAATCAGGAGTATTCGGCTCATAGGAAGATCCACTCTCTCAATGCTGTGACAAGAAGGAAGACTGGTATATGGGAGTCTGAAGGGATTCGAACCTTGCTCTCAGTAGTGGAATCATCACAAGATTTATATAATTTTATTTTATGTTATATCAAGCCAGAGAAGAAGAAACAACGTTTTTATTATAAAGAATTAAAAGAAGACCAGATAAAACAAATTTATCAAATTATTTTATTAGAAAAGATAATTCTTTTGGAATTGCTCAACCACTTATGCAAAGTTTTAAGAATGGGGACATTCTCAATTGGAGGGAGGATGTAGTAGCCTAAAGTTTAGTATGGCACCTGAGTATGTAAATGGAGTTATTACGGCGTGCAAGATTGGCGTTATTTTTTTAAAAGAGTTTTATTTAATTTATTTGAGTTTTAAATATGAAGAAATTGGTCAAGAGAAAATGCCTACGCGAAAACAATTTATTTTACAGAGAAAACTTATTTTTACGGTCTGAAGAGTTTATAAGTATCAAGTCGAGTCACTCAAGAACCTTGGGAAATTTTCCCAGAATTTTTACTATTTTTCTTATAATTTTAAATGAATTTTAAAGTTTTATAGAAATATTTACGTTTTTAGAAAATACTTAACTTTGATGAATTTTCACAGGGTGATTAGAGCTGCGCAGACTACGAAAATTAGTTTGGAATGTAAAGGGGAAGTGGCTCTATTATGTGTAATTTTTCTAGATTTTTTATTATAGTTTTAAAGGTTCTAATTGAGTCCGGACGGACTCCGCTTGGACTCCGCTTCGACTCCGTACGGACTCCGTTCGGACTCTGTCCAAGCTCCGTACAGGCTCCGGATTGACTCTGGGTGAGCTCTGGAGGGGAAAACTTAGGCACGTGACTAGGAATACTTAAGAGCCTCTCAAACTCAAAATTGAGGGGGGGGATACAACATACAGCTTAATCTTTAACCACCATGGTCTCATTTTTTTATTACTCAACAAGTTAAATAAAATTGTAATACCCTTATAACTTTATATTTTATATATAACATTTTAGAAATACTACTCAACAATTTAAATCACACTTCATACAGGGTATCTTTAGAAAGGTCTTCATCACTGGGACTTGATTATTGCTGTCTCATAAAAACTCAAATTATTATAAAAACATAAAAGTCAATCTTTACAGATCTTTCACTGGTACACCTTAATTGTTGTATTCAGTATTTCTTTCTCAACAGCCACTTTCTTTAAATCTCAATAAGCGTTAAATATTTTAGAGTTTCATTATTTTTATCAAACAGATCCAAGTAGACTGGTTAGCTTAGTGATTTAGAATTCCCATTTTGTTATTTTTGTTGGAAGGACGGGGTTTTCAGCTAAAGCCACATATCTCCTCCGGATTCTGCTTACAGCAAGGCAACTGTAAGAGTTTACCTTACCATAACGAGAATGTGAAAGTAATTGTTTCCACCTTGAGCAGGTTTCTGGCTCAAAGGATTAGCAGTACCATCAACAAAACCAATACATCCTGGTAAGCCCTCTGCTTGCATAACCTGAGATGATTCAAGTCACTTTTTTTTTGTTGGCCAGTTGAGAAGTTGAGATTACAAGGAGTTGATGGCAGTGATACATTGTTTGGTATAAGTGTTAACTGAACCATACCCTAAATCAAAGACATTTTCTAAACATTTCAAAGCGGCTCCATTACCATTTGAACCCAAATGACATAGTGTGATGGCCAATTGAATTGAAGGATGTTGTTGTTCTTTTTGAGAATTATTGTGAAATATGGGATGATCCTGAATAAGCTCAAGCAATTTAAGGAAACATTCCTGAGAAGTCCTGAACAGCTTTCTAAAACTGGGTGTAGATAGTTTAAGAAGTGTTTGGATGGTGTACTTGGGGGTATGAAGTACTTGAGGCTTTCTGGGAAGAAGGTAACTTTTCGTGGCCATTTTTGATAAAAAGACAAAATCTTCTTCTAGATCAGAATCAGAATCGCAATCAGAGTCCAAGAGCAGTTCAAGAGCCATGAAAGTCATTGCTTTATGTAATTTATCACGATTTGAAAGTGAGGAAGGCATATCTCTTATATGATATGATATGAAGATGTAAGTGATGTACGATGTTTTGAGTTATGAAGTGTTATGCTGCGGAGTGCTGCGTATGAATGGGATGATGCTGACAAATCAGTGAAATGTGACTTTATGGTGAAATCAGCACTTTTGGTTGAGAAAGTGCGGATTTGAGTGAAATAAGTGACTTATTTCTTTTTGAAATCCACCAATATTGGGGCTAGTGTGTTTTGGAAATCTGCACTTATTTAAGTGCATATTTGGTCAAATTTAAGTGCGGATTTGTAAGTGCAGATTTGCCAGAACTAACACCCCCTATTGCCTCTTTTTTACAAAATAAATATCATATAATATTTCTTCAATTTTAAACGGATATCATTATGAAGAAGTACCACTTATACCTATTTAATTCAGTTACTGAACAATAATACAATCAAAAAATTTATCTGAAGCACATTTATTAACATGATAACACTTTGCAAAATATATGGTGCTTATTCCCAAGTTGACACTGAAATTATCCCACAATACAGAATTAAAGCAAAATCAAGCACTAAAATTAAAGTTTAAATAAATTTATACTAATTTGTTTTTATTATCTTTAAATTTTTACATCTATCTTGAATTTCAGTTTTCCATATGAAAAATTTACTGAGTAGTGATTTATTATTTCAACTCATGAGATCACTCTACCAAATAACAATATTAGGGGGTATCAATGTTGACCAATCCACAATTAAATTAATTGTGGATAAAAATAATTACACCCCAATTATCTTCAACAATTATTTTTGCTAATAATTGGGTTATTAGACCTTTTATGTCTCAATTTTCACCTCTATCTGACATTTTTATCCTCAATTTTTCATAACCACATCTTGGGCAACTTTCTAGATGTTCCAGCCTCCCTACCTTTCTGCGCACTCCCATCCTGTCTAATTATTTCTGTTCAAAACCCCTCCCCATCTCATCTGTTTTTTTCGACTTCTTTTCATCTTCAAATATCTCAATATGCCCCATTGCGTCTTCCAACATTAGCAGAGGCCTTTGTTGGTGTGTTTGGTGCTGTTTTTGTATGTCTTAATTGACATTGGTTGAAGAATTAGGTTTTATTTTAGTTTTTATTCAGTGAATATTGGGACTATGGGTATGTGGGTACTACCATTGGATTTCCCCGGTTTTTCTCTATATTTGATGTCTTAATGATATTTTTCATATTCCAAGTGTTAAGGGGTTATTTACTCACTTTAAATTTCTAAAAGATAGCTTTTTAATTTTGTCTTTTGTGTTTTACGGGATAACCTTAAGTCTAAGGGTTAAGTGCTTAGTACCATTAAGTAGAGCTAATTTGGCTCTATATTTTATTTCACAATGTTTTCATAGCTTAATTTAGTGTTTTAAAGGTTTTAGTAGTCAAGGTGGTTTTTTTAAGTATTTTGGACTTTATTGGAGGTTTTTGATGGTTTTTTGGCTTAAGGTAGGTCTGGAGGCTTCTATACAGGCCACCCAACTTTGGGAGGCCTGCCTGCCTTAGTTATAGAAGGCTGGGGAGAGTTTCTAGAGGGTTTTTATTCAATTCAGCTGTCAAAAGCACCAAATTAGTTGCTGTGTATGGATTTTTTAGGTGGTGGGCTGTGTACATACTGAAGAGGACAGTTAGGGGAAACCTTAATTATAATACAACTATCTTGTAATTATATCATTGGTTCTCACTCAGTTTTCACTGATTTTTTGGTCACAATTATCTGTTTTTGTTGCAAGGTTAGTGTTTCATTTAACTTAACTTTAGAAACTGGTTTCTCTGGTGTAGATTTGCAACCTGCATCAAGTATTATTACTGTTTTCTGCGCAACAAGTGCACAGTGTTTTGGTTTTTTGGTATAGATCTTTCTTAATTTCTGGTTCTCCTTGGTCTGTGGTAAATCTAGGCTACTTTTATGACTTGTTAAGAAGTCAAGAATTGTGTTGGAAGGGGTATTTTAGCAGTTTCTAATTTGCTTTAGCAAAGAAATCTCACCTGGTATTTCACAAAGGGACAGGGGTTTCTCTCTCCATTTTTACTCCAACTCCCTTGGTCAAGGCTCATAGCCGGTACTATAGGATTGTCTACATTTCTGGTGCGCAACTTGGGGTGAGGATTTGCTAGCTTTTGGAATCTCTGTTACTTTTGGACTCTCTTCTTTTGTTGGAGATTGGTTTTTGGGATCTATTGTACCATGGCTTCTGGACCCTCTTTCTCTTGTGGTGGCAGTGGCACTGTTGGTGCTGCTGAGGATTTTAATCCTACTGTTTCTGTTAGACCTGTTGTCAGGAGCAAGTCCTGGAAGGGGCCTATGTTTATGGGGGGAGATTTGAAGTTGTTTCTGGAGATGTTTGAGGCTGCTGGGAATGTGGATGGTACTCCTCACTTGGACATGATGAAGCAAGTCATCTTCTACATTGGTGACAGGGCTCTGGTGAGGTAGGTTGCTGCTGTGGAGGGTTATAGGAGAAAGGATTGGAAAAAGTTGTGTCTGCAGATGACAGACAGGTGGGGATCCAGATATTCAATGGTGGATCTCAAGATGATTGAAAGTGAATGGCAATCTTATGGAGGTGTGGACAACTTTCATACTTATAGGAAGCTTCTGGCTCAGTTGGAGAAAGTGGTGGATTATTTGGTTGATATGCAAGAGTTGGAGAGTACTGACTCTGAAAGGGATATTTTCTGGTCTTCTCTGGCCAGGAATGTCAGAATTGATGTGCTGAATGAGTTGGAAAGGATGGATAATATGAAAACTATTCCTAATGGGAATCAGAAGTTTCCTGCTCTTTCAGTGGTGAAGGAGTTTGTGAAGGGTCATCTGAAACTTTTGGAAGTCAATTCTTGCCAAGAAGCTAGCACCAAGTATGTTAGCATGGTCAGTGAAGCTTTTGCTGAAGATGTGGAGGAATCTAGGAAGAGGGAAAGTGTGAACAAAGGAAAGGCTCCTGAGAAGCCTAAAGAGGTTGATCCAGTAGTGGAGCAGTTGGATGATCTCGCAAAACAGCTACATATATTTGTTCAGGAGGCGCAGAAGGCCAATAAGGCTCCTTCTGAGCCTAGAGATTTCGATAGGAGGGTAGGTAGGAGTTATCCTTGGGTCTGCTCTCATTGCAGCAGAAAGGGCCACTAGTCCACTTATTTTTGTGCACTGAATAGGGATGTGTCTGAAGGGAAGGTAGAATTTTATGGGAAAGTGTTCATGTTCCCAGATGGTTCTTTTATGAAGCCTAATGATGGTCTGGCTCTAGTGTAATTTGTGAGGAGGAGATATAATGTCAACTCAAGGAGGCCAAGGTTTAAATAGTTGCCTAATGAGGCTTCCTCTTCTTGTAAAGGTGGAGATGATGGAAAGGGAAAGGGAAAGGAGGCTAATAGAGTCTCATTTACATCTTCCTTTGGTGAATTGGAGTTGTATTCTTGTGGTGGAAAGTCAAGTGGGGAATGCTTGGCTGGTGTTTATGATGTGGAAGCAGGAAATGTGGGAAGGCCTAAGAGCAGTGCTCAGGCCCAACCAAAGCCTAAGGCTTCAAAGGTGGATCCTAAGCTGAGTTCAGCTAGGAAGAAGTACAGCAAAGAGGAGCTGTATAAAATGCAGAATGGTATGGCAGATATGGTCCCCCCTAGTTTTGGAGCATTGGACATGAATGGTGAGCCAATGCCTATGGATGTTGATTATGAATCTGAGGAGGACGTCCCTTTGCCTTCATTTTCAAAGCCTGCTGGAGTTAGAGGTTCTGGTGAGGGATCTGTTTTGGTTCTTTTGATGGTGAATCTGTTGGTGGTTCTGGTCCTCAAGAATTTTCTAGGACCAAGGTAGTGAAGCAAAGAGCTCACTTTGAGAGGCCAGTGGTTTCTGGACAAGTTAGTGTTATGAACTCTGTCCTGGAAAGGATGAATCAGGGTCAGGTTTCCCTTACTTATGGGGAGCTGTATGCTATCAGTCTGGGTTGGCTGATAGGTAGAAAAAGTTGCTGACCAGGAGAAGGGTTTCTTCTGGGGAGGTAGAATACATTTGTGATTCTGCTGAAAAATTTAGAGAGGGGTTGGAAACTCATTTTTCTGCACCTCTGGGTTATGTCAATGTCACTCTGAATGGCAGGGAGGCAAGGGCATTGGTGGATTCAGGTTCTCAGATTAACCTGATTTCTTTTTTTGAGGAAACTCATCTGGGCCTCCCCATCAAAACAGATATTGGTGGAAATTCAAGAGGGATTGATGGAAACGTCACTGAACTGGTTGGAACATATGAGTTTGTGAAGTTAGATGTTGGTGGAGCCACAAGGAAGGTTCATTTTTATATTGCAAAAGAAACAGTAAAAGCTGTTTTGGGTGGGCCATTCTTGATGGATTTTCAAGCAAGAATTGGCTATCAATTTTATTTGGGAATCAGTTTGGAGTTTACTGGTGAAGCTTAAAGGAGGCTTCACATGGGGTTATAATCCCCTGGAGAGGATGGTTGAGAGACCAGGCCTGGTTTTTCTTCAATGTGCCAGTGCATGGACTGTTGTAGGAGAAGAAGAGAAGTGGGTTCCACCTCTGGTTTTTTGGAGTGTGGCTCAGGATCTAGCGGGAGTCTGTCTTTTTTAGAGTGATGAGGGCTGATCACTTAAGCGCTAAAACCTCTCCCCAAGATGAGGAAATCTCAGGCTGTAGTAGGTCAGCTCCCTTAAGATATACCAAGTGTCTTTTCAACTTTCTCTTTTTAATGTTTCTCTTCTCTGCAAGTATTCTTCACGTTTTTTATCAAGTATCTGTTCTCTCTCAAGATTCTCCATTATCTTTTATTCAAGTTCAAATAGGAAGATTGGTTATATATCTTTATTGAAAGATATGCAGAAAAGCTGTGGAGTGGTGAGATTGGGGTCTAAAAATAAGTCCCCCCAATTGTGCACCACTAGTGTTTCTTCTACACCTTTCAAAAACATTACCTTGGCCACGTCTGTGAGCATTGAGGAAACCCCTGTTTATTTTTGTAGGATAGAAGAAAACTTAAGAAAAGAAAATAAAAATTTCAAGATAACTGAAGAAAATCAAGAAAAAAAATTATAAGATAATTAAGAAAGAAGACAAGAATTATTTTTGTGATGATCGTCAAGATCAATTTTTGGGCCTGCAGCATGAGGTTAAACTGCACAAATTTTTGAATAATGAAGATCAGAAAGATCAATTTTTGGGCCTCCAGAATGAGGCTAAACTGCACAAAATTTTGAAGAAAGAAGATCTTCAAGATCAATTATTGGGCCTCAAGAATGAGGTTAAACTGAACAGATTTTTGAAAAAAGAAGAGCAGCAAGAACAATTTTTGGGCCTCCAGCATGAGGATAAACTGAAAAATTTTAGAAGATGTGATTCAGAAGATGAATCAAGATTTGAAGAATTAGAATATGGAAGTGAGGATGAAGATGTGAAGTTGCAGAAAAGTTTTGGAGTGGTGAAATTGCGGAATAAAAATAAGTTCTCCCAATTGTGCACTGCTAGGGTTTCTTCTACACCTTTCAAAAACATTACCTTGGTTACACATGTGAGAAATGGGGAAACCCTTGGTTTTTGTTCTAGGTCTGGTTGTGAAGATGTCCTGAAGATCCCTCAAGTGGAAGGTGGAGCTGCAAAGTATAAGAAGTTAGCGTAGAAGATTAGGCTTGTCAATGAGCCTATGCCTATAGGTTTTAATCCTCCTTTGTTAAGAGATCCATACTGTACTCCTCTGGTAAAGAATCCTTGTCAGGCTAAGATCAACTAAATGGATGTGAACTAGCTTGAAAAGTCTTTGTCTAGAAGATTTAAATGGTCCTATATGAATACTGTAGTATAAATCCAACAAATAGTAAAATATAATTCAGAATAGAGGTTTCAGTAATATAATTCTCACTATTCTTATATGTGGCTTACAATCTTTTTAGTTGGTAGAAAAATAGATTTAATAATTTCACATACTATTCAAAAGTCTTATAAAAGTACTAATTGAGTTGTATTGTAATTTTTTTGGTTATATTGGATAAATTGAAGTGATAAAGAATGTAGAAAACAAGACCCAAAAACCTCCTCCTTTTATACGCACTGAGTTCCCCAATAAATCCTTTGATGTACCATCAAATACACTGTTAATGAAGCCTCAAACAACTAATATAACTCTCCATCAACATCCCTAGTGACCCATGAGATAATTAGACAAGTAACAACCACCAAAATCCTATTAATAATAAGGGAGATCCATCAAAATTAAAGAAAAGACAAAAAGAGAGTATATGCGTATAAAACAATGATATAAAAGACTAAAGGAGACTTTTTAAGGTTAATAATAGCTTAATAATAAGGGTAATCTACTGTAGAAATGGAGGGGCTAATCCTGACATTATACTACGTGAAATTCCCATCCAATAATAACCAATATTGACTGAGAAACCACCCAAAAACTTAAAAAAGAGCGTGAGATGTGGGGTAACTACATGCAGTCCTTGGCAGGCGCTTGCACGGGTAAATCCTTGACTAAATTTAGGCAAATTCTAAGCGTAGTGATGAAATAAGGTGCCAAGAGTGAGGTTATTAATGAAATTAGTGCATATAAACAAGGTCAATGCACTATTAATTAAGCTGGGACACTAAATAAGCACCTGTCGCCTATTTTAGTGTGTTTCTCCACAGTGGGCATAGAATGTGGGGTAATTATAGTGTGAAAAAGCTAACTTTGCTAAAAATGAAGCTATTCACACGGGAAAAAAGCAGGCAATATGTGGCCAGTACACAGAAGCCATTTCTGGCATAAAAAACACCAAATTTTAAAAGTGTTATTTTTATGCATTTAAATAGCCAAATCAATAGTTATAAATGAGCCCAATTGATCTGTCAGAGCGCATTTTTGATATTCTCAATTTTATAGCGCATATAGTCAATTTTTAAGTGAAATAAAGCGCATTTCTTGTTTTTTGCATAAAACAATGAATATAACAGCTTTAAGTGTACTTAAAAATTATGTAGCCTTATAATTAAGGTTCTTCAGATTACCCTAACATATTCCAACTTAATATTAAGAACATAAGACCTATAAAAGGTGGACATATGTGTGTATATAAGGTGTTATAATGGCATTTTTTGTGTATTTATCATAATTTTACTTATTTATACTATTTGTGTACTCTTATTTATTGTTCCCATGTATAGTTCATGTGTTTAACATAACTTATAAGCACTTTTTACTCAGTCCTGGGTATATACAGGCTGAAAATCCTCCTGATGTTGTGGAAACTGCTAGGGTGACTGTGGAAAAGTTGAAAGTTGTTAATTTTGGTTCTGATGGGTGGTTGTCTGATGAGGAAAAGAAGTGGTTGTTGCAAGTTATTGTGCTGAGGGAGAAAGCGGTGGAATTTGTTGAAGAGGAAATAGGTGTGTTGAAACACTCCTACAGGTAACCTTACTTGATTCCTGTGGTTTGTCATGAACCTTGGCAAATCAAACCTATTCCAATTCTGGCAGCTATTAGGGATTATTTTGTAGAGATTTCTAGGGAAAGAGTCAGGAATTGTTTATATGAAAAATAAACCTCTAGCTACTCAAGTCCTGTTTTCTGTGTAATGAAGCAGAATGGGAAGCTGAGGGTTGTTCATGATCTTAGAACCTTGAATATAGTCACTATCAAGGATGCTGGAATACCCCTAAGTGCAGAGGACTCTGTGGAAGCTTTTTCTGAAAGGGTGTTTTATGGTTTGGGTGATATTATGGGTGGTTATGATCAAAGGGAACTTCACATTGATACATGGCCACTTAAAACTTTTTAGACTCCATTGGTAAGGTTTCAGCTCACTAGGTTGCCTCAAGGAGCAACTAATTCAGTAGCAGTATATCAAGCACAAATGGCTTGGATTTTTTAGGATGAGGTTCCTGCTCATACTGGTATTTTTATTGATGATCGTGTAATAAAAGGACCAACTACTGATTATGGAAATGAGGTACTTAAGGAGAACCCAGGTATAAGGATGTTTGTTTGGAAGTATGAAATTACTCTAGAGAGAGTATTGTTTAGGATTGAAGAGGCTGGTTTGACCATTTCTGGGTCAAAGTTTTGTTGTTGTGTTCCTGCTCTGGAAGTTCTGGGTCATGTGGTATGTAAAGAGGGAAGGATTATGGCAAAGAAAAAGGTTAATAATATTCAGTCATGGAAAAGGCCCAAAAATACTACCAAAGTCAGGGGATTTTTGAGGTTTTGTGTGTATGTCAGAATTTTTATTAAAGATTTTTCTTTGTAGGCTTCACCTTTAAGGAGGTTGACCAGGAAAGATGCAGAGTGGGTATGGACCGAATAGTGTGAAGAGGCTTTTCAGAAGTTGAAGAAGGTGGTAGGTGACGATATTATTCTTCACAAATTGGAATATGGTGTGGGAGCTGGAAAACTTTATCTGGAAGTGGACTCAAGTTATATTACTTCTGGTGCTGTTTTGTCTCAAGAAGAAAAAACTGGGAGGGTCAGGCCAGTAAGGTATGAGTCTTTGGTATTTAATGAGGTTGAATTTAGATATTCTCAACCTAAGTTAAAATTGAGTGGGGTAGAAAATATTTTGAAGAAGTTGCAAACTGTTTTGTGGGGGCAGCATTTTGAGCTTCAGGGGGATGTAAAATCTCTGGTTCAAATGATTAACACACCTAGTCTTCCAAATGCTTCTATGACTAGGTGGTTGGCATTTATTCAGAATTTTTATTTTGACCTGGTACACAAACCTGGAAAAGCTTTTACAATTCCAGATGGATTATCAAGGAGACCACCCACAGATGAAGTTTCAGATTATGAAGAATTTGATGAAGATTTCCCAGTGGTTAGGGCCAGCACAAAGAGTGCTGAATATATTTTTCTCCTCCCCCATGAGGCCAAACTGGAAGATTTTTATCTCCTCCCCCAAGAGGTTAAACAGGCTGGTTCTGATCTTGGTTCTGGTGATCAGGATTTTTTTGTTGATGAAGATGGGGCTGTTGTTTGGGATGGCTCAAATTTAGAAAATGGTGTTTTTGTTAGTGAACTGGATTCTCTTAAGATTCAGTAGAAGGAAAAGTATGTACCAAAATTTAGGGATTGGTGTCCTGGTTGGGCTGGTCAAGTGGCTCATGTGTACACTGAAGAGTTTGATTACAGGGTTGTACCCTTAGATGTTGTGTTCTAGGATTTTGAAGATGAGA
Organism: Hemileia vastatrix; assembly: GCA_030280995.1. Taxonomy (NCBI): domain Eukaryota; kingdom Fungi; phylum Basidiomycota; class Pucciniomycetes; order Pucciniales; family Zaghouaniaceae; genus Hemileia; species Hemileia vastatrix. Next base: position 14,173,552 of record JASXTE010000006.1, on the reverse strand, counting down.
CCTGGGGTAATACTGGGCTTTATTTTACTATGGTTGAATATCTGTTAACCTTGGAGAGGCTGGATAGTTGTGTTGATGATGCTTGGGTGGCAATAAAGAAGAAGAGTCCTGGATTCTATGTGTCAGGAAGAAGGTTGATGAGGAGGAGACATCCAAATCCTCAAGTAGTGGTGACTCAGATGAAGGGTCAAGAGTTGGTGTTGAAGTCTTTTAATGAAGACCTTAGTCATAGAGGCTTTGGGGAGACTTATATAATAGTAGAAGACAGATTTTGGTGGCCAAGTATGAAGTTGGCTGTTCAGGGTTGGGTTCAATCTTGTGAAGATTTCCAAGGAAGAAGTAACTTGAAACCTAAAAATGTTGGACGTACTACTGGTGAATAAACCATTTTTGGAAGAGTTAGTCTGGATGCTTTCCATATCAAAGAAGGCAGGTATAAATACTTGATTTTTGCCAGGGATTATTTGTCTGGTTGGGTATAGGCAGTGCCTCTGGTTAATTTGACTGCCAAAAATGTGGCAGAGTTTTTGAAGAAGGAATGGGTGTTTAGATACCGGTTGATGAAGCTGATGACTGTTGATGGTGGGCCAGAGTTTGGAGCTGAATTCAAAGAAGCTGTGTCAAGTATTGGTTCTAACGTTAGAATGGCTACACCTTATTATCCTGAAAATGAAGTCATGGTTTAAAGTGGCCATCAATTTATCAAGAATGATTTGGAGAATATGTCTGGAGATAGTTCTGAAAAGTGGAGGCATTATTTACCCTTGGTGTTATTTGCTGATAGGTTCACTTTGAAAAGGACAACTGGCTATTCTCCTTATGAATTAATTTTTGGGAAGAAAGCTGTTTAACCAGTGGATTTGGAAGCTGTTTCTTATCTTGGAATCGATTGGGATGATGTATGCTCAACAGAAGATTTGCTCTGTTCCAGAATGCAACAGTTGGAATGTAGAGAGGATTTTCAAGAGAAGGCATACTCTAGAATGATGAAGATAAGAAATAAATCAGTCAGATACTGGGACAAGAAGTTGGCTCATAGACTCAGGAATCCCTTGAAACCTGGTTATTTGGTTTTGGTGTATAATAAAAGTTTGGAGAGTCAGTGGGGAAAATTGTTTGCTGACAGATGGAGTAGGCCTTACAGAGTCAGATCTCAGGTGTCTGGAGGTTCTTATGTTTTGGAGGAGTTAGATGGTGCAGTCTTAAAGAATAGAGTGGCTGCTGATCAGATGAAGAGATTTTACCCAAGAGGCACTAGAAGTGAAAAAGATTGGCTCCACAATAAGGTTAAACTACGGACCATTCTTTAATTTTGGATTTTGGTGATGCTGTGAATCTGTTTTTTTGGAAACCTATTTGTTAGAAGGTACCCATGGATGGGGCTTCTAGATTTGATCTTGGAAAGTGTAGGGGTAACTGATGGGCTGGCTTCTCTGTAGAACAGTTACCCCAGATAATCTGTTTCCAAACCTTTCTCTTAATTTGGTTGAACCCTTGTATTGGTTTCTCTTCACAGGTTTTAGTCCTCTACGACTTTAAACTTGAAATTCTTTTGGTCTTAAAGTGCTGGACTCTTCATGCTTATTGGTTTTGGTTTATTGTGTTGGATGTTATGTTTTTGTTAGAAGGTACCGAGGGTGACTTCTAGATTTTATTTTAGAAAGTTTAGGGGTGGCTGATGAGCTGGCTGCTCTGTAGAACAGTTACACCATAATATCTGTTTCAAGTATTTTTTTTGTCCTAGTTGAATCCTAGTTCTGGATTTTGTTATTCAGGTTGAAGTCCACTATGACTATAAACTGGCTTGTGACTGGCTTCTTTATCTTTGGTCTTTTGGATTTGTGGTGCATCACTGGTGGTCTCTCATAATTTTTACTTATTGGAGGGAGCCCAGCCAGTGATCATTTCCTTGGACTGGACTCTCTATGAAGCTGGACTTTTTCTCTTTCATTCTTTGATTTTTTTGTCTTTGGTTGTGTTAGATATGAGTTTTAAATTTTTTTCCTTTTTCACTTTTTTTCTTGTAATTTTTTATGAGGGTTATTAGGATATAAAGAGGGAAAAATCACAAAATAAGATCATATGTTGTCACCAAATAAAGGTCACCTAGATTTGGGCTAGCATTTGTGGGGAAAGACTCATCAATTGTCCAGGCAATGCTATTTTATTGTTTTCTTTATCTCATTTTTTTATTATTCAATTTAATTTCTATTAATTTCATCTTATTTTTATTTACATTATTATTCTTAATTAAATTTTATATCAACTCATTTAAAACTTATTTAAAAGTGTATCCACATCAAGGTGCACTAGGATGTGGGTATAGTATCAGGGAGTCAGGTCATCAATTGGCTGGGGGTAACCATTTGTAATTATTTTTTATTTCATCTTATTATTCATTTCATTTTAATTTCTCAGCTCTCTTATTTTTTGGGAAATTTTGTTTAATTCTTTTCAAGTTTTTTTTAGTATGTTAGCAGTTTTAAGTAGCAATCTGTAAAAAAAATTAAATAAATTAAAAAATTAAAAATTAAATAAAATAATTAAAAAATAATTAAAAAATAAAAATAAAATAAATAAAATAAAAATAAAAATAAAAATAAAAATTAGAATTAAAAAAAAAATAAAATTTAGAATTAAAATAAAAATAAAAATAAAAATAAAAATAAAAATAAAAATAAAAATAAAAATAAAAATAAAAATAAAAATAAAAATAAAAATAAAAATAAAAATAAAAATAAAAATAAAAATAAAAATAAAAATAAAAATAAAAATAAAAATAAAAATAAAAATAAAAATAAAAATAAAAATAAAAATAAAAATAAAAATAAAAATAAAAATAAAAATAAAAATAAAAATAAAAATAAAAATAAAAATAAAAATAAAAATAAAAATAAAAATAAAAATAAAAATAAAAATAAAAATAAAAATAAAAATAAAAATAAAAATAAAAATAAAAATAAAAATAAAAATAAAAATAAAAATAAAAATAAAAATAAAAATAAAAATAAAAATAAAAATAAAAATAAAAATAAAAATAAAAATAAAAATAAAAATAAAAATAAAAATAAAAATAAAAATAAAAATAAAAATAAAAATAAAAATAAAAATAAAAATAAAAATAAAAATAAAAATAAAAATAAAAATAAAAATAAAAATAAAAATAAAAATAAAAATAAAAATAAAAATAAAAATAAAAATAAAAATAAAAATAAAAATAAAAATAAAAATAAAAATAAAAATAAAAATAAAAATAAAAATAAAAATAAAAATAAAAATAAAAATAAAAATAAAAATAAAAATAAAAATAAAAATAAAAATAAAAATAAAAATAAAAACAAAAATAAAGATAAAAATAAAAATAAAAATAAAAATGAAAATAAAAATAAAAATAAAAATAAAAATAAAAATAAAAATAAAAATAAAAATAAAAATAAAAATAAAAATAAAAATAAAAATAAAAATAAAAATAAAAATAAAAATAAAAATAAAAATAAAAATAAAAATAAAAATAAAAATAAAAATAAAAATAAAAATAAACATAGAAATAAAAATAAAAATAAAAATAAAACAAATTTATATATTTATATATTTGCTAATTATTATTTTTTTCTTTATTTAGTGAATTATTAACTTTTTTTTTAATGTCTGGAAGAAGAAGCCTCCGGTAGTTGTTCTGGATTATGTTGGCATTTTTGTTTTTTGTTGGGATTGGAGGAAGAGCTGAGTTACTTCTGGTGTAGTCTTCTGGAGAGAGTTTATGGATTGTAATGGTCAGGAACCAGATTGGAAGGTAATTTTGGGAGAAGTTGAAGAGGCTGGGATGGAGTGTTGGAAGGTATGCTTAATTATTCTAGACATCTTCCAGTAGTCATCAAGAAGTTGTTTCCTCAGATTCTTCTCAAATTAATTTAATGGATCATGAAGAGCAAAGGCTTTAAGCATGTTTTAACACAAGATACTTAGGTGTTGCATCATATTGGCATAATCCAGTGTCAATGTGGTTTTTAGAGGCTGGCTAATACCAATTTCAGTTTCAGGAGGTGGGGTACCAGCTAAACAGAAGAATTGGATCAGTAATTATTTTTTGTTGAAGAAATGGGATGAAGTAATTTGGTACTTACAGATTGGAAGCTTATAAAATTTTTAAGCAGCTGGGATTTGGACTGTAGAAGGATTTTGAATGGAGGTAGTAGGAGGATCAACGAGGTGGAGATATGAATTTTCATGGTCATCCTCTAAATGGTGTTGAGAATATGAACTAGAATTATGATGTTCCTTTGGTCTGGTTTTGCAGAAAGGCTGTGGTTGTTTTTGTTGATATTGTTTCTTGGTTCAGTTTGGTTGGATACTGGTGGTGGAGTACCAGGTTGGTTGTAGGATGGAGCAAGAGAAGGTTACCTGGAAGATGATTGGGATATTCTGAATGAAGATCTGGAAGGAATCGAACTGTAAGATGAATAATTGGCTGGAAGAGGAGAGGTGTAGTTATTTCTTCTTGTTATAGAGGGAGATTTTTGTCTGAGAGCAGTGTTTGGTGCTCTGGTGTCTTCTTGAGGTACTCTGACAGGTCTTCTAGAAGATTTTGATTTTTGGCATTTTTGGATGAGTAAATTTTTGAGTGAATTGCTCTGGGAGCACTAGGAGTTTTTTCCATGGTGTTGTTGGTGTTTACTGGTGGATTTTGGCTGGATTTGGAGGTTTTGAGCCTGATTTTTTCTTCTTAGAGAGGCAGATGGGCCTCTTGGATGGGGTCTAGCAGCCTGGGAGCTGATTTTGAAGCTATTTTAACTGAGTTTGCTGAGATAAAGGCGTTTCTTGAGAGGATAATGCAGGTCTTTTGGAGAGTGTTCTGGTGACAGAAGGGCATGATCTTCTGGATGGAGCTGAAGATAAAGAAGAAGAAGCAAGAAAAAGTTCTGGGGATCTGGTAGGAGATCTAGAGATGTATTTTTGTGAAGGTGAAGGTTGTGGTATAGGATAATTGGTTTCTCTGTCACGTTTTTTCTTTTTGAAGTTTCAAGAATCACAGGCCCTTTTTTAGAGTTTAGCTTCAGGAGTTGGAAGAGTGAAAGTGCAAGGTCTTCACATGTGGATACAATGTTTGCAAGAATATTCCTTGGGAGCAGTGAAACAAGGAAGGTCTGATGGGTCAAAATCTGGGGATCCAGCCATGATCTTTGATGGGACAACAATGAAGAGAAAAGAGATAAAGGAAAATTTTATCAGTGCTGGGTATATGATGAAGAGAAAGTGGAAGTTCAGTAGGGTGGTTGCAGAGTATTGTGCATGGAATTGTCTCTGTCTTTTTATGCAAAGTGTGGAAAGTCTGTCAAGACTTTAAACTGAACAATTTGGCCAGTCCATCAAGACTTTAAACTGAAAAACGGTATAGTCCCTCAAGATTATAAACTGAGGATGACTTGATGGTTAAGTCCTTCAGGACTATAAACTGATAATGTGATGTTGGTGTAATTCTGGCAGAGGGCATCCAAAGGGGGAGTCTCTGAATTTAGCTAAGGCAAGTTTGGGGGTAACCTTTGAGCTGGCTGCTCTTTAGAACAGCTACCCCAGAATGTTTGTTTATTCTTTTGGTATTTAATGATTTGATCTCTGGTTTTCTCTTTATGATTTAGGTTTTGAGTCCCCCAAGACTATAAACTGAGGGTTTTGAGTCCCCCAAGACTATAAAATGAGGGCTGTTAGTGTCGGTCAGTTGTCTAGAAGAAGGTAAGAAAAATAGGAGAAAAAGGAGGAGAGAAGGAGGAGGACAAGGGAAAATAAAAGAAATAATTTACAATAATATATTTAATTTATTTAAAAGGGAAACAACGGCGAGCAACTTTGAGAGGTGACAAAAAAACTTAGAATTTATTAATAATAATATTATTCAATGTAAGGGTTCTGCGCGGCAAACACTTTTAATTACTATCAGACTTAAAGCAACCTTTAATTTGTTATATAGACTTTTAATTAGAATTGTATTACTAATAAAAAAATATAAACGTAGTAAAATAGTATTTAATTTGTTGAGTGTATAACAAGTGATGATGCTACAGGGGATTATCCAAGGCCCTTTTATAGGCAATGTGTCCTCTGAAGCGCCACTATGTTTGTAAATACAATAGCTAGAATAGAATAAAACAAATATATTAAAGAGTAAATGAAACATAACAATGTAGAGAAAAACATGAAACAAATAATTAAACCCCAATTAAGAATCCAATTTCCCCGCCATTAATTCCCAAATCAGTAAGTTAAAATAGTGAATAACTAAACAAGATTGGAACATAGAAACTATGAGAAAATAATTCCAAACAGATGGTAAAGTCTGATTTAAGGATATTTTTAAGTGAAACAAAAAAAATACTTTGACGCAACAAAACATGTAATTAATCTCAATTTAGTATAAGTTAATTAATTGGTTTTTCCTGACACAATTAAGGGTCAAAAGAAGCGTCATTAATCATTGTTTAGTATTATATGAAAGGTGTTATTTAATATATAAATTTAAATAATTAATTTAAATATATTATAAGTCAATTTTACACTTATAATTATAATATATGTTTTTTTCAATTAATTAAATATAAATTTATAATTATTAAATACATAAAAATGCGCCATGATTTGTAGAATATATTATATTATGTTCAATTTAACTGTATATAAAAATTTATATAACCAATAAATTTAATGTAATACTTGTATATAATAAAATACTTATATAATTTTATTATGCAATAAAATATTAAGTTATATTCATTAAATACAATTCTTACCCACTCTTTCAGGTTTTATAAGTTACATATCATTTACTGGACTCCTGGAATAGCCTGGCTGACAGTTAGTCCCCCAAGACTTAAAACTGAGGATGAGTCCCCCAAGACTTTAAATTGAGGAATTTTATATGATTGGCTACATTCAGGAAGTCTGGAGAGTGGTCAAGAATTTTTCATTTCTAAGTCAAAAAGTTCAATCAAGATTCAAGTGGCAGAAGAGAATCAAGAGATGAAACAAAGTGTTCAGCATTAGCTTTGAGCTGGTGGATGAGATGTTTCTTTTTCTCAAGGTCCTGTGAATTTCTAGCAGGAGTGGATTGGATGTAGTTTAGTAGGAGGTGTTTTTGTTCACAGGAGTGTTGTTGGAACTTGGCCTCAATGGTGGGAAAGTGGTTTGGAGTTTGTGGTCAAATAGATCCTACATTGTAATCATTACTGTAAGAAGATGGAGGAACTGAGAAGTCATCAGTTTTCAAAGTAGAAGGAAGGAATAAATGTTTTTTTACCATCAGATGGACCAAGCATGGTGGAATATGTTGCTGTAGTGGTTTTGGCACTCTTCTTTGAAGGGTGTAGTTTGTTGACTAATCTGGGTATCAGGATGGATGACCTGGATCTTTTGGTACTGGTGGATGATAGACCAGGTTAAGGTGGAGTTGAAGCTGTTGAAGAAGATAATGGACCAGGTATGAAGCAAGTCTTCTTCCTGTATTGTCAGACATCACAGGAGGTTCTGTATGGATGAGCTGGTGGTGTGATGGTGCAGATTAGATTGTTTTCAATGCAGTATTGGAAAGGGACCATGACAGAGGCAGATTATGGAAGAAAGCTGAAAATGGTGGATCTGATGAAGGAGAATGTGAAAATTCTCCATTGGAGGGAGGATGTGGTCTTCCAAAATTGGCAGAGGCCTTTGTTGGTCTGTTTGGTGCTGTTTTTGTATGTCTTAATTGACATTGGTTAAAGAATTAGGTGTTATTTTGGTTTTTATTCAGTGAAAATTGGGACTATGGGTATGTGGGTACTACCATTGGATCACCCTGTTTTTTCTCTATATTTGATGTCTTGATGATATTTTTCATATTACAAGTTTTAAGGGGTTATTTACTCACTTTTCATTTCTAAAAGATAGCTCTTTAATTTTTTTTTGTGTTTTACGGGATAACCTTAAGTCTCAGGGTTAAGTGCTTAGTACCATTAAGTAGAGCTAATTTGGCTCTATATTTTATGTCACAATTTTGTCATAGCTTAATTTTGTGTTTTAAGGGTTTTATTACTCAAGGTGATTTTTTCTAAGTATTTTGGGCTTTATTGGAGGTTTTTGGTGGTTTTCTGGCTTTAGGTAGGTCTGGCTGCTTCTATACAGGCCGCCCGAAATTGGTCGGCCTGCCTGACTTAGTTATAGAAGGCGGGGGAGCATTTCTAGAGGTTTTTTATTCAATTCAGCTGTCAAAAGCGCCAAATTAGTTGCTGTGCATGGATTTTTTAGGTGGTGGGCTGTGTGTACATACTGAAGAGGATATTTTGGGGCAACCTTAATTATCATACAACTATCTTGTTATTATATCATTGGTTCTCACTCAATTTTCACTGTTTTTTGGCCACAATTGGCTGTTTTTGTTGCAAGGTTAGTTCTTCATTTAACTCAATTTTGGCAACTTGTTTCTCTGGTGTAGATTTGCAACCTGCATCAAGTATTATTGCTGGTTTCTGTGCAACAAGTGCACAGTGTTTTGGCTTTCTGGTGTGGATCTTTCTGCATTTCAGGTTCTCTTTATTCTGTGGTAAATCTAGGCTACTTTCTTGACTTTTTAAGCAGTCAAGAAGTGTGTTGAAAGTGGTGTTTTAACAGTCTATAATTTTCTGTAGCAAATAAATCTCACCTGGTATTTCTTAAAGGTTCAGGATTTTTCTCTCCAGTTTTAATCCAACTCCCTTGGTCAAGGCCTATAGCTGATACTATAGGGTTTTCTACACCGTCATCATAGATCTTCTCAAAGGCAGCCTTCACCCAGTTTTTCTTCAAATCCCATTACTCCTTCTTTCCCCTGCTCAGATGAGAAATCAAAGACTTTTCAGCTAAAAAAAATGATAATCTCATACTTATCAACTGGCTAAAAATTAAAACTAATTATGATTCTTGTTTTGGTACTGAGAATGCAACTAAAGTAGGATGGCCCCCTGCATCAAAGTCAAAGGCTATCTTCTAATGGCCAATGAATTATAAAATAAGACAAAGGGAAGGATTGATCTTTTACCTAAACAGATGTAAAAATGTTTTAAGCATTACTGAGCCAAATACAAGAAGGCAAAGACTCTTTCATTTTCTACTGGTTTTGGTATTACCAACATCAATATAAGCAAGGGCATAAAATCCATAGATGATAAACTTGATTTTCTATGTCCATACTTTAAAGAGATGGATGCTATTTTTGGAGAGAAAGCTGATCTCAATCCTGCTAACATTTTTGATGGTGAAGATTCAATCTCCAAAAATGATGTTAAAAGAAATCTTTTACCATTCTCTTCCTCCACTCAATCCTCCCCTGTTCTAAATTCAACAAATATAGATAGCTCTCCAATAGATCCTTATGGTGATATAAACCAATGTGATCCCATTCAAGTATGTTTTTATTTCTTCTCTAGTTGTTTTTTTTATTTCTAAAAAGGCTAATAAACAAACCCAGGATCCTCAAGCAAGTGAGTCTGAAGTTAGCATCAATGATGAAGAGGGAAATATTACCTCCAAAAAAGGCAAAGACCATCAACTACTTTGAATTTCAACAGTCATAGAAAGCAAAACAGAGATAGTTTTTCCCAAACCCCTAATTTTACATTGATGATTTTCTGGAGAAACTTGAATCTGGTAAGTGATAGAATACCTCTTAATAATTAAGTGAGCCTTTCTATTCTTTTTTTAATATTCCTTTTCACTCTAGATAGACTTGAAGTTTCAAGAGATACTCTCAACTTTCAAAAGAAACAATATGAGATCTCTTCAAAAAGGGATTATAGGGCACAAGACTTGGAGGAGAAGAAATTTGAGCTTTCTTTACAGAGGGATGGGAGGATACAAGACTTGGAGGAGAAGAAATTTGAGCTCTCTTTAAAGAGGGATGAGAGGGAACATGACTTGGAGGAGGAGAAAATCAAGATAAAGAAAGAAGAGAAGGCTCTTGAGTACAATTTCCTGTTGGATCAAATGAAACTCAAGTATCAACTTCAAGAATGTTCAAAAAAAAAAGATTACTTGAGAGATTGTGTTAAAGCTAATAAATCTATTGAGGAAATCAAAGCTTAATGAAAATTTTTGATAACAAATTCTTTTTATTTTTTTACAAAGTTTTCTTGATAGAATGCATTAAATCTAATAATCAATCCTTGGCACACACTCCTCACTGAGATTTGAAAGATCCACCATGGGAAATCTAGGGGTGAACTGCTAGAAATACTCTCTCCTGAACTTTAGAGTGTCCCTAATTTTTTAATAATACCCTCTCCTGCTACTTATTATAACAGGGGGTGGGTATCACCATTTTTGTTCTAAGTCAGAAAAAAATTTATGACAAAAAAAAATGGAAATACCCTCCCCTGTGTTTCAACACAACAGGGGGTGGGGATCACCATTTTTTTCTAAGTAAGATAAAAAATTTATGACAAAAACAAATGGCAATACCCTCTCCTGTGTTTTAGTGAAGTAGGGGCATAGATTGCCAGAATTTATGTTCATTGCATAAATTAACATGAAAACAAGTCTTATAATATAATTAAAAAACTTAAATTAATGACAATTCAAGTAAAAATGTGAGTGGAAATTTTCTGTGACCAAAGTCAATGAAATCAAACACAAATGTATACATGAACCCCATGAGAAAGATATATTTCTTCATGATTACTGTTATAAAACACACGGCCAATGGCTCATTAATTTAGGTAGGTAGATTATCATATATGACTTGTAAAATTTAAATTTGTGAAATAAAAATAAAAGTTGATAACCTATATTACACCCCATACTTTTTCTTTTTACCTAATGTTTTTTGTTTTACCTCACCTTTTTCACTTACCTTATCAATTCTATTGACTAGCTCCCTATTAATTTGAAATGAACATCTGAAATTTGTGAATTCTTCACAGGTTTCTAAGCTAGGTGGTGCTTTAGTTTTCTGGTGATTGTGAAGATCAGAATATCAATTTCCTGCAATTATTCCATTTCCTGTTCGAAAGTATATAATGCATTGATGGTCTGGAAAGTATAGACCATGGCCTTTTGTAGATGAGGAGGGTGAGGGGATAGGAAGACCAGTCTTTGGATTAATGTATGAGAATATTTCAAATGTGAGTGAGTTGAGATTGTTTTTATCCATGTGAATTTTGTAATAAAAACCACCAAAGGTTACCATGACATTAGAAGCAAATTTTCAAATTTGCACAAAAACTTGAACAGTGATGATAAAAATTCCAAAAATAAGGAGATAAAAGCCTAGATAATAATTAGATAAGAGTTTCAGAATCTTTATTCTCTAATTATGCAATATAAAAATGTGAAATAAGATAAGTAAAATTTGAAAAAAAGGCTCAACTTCAAAGGTCGAAATCTTAGCAACCACTGAACCTAATTCAAACCTGTTTGTTCAAAATAAGAGATAGGATTTATTAGAATCTTCAGTTAAAGGACATGTGATTTAAATAAACCTAACCCTAGTTTTTTACATAAAAAAATAAAATAAAAATTTAAATTGGGAAAAAAAGGCTCAACTTTAATGCTCAATGTCTCAGCAACCACTGAAAAAAATTCAAATCTGTTTGAGGGAAATGAAAGGTAGAATTCAGGAGAATATTCAGTAAAAAGAACATTAGATTCTAATTAACTCAACCCTAATTATGTGTCTGATTTTCAAAATTTTACAAAAACTTGAAAAGTGGTATTGGAGATGGGAACAAAATGAGTTTAATAAGTTCACTGTTATCTGGAAAAGAGTCATACATATATTTAAGTATGAAATTTTCATAAAAGGAATAAGATATAATATAGGCATGAAAAATAGGAGATTTAACTTACCTTGATTGAAAAGTATGAAAAATAGAGTGAGAAATATTGATGTTGGAATTGTGGGGAAATTGAATATGGAGTAAGTGAAATGCATAAAGAATGTGCAATTTATTTGTTTTAATGACATGGAGGCAAAAAAAAGTGAAATAGGGTAACAGGGGGATTATGACTATGCCAAGGAGGGATTAAGAGTAGTGTGATGGAGCTAAAAAAGAAAGTAAAGAGGGAGATAAAAAAAGGTTAATTTTACCATTGAAATCAAAAATAACCACTTACAAAAAATAAAAAAACGGAAAAAAAATATATAATTAGTAGTCAAAAAATCAAAAAAAGATTAAAATGACTTACCTGGAGAGATGAGATGAGAAAATAAATGAAACCAAATTGTTTAAGGGATGTTGGAGGAGAAGAGTAAAAGTATATGAGGGATGAATGAAAAAAACAGTGAAAAAGTAAAACGATTTCAGAAAATATGCAATGTCATGTTGAGCTGGTGAAAGAAAACCAATGAGCCATCTAAAAAAGAGATATTCACTGTAAATTCCAAAAAAAAATGAATATGCAACAAACAAAAATACCAAGCCAAGTGAAGAAAGTATACAAAGTGGAAATTTGGAGAGTATGAAAACAAAAAATTAAAAGGGTTGTGTGTCAAAATGGTGGAGGGTAACTGGCATAATGACAGAGCATATGCTGGTTGAATGAATTTTTTGTGATTTAAGGGAGGATAGAGCCAGAACTGGTTCAGGATCCTCTTCTTCATAAAGATCCTTCCATTCCTCCTTTAAATCAGCTAGGATATTGTGGATTATAAAGCAATTAATTATCCAATGATTTGTAGTTTTTATTTCCATTTTTTTGAAATTGGATTCTGAGTTCCCGGAGACTAGAAAATCTTCCCATTAAAATCCCAATAGCATGTTAAATCTGTACTCTTGATTGGGAAAGATGATAATTAAAGGTGGCTTTGGGGCCATTTTCTAATGTTGCACCACGGAAAGCAGGTATAATGTAATTTTCACTTGCATATGTTGAGTCTGCAAGGAGGTACTGAGATTTGTTAAAGTATGAGTCAGGACTTTGAGAAATCCTCTTTCTTTGGAAGACGGAAGAGTCATGACATGAGCCAGGGCAGCCACTATGAAAAGCAATAAACTTTTTTTTGATGTCACAGACAATTTGAACAGCAATAGATTATCTAAAAAGAAGATAGAAAGTTAGTTTATGAAAGATGAGAAATTGGAGAACATTTTGAAGAAACCTTTTTTTGCAATAAAAATAATGGTTTCCATCATGAGCAGGCTTTTGACCCAAAGCTATAGTCGTACCATCAACAAAAACTACACATCCAGGGAAACCTTTGGCTTGCATTACTTGAGAGGATTCAAGTTGCTGTTGTGGAGTTGGCCAAGTAAGTGTTTGAGACTTGAGAGAAACAATAACAATCATGCAGCACTTGGTGTATAATATGACAGTACCATATCCTATGGTAAAGAGATTATCTAAATTTCTTACAGCAGCACCATTTCCATTTGAACCAAAGCAACACATTGCAACAGCAAGTTGAAAGGTAGGATCATGCTGTTTGTTATGGGAATTATTATGGAAGATTGGATGATTGAAGATGAGTTGAGAGAGTTTGAAAAAAGAATCAGGAGAAGTTTGAAATATTTGAGTGAAGTTAAGTTGAGGAATGTTGAGAATGGAGCTGAGATCATATCTGGGATCATGATAAAGATTTTTCCCCCTTGGGATGATGTAACACTTTTTGGAAAGATAAGGCATATATGCTTAAGCATCTTCCAAACCAGAGTCAGAATCAGAGTCAGCAGCTAAAACTAAAGTGATAGCATTCATAGTTTAGTGAGGTTGTTTCCTTGTAGAGAGGTGCTTCATTATTGTTGGTAGAAAAGGTTGTTGGTAGAAGGTTTAGGTGATGAGTGGAAGTGGGAAGTGTGAATTTGCAACCAAATGAGCAGGTAGGGTGTGTAGATAGAAAAAAAAATATTTATTCACCAAAAAAATTAAGTATCATAGATTGAAGAGACACATAAGGATGAGAAAAAATGTTATGTGTTTGCCACCAAAATTTAGTATCATAGAGTGAAAAATTTAAAGATGGCGTCAGCAATTATAAGTCATGTGACTTTCTCAAAAATCCATCATGGATGTGATGAGCTTGGGATCAGGAATTAGGAACAGAAATTGGGGTATAAGAGGTGTGATAATGCATTATTGTTGACTCCTTATCCACTAGCCCTGGGGCTAGTGGATAACAATTTTCTGAAATTAATAATGTCTGATCCCAGGAAAAAAATTCCTGATCCTTAATTGCAGATCCTTGAACATTGATACCCCCTATTTAATTAAAATTTTGATGAAATAAATCATGAAAACATTTAGAATATCATATATTTTTACATTAGGGGGTATCAATGTTCAGGGATCAGCAATTAAATTAATTGCGGATAAAAATCCTTATACCCCAATTATCTTCCGCAATTATTTTTGCTAATAATTGGGTTATTAGACACTTTACGTGTCAATGTTCACCTCTTATCTGACATTTTTATCCTCAATATTTCATAACCACATCTTGGACAACTTTCTGGATATCCCAGCCTTCTACCTTGCTGCACACTTCCATTCTCATCCCATCCTGTTCATTCTATCCGCTCAGAATTTCTCTCCATTTAATCTATTTGATTCTGCTCCTTTTCATCTCGCTATCTCATCTGCTTCTTTCTGCTCCTTTTCATCTTCATTTATAATAACATGCCTCATCATCCTAGATCTTCTCAAAGGCAGCCATCACCCAGTTGTTCTTCAATTCCCACTACTTCCTCTTTCACCCGCTGTGGTCTTCCAAAATTGGCAGGGGCCTTTGTTGTGTGATTTGGCGCTGTTGGTGCATGTCTTAATTGACATCTGTTAAGAAATTTGGTATTTTTCTGGTTTCATCCCATGGATATTGGGTCTTCAGGTATGTGGGTACTATCACTGGATAGTCCTGGTTTTTCTCTATATTTTATGTCTTGAAGACATTTTTCATATTCTGAGTTTTAAGGGGTCATTTCCTCATTTTTCATTTATAAAAGATTGCTGTTTAATTTTGTTTTTCGTGTTTTACGGGCTAACCTTAAGTCTTAGGGTTAAGTGCTTAGTACCATTGGATAAAGCTAATTTTTCTCTATATTTCATGTCTCAATGTTGTTATAGTGAAATTCCGTGTTTTAAAGGTTTTAGTAGTTGTAGCTAACTTTTCTAAGTAGATTAGTGGTTTTTATTGGTTTTCTGGCTTCAGGGAGGCCGGGCCGCTTCAGGCGGCATCTCCGATGTCAGGCGGCCCGCCCGCCTCTGTTTTAAGAGGTTGGGGAGCGCTCCAGGAGGGTTTTTTATGCAATTTGGCAGGTACAGGCGCCAGATTGGTAGGTGCGCATGGGCTCTTAGTTAGTGGTCTGTGTGTACATAGTGAAGAAGTCAGTTTGGGGCAACCTTAATCATCATACAACCATCCGGAGGTGATCTCATTGTTCCTCACTCAGTTTTCACTTTTTTCTGGCCACAATTGGCTGTGTTTGTTGCAAGTGAGTTCTTCATTTAACTTAACTTTGGCAACTGTTTTCTCTGTTATAGTCTTGAAAGCTATAGCAAGTATTATTTCTGTCTCTGGTGTGGATTTGCAGCCTACATCAAGTATCTTTGCTATCTCTGGTGTGGACTTTGTTCTACATTTCAGTTCTTTGGTCTGGTAGTCTATCTGGGGATTACTTTCTTGGCTCATCAAGCAGTCAAGTGTGTTAAAAAGGGGCTTTAGCAAAACAGGAACCAAATTACTTTAGCAAGTAAATCTCACTCTATTTTTCTAAAGGGACAGGGGATTTTCTCTCTGGTTTTTCTCCAACTCTCTTGGTCAAGGCCTATAGCTAGTACTATAGGATTGTCTAAATTTCTGGCGCCCAACGTGGGGTAGAACTTGCTAGTTCTTTGGAATCTCTGTTTTCTTTGGTTGGCTCTTTTTGGTGTTTTGGACTGGAGGAATGGCTTCTGGTTCTGATATTCCTGTGGTGACTGTCAGTGGGGGGGATGGTCCTCCTTCTGTGATGGTTAGGGAGTGTGTGAGGATTAAAACTTGGGATGGTACCAAGTTTAATGGGGAGGATGTCAAGTGGTTTCTAGAGAAATATGAAACTGCTGCTGGAGTGGATGGTGCTTCCTACCTGGACATGGTGAAGCAGATTATCTTCTTCATTGGTGATAGGTCAGTGGAGAAGGAGATTGTGGCCATGTCTGGCTACAAGAAGAGGGATTGGAAATTGTTGTGTAGGGAGATGGTGGATAGATGGGGTTTCAGGTTTACTATGGTGGATCTGAACAAGGTTGTCAGTGAATGGCAATCTTATGGTGGTGTTGGTAACTTACATAGTTACAGGAATTTTCTGCTACAGTTTGATCCTGTGGTGGAATATTTGGTGGAAGTGGAGGAGCTGGCACATGAAAATGCTGCCAAGGATGTTTTTTGGTCTTCCCTGGCTAGAGATGTCAGGATGGATGTGTTGAAGGAGTTGTCAAGAAAGGAATTGATGAAAACTCTTTCTAATGGAGATCAGAAGTTGCCTGCCTTGGATAAGGTGAAGGAGGCTGTTGAGGCCCATTTGAAGTTATTGGCTGTGGACACCTATCAGGAGGGGTGTGCCAAGTATGTCAGCAAAGTCAGTGAGGCTTTGGCTGAAGAGGAAGTTAGGGAGAAGAAGGAGGAGAAGAATTTGGTGCAGGTTCCCAAACAGGAGAGGGACCCAATGGTAGAGCAGTTGGCTGATCTGACAAAACAGCTGCACATTTTTGTCCAGGAGGCCAAGAAGGTTAAGAAGGCACCTTCTCAGCCAAGAGATTTTGAAAGGAGGGCTGGTAGGAGTGATCCTTGGGTTCGCTCTTATTGCAGTAGGAGGGGGAACAGGTCTAATGATTGTTGGGCACTGAACAGAGATGTGTCTGAAAGAAAAGTGGAGTTTGATGGAAGGGTTTTTAAGTTCCCTGATGATTCTTTTGTGAAGCCCAGTGAGGGGCAGGCTCCTGTTGATTTGGTCAGGAGAAGGGGTGGTCTCAATCAAAGGAGGCCAAGGTTTGAGGAGATTCCTGATCAGGGGAAGTCTTCTGTTAAGGTAGATGAGGACATCAAGGGAAAGGGGAAGGAGGTCAATAAGGTCTCTTTTTCTACTTCCTTTGGTGGTTTGGAGTTGTATTCTTGTGGTGGACAGTCAAATGGTAAATGCTTGGCTGGTGTTTATGATGTGGAAGCAGGAAAGGTGGGAAGGCCTAAGAGCAGTTCTCAGGCCCAACCAAAACCAAATGCTTCAAAGGGTGATCCTAAGCTGAGTGCAGCTAGGAAAAGGTATAGCAAAGAGGAGCTGTATAAGATGCAGAAGGGTATGGCTGACATGGGCCCCCCTAGTTTTGGTGCATTGGACCTGAATGGTGAGCCAATGCCAATGGAGGTGGATTCTGACTCCGAGGAGGATGTCCCTTTGGCTTCATTGCCAAAGCCTGTTGGAGTCAGAGGTTCTGGTGAGGGATCTGGTTTGGTTCCTGTTAATGGTAAATCTGTTGGTGGTGCCGGTCCTCAAGAATCTTCTAGGACCAAGGTGGTGAAGCAAAGAGCTCACTTTGAGAGGCCAGTAGTGTCTGGTCAAGTTAATGTTATGGACTCTTTCCTGGAAAGGATGAACCAGGGTCAGGTTTCCCTATCTTATGGGGGATTGTATGCTATCAGTCCAGGGTTGGCTGATAGGCAGAAGAAGTTGTTGACCAGGAGAAGGGTTTCTTCTGGTGAGGTAGAATACATTTGTGATTCTGCTGAAAAGTTTGGTGAGGTGTTGGAAACTCATTTTTCTGCTCCTCTGGGATATGTCAATGTCACTCTGAATGGCAGGGAGGCAAGGGCATTGGTGGATTCAGGTTCTCAGATAAACCTGATTTCTTTGTTTGAGGCAACTCATATGGGCCTCCCCATCAAAACTGGTATTGGTGGGAATTCGAGAGGGATCGGTAGCCATGTCACTGAATTGGTTGGAACTTCAGAGTTTGTGAAGTTGGATGTTGGAGGAGCCTCAGGGAAGGTTCATTTTTACATTTCTAAAGGTAATGTAAAAGCAGTTTTGGGTGGGCCATTCTTGATGGATTTTCAGGCAAGAATAGGTTATCAATTTGATTTGGGAATCAGTTTGGAGTTGACTGGTGAAGACGAAAGGAGGCTTCACATGAGGTTATCATCCCCTGGAGAGGATGGTTGGGATACTAGGCCTGGTTTATCTTCAATGTGCCAGTGCATGGACTGCTGCAGGAGAAGGAAGGAAGTGGGTGCTGCCTCTGGTTTTTTGAAGTGCGGTTCAGGCTCTATTGAGAGTCTGTTTTTTTTAGAGTAATGAGGGCTGATAACCCTAGTGCTACAACCTCTCCCCGAGATGAGGAAATCTCAGGTTGTAGTAGGTCAGCTCCCTTGGAGATATACCAAGTGGATTTTCTACTTTCTCTTTTAAATGTTTCTCTTCTCTGCAAGTATTCAACAAGTTTTTTATCAAGTCTCTCTTCTCTCTCAAGATTCTTAATTATTTTTAATTCAAGTTCAAAGAAGAAGATTGGTTATATATCTTTATTGAAAGATATGCGGAAATGTTTTGGGGCAGTGAGATTGGGGTCTAAAAGTAAGTCCTCCCAATTGTGCACCACTAGGGTTTCTTCTACACCTTTCAAAAACATTACCTGGGCCACACCTGTGAGCATTGGGGAAACCCCTGGTTATTTTTGTAGGACAGAAGAAAACTCAAGAAAAGAAGATAAAAATTTCAAGATAATTCATGAAAATCAAGAAAAAAATCTGAAGATAATGAATAAAGAAGATGCAAAATATTTTTGTGAAGATTGTCAAGATCTATTTTTGGGCCTCCAGCATGAGGTTAAACTGCAGAAAATTTTGAAGAGAGAAGATCATCAAGATCTATTTTTGGACCTCCAGCATGAGGATAAACTGCACAATTTTAGAAGATGGGATTCAGAAGATTAATCAAGATTTGAAGATTTGGAAGTTGGAAGTGAGGATGAAGCTGTGGAATTGCAGAAAAGTTTTGGAGTGGTGAGATTGGGGTGTAAAAGTAAGTCCTCCCAATTGTGCACCGCTAGGGTTTCTTCTACACCTTTCAAAAACATTACCTTGGCCACACATGTGAGCAATGGGGAAACCCTTGGTTTTTGTTCCAGGTCTGGTGGTGAAGATTTCCTGAAGATCCCTCAAGTTGAAGGTGGAGCGGCAAAGTATAAGAAGGTAGCGCAGAAGATTAGGCCTGTCAATGAGCCTATGCCTGTGGGTTTGAATCCGCCTTTGAAAAGACCTCCTTTGTCAAGAGATACGTACTGTACTCCTTTGGTGAAGAATCCTCCAGAATTTGTAGAGACAGCTAGGGTGACCATGGAAAGATTGAAAGTTGTTAATTTTGGTCCTGATGGGTGGTTGTCTGAGGAAGAAAAGAAGTTGTTGTTGCACGTTATTGTGCTAAGGGAAAAAGCGGTGGCATTTGTTGAGGAGGAAAGGGGTGTATTGAAGCACTCTTATGGGGAACCTTACTTGATTCCTGTTGTTTGTCATGAACCTTGGCAAATCAAACCTATTTCGATTCCAGCCGCTATTCGAGAGGATTTTGTAGAGATTGTTAGGGAAAGAGTCAGGACTGGGTTATATGAACAATCAACATCCAGTTACTCAAGTCCGGTGTTCTGTGTAAAGAAGCAGAATGGAAAGTTGAGGGTGGCTCATGATCTTAGAGCCTTGAATATAGTCACTATCAAGGACGCTGGTATGCCGCCAAGTGCAGAGGATTTTGTTGAAGCTTTTGCTGGAAGGGTGTGTTATGGTTTGGGTGATATTATGGGTGGTTATGATGAGAGGGAACTACATACGGATTCAAGGCCTCTCACAACTTTTGAGACTCCTTTGGGAAGATTTCAGCTCACTAGGTTGCCTCAAGGAGCAACTAATTCAGTGGCAGTTTATCAAGCACAGATGGCTTGGATTTTGCAGGATGAGGTTCCTACTCATGCTGGTATTTTTATTGATGATGGTGGAATTAAAGGACCATCCACTGATTATGGTAATGAGGTGTTATTGGAGAACCCTGGAA
Organism: Hemileia vastatrix; assembly: GCA_030280995.1. Lineage (NCBI taxonomy): Eukaryota > Fungi > Basidiomycota > Pucciniomycetes > Pucciniales > Zaghouaniaceae > Hemileia > Hemileia vastatrix. The sequence goes on along the minus strand of JASXTE010000006.1, from coordinate 14,153,546 downwards.
TAAGGAGGTTTGTGTGGGAATATGCAATAACTCTAGAGAGAGTGTTGTTCAGGATTGAAGAGGCTGGTTTGACCATTTCAGGATCAAAATTCTGTTGTTGTGTTCCTGCTTTGGAAATTCTGGGTCATGTAGTATGTAAAGAGGGAAGGATTATGGCGAAGAAGAAGATTAATAAAATAAAGTCATGGCCAAGGCCTAAAAATACTACTGAAGTCAGAGGATTTTTGGGTGTATGTGTATATTTCAGGATTTTCATTAAGGATTTTTCTTTGTTGGCTTCACCTTTAAGGAGGTTGACCAGAAAAAATTCAGATTGGGAATGGACTGACGAGTGTGAAGAGGCTTTTCAGAAGCTGTAAAAGGTTGTTGGTGAAGATATAATTCTTCACAAGTTGGATTATGGTGTTGGTTCTGGAAAGATTTATCTGGAAGTGGACTCAAGTTATATTGTTGCTGGTGCTGTTTTGTCTCAGGAGGATAAGACGTGGAGGGTCAGGCCAGTAAGTTATGAGTCTGTGGTGTTTAATGAGGTGGAATCTAGGTATTCTCAACCTAAGTTGTAATTGTGTGGCATAGCTAAAATTTTAAAGAAGCTACAGACGGTTTTGTGGGGGCAGCATTTTGAGCTGCAGGTGGATGCAAAATCTTTGGTTCAGATGATCAATACACCTAGTCTTCCAAATGCTCCAATGACTAGGTGGGTGGCATTTATTCAACATTTTTCTTTTGACCTGGTACACAAACCAGGTAAAACTTTTACTATGCCTGATGGATTATCAAGGAGGCCACCTACAGATGAGGATTCTGATTCTGAAGAGTTTGACGAAGATGTTCCAGTGGTTAGGGCCAGCACAAAGGGTGCTGAGGATTTTTATTTCCTCCCCAATGAGGCTAAACTGGATGATTGTTCTGACCTCCCCCAAGAGGCTAAACTGGCTGGATCTGATCTTGATTCTGGTGATCAGGATGTTTTTGTTGATGAAGATGTAGTTGTTGTTTGGGACAGCTCAAAATTGGAAAAGGGTGTTTTTGTTAGTGAACTGGATTCTCACAAGGTTCAGTGGAAAGAGAAGGATGTGCCAAAATTTAAGGATTGGTGTCCTGGTTGGGCTGCTCAATTGGCTCATGTTCACACTGGTGATTTTGATGACAGAGTTGTACCCTTGGATGTTGTTTTGTTGGATTTTGAAGATGAGACCTGGGGTCAGTCTGGGTTTTATTTTATCCTTGTGGAATATCTGTTGACCTTGGAGAGGCCAGATAGTTGTGATGATGATACTTGGTTGGCAATCAAGAAGAAGAGTCCTGGATCTTATGTGTCAGGAAGGCGCTTGATGAGAAGGAGACATCCTAATCCTCAAGTGGTGGTGACTCAGAAGAAGGGTCAAGAATTGGTTTTGAAGTCTTTGCATGAAGACCTTGGTCATAAAGGCTTTGGGGAGACTTATAGAAGAGTAGCAGACAGATTTTGGTGGCCAGGTATGAAGTTGGCTGTGCAGGGTTGGGTTCAATCTTGTGAAGAATGTCAAAGAAGAAGTCACTTGAAACCTAAAGAGGTGTGCCGTGCTACTGGTGAATCAACTGTTTTTGGAAGGGTCAGTCTGGATGCTGTCCATATTAAAGAGGGCAGGTATAAATACTTGATTGTTGCTAGGGATGATTTGTCTGGTTGGGTTGAGGCAGTGCCTCTGGTTAATTTGACTGCCAAGAATGTGGCAGAGTTTTTGAAGAAGGAGTGGATTTATAGGTATGGGTTGATGAAGTTGTTGACTGTTGATGGTGGGCCAGAGTTTGGTGCTGAATTTAAAGAAGCTGTGGCTAGTGTTGGTTCTAGGTTTAGAGTGGCTACACCGTATTATCCTGAAGCTGAAGGCATGGTTGAAAGAGGCCATCAAGTTATCAAGAATGCTTTGGTGAAGATGTGCGGAGATAGTGCCGAAAAGTGGAGGAATTATTTACCCTTGGTTTTATTTGCTGATAGGGTCACTGTGAAGAGGACAACTGGCTATTCTCCTTATGAGTTAATGTTTGGTCAGAAAGCCGTTCTACCAGTGGACTTGGAAGCTGTCTCTTATCTTGGAATTGATTGGGATGACGTGCACTCAACAGAAGATTTGCTCTGTGCCAGGATTCAACAGTTGGAATGTAGAGAGGAATGTCAAGAGAAGGCATACTCTAGAATGATGAAGATTAGGAATCAATCAGTCAGATACTGGGACAAGAAGTTGGCTCATAGACTCAGGAATCCCTTGAAACCTGGTTGTTTGGTTTTGGTGTATGATAGAAGTTTGGAGAGTCAGTGGGGCAAAATGTTTGCTGACAGATGGAATGGACCTTACAGAGTCAGATCTCAGGCGTCTGGAGGTTCTTATGTTTGGAAGAGTTGGATGGTGCAGTCTTGAAAAAGAGGGTGGCTGCAGACCAAGTGAAGAGGTTTTAACCCAGGAGCACTAGGCACGAAGAAGATTGACTCCACAATGAGGATAAACTACGGACCATTCTTTAATTTTGGTTTTTTTTTTTGTGGTGATGCTATGCATCTTTTTGTTGGAAACTTTTGTTAGAGGGTACCCATGGGTGGGGCTTCTAGATTTGATCTTGGCAAGTGTAGGGGTGACTGATGGGCTGGCTGCTCTATCAACAGTTACCACAGATTTTCTGTTTCCAACCCTTTCTCTTAATTTGGTTGAACCCTAGTATTGGTTTCTTTTCACAGGTTTTATTCCTCTATTACTTTAAACTGGAATTTCCTCTGGTTTTCATGTGCTGTCTCTTCACTCTTATTGGTTTTGGTTTTTTTGTGTTGGACGTTGTGTTTTTGTTAGAAGGTACCCAGGGGGGGTTTCAAGATTTTATTTTGGCAAGTGTGGGGGTAACTGATGAGCTGGCTGCTCTATCAACAGTTACCCCAGAATGTCTGTCTCAAGCCTTTTGTTTTTCCTAGTTGAATTCTAGTTCTGTTGTTTATTATTCAGGTTTTAAGTCCGCTATGACTTTAAACTGGTTTGGGACTGGCTTCTTTATCTTTGGTTCTTTCAGATTGGTGGTGGATCACTGGTGGTCTCCCATCATTTTTACTTATTGGAGGGAGCCCACCCAGTGATCATTTCTATGGACCGGACTTTCCCTTATTGGACAATTTATGGAGCTGGTTTTTCTTTGATTTTTTTGCAGTTATGTTTTTGCTAGATAGAAGTTTTAGATTATTTTCTTTTTTTCTCTTTTTTTCTTTTAATTTTTTATGGGGGTTGTTTAAAATTATAAAATAAAAAATATAGGGTGTTACCACATCAGGGTCACCTGGATGTGGGCAAGCATTGGTGGGGAAAGGCTCATCAATTGGCTGGGCAATGCTATTTTCTTTTTTTATTTTATTTATTATTTATTTCATGAGTTTCTGTGTTTCATTATTTTTATTATCTTCTGAATTTCTAAATTTTTTGAATTTTGTTTCTGTTAATAATTTAAAAGAATTAATTGTGTATCCACATCAAGGTGCACTTGGATGTGGGTAAGGTATCAGGGGATCAGCTCATCAATTGGCTGGGGGATACCATTTGTATTATTTTTTATATTTTATTTTATTTCATTTTATTTATAATTTTTTAATTTTAATATGTTAGTATCATCATAAAAAATAAATAAAATAAATAAAAATTAAAAGTAAAAATTAAAAAATTAAAAAAATTAAAAAATTCTGAAATTATATTTATTAATTGTTTTATATTATTATTATGTTTCTAATCTGTGTGCAGGAGCTCATTGTCTGGATGATGGAACCTATGGAGGCTGGTCCGGATTGTGATGACGTTTTTGTTTTTGGTTGGGATTGTGGGAAGCACTGTGTTATTTGAAGTGCATCCTGCTGGAGAGATTATAGGGATTGGATTAGAGGGAAGTTCAGAGGAGGAAGAAGAAGAGGCAGGAATGGAGTTCTGGAGGGTGTGTTTAATGATCCTAGACATTTTCCAGTGGTCGTCCAGTAGGCGCTTTCTCAGGTATTTTTCAAAGTCATTCAAGGGTCCATGGAGGGCAAAGGCTTTTAGAATGTTGGAACACATGGTGCTTAGGTGTTTCTTCATGTCTCCATAATCCAGGGTCAAAGAAGTTTCAAGAGTTTGGCCAACTCAAATAATAGATTCAGGAGGAGGGGTGCCAACTAGACAAGAAGAATTGGATCAGTAATTATTTTTGTTGAAGAAATGGAATAATTAATTTGGTACTTACAGATTGGAAGCTCATCAAATCTGTAAGCAGCTGGGATTTGGATCTCTGACAATTTTGTAATAGTCATAGTGGGTGGATCAACTAGGGAAAGATATGGATTCTCATGGTCTTCCTCTGAAGGATCCTGAGAAGGTGAACTGGGATGCTGAGGTTCCTGGGGCCTAGTTGGAGCAGTGAGATTGTGGTTGTTGTTGTGGTTGTTATTTCTGTTGGATTCAGCTGGAGGAGGTGCTGGTGATGAAGTACCAGGTTTGTTAAAGGATGAAGCAGGAGAGGGGGATTTGGAAGCAGACTGCTCTCTTCTGGATGGAGAATTTGAAGAGATGGAACTGTCAGAAGAGTAGTTGTCTGACAGAGGAGAGGTGTAGTTTCTTTGTCTTAGTTGGGGACGAAGTTGTTGTTGTGGAGCAGTGTGTGGTGTTCTGGTTTCTTCTTGGGGTTCTCTGGAAGTTCTCTTAGAAATCTTGGAAATTTTGGTGCTTTTGGACTTTGGAAGGGTGGATTGCATTGCTCTGGGAGCAGTAGAAGGTAGTTGGGTTGAGTTGTTGTTGTTGTCTGGATGAATTTGGCTATTTTCTGGCCGTTTTTGGAGGTTTTGGCCCTGATTTTTGCTGTTTGGTGAGGCGGGCGAGCCGCTCGACATCGGCCGGGCCGCCTGGACGCGGTCTAGAAGCCTGGGAGTTGATTTTGAAGCTTTTGGAGCCAATTTGGCAGAGATAAAAGCAGTTTCTTGTGAGGCTAAGGCTGGTCTTTTGGGAAGAGTGCGGGAAGATGAGCTTCTGGATCTTCTGGAAGGAGCAGAAGATAGAGAGGAAGAGGAAGGACCAAGCTCTGGGGATCTGGTAGGGGATCTAGAGATGTATTTGTGAGAAGGAGAAGGCGGAGGAATAGGGTAGTTGGCGTCTCTGTCACATCTTTTCTTTTTGGAATAAAAAGAGTCACAAGCCCTGTTGTAGAATTTGGATTCAGGATTTGGAAGAGTGAATGTGAAAGGTCTGCACATGTGGATGCACTGTTTTCAGGCATAGTCCTTGGGAGCAGTGAAGCAAGGGATAGTAGAAGGGTTAACATCAGGAGATCCAGCCATGATCTGTGGTGAGAAAAGATGATGAAAAAGGGATAGGAGGAGATTTTTGTCAGTGATGGGTAGATGATGAAGTGAAGGTGGAAGTTCAGCAGGTTGGCTGTAGAGGTGTGCTGCATGAAATTGGCTGCGTCCATTTTATGCAAAATTCCGTCAGTCCATCAAGACTCTAAACTGAAAAAGCTATGGTATCAAGACAGTCCATCAAGACTTTAAACTGAAATCTGGTTTCTGTTAGTCCTCCAAGACTTTAAACTGGCTGGTTTCAAGATTTTATCAAGGCTAGTCTGTCAAGACTTTAAACTGAACACTGTGTTAGTCCCCCAAGGCTTTAAACTGAGGGTTGTAAGTCCCCCAAGACTATAAACTGAGGAAAACGTTTTTGTTGTTGGAGTTGGTTTTGAAAGATTGGTGGAGGGTATCCACAGGGGGAGCCTCCGAATTTAGCAAAGGCAAGTTTAGGGGTAATTGATGGGCTGGCTGCTCTATTCACAATTACCCCAGAATGTTAGTTTTTTCTCTGTGTCTTAATGTGGTTGATCTCTGGTTCTGGGTTTATGATTTAGGTTTTTTGTGTCCCCCATGACTTTAAACTGAGGGTTTTTGAGTCCCCCAAGACTATAAAATGAGGATGGTCCCCCAAGACTTAAAACTGAGGGTTGTTTGTGGTTACATCCTATAGAGTGTGTGCTCAATTTTTCTTTTCTGAATCAAACTCAAGTACCAGTGGAATTACAGAGGGAATCAAGAGATGAAATGAAGTGTTCAGAATTAGCCTTGAACTGGTGAATGAGGTGTCTTCTGTTCTCAATGTCCCATGGATTTCTAGCAGGAGTGGATTGGAAGTAGTGAAGCAGAAGTTGTTTCTGTTGAGATGTGTGTTGTTGGAACTTGGCCTTGATAGTGGGAAAGTGCGTTGGTGTTGGTGGTGCAATGGATCCTACATCGTTATCATCACTATCAGAAGAGGAAGGAACTGAGAAGTTATCAGTTTTAAATTTGAAGGAAGGAATGAATGTTCTTTACCATCAGATGGACCAGGGATGGGGGAACTAGTTGTTTTATGGGTTGTGGCACTCTTCTGGGAAGGGTGGAGCTTTTTGATTAATCTGGGTATCAGGATGGGTGGCCTAGATCTTTTGGTGCTGGCAGAAGAAGGACCAGGTTGAGGTGGAGGTGAATCTGTTGTGGAAGAAAGTGGACCAGTTCTGTGGCAGGTCTTCTTTCTGTAGTGGCAGACATCGCAGGACGTTCTGTATGGATGGACAGGTGGTGTCATGGCGCAGATTAAATTATTGTCGATGCAGTATTGACAGGGGCCCATTTCAGAGGCAGATTTGGGAAGAAGGTTAAACATGGTGGTTGGATGAAGAAAGAATGCGGACATTCTCAATTGGAGGGAGGATGTGGTCTTCCAACATTGGCAGGGGCCTTTGTTGTGTGATTTGGCGCTGTTGGTGCATGCCTTAATTGACATCTGTTAAGAAATTTGGTATTTTTCTGGTTTCATCCCGTGGATATTGGGTCTGCAGGTATGTGGGTACTATCACTGGATAGTCCTGGTTTTTCTCTATATTTTATGTCTTGAAGACATTTTTCATATTCTGAGTTTTAAGGGGTCATTTCCTCATTTTTCATTTATAAAAGATTGCTGTTTAATTTTGTTTTTCGTGTTTTACAGGCTAACCTTAAGTCTTAGGGTTAAGTGCTTAGTATCATTGGATAAAGCTAATTTTTCTCTATATTTCATGTCTCAATGTTGTTATAGTGAAATTCCATGTTTTAAAGGTTTTAGTAGTTGTAGCCAATTTTTCTAAGTAGATTAGTGGTTTTTATTGGTTTTCTGGCTTCAGGGAGTCCGGGCCGCTTCAGGCGGCATCTCCGACGTCGGGCGGCTTGCCCGCCTCTGTTTTAAGAGGTTGGGGAGCGCTCCAGGAGGGTTTTTTATGCAATTTGGCAGGTACAGGCGCCAGATTGGTGGGTGCGCATGGGCTCTTAGTTAGTGGTCTGTGTGTACATAGTGAAGAAGTCAGTTTGGGGCAACCTTAATCATCATACAACCATCCGGAGGTGATCTCATTGTTCCTCACTAAGTTTTCACTGTTTTCTGGCCACAATTGGCTGTGTTTGTTGCAAGTGAGTTCTTCATTTAACTTAACTTTGGCAACTGTTTTCTCTGTTATAGTCTTGAAAGCTATAGCAAGTATTATTTCTGTCTCTGGTGTGGATTTGCAGCCTACATCAAGTATCTTTGCTATCTCTGGTGTGGACTTTGTTCTACATTTCAGTTCTTTAGTCCGGTAGTCTATCTGGGGACTACTTTCTTGGCTCATCAAGCAGTCAAGTGTGTTAAAAAGGGGCTTTAGCAAAACAGGAACCAAATTACTTTAGCAAGTAAATCTCACTCTATTTTTCTAAAGGGACAGGGGATTTTCTCTCTGGTTTTTCTCCAACTCCCTTGGTCAAGGCCTACAGCTAGTACTATAGGATTGTCTACACCGCTCAGCCAAGAAATCAAAGACCGTTCAATTAAAAAAAGATGACCATCTCATTCTTATCAACTGGCTGAAAACCAAATCTAACTATGATTCTTGTTTTGGTACTGAGTATGCCACTAAAGTAGGATGGCCCCCTGCATCAAAAGTTAATGGCTATCTTCTAATGGCAAATGAATAAGGGAATAAGACCAAGGGAAGGATTGATCTTTTGTCTAAACAGATGTCTGAACATATCAAGCATTAACGAGCAAAATACAAGAAGGAAAAGGATCTTTCATCTTCCACTAGGTTTGGGGTTACCGACAACAATATAAATAAGGGCATAAAATCCATAGACAATAAACTTGAAACTTTATGTCCTTACTTTAAAGAGATGGATGCAATTTTTGGAGAGCGAGCCGATGTTAATCCTGTAACCATGTTGGATGGTGAAGATCCTATCTCCGAACATGATGTTGAAGCAAATCTTTTCCCATCCTCTTCCTCCACTCAAGCCTCCCCTCATTTGAATGAGACATATCTAGATAGCTTTTCTGTAGATCCTATAGGTGATTTAACCCAACCAAATCTAACTCAGGTCTGTTTCTTTTTTCTTTTATTTTATCTTTTCTATTTTTTATTTACTTATCTTTTTCTTATTTCTTAATAGGCTGATGAACAAACCCAGGATCCTCAATCAACTGAGTCTGAAGGTAGTGACAATGATGAGGAGGAAAATATGACCTTGAACAAGAAGCGTAGGGCTTCAAGTAGTCTAAATTTCCACTCACAAAGAAGACGAAAAAGTGATACTTCATCACAAACCCCTTTTTTGTCTATGGAAAAATTTTTAGAGAAACGTGATGCTGGTAAGTGATACCATACCTCTTGTTACTTTACTCTATTTTTCTTCCACTTTATATTAATTTTTATTATCACTCTAGAACAAGTAGAAATTGCTAAAGAGACTCTAAGCTTTGAAAAGAAGAAATATGAGCTCTCTTTAAGGAGGGATGATAGGCTACAAGATTTGGAAGAGAGGAAGTACGATCTCTCTTTACGGAAGGATGATTGGGCCCAAGATTTGGAGGAGAGGAAGTACCAGCTCTCTTTACGGAAGGATGATCTTGCCCAAGATTTGGAGGAGAAGAAGTTTGAGTTAACTCTAAGTATTGAAAAATAAAAAAATAAGGAGAAGAAACTCGAACATCAAAAACTATTAGAGCAGATGAAATATAAGTTTGATCATGAAGAAAATTCCAAAAAGAAAGATTTCTTGATAGAATGTGTTAAAGCTAATAAATCTGTTGAGGAAATTGAGCGTTTAAAGAAATTGTTGGATGACTAGTTTGTTTTATTTCTCTCACACTTCAACTGTTCATATTTATTTGTACATAAAATTTCCAATAACTTCCTTTATTTCATTACTCTATCTATCATTACTTGAATTTTTGTATTTTAATGTTAAATATTCTTTTTTTAAATAAAATTTTCATGTCTCCTTTGAAAATTTGACGATCCCCTACCCCTGTATTTTTTTGAAGTAAGGGGTGGGTTTCACAAAAATTCTTTCATGTCATGAATCTTGAAAGTCTTATATGAAACTTTGGCTTTACTACCCCCTGCATTTTACCGGTATCCCAAAAATTCTTACATGTCAAGAATTTCACAAGTCTTATAAGAAATTTTGGCAAAACCCCCCATGATTTTTATTGAAGTAAGGGACGGGTATCACCAAAATATTTACAAGTCAAAAAAATTATATATCTGTTTTAAAAAATTGGCAATACTCTCCCCTGCATTTTATTGAAGCAAGGGGTGCGTATCACCAAAATTTTTCTAAGTCATCAATTTCACATGTCAGATTTGAAAATTTGGCAATACCCCTCCCCCCCCTGCATTTTATTGAAGTAAGGGGTGGAAGTCATCTAAATTTAATATAATTACATAAATTATTAAATAAATATCTAATATATATCACTTTCCCTAGTTTAAAGTAATGACAATTCCTCAAGCCAAAATGCAGACCAAGTCTAGAAACAAAAGTTTGGGACTTTCTACAGGTATAGGCAAGAGGAACCTCACGAATCAAACAAATAAATGTTATCATGATTACCTGTTATACAACCAAAGGTTGTTGGCTCATCACATTACTTGAGAAAATTGATATATAAAAAATATTTATTAAATATTTATGAAAAAATATAAAATTTTCAATGACAACTCTAATCCCCATACTTTTTGGATCTAGATAAAGTCTTTTTAAATCGAATAACTTTACCTTCTTTCTTTACCTTATTGATTCTTTGTATCAACTTATTACTGATTTGAAATGAGCAACCAAAATGTGTTAAATCTTGACAGGATTCCAAACCAGGAGGAGCTTTGGTCGTTTGATGATTATCCTTAGAAGAATTCCAAATAGTTTTGATGGACCATTTCCCAAACCAAAATCAATGATGCACCAGTGGTCTGGAAAATATAAACCATGTCCTTTGATTTTAGCTGGAGATGGTATTGGGTGGCCATTTATTAAATTGATATATTAGAATATACCAAAAGTAAGAAAATTGGCATCATTCCTATCGATATGAATCCTATTGTGGAATCCAGAATGAGTGATAATAACATTAGAAAATAAAAGATATTCGTGGCTGATATCTTCTTATTTGGAGTCACACCAATTCGGTATTCCAACTTTGTTTCAAGTTCATGATTTCCTACAAATGCTTTATTACAGAGCTTTTTGAGTTGAAAAGCAAGAAAAGAGTCAAAGGAAGGTAGAGTGTCTCATAAGGGAAAATCTTCATCTTTTTGAGCTTTAGTGATATTCTTGAGCAACAAATATATGCCTATCTAATTGAAATGCCTAGATAATTATCATATAAGAGTTTCAGAATCCTTATCATCTAAATATGCAATATAAAAATGTGAAATAAGACAAGTGAAATTTGGAAAAAAGGCTCAACTTCAAAGGTCAAAATCTCAGCAACCACTGAACCTAATTCAAACCGGTTTGTGGGAAATGAAATATATGCTTTAGTAGAATCTTCAGTTAAAGGACATGTGATTTAAATAAACCTAACCCTAATTTGTTACATAAAAAAATGAAATAAAAATTTAAATTGGGAAAAAAAAGGCTCAACTTTAACGGTCAATATCTCAGCAACCACTGAATCAAATTCAAATCTGTTTGCAGGAAATGAAAGGTAGCCTTCAGGAGAATCTTCAGTAAAAAGAACATTAGATTTGAATAAACCTAACCCTAATTCCGAGTCTGATTTTCAAAATTTTACAAAAACTTGAAAAGTGGTAATGAAGATGAGATCAAAAGGAGTTTTATAAGTTCACTGTTATCCAGATAAGAGTCATACATATATTTAAGTATGAAGTTTTCATAAAGGGAATAAGATATCATATAGGCATGAAAAAAAGGAGATGAAACTTACCTTGATTGAAAAGTAGGGAAAATAGAGTGAGAAAGATTGATGTTGGAATTGTGGGGAAATTGAATATGGAGTAAGTGAAATGCATAAAGAATGTGCAATGTATGTGTTTCAATGAAATGGAGCCAAAAAAAAGTAAAATAAGGGAAAGGGGGGATAATGACAATGCCAAGGAGGGATGAAGAGTAGGGTGATGGAGCTAAAAAAGAAAGTAAAGAGGGAGAGAAAAAAAAGGTTAATTATACCATTGAAATCCAAAATAACCACTTACAAAAAAAATTTTGATAAAAAAAATAAAATAAACAGAAAAAAACAAAAAAAATTATAATTAGTAATCAAAAAATCAAAAAAAAGAATAAAATGACTTACCTGGAGAGATGAGATGACAAAATGAATGAAACCAAATTGTTTGAGGGATGTTGGAGGAGAATAGGAAAAGGATATGAGGGATGAATGAAAAAAAAATCACTGACAAAATATGCAATTTCAGAAAATATGTGATTTCATGTTGAGCTGGTGAGAGAAAACCAATGAGCCATCCAAAAAAAAGATATTCACCGTAAATTCAAAAAAAAATGAATATGCAACAAACCAAAATACAAAACCAAGTGAATAAAGTACAAAAAGAGGACATTTGGAAAGTATGAAAACATAAAAATTAAAAATTAAAAGCGTTGCAAAGTGAAATGTTGGAGAGTAATTGGCATTTTAATGGAGTGTATGCCAGTTGATTGAATGATTTGTGAATCAAGGGATGGGAGTTCCGGTGGTGGTTCAGGATCCTCTTCTTCATAAAGATCATTCCACTCATCCTTTAAATCAGCTAGAATATTGTGGAGTATTTCGCAAGTCAAGATCTAATGATTTGCAGTTTTGATCTCCAATTTTTTTTGAAATTAGATTCTGAGCTCCCGAAGACTAGAAAATTTTCCCTTTAAAATACCTATAGCATGTTCAATTTGTACTCTTGATTGTGCAAGGTGATAATTAAAGGCAGTTTTGGGGTCATTTTCTGAAGTTGCACCACAGAAAGCAGGTATAATGTACTTTCCACTTGCATATGCTGAGTCTGCAAGGAGGTACTGAGATTTGTCAAAGTATGAGTCAGGGGATTGAGAAATCCTCATTCTTTGGAAGACGGAAGAGTCATGACATGATCCAGGGCAGCCACTGTGAAAATCAATAAATTTTTATTGACATCGCATACATGTTGAACGGTAATAGAGTATCTAGAAAGAAGATAAAAAGTTAAATTGTGAAAGATGAGAACTTGGAGAAGATTTTGAAGAAACCTTTTTTTGCAATCAAAATAATGGTTGCCATCATGAGCAGGCTTTTGACTCAAAGGGATGGTTGTGCCATCAACAAAACCTATACAGCCAGGGAAACCTTCAGCTTGCATTACTTGAGAGGATTCAAGTCGCTGTTCTGGAGTTGGCCAAGAAAGAGTTTGAGACTTGAGGGAAAGGATAGCAATCATACAGCGCTTGGTGTATAATATCACGGTACCATATCCTATGTTAAAGAGATTATCCAAACGTCTTACGGCAGCACCGTTTTCATTTGAGCCAAAGCAACATAGAGCAACAGCAAGTTGGATGGCAGGATTACACTTTTTGTTATGAGAATTTTTATGGAAGATAGGATGTTCGGAAATGAGTTGATAAAGTTTGAAGAAAGAATCGGGAGAAGTTCTAAAAATTTGTGTGAAGTTTAAATGAGGAATGTTGAGAATAAAGGCCAGATCATATTGGGGATCATGATAAAGATTTGGCCCCCTGGTGATGATGTAATGCTTTTTGGAAAGAAAACACATATAAACTAAAGCATCTTCCAAATCAGAGTCAGATTTATAGTAAAGAACTAAAAGAAATGTGATAGAATTCATTGTTGAGTGAAGTAGCTTCCTAGTAGAGAGGTGCTTCATTGTTGTTGGTGGAAGGGATATGTGATGAGGGAAGTGGGAAGTGGAAATTCACCGCCAAATGTGCAGTTGAGGTGTGTAGATAGAAAAAAACTTAAGTTTTCTCCACCAAAATTAAGTGGCATAGAGTGAGGAAAGACTTAAGGATGGCATCAGCAATTATGAGTCATGTGACTTTCTTGCAAATCCATCATGGATGTGATGAGTTTGGGATCAGGAATTAGGAATGGAAATTGGGGTATAAGAGGCGTGATAATGCATTATCGTGGATTTTTTATCCACTAGCCCCAGGGCTAGTGGATAAGAATCTTCCGCAATTAATAATGTCTGATCCTGGGAAAAAAAATTCATGATCCCTAATTGCGGATCCCTGAACATTAAAACCCCCTATTGAATAAATGTATATTGCAAAAATTCTTAGTAGTTGAATATTCAATAGAACAAAAAAAAGAGCAAAAATATATTTTCTTTTAATTTTAATCATCTTCTTGCATATAAAAATGTAAAAAAAATTGATTAAAATTCACTGGTATAAGAATTATTCTTCTTTCTAAACTTATAATACAACAATTTATTAATTATTAGTGCTTAGTGTAAAGAAGCTATGAGAGGACTTCATTGAAACAGAAATTAGGAAAACATATTGCTATCTTTTATTTTTTTAATTATGAGTCTTTTCACAGTATTATAGAATAAAATACTTGAGAATTTTGATGATCAAATATGTTTGTTAAATAAATTCATTTAACTGAAAATATTTATATTGCATAATCAGAATTAATAAAAGTTCAAAAAAAATTGGGTAATATGGTTTAAATTAAAAAATGAATGCTTAAAATTCTTGGTTAAAAGTAGTTACCAATAAAAAGAACCACTGACATTATAATATATTTTTTCAAAAAAAAACTAATAAAATTATTAGAGAAGTTAAAAGTGATACTTTTTAAATAAATTGTATAATTTTCAGTCTGTTTCATGATCAAGTGGAATTAAAAATGAAAATTTAATTGTTTTTTATGAAAAATATTCTGTGAATGGATCAGATTCTTAATCTTCCCTTGTCATTATTTCTATAAATTATTCATTAAACTTTCACTATTATTCCAGCACAGACTCATCCATTATTGGTTAAGAGCTCAAGATGAGCTCAAAGTAAAGTTTAGTATCAGTTCAGTATAAGTTCAGTCTGAGTTCCATATGAGTTCCATCTAAGTTCAAGTTGAGGACTTACTAGAAAGTCCCCCAAAAATATTGTGTGGTGATATATATAATTAGATTGTCTTTTCAAATCTTTATAACAAACTCCCAATTTCCTCATTCAAAAAACCTTAGTGCTGTACTAATCTTTAGGCTGCCACAAGAGTTGACTGGGGAGGATGCTGATTGAGAGTGGTATAATGAATTTGAATTTGAAGAAGATTTTTGGAGAAGATATTGTGCTCCATAATGTAGATTATGGTAAAGTAGCAGGTATTATTTGTTTGGCTGTGAGCTCAAGTCAAATTACTGCTGGGGGGGGTTGTCGCAGATAGATAAAGCTGGTTAAACTAGACCAGTCAGGTATGATTCTGTTGTTTTTAATGAGGCAGAATCAAGATATTCCCAGATTAAATTGGAATCATGTGATGTGGCTAAAATTCTGAAGAAACTTAAAAATTCTTTATGGGGTCAACACTTCAAACTTCAAGTGGATGCTAAATATTTAATTCAAATCATTGATTCCCCAGGTTTATTGAATGCACCAATTATCTGATGGATAGCTTTTATTTAAAATTTTCCTTTTGATCTAGCACATAAGCCTGAGAAAACATTCACTATGCAAAATGGATTGTCAAGAAAACCACCTAGTGAAGAGGATTCTGACTCAGAAGTATATGAGAAGATATATCTGCTATCAACACCAGCACAAAAGGTGGTGAAGACTTTCCTTGCCTCCCCATGAGTTTAAAATGGCAGGCTCTATATGTGTAAATTATGACAAAAACATCCCCCATGAGGATAAACTGGCTGGTTTTAAAAATGTAAAAAATGATAAAATAATGAAAAATGTTGTGATTAGGGAGTTTGATGGTGTAGATAAATTTGGTAAAAAAGATGTTGGAGAAGAAGTGGTTTATTATGAAGAGGATGGCGAAGATATGTGGGATAGTATTAAATTGGTTAATGGTGTATATGTTGGATTATTAGAAAATTTAGTTAAAGAGAGGTTGGGTGATTGTGAAGATTTTGTTAAAATGAGGATAGAAAAAGAAGAAGTGGTTGACAGTAAAAAGGGTGTTTAAGAGGTCAAAGAAAATTTGAATAAAGTAAGGTTGGAAGGTTGAGAGATGGGAAACTCAAAATCTTATATGATAAGTAGGAAAAAGATAGCATTAAATTTACTATATCTTAATTAATATAAGTCTAAATATATATTATAAATGAATAGACCAGAAATTGTAAATTCAAGGTGTTGAAAAAGTGATTAAATACAATAGTATAGGTTCTAATGACTTTTTTCTAGAAAAATTGTTTTCACAGAAGTAGTTTGAAACTAAAAGTTTACACCTCATTTTCAAGTAAAAATATATACATTGAAAATTTTTCAATTATTTATTATAAAAATGATAATAACAATGATAGGTATAAATTTCATTATCAATATATTAAGTATTTAATTTTATTGAATTCAATACATTTGATTTTTTTTTAGTAAACAAGACTATAAAATCCTACTTAGTAATTTGTCTTATCAAATACAAATAATAGTAAAATTAATATATTTTAATAAAAATTCATTTCAACAGAGAACCTTTCTGCTCTTAATTAAATATTTCAACCAAAAATTTTGTTTATAACTTGAGTTTTTAGAAAAATTTCTGTGGGCCGGTCATATAGAAGAGGGAGAAGAAGAAGAAGAGGAAAAGGAGAAAGAAGGAGAAAAGGGAATATAAAGGGGAAAAAAAACAGAAACAAGATTAAGGGAATTTTATTAAAAGGAAATTCAACAACAATATTTGTGAGTATTGACACAACAAATGATACTAGTTTAATAGGTATATTGATTAAGTGAGTAATTCTTCTTCATTGCTTAAATATCAACTACAAACTATTGATAAACTTAAAGCAACCATCATTTATTTATATAGTATTTTTAATAGGACTTGTAGTTTCACAAAAAATAATAATAATAAGTATTTAAATTTGTATAAGTAATGTAAGTGATAGCGGCTAAAGGGGATTACAAAGGCCTTTTTATAGGCAAGGGGACCTCTGAAGCACTTTGAAATAGAAATAATATGAAACATATAAATAAAAGAATATAACTGAAATATAGAGATTAAGAGAAAGACATGAAACAATTAACTAAACCTGTGAGTAAGTGACCAATTTTCCCACCATAATTTCCCAAAACAATTAATTAAAATAATGAGTAACTAAGTAAGTCTGAAACATAAGAACTGTCTGCCAATCGTCTATAAGAAGGAGAATAAGAGGGAAAGATGAAGAGGAGGAAAAGGAAAATATAAAGAAATGTTTTTATAAAGGATAAATGAAATGAAATTAATAAAATAATTGAGTTATTTAAAAGAGATGCAACAACTATTTCTTAAGATTGACACAATGGTGAGGTTTTATTTATTTATAATATATTTATTTAAGGAAGTACTATCTTCAATGCATGGAAGGCAATTACTATAATTAATAGACCTACTGCAACCTTAGAATATTTATTTACTTTTTAAATTAGACTTATAATACTAATAAAAATTAAATAAACTTTTTGTATATATTTAAAAAATATGTTAAAAGTTGAGTGTAATAAGTGATGAGGCTACAGGGGGTTACCCAAGGCCTTTATATAGGCAAGGGGCCCCCTGAAGCGTCATAATAAAGTATATACAAAGAGTAATAAAAATAAAAAAACAATTAAATGATTCTGAGTAAGTATAAGGGGAAATATGACACAATTAGCTAAAAGACATGAGTTAGAGACTAAATATCCTCCAATTTAATCCCAAACAGTTACCATAGAATTAGTGAGTAATTAAATAAGTTTGAGACGCATAAAAATAATTAATTTAATTTAAAACATGTCTTATAATCTTTTTAAATAATAACCAATTAAAGTGAAACATGAAAATAACTTATTTTAACACGTGAAAAATAATGTATTTAATTAATTTAGTATAAAACATGAATAATCAATTATTTTAATTACTTTTATTAATTTAATAATTAATTTAATTTAAAAAAAATACTTATTATAACAACATTAGGGGGTATCAATGTTCAGGGATCCACAATTAGGGATCAGGAATTTTTTTTTCCGGGATCAGACATTATTAATTGCGGAAGATTCTTATCCACTAGCCCCGGGGCTAGTGGATAAGGAATCCACAATAATGCATTATCCCACTTCTTATACCCCAATTTCCATTCCTAATTACTGATCCCAAACTCATCACATCCATGAGCAATTCACATGGTTTCAAATCACGTATCCTGACCTTATGTCATTCTGGAGCATAACACACCTACATTTCTGTTCTTAAGCCCTAAAATAAAATTTTTGTCTGCACACCTCACTCAAAGATTGGTCCAAGTCACCCTCACCACTCGTAAATTCGTCAAAGTCACTCACAACACTCAAACATTTGTCTGAGTCACCCTCACCACTCATAAATCTGTCTAAGTCACTTGCAACACTCAAAAATTTGTCTGATTCACTCTCACCACTCGGAAATGTGTCTAAGTCACTCACAACATTCAAACATTTGTCTGATTCACTCTCACCACTCGTAAATTTGTCTAAGTTGATTGAAACACTTAAAAATTTGCATAAGTCACTTTTACCACTTGAAAAATTGAATAAGCCCACTGATTTTGTAATTAATCTACTACTAATGAATTATGTATGTATGTACATTTAAGTAAAAGTTACAAAAAATTGATTATATAAAACATAACCGTATGGTTCTTATGAGCTTGGTGAAGATATTGTTCCATGTAAATTTTAAATCGAGCTTGATTTCCATGATTTTATGTAAATAGTATATCTTAATGTTATTTACACATGAAATTATACAATCATAGGCTGCCTCAATCATTCATGTCATAACTGTTTTTTGTTCATGGTTTTTCTTCTTTGTTCTTGAAAAACACATTGATTAACTGAGACAAGAAAGGAGCCCAAATTACAATGATGATGATTATAACCTAAACAAATAGATGCTGTCAACAATTTTTAAATGCTTTGGAGATACAGTGCGGAATGATTATAAAGAATGGGCCTATAAAATACAGCAAGAGAAGGAAGTGATTAGGGACCAATCAAGACAAAACAGGAAACTCGGCCAAAAATACAACTGACCAGTACAATGCTGTTGAGAGTTGGGGTGAGCGCAGATGAGCAAACAGACTGTACAAGATAAGGAAGAATAGATGGCCAAGTTGTGGTTATGAAAAATTAAGTAGAAAAATGTCGTATAAGAGGTGAAAATTGACACGTAAAGTGTCTAATAACCCAATTATTAGCAAAAATAATTGCGGAAGATAATTTGGGTATAAGGATTTTTTTCCGCAATTAATTTAATTGCGGATCCCTGAACATTGATACCCCCTATTACTAATTTTTAGGATGAAACATTAATAATATATTTAAATAAGTGTTTTAACTTGTTTAATGTTTTGATGACACAATTAGGAATCCAAAAAGCGCCCAATATTATTTTTAATAATGTATTTAAGGTTTTATTTAATATATAAATTTAATTAATTAATTTAATTACATTATAAGTTAATTTTATACTTATAATTATAATATATGTTTATAATTAATTATTTATTTATTTATATTTACTAAATACATAAAAATGCGCCATAATTTAATGAATATAATATTTGTTATGTTTAATTTGAATGTATATATAATTTATATAATAATGAAATTAATATAATACTTATTTTTTATATATTTAATAAAATACTTATATAATTTCATTATGCAATATAATATTAATTTATATACATAATAAGCATATTTTTAAGCCCTCTTTTGGTTCCATAAACTGACATAACATTTACTGGGCTCCTGGTATAGCCTGGCTGACACTCCCTCACTTTAAAAAAAACAATAAAAAAAATGCTAAAATTTTTTCTTTTTATAATTTTTTAACAGAGTATGAAGATTTGAATTTTCCTTACCAGGTATCCATGCATCATGTTCAGATGATTTGTTCTTATATCTCAATAAATATTCAGTATCTCTTTCAGAAGTGATAATTCTATCATTGAGAATTTTATCAATTTCTGCAGTTTCTGTGACTTCCTGAGGGTTTTTCTTAGGTCTTCCCCTTCTTTTGGGAAAGAATTCACAGTTGGAAGTATAAGGTTTAAGCAAAGAAATGGGAAAAACAGGATGTTTCCTATCATATGGAGAATACAATACAACTTCTACTGCATTATCTCCAACCATTCTTCTAACAAAAAATGGTCCCACAAAAGGATCTTTTAATTTGTTGTCACCTTGTAGATTGAAATGGACAGTAGATATCAACACTTCATCACCCTTGTTAAATGTGTATTCTTTATGGGATTTATCCCATCTCTTCTTTTCATATTCAAATGCTTTTTCAATAAATTTTTGATTATGAATTCTGCAAAGTTGTTGCATTTAAAAAAAATATTTTACACCAGGATGTAAATCCAAGTTAGGTATTTTAATTATTGAGAATTTGGGCAGGAGTATTTGGAACATATCCAAGCCAGAGCTCAAAAGGCTTTCTTTGAGTAACAGAATGAACAGTGCTATTATAAGAAAATTCCAACCCATGAAGTAATGTAACCCAATCATGAGTGAATCTGTCATTGTCTTTATAGTCAAGGCCAAAGGCACAATACCTTCTTATCATGACCTCTAAAGTCAGAATCATTCTTTCAGCTAATCCATCAGTCTGAGGGTGATTGTAAGCCAGTCGTCTAGAAGAGGAGAAGAAGATGGAGAAAAATAGAGAGTAGGAGGAGAAAATTTGGAAAAGGTTTAGAGAAAATAAACGGATAAATTAATATAATTATTTTAGAAAAAAAAGGCAACGAGAACTTCTTGGGTTTGAAAAAATGATGAGTCTTATTAAATTATAATATAATTATTTAAGATAAGAATTACTATCTCTGCGCCGCAAACACTATTATTACTAATAGACTTATTTTAACCTTAGATGTTTATGTAGAATTTTGATTAGAATTATAGTACTAATAAAAATAATAATAAATGTAATATATTAAAAAATATGTGTAAATGGTGAGTGTATAATAAGTGATGTAGCTGCAGGGAATTATCCAAAGCCTTTTTATAGGTAAGGGATCCTCTGAAGCGCCAAAATGTGTAATTACAAAAGAGTAATAAGGTAAAACAAGAATATAAAAGAAGATAACTAAAACATAGATATTGAGAGAAAAACATGAAACAATAAACTAAACCTGTGAGTAAGTAATCAATTTTCCCACCATAAGTTCCCAAAACAATTAATTAAAATAATTAGTAACTAAGTAAGCCTTAAATGTAAGAAAAGTGAGTAAAATAACCCAAAACATATATTCAAGTGAGATGTAAAGGGTTTAATGAAAACAAATAGAATGATTTTCAGGCAAAAATCCATGTATTTAATTTAATCCAGTATAATGCAAATTTAATTAATTGTTTTAACTAAATAATTAATTCAATAACTAATATAAATGAAAAAAATAATTAATTTAATGATATTTTCCATTTAAAGTGAGAATTTTAATACCATCTTATTAAATAAGTGTTTTAATTTATTTAATAATTTTACAGACACAATTAAGGGTCAAAACAAAGCCCCCAATATTATTGTTTAATAAGATATGTATGGCTTTATTTAATATATAATTTTAATAAATTAATTTAATTACATTATAAGTTTATTTTACACTTATAATTTATAATGTATGTTTATTATTAATTAATTATTAATTTATATTTATTAAATAAATAAAAATGCGCCATAATTTATAGAATATAAAATATATCATGCTTAATTTAAATGTATAAATAAATTATATAATAATAAAATTAATACAATACTTATTATATATATTTAATAAAATAATTATCTTATTTCACCACACAATATGGGGGGCGGACTTGCTAGCAAGTCCGCAACCTTGGACCCAAACTCACCATAGATTGAACACACATTGAGCTATTGATAAAGGAACCATACAATCAGGGATGAACACCACTCAGCAGAACAGTTTTAGGTAGGTGTTCAAGTAGAGTTCAGTATGGGTTCAGTCTGAGTTCAGTCTGAGTTCCATCTGAGTTCCATCTGAGTTCAGGTTGAGGACTTGCTAGCAAGTCCACCCCCTATATTGCATAGTGCTTCATTATGCAATATAATATTAATTTATATAGATAATAAGCATATTTTTACGCCCTCTTTTAGTTCCAGTAATTTGAAATAAAATTTACTGGGCTCCTAGTATAGCCTGGCTGACAGTGATGGGCTGTAGACAACTTTAACTCACAGCCACAAATATCCATCAAAGAGGTCCAAAACTCATATGTAAATTTTGGATCTCTATCAGAGATAATGGCTTTTGGAAATCCAACAATATTAAACATGTAAGTCAACCATAAGAAAGCCAATTCTTTTGTGAATACATCTTTGTGGGTGGGAATAAATTTTCACATTTTGGTTAATCTATCCACTATTACCCAACAAGAGTTATAACTGTCTTTACCTGCTACAGGAAGACCAGTGACAAAATCCATATTAATTATTTTCCAAGGAGCATCAGGTGCTTCAATATGTTGTAAAAATCCTGCTCTTTTACCTGTCAATCTTTTAGATTTTTGAAAAGAGTCACAAGATTCAACATACAATTTAGTGTCTTCAGACATATTAAACCACCAAGAAGTGTTTTTGATTCTGATAATGGTTTTTTCAAGATCAAAATATCAAGCTAATATATTATCATTACATAGTTTTAAGATGGTTTCTTTCATGGAAAGAGGGATAACAATGACATTGGTCAGTTTCTCCTGTAGTAAATATAACCATCTTCAATGAAAAAAGTTCCCTTATTCAAAGCACTCTGGTACTTTGGAGGAAGAGTATTTATCAATTCTTGGATAGAAGGATTCTTTGGATCATTCAAGATATTAACCAATTTATTCAAATCATAATCTTGATCATATTAATCCAGAATTAATTGTAACAGTTCCTCTTTCATATCAACAATGTATATACCATGTATATGTACTGTATCATCTTCAGGTACATAGGCTGGATTTGATACATCATTCAGAAGAGGTAATCTGGACCACATATCAACATTTGAATGAAAATTTACAGCCCTGTGAATAATAGTCATTATACCTCTGTATTCTTGAACAGTTAGTTGCCATCTAAACATATGTCTATTTGGTGTTTTCAAGTCTAAGAGGAATTTCACAGCACTTCAATTAGTAACTAATTCAAACTTTTGATCATCTAAATAAAAATGAAGCTTTTCTAGTGCCCATACAACTGCTAAGCACTCTAATTGAGTGGAACCATATTTCAATTCACTTTTTCTTAAGGTTCTTGAAATATAACATATTACTACTTCTGAAACCTTTTCATTAATAATTTGTTTTTGATGAAGAGCAGCTCCAAGGCTAATAAAGCTTGCATCTGTATAAAGAACAAAAGGCTTATTAAAATCTGGAAGGACAAGGATTGGAGCTGACATTAAACATCTTTTTAATGTATCAAAAGCTCTTTGACTGTCCTCATTCCATATATAAGCTACATCTTTTCTTGTTAGTTTGGTAAGTGGCAAGGCTATGACTTGATAATTTTTTATGTATTGTATATAGTAGCCACACATTCCCAAAAAACTCTGTATTTCTTTTACAGAAGTTGATGCTGACACATTTTGGATATCAGCAACTTTTCCTTGGTCTACACAGATCTGTAAGCCATACACAACATGACCCAGGACTTTTAAGGATTGAAACCCAAATTTACACTTTTTTAAGGATAAAGTCATGTTAATTTCATCCATTTTCTGGAAGACTTTATTCAAGTGTTGTAAATGTTCATTAAAAGTTTTAGAAAAAACTATGATGTCATCAATATAAACCATTAACCAACCTTCAATTATTTCTTGATGAAATGTCTTATCCATCACTCTTTGGAATACTGAAGGGGAATTTTTAGGGCCAAAAGGCATCCTAACATATTTTTAAATTTCCATATGGGTTGCAATTAGCAAAAAAATTTTGGAAGACTGTTCAACAGGTATTTGATGATAACCTTTATTCCCATCCAGACAGCTTATGAATTTCGCACCTTTCAAGGTAGCATTTATAGAGCTAATTCTGGGTAATGGGTAAATATCATCCACAGTATAAGTATTTAATGCTCTATAATCTCCACAAAGTCTAGCTTTATCTTTTTCATAAGAGATTAAAACTGGAGAGATGACACAATATTTTGGTGTAACATCTACTTTTTTAATAATATTCATATCCAATAAAGTGGAGATATTATCTTCTATATCTTTTCTCTTTGTGGGAGAAGCAGGGTAAGGTTTTTTTCTTTAGGCTAAGAGGTATTTCATCCAAAATTCAGGATAGAGAAATTTTCATTTCATCTTTAACCAAGCCTAAAATATGGGAACCATGAGCAAAAGCCATTGGGAAAGATGTAATTAAGGCTACTATTGAATCTTTTTGGTCATCAGTTAATTGATCACTGAATGAAGCTGTTTCAATTTCAGACAGTAATACATTCATTTCCTCTGCTTGTCTACCTTTAAATTGGATCAAAAAATGATAAGTTTTTAATAAGGATGCAGAATGCTTTTTAGAAGAAGAAATTTTAAATTTTCTTTTCCCATTCATTCCCAAAGTAAAAGAATTATTTGCAGGATCCAATCTAATGCCAAAAATGGTTAAAATATCATTTCTCATGATAAATCAATCACTTAAATTTTCATTTTTCATCACACCAAATTCACAAATAGCTCTGACAAAACCACCATTACATTTAAAGAATACAGTGGTTTTTTATTTTCCAATGGGACATAAAACAAAACCATAACCTTTCCATTTTTCAGATGTTATAGGTAATAATTTTCATTGATAATCCTTATCTACAGAAGCAAGTGCTTTCTCAGACACTACACTTCTTCCAGCACCGGAGTCAAGAATAACCTCAACATTTTTACCATTCATGATAACTGTTGTCCTCAAAGGTGATATTAAAATATAACTGTCAGTAATATCTCTAATTAATTCAGCATTTTCTACAGAAGGTAAGTCAAAATCACAATTATCAGACCAATTATCTAAATATTGGATATCCTTTTCTAAAACCAGAACTTCCTGAGAAGACTCATGGTCATAACAGATATTGCTATTACAGTCACTGGAGGAATCATCAAGATCAGCTTGAGTATTTTCAGATTCCTCATTTTTTTCTACAAGATGAATTTTCTTGTCAAAAATATGTCCTTTTTGCCATGGTTTGTTACATTTAAAACAAGTATTACTTGTGTCAGCCAGGCTATACCAGGAGCCCAGAAAATTGTATGTTAATCTATTGGAGCTTAATGAGGGCAAAAAATTATGCATTTTATGTATATAAATTAATATTATATTGCATAATAAAATTATATAACAATTGTGTTATAATATAACTAAAATAAGGGTTATATTAAATTTATTTTTAAATAAATTATAGATACAATTAAAACTTATAAAATACTTTATATTCTATTAAATTTTGGCGCATTTTTCACTTATTTAATACTTATAAATTATTAATTAATTTATTAAATATATTATAGTTAAAAAATCAAAATATTAACTTATAATATAATTAAATAAATAAATAAAATTAAAGTATTAAAATAAAACTTTTATATCATATGAATTATGAATATTGAGCGCTTATTTGACTCATAATTATGTCCTTAAGGTATTAAATTAGTTAAAACATTTTATTTAATTAATTACTAATGTTGTATTCTAAAATTTAGTAATAATAATAAATTAATAAATTGTTTTAACCTAATTTAATTCTTACACTAATAAAATGGGTTATATTAATTAATATCTTATGTTCCAGACTTAATTAAATAATTACACTAATTATTATGTTAAAATAGTTTAATTTTTATGTTTCACTTAAAATGGGCTATTATTGTACATGTTATAAATTGAATTAGTTAATAATTCAAGTGTTTCAATCTTATTTAATTACTCACTTATTTTAAAGATTTGTTTGGGGTTAAATTGGTAGATTTTTTGGGCTCTTACTTATTTTTTAATTAATTGTTTTATATTTTTCCATTACAGATTTGGTACACTTAATTTTAACTATTAATTATTTCTTATCTTATTTTTTATAGGATATAATTTCTTGTGGCGCTTCAGAGGGCCCCTTGCCTATATAAGGGCCTTGGAAAACCCCCTGTAGCTCTATCACTTTTTAAACACTCAACTAAAATACATTTTTAATTATATTATGTTTATTTTATTTTTATTAGCATTTTTAAAAGTAAATAAATATTTTACGGTTGCTCTAAGTCTATTAGTAATTATAAGTGTTTTCTGCGCATTGAAGATAAATCCTTACTTAAATAAATATATTATTATTAAATAAACCCTCACTGTTGTGTAAAGTCTCAAAAAATAGTTGTTGCTTCCTTTTAAAAATACCTAAATCATTTTATTAATTTATTACTTTTACTTCTTGTCAACCATTTTCTTTATATTCCCTTTTCCTCCTCTCCATCTTCCCATCTTCTTATCTTTCTTCTAGACGACTGGCCGATAAGTTGCATATTTCTTTGGAGCAACTGGAGCAGAGGGTCTACCAGTTTTATCTGGAAGTTTTGTGGAGGGCTTTTGTTGGTCATGATAAGATTTAACAGGATAATTCCTTGGTTCATATCTATGATTTAGTAGGACTTCATTACAGATATTAATAAAGGAAGAATTCTCTCTCACATGCTCAGTCCTTTCCACAATCAAATCTCTCAGAGAATTTGGTAATTTATAGAGAATTTTATCTCTCCTAATATCATCATCCTTTTTAGGATCCATGGCTCTAAGAATATTTGTAATTTTCATAAGGAAAACAATAGGTTTTTCAGGAGAGGAGGATGCATATTTAGAATTCTCATATAATCTCTGTTGGGCAAGCCTGAATTTGGAACCATCAAATTGATTTTCAATCAAGGTTTTCCATTCTTTCCAAGTATAATGTTGATTGTCCATTAAGACAGATTCATACCCCATTAAAGTAAAATTGGAAAATAAAGAAATTAATTTAGAGACAATTTCCTCATCTGGAAATTTATAAGAGTTTTTCAGATTATCAATTCTCTGAACAAAGTGTTGCCAGTCAGATGAAGAGTCACCATCAAAAGTGGGATATTTATTCAGTTTAGGCCAATTTTTCTGGCTACTTGGATGGTCCATCTTTTGGTTTGAATTATTTAACATTAATAATTCCTTAAGTTTAGCCAGGTGTTCAGAGATTTCATTATTTAAAGAAACAGCTGGATCATGACCAATAAACAATTTTTTGCTAGTAGAAAAATATTTTACAGACTCATTGTCAGTTTTTTTAATGGCTGGTGTATGGGGAAAGAAAGAGCTGCTCTGTTCAGGTTCCTTTCCCTTATTCTTATGCAGCTTATGGGCAGCACTCTCATCTACACCATAATGATTGATGGTTAAGGCTGAACATTTTTCCTGCATTTCAGACACATAGTTTCTTATCTTTGGAATTTCAGACATCTGGTAATTCATTTTTTCAAGGGATAAAACATTTCTATCTTCAAAAATTGTGTGTTTGGTACTCAGTGCATGGAAATCATTTTTAAGCTTTTTCAACTCATTGTGTAGAGATTAATTTTCACCTTTCAATGAATAATTTTCCTCAATAAGGGGTTTTAATTCACTCAAGGTTTCATTCAGATTGATATTCTTATCTGAGATAGCTCTATGGTCACTCCATATTTGTTTTTGTTGGATAAGAACAATATTCAAGGTTTTTTTTATTTTAAAATAAGATGTATCTTGTACAGAAGAACTCACTTTACAATGCAAGTGCAAATTATTTAATCTATCACTCTCATGTATTAACACATCCCTCAAAGGTTTGTCTTTCACAACATTAAAGTCAAGTGTATCTTTCAATATTTCATCAGAAGTTTTCTCAATTAAGGTATAGACTTCAGGGGGAACAGAGTTATTCTTAATTTCAAGTGAAGGATTAATTAAAGAAGTAGAAGTCAAATGTAAGGGTTCATCAAATGATAATTTGCTAATTACATCATTGGGGCTACTCATTAAAGGAAGTTGTCTTTTTAAGGGTTTAACTTTTCTTTCACCAGAATCCACAATATTACCTGTGGAAGAAGATTTGTTATTATACATACCAACATGTTTATCAAACATATTACTTACCATGGCAAGGGAGGAAACTTCCCCTGTGCCTTCTTTCTTCTGCCTCCCTGATAAGGATGGGCATGAGGAGGTTAATGGTAAGTTTGTGTCCTGGATGGACAGGGTGTTGAGCTGCTGGTGGCAGTACATTCTTCTGGTAATGGCTCATCAGGTAGTCCCATTTCCATTGTTCCACTTGTAGAGTTTTTTATTTTGAGGGAAAGAGCTGGGTGCCTGATGGGTCTGGGGCCAAGGCTGAGACTGTTTGTGACTTAAAATTTCTTGCATCTGTTCCCAGAGGGTGTCTAATTTTGCCTTGTATCTCATGTTCTCTGCTTTCAGCTCTTTTATATGACTGGACAGGTTGTTTACTTGCTGCTCTAGAGGGATCTTTTTTATTTTTATACCCTTTAGGGGATCTTCCTTACTGATTCAAGGCTTTAATTCCTTCAGAGTTATTGGGGGAGGGGCTTTTTCCACTCCTCCTGACATTTCTATGTCCTGAAGGATTTGAAGGTTTTTTTTCAGCTGAAGAATTTTTGTAAGTCAGTTTTGAAGAACCTACATATTCATTATCAACATCCACATCAATTTCATCAACATGAAGATTATCCATTCTGCTTGCTAAGCTAAAGGACATAAAAACTGTGAAAAAAATCAATTGGATATAATCAATGATTTAAATTTATATTTTTCAAAATAATAATAAAAAATTTTAAATTATTTTAAAAATAATAATTTAAATTTTATTCAGTTTATTCAGTTTATAACTCAACTAACAATAATAATGTAATACAAAAACATGTATTTACAAATTATATTATTAAGAAATAAACAATAATTATTTTGGGACCAACCAAAAAAGGTTTAAGAATTCAACCAAAAATAATTAATACCAAAAATATATTTGTAATATTGGGACTAAGCACTGAGTGCTATTATGGTCAACCAATAATATCAAAATTTTAATAATAAAAGTTAATTTAATAATTTTTTTAAAAAAATAATGATCTTCTAGGACTAAGAGAATAACTCTATCACTACGCAATATAGGGGGTGGACCTACTAGCAAGTCCTCAACCTGAACTCAGATGGAACTCAGATGGAACTCAGACTGAACTCATACTAAACCCATACTGAACTCTACTTGAACACCCACCTAAAACTGTTCTGCTGAGTGGTGATCATCCCTGATTTTATGGTTCCTTTATCATTAGCTCAATGTGTGTTCAATCTATGGTGAGTTTGGGTCCAAGGTTGCTGACTTTCTAGCAAGTCCGTCCCCCATATTAGGGGGTGTCAGTTCTGGCAAATCCGCACTTAACTTAAGTGCGGATTTCAAACCAAATCAGCACTTAAATTTTGCAAAAAAAGTCACTTATTTCAAAAATGGGTGTCAGTTCTGACCTCAAATCAGCTCTTTTTTTGTGATTTTTTTTTTAAAATCACATGTTGGCCACATCATCCCTTTCTTTCCCATACCATCCCTATCACATGTGATAAACTGACCTTCCTCGCTACCTACCCATCAATCCTTGGCACACACCCCTTCCTGAAATTTTCAACATTTTGACCAGGCATGTTTACATTCTTTTTTACTTATTTCTTCTACCTCTTAATCTTTTTTCTTGTTATGTGCCAGTTTCATAATGCCTCCCAGACATTCCAAATCTCAAAAGGTAACTCAAAAATCTGCTTTGTCACAAAAGTCTCCTTGTAAATCAAGCCCTACACCTGAAAAATCAAAGTCTTAATTTTTGCAGGTGACGGAATAGGTTTTCCAGTGATAGGATTAATATATGTGAAAATTCAGGTACACCACTACAAATTTCATAAACATTTTGAAATGAAGCAAAAAATACACATGTTTACGCTGATCTTTGCTTTTAGATCAAGGTACACCTTTTCAATTTTTAAGAACAATGTGTTGAAAGGAAACAATATAGTGGTAAACCCACTCATGTGTACCCTGATCTTTGTGCAAAGATCAGGGTACACTTCTCAAAATCTCTGATACAATTTTTATCAAGGCCAATATACAATGGTGGACTCTGATGTTCCGCCAAAGATGAAGGTCCACCTTTTCAAATATCACTGAACACATGGTTGCAGGCAAAAATACCATGGTGTACCCTGATCTTTGGCCGAAGATCAGGGTACACGTCTTAAAATT
This sequence comes from Hemileia vastatrix, assembly GCA_030280995.1. NCBI lineage: Eukaryota > Fungi > Basidiomycota > Pucciniomycetes > Pucciniales > Zaghouaniaceae > Hemileia > Hemileia vastatrix. The sequence continues at coordinate 14,123,763 of JASXTE010000006.1, read as the reverse complement.
TCAAGAAATATTTGAATAGGAGAAAAAACATATGTAAAAGGGTTTTGTTAACAATGTATATTGATGTATTGAGACTGAAGGAGAGGGTAAAGGTGGGAAAAGCCCAGGCCAAGGGGGGATAAAGAATAGGATAAATGAGAGAAAAGAGGGAGAGAGAGAGAGAGAGAAAAAAAAGGTTAATTTTACCTATAAATTTAAAAAAAACCACTTACAAAAAAAAACCCCCCAAAAAACCAAAAAAAAAAATAGCAAAAAATTAAGTAAAAAAGATAAAATGACTTACCTGGAGAGATGAGTTGAGAAAAAAGAAATATAAGTGAAATTGTTTGAGTGATGTAGGAAGAGAGGAGAAAACGGATATGAGTGAAGAAAAAAAAGAGAGTGACTGAAAAAGTATGCGTTTGCTGAAAACATGTGATTTCGTGTTGAGTTGATGAAAGAAAACACAGAGAGATAAAAAAAATAAGACTTTAACAGCAAATTCAAAAACCAAAAAAATATGCAAAAAAATTTACCATTCTCAGTGAATAACACATGCAAATTGATCGTTTGAAGAGAATGAAAAATTAAAATTAAAATTGTGTTGAAAAATTTTGGAGTGTTATTGGAAGAATTTTTGCCCTTATACTAGTTGATTGAGAAACAAAAGTGTTGGATATAGTCGGAGGTGAATCAACTTGTTCATCTTCATACAGCTCTAACCATTGATCTTTGAGGTCAGCAAGTAGGTTATGAAGTATAGTGCAACACAGAATCCAGTTGATCACCGCCTCCATTTCAGATTTATTTCTAAGAGGACTTCTTAATTCCCTTAAACTAGAAAAATGGCCTTTCAAGATTCCAATAGAATTTTCAATACAGACTCTTGACTTTGCCAAATGATTGTTGAACTTGGCATTTTGACTGTCTTCTGAAGCTGCTCCCCAAAAAGCAGGAAGTACATACTTTCCATTCACATAAGCAGAATCTGCAAGAAGATACTGATCTTCATCAAAGAATTTTTAAGGTTCATTTGAAATTTTCATTCTTTGGAAGACGTAGGAGTCATGACATGAGCCAGGATAGCCAGCGAAGAATGATATAAATTTTTTGTCCATGTCACATATAAGCTGAACAGAAATTGAATATCTATAAAGAAGATATATTTGTTTGTGTTAGTTTCAAAGAGAATGAAAGGAGTTAAAAATAATTTACCTCTTTTTACGGTCAAAGTAATTTTTTCCACCTTGAGCAGGTTTCTGGCTCAAAGGAATAGTAGTACCATCAACAAAACCAATACATCCTGGGAAGCCCTCTGCTTGCATAACCTGAGATGATTCAAGTCGCTCTTCTTTTGTTGGCCAGGTGAGAAGTTGAGATTCCAAGGAGTTGATGGCAGTGATACATCTTTTGGTATAAGTTTTAACTGAACCATACCCTAAATCAAAGACATTTTCTAAACGTTTCAAAGCGGCTCCATTACCATTTGAACCCAAACAACATAGTGTGATGGCAAATTGAATTGCAGGATGTTATTGTTCCTTTTGAGAACTATTGTGAAATATGGGATGATCCTGAAGAAGCTCAAGCAATTTAAGGGAACATTCCTGAGAAGTCCTGAACATCTGTCTAAAACTGGGTGTAGATAGGTTAAGAAGTGTTTGGATGGTGTACTTGGGGGTATGAAGTACTTGAGGCTTTCTGGGAAGAAGGTAACTTTTCGTGGCCATTTTTGATAAAAAGACAAAATCTTCTTCTAGATCAGAATCAGAATTGGAATCAGAGTCTAAGAGCAGTTCAAGAGCCATGAAAGTCATTGCTTTATGTAATTTATCACGATTTGAAAGTGAGGAAGGCATAACTCTTATATGATATGATATGAAGATGTAAATGAGGTACAATGTTTTGAGTTATGAAGTGTTATGCTGCGTAGTGCTGCGTATGAATGGGATGATGCTGACAAATCAGTGAAATGGGACTCAATGGTGAAATCAGCACTTTTGGTTGAGAAAGTGTGGATTTGAGTGAAATAAGTGACTTTTTTTACTTTTGAAATCCATCAGTATTGGGGCTAGTGTGTTTTGGAAATCCGCACTTAGATAAGTGCGGATTTGTAAGTGCGGATTTGCCAGAACTGACACCCCCTATTGTGTGGTGTATTATGGTCAACTAGGAGAAAAAAATTATTTAGAAAAAATTAGGATCACTTACACTCAGTGACTCAGCAAAATAGGCAAGACACTGTTATTGCAATAAAAATTCAATAATAGAGTTGATAGGTGCAAAGATTTACTTACTATAGTGATCAAGAAATCACCTTAAAATATATATGAAATAATATTATATATACTGAATAAGTTGAACCCATGTTCAAAACACAGTTGCAGCAAAAATTGAGGTTTTTGCGCAAGGTGGTCCATGCATAAAGTTGATTTTTCAAATTGTTGTCGTCTTTCATAAAGGCCCCCAGTTGTCAGCCGGTTGTCTAGAAGAGGGAGAAGAAGAAGAAGAGGAAAAGGAGAAGAAGGAGAAAAGGGAAAATAAAAGGAACAATAAAAAAAACAGTAACAAGAGTAAGAGAATTTTTTTAAAGGAAATGCAACAACAATATTTGGGAGTATTTACACAACAAAAGATACTGGTTCAATAGGTATATTAATCAAGTGCGTAATTCTTATTCTCTGGTTAGATACCAACTACAAACTACTGATAAACTTAAAGTAACCTTCATTTATTTATATAGTATTTTTAATAGGACTTGTAGCATCACAAAAAAATAATAATAAAAAGTATTTAAATTTGTATAAGTAATGTAAGTGATAGTGGCTAAAGGGGATCACCAAGGCCTTTATATAGGTAAGGGGACCTCTGAAGCGCTTCAAATAAGCATATAAAGAATAGAATTAAGATGAAACAAATAATTAAGGGAATATAACTGAAACATAGAGATTAAGAGAAAAAAAATGAAACAGTTAACTAAACCTGTGAGTAAGCAACCAATTTTCCAACCATAATTTCCCAAAACAATTAATTAAAGTAATGAGTAATTAAGTAAGTCTGAAACATAAGAACTGTGAGTAAAATAATCCAAAACAGGTATTATAGTGAGATGTAAAGGGTTTAATTGAAACAAATAAAATTATTTTCATGCAAAAATTCATTTAATAAATTTAATACAGTATAAAGAAAAATTAATTAATTTTTTTAACTATGTAATTAATTCAATAACTAGTTTAAAAGAAAAAATAATTAATTTAATCATATTGCTAATTTAAAGTGAGAATTTGAATACTATTTTATTAAATAATTGTTTTAATTTATTTAATAATTTTACTGACACAATTAAGGATCAAAAAAGTGCCCAATATTTATGGATAATAATATATGACAAGTTGTATTTAATATATAAATTGTAATTACATTATAAGTTAATTTTATCATTACACTTATAATATATATTTATAAATAATTATATATTAATTTATAAATATTAAATTCATAAAAATGCCCATGATTTTATAGAATATAATATATATTATGTTTTATGTAATTATATAAATAATTTCCTTAATAATAAAATTAATATAATAATTATTTTACTTATTTATGAAATATTTATATAATTTCATTTTTTAATAAAATATTTTATTTTAAATACATAAAATACATAGTGTTATTCCCTCTTATGGTTCCAATAAATTATTATTACATTTTACTAGACTCCTGAGACAGCCTGGCTGACAATTTCAATGGATGAAAAGGATTTTTACTGCCTTTTTTAAAAAATAAACAAAGTTATCCTGTGAGGCTTCAGTTTAGACTATTCATAAAAATCTATAAAAATAATGTGATACTCATAAGGATCTGAATAATTTAAATCTCAATCAAAAAAAATCTTTTTTAAGGTAGCTTAAATACAAACACAATATCTGATACCTTTTTTTATATTATAGTTGTATAAATGTAAGTTTAGCACTTTTTTTAATCTATCATATGGAAAATAAATAATATTATCATGATATAAAGTGAGGTTTAGACTATTTTTAATAAATATTGTCCTCAAAATTATTCAAAAGCTCTATTTATTTCCAGAAATATATATTATTTCTTATAAATTTTATTGATATGAAAATATTTTAAAGTTTAAATTAAAAAATCATCTTTGAAATTTTTAATAACATTATTTTTTTTTCTCATCTTAACTTAGCTTGAACCACATGAGGCCACAGGATTTTATTAGGGTTTTGATCTAAGTTCCAGAAAACTAAGAGATATATAATTTTGTAAGAATGTATAAAGTCATTGGAATAAAAAACATTTAGAATTTAAAGGGACCTAAGGTTTTTTTTCATTTACAGAATAGATAGTAGGACAGATATTTGAATAGCTAAATTATTTCATTCTCTTAAATTTTTATCTATTAAATGTAACAATTCAGGTATGTATAGTAATTATAAAACAAGAAGTCATGCTCAAATATTAAATACATCAATGGAGTTTTTGTTAAACATTTGTTTTACTTCTATTATTTTACTTGAAGATATTTTTAATCCCACTAATATAATTTAAAATCAAACCAATTCAAACTAAGTTCACCCCATAAAATACATAAGAGGATTAGTTTAAAATCAAAACATAGATTTTGTTCTCTTTTCAACTTTTTCTAAAATTTACCTATTTTTTTATTTGATTTATGTATAGTTATCAGAAGCACTCTGTGAAATAATTTTAAAAAAGAAGAAATAATATTTCATTGCTAATTTTTTTGTTCTAATACTTCTTCAGTATTAAAGTGGAGTCTTTTGTGCAAATAGCAAATAAAGATGAATTTTTTATACAATTTGGTAGATACATGTTAATAAACCATGATCAAAAATTATCATTTATAATTGAAGATAAGCACCATAAAATGACAGGGTGTACTCTATTTTTTGGCCAAAGAACAGCATTCACTATCAATTTCCCACCACTTCCTTTGACACCCTTTCCACCACTCAGAACACCTCTTGCTTTCTCTGCATCCTTTTCTTTCAATTTTTACCCCTCACCCTTTGATTAACATCCTGATACATTTGCTGCAATCTCAAAAATTCTGAGCCCAAGTTTCAGTTGCTCCCCTGCTTTAAACTGCCCTCTCAATCTTTACTTCACCCCACCCCTTTTGCTTCACTCTTTACCTCTTCTTAACCCTCTTGCACCCCCTTCCATGGCACCCCATCCCTTCCAACTCCCACTCCACTCTTTTATTTTTCCCTCAAATATGTACCACCCCTTTTGTTACCTACCCAACTATTTTGCTTCCAACATCAAAATTATCACTTCCCACCCCAACTATTTCCCCTCCACCACAATGCACCATTTCACTTTTAATCCCACCCCTTTTACTTTCTAATTTACTACTTTTACTCCCTATGGAGTAAAAGGGGTGAGAATTGTACCACAATATTTTTTTTACTTGTTAAAATATGGTATATATATAAATTTTAAAAAATTGACCCTTCAACTAAAATTATTCTAACTTCATTTTGAAGATTTCTGTAGTTTTAAAAATTATTTTCAAGTTTGATAAAGATTTAATAATATCAATTTATTGAATGAGATCATATATATATATATATATTTGAAATTTTTACTGATAAAAATTTAATGAAAAATATGACCTTAATAAGTATTTATATCATGAATAATTTCTTATAACAGTGTATTATTTCTGTATATATTCATAGGTGAGATATATTGTTAAATTATGTAAAATAGCTGATAATGCAGCTCATATGAGAAGTTTATTACTTTATAAGAATGAAAAAAACATAATATTTCAAAATATTATACATCAGAAAGCCAGTTCGGTAGTGCAGTTCACTGTTTCAATATTCCTTGAAAAATCACTGTAATTCAAGCCTCAATATTTTTTGTACTTTTGATAATCTGTCCTTAAATAAATGTTCAAATCTTCTTCAAGGCTTGTTCAATGCAACCTTAATATTTTTCATGATTTTTTCAGCACAGTCTCATTGTTTGCTCAATTTGATACGATTTTTTGTTCAAGGTTGCGGACTTGCTAGAAAGTCTACCCCCCATATTCTGGGGTGTATTATTTTGGAAATTAACTTGTAATGGCACTCAAATTGGACCATTGCATGCTAAAATCATTTCCCAAAAGGAGGGTGGGGAAAGGCAAAAAGTTGTAAAACTTTGCTTTTTTAAAAAGCTCTCTGGATAAAGCTGTATGTAGTTAAATTAACAAATATAAATTTTATAAAATATCAAAAATGAATGAAATAAAAACAATAGAATACAAACCAGGAAAAAAATATAGAATATAAAGAGCATAAATATAGTAAAATAAAATGTATTGATTCAAATTAAATAATAGAATATGTAAATAAATAAATAAAATTCAAAATTAGAATATGAATATTTTTACTCAATTTCAATTTGAATATAAATATTAAATATGAATTATATTATTCATATTTAATTTTAATACAAACAATCATATTCAATAACAGTATGATTATACTTATTTATTTTGAGTATGGATATTCATTATCACTTTAATTGTTTATATGCATCATTAATTTGACTTTACATACAGAGTGCAAGTTTGAAAAAATATATTCAATTTCATATTTCATATATCTAAAATAGTGTTGCTTGATCTTGAAATATCATAAAAAGTATTAAAAAATCATTAATGTGTATGATTTTTCCAAAAATCATAGAGTAAAAATTTCCAGTAAACTTTTTTCTTCAATATCAAATACCTGATCATGATTTTTAAATTCTCTCAATAAAATTTACATAAAATTTAAATTATAATAAAAAAAATACTTGTAAAACCCAAAAAGTTTAAGCAGGCTTCTAGTTCCATCTAAAAATATGATTAAAAAAACTTTGTTTGACATATGTGATAATAATGTAATTTTTTTAAATAATTGATCTATTATTTTCATGAAAATTTTAGAAATATTTCATTTCTCTCTCATTAGCTATTAGGAAAAATTAAATTAAATTATTAAAGGAGTTAAAGCTGAAATTCAAGCCTAATCCACTACCACCTCAGCATTAGTTCAGGCTGAATTCCATCTGAGCTCAATCTAAGTTTAAGTTGAGGACTTTTTAGAAAGTCTGTTATGATTTGATTAACAGGTGTGGAGGAGGAGTGCTATGGGTACTATGCTTTGTAAGAGGGAGAAGAGGGGATATTACATAAGGGGATTAATTGGGAAAGCACTGTGGAGTTCTCCTCATTCGAAAAATTATTTGGAAATCTAGTTACTTCTTAGTCTCTTGTAGATGTAATCTTCACAGTTTTAAGCCTCAAAATAGTCAGTCTAGTTTTTCTTACTTCTTTATCAGCATAGTCAGTCCCATCTCAGTCTAGTGCTATTGATAGTAGTAGTTTGCCCTCCTAGGTCTTAACATCTTTTTGGATCTATAACCAGCACACTACAAAAGAGTCATGAACCTGTCCCGCCAAACCAAGGCAGCACTCCTTGCTTCAATGCAGGAGCATATGGAACACTTCCAAGAACATAATTCCAGACTCATGGAATTTCTAGCATAGTAAAAACCCTCATGTTGCTGCCCCACCAAAGCCAAGTTGCAGGCACCACCTGTCTAAAGCCCAAATATTACAGTCCCAGAAATCTTTGATGGAAAACAATTCCCCTGGAGGATCAGTATGCATGGCAGGTAAACCTTTATGTCCTGCTGAATGGTATTCAATTCTAAGATGAAAAATTTAAGATTGGGTTTTAAATATTTTACCTCAAAGCTAAGGCATAAATATGGACAATGAAATATACCAATAAGATCCTTGAAGATTCCAAGTCAGAAACAACTATTGGCCAGTTCATGGCAGCATTTGAATTAGCCTTTTTTGACCCTTAACTTGATAAAGTCTCAAATAATGCTATAAATCAGTTATTGCAGAAACACTTGCTCACAGAGAATTTGTTGGAATTCCAAGGCCATGCCAGCTATTTTACAATATGAGGTGAAGGAACCCTCATGTTTCATTTCAGAAATGGAATTTTTCCAAAAATCAGGAATGCTCTAATCAGTTAATCACATTCAAAATATCTCCAGGCACTGAAGAGTTTGAAATTTAAATTGAAAACAAGTTTACACATCAGCACATGGATGGAGTGATTGGTGTCTACCACTGGCACAAACATTACCCATCAAGTGGGTCTGGAACTTGGTACCCAAATGCCATGGATATTGATTCAGAAATTGGTGCTTGTGGAAGGAGAAGTTTATCTGAAAAAGAATACCAGAGGCGTATGAGTAAGTTTCTTTGCCTCCAATGTAGGAGTAGTGGTTATTTGGTAAGTTTTGTAGAGGAAAAATAAGGGTTAGCCAAGTGGAGAATAGTGCAGGAAACACTACGCAATATAGGGGGTGGACTTGCTAGCAAGTCCTCAACCTGAACTGAGATGGAACTCAGATGGAACTCAGACTGAACTCATACTGAACCCAAACTGAACTCTACTTGAACACCCACCTAAAACTGTTCTGCTGAGTGGTGTTCATTCCTGATTGTATGGTTCCTTTATCAATAGCTCAATGTGTGTTCAATCTGTTGTGAGTTTGGGTCCAAGGTTGCGGACTCACTAGCAAGTCCGCCCCCCATATTGTGTGGTGAAAGGGGGAGGTAAAATATGGCTCTCTGGAGTAAAGGTTGTTCCCTCCTTGAACAGATTAGAGGGAAAAGTTAAGGTAGAATTATTAGTAGAATTATCAGCTTGTAAGCCACTTGAATTAAATGATAATTGTATTATACTGAACTAGTCTTTGATGACCCTTGACACCACAATAAATGTACAATCCCTGATGGATTGCAGGGCCACTGACTGTTTTATTTCTAAAAAAAATTTACAAAATAATAAAATGAAAAGACACCAGAGAAAAAACACAGGCACCTAATAGTTGGTGCCAATCCCTATCTTTGATTCAGCTTAATTTCTGCTTAGCTGTAATTTTTCTGGTAAGAATACACACTGAAAAATGAGCACATTTTCTTTCACAACATCAAATCAAATTTATTCTTAAATTAGAGCTATATATAAGGATAGGTACCTACTATCAGGTGCCACTTGATTTTTTTCAGTGAGAGAACAATTGGACAACCCCAGGTGTCTAGTTATGTTTGATAGATTTCCTGGTGGGGTAGGAGAGCAAAGGAAAAGGTTTTTTTCAGATTCTGGTTTTATGGAAGAGATTCTCAGTGCAAGGCATATATAACAGACCTGAAGAGCTAGTATTACATGGTACTGTGGATAACATGGCTGGAACAGTACAATCTGTACACTTACTGGAAGGAAAAGAATGTTCAAATGGGGAAGACAGAGGACACTGGCACTAAAGTATAGGCCCCCTGGCCCCTTTGGGGGTCAAGGGCCCATCCCAGAAAGTCTTCTGATTTTCTCTTATCATCAGTTGACATTCCTCAAGAGCTTGTTGTTTCTCTTGATTCTAAGCTGAAGCCTGGGGATGGGGTGTCATGAGGGAGCACTAGAGAGGACCAAAAATGGGATGCAGCACACCTAGAGGAGGAGAAGCTGTAACAGAAAAGGAGAAGGAAAGTAGATTGAAATGTGGATGTTTCACATAAATCATTGTCCCCCTTTCCCCTCCTAATAAGTCTTCTGTTGTTCTATTATCTTCAGTAGAATTTTTACAATAAATAACACTTTCTTGTGATACTAATTTTCAGGACTTGGAGGAGTCTCAGGAGGAAGAAGAGGTGCTGGAACGTGAGGCAACAGCATGGAACAAATCTTCCAAGATTGAAGTCAAGTTCTAGTCATCAAAGCCAAAAAAAATGCCTCAAGGAAATGGTCCCTGAATCTTATGGGAATTCTTAGTTTGGTTAGAAGATGGAAGAGTCAAGACCCTGCCACCTCATTGGGCATACTACTTTTTCATTTATCTTATTCCAGGTCCAAATCCTCAATTTAGCTGTATAATCCCATTGTCAACCTTGCAATCAACTGTGCTAAAAGTGATGATTGATGAAAATTTAAAAAATGGTTTTATCAGAGAATCATAATCTCCATGGGAAGCCCCTGTGATCTTTGCAGGTAAAAAATATGGATCACAGAGACCATGCATGGATTTAAGAAGGTAAAATATGCTGACACTAAAAAACAGCTATCCTTTCCTGATGACTAGTGAGCTGATTGACAGTCTTCAAGGTTCAGAGATCTTCATATTCCTGGATCTTGGGTCAGGCTACCACAACATACATGTGAAAGATGGAGACAAACACAAACTGGAATTCTGCACTAAATTTGGTCATTTTTAATGGTTTTTAATGCCTTTTGGTCCATTTAACACACCTGCCACTTGTAAGTACCAATATAGAATGTTGAGTTGTATCCATAGTTGGCATAGAAAGTTGACATGCCTGTTGCAGCATGTGTCTGGTTATTGTATGAGAATCCAGACAATGGTAGCAGCTGCACCCAATCATTATTCTGATAGTTAATGAAGTTGAGAAAGTATTTTTCAATTGCCTTATTTGCTATCTCAGATTGCCTATCTGTCTGTGGATGCCATTCTGTTGACAAAATAAGCTAAATTTTTATTTTCTCATACCTTTCCTTCAACAACTTATATTTAAAAGTACTTCCCTGTGTTTGATACTATACTTTCAGTTAATCTATGTAACTTCCAATAATGCACCACCATTAAGTCTGCAATACCCTCTGATTTAACCTTTGTAGTGGGGGGGGAAAAGATGTTCCATCCTGGTGCAATGGTCAACTAATGTGAGGATAGAATTATTTACTTTTGACTTGGGTAACTCCGCTATAAGATCATAAGAGAGTTCCTTCCATTTCTGCTTGGGTATGCTTAATGCAGTCAGTGGCATAACTGTTGAGAAAACTTTGTTCTTCTGGAAAGAGTCACATGTTGTTACATAGTGCTGAACATATGCTTTCATGAACTTCCAATAAAAGTTGCAATTTACCAGTTCTATTGTCTTCAGCTGTCCTGGGCTCCCTTTCCATTGGGGAGTTATACCTTGACTTAGCCACCTGTCTCTAGAGCTCTTCATCATTTAGAACCACTATCTTCCCATTCCAATACAGTCCTTCTCCTTCCAAGTGATACTCTTACAATCTCCTCCTTACTAATTCCTCCTTAGATAACAGTGCCTTCACCAGCTCCTTCACTCCCTTATCCTTTTCATGCCCCCTTCTTATCCGTTCCATCAAATCTTCATCTGCCACTACCACCTCACCTAGGATTACCCCCTCTTCAAGATCCCCTTTTGGTAGGTTTGTTCCAAAAGTATGCAGCTGGTTTGGTACTGGGTTCAAGTCAAGATGTTGTGATTGCTCATTGGGGTTTTTACTTTTCTTCCCTGGTTAGAATCAAACAACTAAATTAATGATGCTTAGCAGCTCTGCCAAGCACACTTGATGGCAAATCAACTTTTTAGTGATAATAAATATTGCCAAATTTTTGTGATCTGTGTATACAATAACTTGTAAAAGGTGTGGTCCTCCCTCCAAATAGTGTTTCCAGGTGCATACAGCCTCTACTGGTTCCAATAGCTCCTTATCATATATTTTGTAGTTTAGTTTAGAGCCTAGAAATGTATGTGACAAATATGCTACTTGGTGTAAGACATTTTTGGAATCATATTGGGATAATATCATTCCTAGCCCAAAGTATGGGCAGTCACATTCTAGGAAAAATGGAACTATTGATTCTGGGATCACAAGAATAGAGCCTGTCACAAATTGTCTTTTCAGCTAGTCAAACTCATATTGTTGGCTACTTGTCCAAATCAGTTTGGATTCCTTCTTTGTGAGGTTGTGAAGTGGTTAGAAAACACCGCACAATATGGGAGGCAGACTTTCTAGCAAGTCCGCAACCTTGGACCCAAACTCATCTCAGATTGAACACACATTGAGCTATTGACAAAGGAAATATACAATCAGGGATGAACACCACTCAGCTGAAAAATTTTAGGTGGGTGTTCAAGGAGAGTTCAGTATGGGTTCATTATGATTTCAGTCTAAGTTCCATCTGATTTCAGGTTGGGGACTTGCTAGCAAGTTCACCCCCTATACTGTGTAGTGAAATGTGGGAGTAAGTTTCAATAAAAGGGTGGTAAAAATTTTCAAACCTAAAACTGACTTGAGCTCCTTTACTTTTTCTGGATTTGGCCACTCTGTTACTGCCTTTAATTTATCCTGGTAAAATTTCACTCTATCCTTTGAAATTATTGAGCCCATATAGGGTATTTTACTTACTGAGAAGACAAATTTTTCTGTTCTTAACCATGCTTGTATCTCCCTCAAGTCCTGAAACAATCCTTCACACATATCTGATGTTCCTCCATTGATTTGGAGTAAATAAAGATGTTGTCTAGATACACTGCATCATCTATCCCTACTCTATGTCTGAAGATGCTTTTAATGAAGTTTTGGAAATTTGAAGATGCACTAAATGGACCAATAGTCATTACAAACCATTCAAAATGACCAGATTGAGTGCATAATTCTAGCTTGTGTTTGTCTCCTTCTTTAAAAACTATATTGTGGTAACCTATACTAAGATCTAGGCATATAAAAAACCTATTCAGGATGAAGACTTTAAATCAACTCACTATTCAGCAGAAGGAGGTATCTTTTTTAACCATCAGCACAATAAAGATTCTGAAATCCATGCATGGTCTCAGTGACCTGTTCTTTTTACCTGAAAAGATTAAAGGGGCTTCCCAGTGAGATTTCGATTCTCTTATGAAACCATTTTTTTAATTTTCATCAATCATCTCTTTTAGCACAGTTTATACCAAGGTTTAAATTAGGATTATGGAGCTGAATTGAGGAGTTACTTCTGGAATCAGATCAATGGAAAAATTTTACTGTTGGTGAGATGGAAGAGTCTTAACCCTTCCATCTTCTAACAGTGGTAAGAATTCCCAATAAGCTTCAGGGAACATTTTCTTGAGCCATTTTGTTAAATTTGAGGACTGGAACTTTGCTACAATTTTGGCCTATTTTTCCATGCTGTTGCATCACATTCAAGTTCCTCCTCTTTCCACAGTGCCCCCTCCAAGTGCTGAAACTTAGCATCAAGAGAAAATGTCAGTTCTTTTTGAAAGTCTAATGATGATAATGAAACACCAGGAGACTTTCCAGGAGGGGCCAGGGGGCCAAGGCTTTATTTTCACCATCAACCTTTCCATCTTGTGTGTTCCTCCATCTTCGTTTCACCTCCTCTTGGAATGCTTCATTGCCTCTCTGGTCTTTTCTGGAACTCGCCACTGGTGACCCATCCCCAGCTTTCTGCTTAGAGCCAAGGGAAAGCATTAGTTGTGGTGGCAAGTCAACTTATGATAAAAAAACATCAGAAGACTCTCCAGGATGAGCCTCTGACCCCTGAAGGGGCCAATAGTTTTGTGCCAGTGTCTCCTCTCCTTCCCATTTGAACCTTCTTTCCTTCCAGTCAATGTGTGGGTTTTACTAGTCCAGCCATGTAATCCGCAGTACCATTTAATACTGGTCTTTTGGGTTTGTTGCATATGCCATGCACTATAACTCTCTTCCATTGCACCAGAATATGTAAATTACTGATTCTCTTACTTCTCCTCCCCCACTATGTGGTCCACAAAAAAATATTAGATGCATGGGGTTATTTGATTTTTCTTTTTATTTCTATGTAGAAACTTATTGGAGATAAAAAAGTCTGTGGCACCACAGTCCAGCAGGGCTTGCACATTTTCTGTGGCAGAAAGGGTCATTAAAGGCAAGTTAAGTATAATTTGATTATCATCTACTTCAAGTGGTATACATGCTGTAAACTCTTCTACTAACTCTACCTTATCTTTTTCTTGTAATCCACTCAAAGAGGGCACAACCTTCACTCCAATCAGTTTCTTTTACCTGCACCTTTTCTATGCTATCTTCCACTTCACTAAACCTGGTTTTACCTCTACACTCCCTTTAAAAGTGACCACTACTTCCAAACCTAATACACATACCTTTGCTCATGTGCCTTTGGTATTCTTCATCTGAAAGCCTTCTCCTCCCAACAGTGCATTTTCTGCATCAATATCCATGGCATTTAGGTCTCAAGTACTGGACCCACTTAATAAGGCATAGTTTGGTCAGTGAAAAGAGCCACTGTCACCATCCATGCACTTATGTATAAACTCAGTATCAATTTGAATGTTCAGCTCCATGAGCACTTGGAGGGAGTTTGGAAAAAGATTACTGATTTGGAAATTCCCAATTCTTGGTGAGATCCCATTTCTGATGTGAAAAATGAACACTCCTTCTCCCCATGTTGTAAAGTGACTGGAAAAGTCCTGGAGTTCTGAAACATTCTCAGCCATCAAGTGTTTCAGCCATAACTGAATTATAGCATGCACTGAGATTGTGGCAAGGTCAGGGTCACCAAATGCTAACTTGTATTATGCCATGAAATGGTGAAAATTTGTCACTGACTTGGCATTTTCAAGGAGCTCTTTGGTGTATGGCCTTTCCCAGTGTGCCACCTCATTGGTGAGGTATGATATTTCAAACCCAATTTTCAATTGTTCATACAGGAATTGCTGACCATTCAGCAGGACACAGGTTTACCTGCCATGCATATTGATCTGCCTGGGGACCTCTCTTTCTATCAAAGATTTCTGGGTTTGAAATCTTTGGGCCTTTGGCGTGTGGAGCTGGCACAGCAGGTGGTACATGTGCTTCAGCTTCAGCAGCATCCAACTTCACACTTGTGGGGCCACAATATGAGGGATTTTCCTTTGCTAGATGTTCCATGAGTCTTGGGCTTTTCTCTTGAGAGCATGCCATCTGCTCTTGAATTTCAGCAAGGAATGCTGCATTGGGATGACCTGAAGGGTTCATGACTCATTGTAGTGCACTGGTTATAGATCAGACAAAATGTTAAGACCTAAGAGGACAGACTACTACTACTAGCACTGACACTAGCCTTTGATGGGACTGACTTTGCTGATACAGCAGTGAGACTAACTAGACTGACTATGTTGGGGTTATTAATAGTGATAGTTACAACCTTTAGGACTAAGAAGTAACTGGATTACTATATAAGTTGTCCAATGAGGAATGCCCCAAAATGCTTGCCTCATAAAACACCCTTATGCAATATACCTTTCCCCAATCTATTGGAATGCATAGCCCCCATAGCGCTCCTCCTCCTCACATCTTAACCCAAATCCTAACAATGAAGTTGGTTCCTCAAATTCAGGAGAGTCAAGCAAAGGATCTAAAGGAATTTCTTAATTTTTTGTATGAGATTAAGAATGTTTTGGACCTTGATTATATTTGTGATGCCTTAGAGAAAAATAAGAAGTTGCAAGGATAGAAATTTGAGCAGGAAAAATTAATAAAGAAAGGAATAAAAAGTATTAGACTTACTGTGGTGTGAAGGAGAAAAATCTGATTTGGAAAAGAAGTGGGAGAGAAGAGATATGAAGTGGAGTATTTGGGTTATATGGGTTAGGAATGAAGGAAGGTAACGTGCAGTTGTTTGGGAATAAGTGGGTATTGGTGGGCTGAATTGTGGTTGAGAAAATTTCACAAAAGTAGGACTATTTGAGCCCATGTTTGAGACCCCAAGTACCAAATCAACCATTTTTCATGGGGTTTTTGTGTGGCATTTTTTAAATGAAGCATGCTAGGCATGTTTGGTAAGTATTGAGACCCCTTTACAAACCCCTACAACCCAAAAATCATAAAAAATATCCCCAAGACATAAACAATAGAGCTAAAGATAAGCTATCCACTGGTAGTGTGCACTCATGTGCCAGACCAAAGCTCATTGTGTAAAATGCAAATTACAAAATTCCAACAGATATAGTGTTAAGACCTGAGAAGGTGGACTACCACTAGTGCTAACACTAGCCTAAGATGGGACTGACTATGCTGGATACAGCAGTGAGACTAACCAAGACTGACTATGTTGGGACTGCCAACAGTGAGAGAAGAAGGGACTGACTATGCCAGTTGGCAGTGAGACTAAAGAATAACTGGATTTACTAGATAAGTTGTCCAATGGGGAATGCCCCATACAACCCCCTTATGCAATATCCACTCTTCCACCTCCTTACAATGCATAGCGCCCATAGTGCTCCTCTTCCCCACCTCTCAACCAAATCCTAACATATAGTAAAAACAGAAAAATTCAAATAGCTGCCACTAACACAAGAATCAATAAAAAATCATCAGGACATAAAATTAAGAGAAAATTCTCAGCTATTTTGAAATCTCAACCACACAACCTGCGCATCAACCCTCATCCCTCTGGACAGAAAAATGTAAATCCTGCTATTCTCCAAATGGCTGTTATCACTGCAGGCAAAACTGTGTCACATTTGCATTTCAGGTGCCAAGGTCCTGCACACAAACTGAGACATGATATCTCATAATAAAACAGGACATCTGATCTTGCACATGTCACACATGTTGCTTGTAGGGGGACATAATTGAGTCATGCAGTGTGTTGAGAGTGGCGTGATTTCATGTCATGTAACATATGCATGACATAGGCTTTGGTACTGTTTCATGTTTCATTGTGGGACATTGCCACCTGAAATGAAAACATGACACAGTTTTGGCCGCAGTGTGGTGACCCCTTGCCATTTAACTCAAACTTTTTTTCATTTTTTCTTCATCAATTCTTGTGACTTTCCTCTTTTTCTTTGTGATTTCCTTCTGGTTTTCTCTGGCTATTTACTCATACTAATTCTATATCTCTCTGATCCTTCTCTATTCAGAAACTGGAGTTCCGACAAATTTTTAAAAGCTGAAAAAACTAAGGAATATTTTTTATTTCTATTTTATATTATGAATCTCAAGGTCTCTATTGACCATGTAACCAAATTTGAATGAAATCGAATCAATTCTGTGAGAGTATTATAAAAAACGGAGTGTGACGAGAATATGTTGCCGGGCACTGTACATACTTGAAATATTTTTGTTCCAAAAGCGTGTGGCGTGTTTGGTGGAGAAGTTAGTTCTTCTTTTTGCCACCTGCGGTAAATAATGTCATGACTAATCTTGTCAAATACAATCATGTAAACTTTCACACCTGTTGACAATTCAGCTGGAACAGCTTTTGGAGGGTGACGTGCGGAGAAGCCTGCTTGTCGGTTTAGTATGCATGCACGTTTCATAGTGTGGCGGGCTAATGCATCTCGACGATTGAACGAGCGGCCACACTCATGACAAATATGCAACCGTTGATCCTCATGAGAAGACTCATGTCTCGTCCTGATTTGTTTTTCAAATTAATAAGTAAGAATTTCTTAGTGAAGCATGATCACCACAAGCGAAACGCATACAAATCATAATTTCTTGTAAAAGTCTTTGGGCAAACAAAACATCGGTAAAGAGGAAGCTTTTTGTTGTCCGAGCCATTTGAAAAATTTCTATCTTGTATGTTGAGGGATTTGTTAAAAATGGGTGGTTGGGTGATTGGCGGTGTAAAGAGGTTTGGATCCAAATAAAGAGGAGAGTAATGAAGCCCATCCTTATTAGGAACGTTCCCCAAAGTCATTGATTGTCGATTTTGTGCGCTCATGGAGTTTTGTTGAGTGTTATAGACGCCCCCAACGTCTTTATTAGTCGTAGCGTTTAAAGAACAAGCAATAGGTGAGTTAGGACGGGAAGGAGTGTATGTTTCTGCCTGATCTTCAATCTCCTGCAACAGCGCGATTGCCTTATCATCTTCAAGATACGTTCTGACACTACCTTGTAAGCTGCGACCCCATTGTGAGCCACTAGGATCTAGATTGGCAGTGTAATGAAAATATGGGAAGTGTTGGGTAGGCGAAGCAATTGTTGATAACACAACATTAAATGTTGTTCGCCACATCTCGTTATTGCATAATTCTGTTAGTGGTTTAGATTTGCCGGTGGCGGAAGATATGGAACGACATTTTATTCTATCAGGTAATAGATGGTTGGGTTGCTCATTAACACCCAAATTTTTGGCATGATGAATATGAGGCCAACAAGATGATTTGTATCTTTTAAAATTTTCTCCAATATCTAGAGAAAATAATGCAGGAGGGAAAAAAATTCACCACACATTTTTTTTTATTGAAAATCTGGATTGGATGCCTACGATGAGATGTGGTGACAGATAGATTTTCATAGGTAGCTTGCTTGGGGTGGGACATATCAATTGGAGATTGTTGTGGGGCTTTCTTCAACTTTTTAGGGGGAGGAGAAGAAGTAGCTGTAACGTAATCTTGAAAAAAGGGAAAGTATTAACAAGTATTAAAATACCATCGGTAATTGTTGTAATTAGATTAATACCAAGAATAAAGAAAAATAATAGTCATACCTTTTACATCCATACCACTTTACTCAGAAGAAAAATTACGCTTTGCGTGAAACTATTCGAATGTCGGGTAATTCAAATTATACCTCTAGGAATAACCGGAGGAGAAAAAAAAATCAAAGAGAAGTTGCTCAAGTACAATCAAAGTGGGGAGATAAAATAAAAGTAGGCTTATTTTGTCGTCTATACGAAAGCACCACAGATTTGAGTAAAAATCGATGAGCAGAGCTGACAACTTGTATATTAGTGAAGAGAAACAAACCAACGAACTTATCTCCTTTAGGGTGAATTTTTCATCTCACTTCCATCTCTATTTTAAGCATGCAGCTTGTAAGTAATCACCGATATTTTCATCAGCAATCGAATAAAATCTATACTAAAAATAAGTTGAACAGTATGCTCAAACGGCAAGTAGAAGTAATTTAATCTCAAAGAAATCAGAAGGCTATGGAAAAACATTGCTTGATGGATGAAAGCGTGATCACAGGTCGCGCCTTTGGTCCAACGGAAACCTGGAAAAATGATGCTCTACTTTTGGGGACCATTTTTTAAATTAAAACATCATTATTTTCGCCATGATAAAGAAATAAACAAGAAGTACAGCTATTCGCCATATCGCGAATGCGGAGATCGCAGTACATCTCGAAGGGGTGACCTAAGTGTGTACAGCTACATTGAAAATGGTTGGTGCAGCTTTCCACAATTTTGCCCCACTTACCCAGCATTTTCCCTCATTATATCATCCCGCTAGCCTGTGGCCCACCAAAAATGCTGGGTATGTTGAGCAAAATTTTGAAAAGTTGCCCCAACCTTTTTCAATTTAGCTGTAACATGAAAACTACTCGACCAAATTAATATTGAACGAAATATTTAATCTGTTGAGGTTCGGTATTTATCCAGAACCTACGAGTTCTCAGACGGAGGATTTTCTCCAGAAATTTGACAGAATTTCAACCCAAAGTGTTTGGATTTTATTGATAGAAATCTAGGGGTGCTCTCAGATGTACATGTGCTATGAGATAGCAATATTTAAAACGCATTAGCTGAAAAAAATTAATGCAAATCAATATATACGCGGATAACCAATATGAACTCTGAGTTGATTTAGAATGGACCAAAAGGCTTTTTCCACTTGTAATTATTTTTTTTATTTTGATACTGTATTACCCAGTAAGACCAAAAAATAGCCAAAGTTTGAAGCTGGGGTGTTGAATTACTTATTTTCCGTTGTTTCAGTGGTCGCCCCACGCTCCAAACATGAGACTAGCATCATGCGTCCGACTCGGTTTGGAGAGTAAATAGTTAGGAAACAAAAGTAAGAGTGAGTAGATTGCACAGAAAGGCATAAAAAAGTACAACCAAGTCATAAACGCTTGCGGAAATTTTGAAGAAAAAATCAAAGTTGTTCTGACCAAAAAATGATTTGCCTATTCAAAAGGGTCAGGGATAGGGCGGGGGTATTTCCTTTTGAATAGGCGAATCATTTTTTTGTTGGCGAAACTTTTATTTCTTTGTCAAAAATTCTGCAAGCTTTTGTGACTTGGCTGTATACTGGCACTAAATTTAGTAAATGAGGAGAAAGACGAATGACTACATGACCTCAAAACAAGAGTTTTGAACATTTTTTCGTTTTGATTAGGAACTCATCATCAATATGTGAGATAATCTGTGGCGGAAGGGGAGGTGAGCTATGAAGCGTGCTAAGCCCATGGTCGGAGATGTGAGTGAATACCCACGTGTGTGGTACAACGCCACAGCTGCAATGGTTTGCGTGCTTTTAAACAAAAAAATATTACAATTCCTTGTCTTACATACTAGATATGAGAGTACATACAATATAAATGATAAAATGAAAAAAGTGAATTAAAAGTGGCGCAAAAATCTGGCTTCCGTCTAAATTATCCCTGTGATCATACTGGTGACCATTAACACGTATTCTCCAAACACTAGCATTCATTTCGTGTCCACTGAATCAAAAATCTGTACCGCCAACAGTGCCACCTTTAAGATTAAGCTTATCAATGGTCAATTGTTTCAAATGGAATGAATGGTACAGTTATTTGCAAAAAACTTGCGATATTCCAATCTCTTCTTACCCCAATAACGACGAATTTAGGTCAGCTGGCTTATACTTTTGGCGGGAGATGGAAGACAAGAAAACCGCAAGTTTTTACAAATAGCTGTATAATACTTGAACCACTCTTTAATAGTTGAAACTAGGTGAGCCAACTATTGAGACAGAGACGATGGTAGTTTTTCGGAAGAATTTAATAATTTATTATTTCTCATCATATGGTTTTATATACATGCTTACTGCGGCGTACTTGAGTACATAACACCCGCCTCTCAACTAGTCGCATGTATTCAAAAAGAGAGAAGAAAAAAAATTTAACTAACGACATTAAGATAGAATCTGGATGATATATAGCTAGTCCTAAAATGCTTTGTGGGAAATGTATTGGCGGACAAATGGTAGTTTTATATTTACTCAGAGTTAGTTAGTATTCATTGTACCTGCTAGTTTATATACATTGTGATACTGCGGCGCAGTTGAAACCTAACACCCGCCCCTTCGACAAGACGCTGAGAATGTATTTATTGATTATATAAAAGGAAGAAGGAAAAAAAAGGAGGGAAAAAAAGAAAAAAAAGGAAAGGAAGAAAGAAAAAAAGGAAGAAAAGAAAAGAAAAAAATTATTATTGTAAACCAAGCTCTTTGCTCTGTCTATCGTGGCATTGTTTGTTAAGAGCCTTAGTCATTATGTCCGCTTTTTGAAATATGGTAGGAACCCATTCAAGGGTAGCTTTATTTTTGTGCAGTTCATTGATGAAGTAAAACTCACGGTCAGTGTGTCGCGTGCGTTTGTTAGATGCTTCATCGGTTGATACTTTAATTGATGCTTGCTTGTCGCAGCGTATGATGAAAGTTTTTTCGTATTTAATGAGATCACTTAATATGTTCTGGATCCATAGTCCCATTCTTGTCGCCGAACCTAATGCCATGTATTCAGCATGGCACGTTGAAGAGGCAACTGATGGCATCCTTTTGGAGCTCCAGAACACAAGTGAATTATGTAGAAAAATGACCATACCGCCTGTAGATCTGGAAAATTCCCCACCCCAATTGGCATTGGAGTATACTGTGAGACCAGGATTTTTGTCAGCCAGGCTACTAGACTTAACCAGTAAAATAATTGATTATTTTCCTGAGTTGAAGCCACGCCCCTTCTTCTTACTAATAATTAATTATCTACTTAAGTATTACTTACAATTAACTAGTTAAGTACAATAAGTAGTATAAATAATTAGTGTAAATAAAATGTCCCCTACAATTTTACACCCTAACACCGTGCTCAATAGTATAAGTCAATGGGAATAAAATTTAATAATAAAATTATAATAAAAAAACTTTAAAACAATTATATTACCTCAGTGAGAGATCTGGAATCCCGTGAAAGTAATATAATTAATTAATTATTGTGTAATTAATTGTGACAGTCCAAGGAACTCAAACTTTATTGCTAATAAATTTGATGGCCTTGTTGATGTACCAGTTTATTTATTTCTTATGTCATATATGTACTCCTTTTTTTTGTTATCCTTTTTCTCACACTCTTACAGTAGATGGTGTAAATTCCGTATATTTTATTCCCTCATGTTTTGCCTATAAAAGGCCTCTTACTTTGTGCTTTTCAAGACATCCCTTGATTACTTACTTTTATTACTATATTTTACAATATAACACTTATTTCTATATTTTATAACATTAGTACTTACAACAGTGTAATTCTAATCTATAATCTATATTAATATTTAAATTCTACCTCTTATATTTGAGTAAAACAATCATTTTGATTAAAAAATACGTACTATTTTGTTGAGAGTCCATTTCATCCCTTAAAAAACCTCGTGAAAACTTCAAACCAAGCTTCTAGACCAAAAGGACCCCTTGACAATTGGGAGCCTTTCCGAAGTATTGACGGCGCAACATTATTTGAGGTGTACATCAAAGGGACCATTGGCGTTCGAGTACCTGTAAGGACGAGAGAGCGACGAAAATGACAAATGTCATACATCACGTGACAAAATTTTTTTGCTGCAAACGGGAATCGAACCGCGCTCCAAAAATTAGGTTCATATACTGACTAAATGTCGTATACACTACAAACATTGTCATGTCGCATCAACCCTGATGCGTCTTTCCGTTGCACACATTTGGCGGGGGATGCGTGCGACTGACAGTTGCATCAGGCATGATGCGACATTAAATTGTTTGCAGTGATATATCATGGTAATTATTGATATTACTATTTGTGGGTTACTTTGCACTCTTCATTTGCTATGTATTTCCTTTTACTCAGAAATCTGTAAGTGGCATTAATTTGCTCATTTTACAGGGGGAGGTGTCTGGTAATTTGGATTTAATTTTATTATTATATTTTTTTTTATTTTTCCTGGTTGACAATAATAGAGCAATAGTGTTCTTAGTCCCAGAAGTAATAAACAATTATATTTTAATATTAATTATTATAATTTTCAGTTGACATTTTGTCCTGATTAATTTAAATTTTATTTGTTCCAGTTGACAAATTGTCCTGACAATAAATTTTTTTTAATTAATAAAAATTCATATTTAATTACTTCAGTTGACATTAAGTCCTGGCAGTTAAGTGATCAGTTCAATAATTTTTTTTAATTAATAAAAATTCATATTTTATTACTTCAGTTGACATTAAGTCCTGGTAATAAATTAGTTGATTTAAATCCTGAAAATAATTAATTAAAATTATTAATAAAATTTTTTAATTTATTTCTTCAGTTGATTATATTATAATCCTGGTTTTAAATTATTTTTGAATTAATAAATTAATTTTATTTAGTTGATTTTTATCCTAAAAAGATTTTTTATTTATTTTTATTTTATTTTTGTTAAATAAAAATTAAAAATAAAGACTAATTCATCTTATTGTCTCTTTTCTTCATTTCAGTTAAATCTTAAAATGACTGACCAAAGTGGTTCTGCTGCACGTGAAGAGGAAATAGACTTGATTGATTATGATAAATCCTGATATGGCTATTATTGATGAGACACTTGAACCTGAGTTTTATGAGATGCTGGAAAGTTACTCAGTTTCCTTATTGAGAAACACTCCAGATGTAGCAAAGATTAATGATGAGTACTTGAGAGATATTATTGCAAAACAGAATCATATTATGAACAATATGCAATTAACTCAGAAGTTTAATGGTTTATTAACTGAGCAAGGGTATCAATCTTTATGGAATGAATTGCAGAAAGTCTCTGATAATTTGTTTAATTACAAGGCAACTCATTAAAAGAAGGTTGCTTTGTGGCAAAATATCAAAAATGATGTGTCGAAATTAAAAGTCACTGTATCTATCTGTTGTCTTTTCATCTTTTCAAAATAAGAATCAGTTATCTTTTGCAACAATCAATGAGAATTTATCTAGTCTTCCAAGATTGAAAACTAGACTAACAACCATTGAGGAGAAATTGAACTCATTGTTTATTGATCAAAAGTATTCTGAGATTTTTTGAAGGAACAAATAGTACAGGATGCTCCAGAGTTACCTGTGGCTAGTTCATCTAAAAGTAAATTAGTTCCAGAAATACATGTTGATACCCCTGAGTTTCAATTAAAAATTAATGATGCACCAGGACCTTTAACAGAGGGATTAAAAAATGAGATTACTGCCCAACTAGAGAAGTTACAGCTGATCCTTACTCAGAAACAAGCTTGTACTAAGGAGACTCCTTCAAATCAAAAGAATTGGCCAAAACTTGACCAGTACCCAACATTTGATGGTGATTCTTCCTCTGATTGGCAACAATTTATTTGAAGAATTGATAACTTAAAAAATTCTTACAAACCACCAGATGAGGAAATTGTGTCCAAGTTAATTTCTTTGTTTACTAATGTTGCCCTAATGTGGTATGAATCTGTTCTCCTGGATGGGAATGACTACTCATGGGAGGATTGGAAGAAATTGATTAAAGCACAATTTGGTGGCTCCAAGTTCAGAATGGCTCAACAAAGGCAGTATGAGGAAGCTAGATATAGCTCTTCTACTGATAAACCTATTAAGTTTTTAATGAAACTTGTAAAAATCTTAAGGGCAATGGACCCAAATATGGAGTTTGAGTTATGGAAGGACAGGATCCTTTATAAATTACCAATGTCTCTG
Organism: Hemileia vastatrix; assembly: GCA_030280995.1. Taxonomy (NCBI): domain Eukaryota; kingdom Fungi; phylum Basidiomycota; class Pucciniomycetes; order Pucciniales; family Zaghouaniaceae; genus Hemileia; species Hemileia vastatrix. Next base: position 14,099,232 of record JASXTE010000006.1, on the reverse strand, counting down.
AGAGACTTGATAGTGGCTAGGACTGAGTTCTCCAGAGAACCCTCTTCTTTCATTAATACTTGCAATGAGATCCTTCTAAACAACAAGTATGATGCCAGAAGATTCATTCCTAGGACCCCTTTGGAGAAACCCTCCACTTACCAACAGAAAACTCTGGAAAAGGTTGGTAAACCTTCTGCCCCTGTTGCACCAAAAAAGTATGCAACAAACACTTGCTTCAAGTGCAACAAGCCTTGGCAGAAAGGCCATGTTTGTGACAAGAGGATAAATCTTGTTGAACAAACTGAGGAGAAGGCTGATGACACAATAGAACTGGATGATACTTCAAGTGATTGTGCCAGCAATATTTCATATGAATCTCAACAGGAAATTTAAATTCTGGAAGAAGATATTCATTATTTAAATAATATTGATATTGGGGATAATTTTTTATCTACATTAGAAGATGCTGAGATCATAAGGAATCTTGAAGACAGCTCAATTATTATTCCCCTCTCAAGGCACCAGTCTTTATTAATGGAAATAACATTGAGGTTGTTTTAGATTCTGGAGCTGGGGGAATCGTAGTATCTGAGAAAGCACTTGCTTCAGTGGACCCGTATTATAAATCAAAGCTTATGCCTATCATTTCTGAGAATTAGAGAGTTTATGGCTCTGTTTTTTCCCCCTTTGGTAAATACAAAGACACAGTATTTTTCAAATATAACCATGGTTCTATAAGAGCTATGAGTGATTTGTTGTCATTATAAATAATAGATTAAGAAGTTGGTTCATTGTGGGAAATGATATTTTAACCAAATATGGCATAAAATTGGATCCTTCAAACCAATGCTTCACAATGGGGATGAATAGGAAGAGAAAATTTAAGATTTCCTCACCAAAAAAATTCTTAACACCATGATTGAGCACATGTCATTCTGTAGTTCAATATAAAGGAAGTTCTACAAAAAAAATTCTAGCCCTTTTGTCTGAAAGGGACAACGCTTCTTTTGGAGAACAACTTTCTGGTGAGGAAAAAGATTCCATCATTGAATTGATAAAATCTTTACCTATGGCTTTGCTCATAGGTCACATTAATAAGGATTGGTAAAAGAAGAAATGAAGCTTTCATTATCTTTCCCATAAACTGAAATACCTCCTAGTTTAAAGAAGAAGCCTAATCCTTCTTCTCCCACAAAGAGAAAAGATATTGAAGGCAATATCTCTACCCTTTTAAAGATGAATATTATTGAAAGGTAGTTGAAACACCTGAACATTGTGCTATCTCACCTGTCCTAATTTCTTATGAGAAAGATAAAGCAAGGTTATGTGGTGATTATAGAGCATTAGACACTTATACTGTTGATGATATCTATTCTTTACCTAGAATAAGATCTATACATGCTACCTTACAAGGTTCTAAATATATCAGCTGTTTATATGGCAATAAAGGATATTGCCAGGTACCTGTTGAGAAGAATTCTCAGAACTTTCTGATGATTTCCACTCATATGGCTATTTATAAGTATGTTAGGATGCCACTTGGCCCCAAAAATTACCATTCAGTTTTTCAAATATAATGGATAACACATTCCATCAGGAAATAATTGAAGGATGGCTGATGGTTTACATTGATGATATCATCATATTCTCTAAATCATTTGAGGACTATCTTGACCACCTGTGTCAAGTGTTCCATAAGATGGATGAGATAAATATGAAACTTGCCTTGAAAAATGAAAATTTGGTTTTCATTCCTTAAAAGTGCTTGGTCATGTTGTCTCAGGTTTACAGATATGTGTTGACCAAAACAAAGTGGCAGCCATACAACAGGTGAAGGCTCCTACCACAGTTAGAGAGCTCCAGATTTTTCAGGAATGTGTGGATACTATAGACAGTATTTTAGAAATTATCAAGTCATAGCATTAACCCTTACCCAATTAACTAGGAAAGATGTTGCTTTTGTCTGTAACAGTTAAAGACAAAGAGCTTTTGACACTATGAAACATTGTTTGACATCAGCACCAATTCTCACTTTGCCTGACTTTAATCAACCATTTGTTTTATACACTGATTCCAGTTTTATTGGTTTTGGTGCTGCTCTCCATCAAAAACAAGTTATGAATCATAAAGGATCAGAAGTAGTAATTTGTTACATTTCAAGAACATTGAGAAATAGTGAATTTTAATATGGTGCCACTCAACTGGAGTGTTTAGCAGAAGTTTGGGCTCTAGAGAAACTAAATTATTATCTGGATAACCAGAAATATGAACTTCTCACTGACTGCAGTGCAGTTAAATCCCTCTTAAGCTTGAAATCACCTAAAAGACTTATTTTCAGATGGCAGCTAGCTGTTCAGGAATACAGAGGGAGGATGAAAATAATTTATAAAGCTGGTATTGTTCACTCAAATGTGGATATGATATCAAGGATACCTTTGCCAAATTATGACTCAAATCCTGCATATGTTCCAGAAGATGAGATAGTTTACATTCATGGAATATATGTGGTTGATATGTAGGAAGAGCTATTACAGCTTATTCTGGATTCATATGATAAAGACACTGACTTACAAAATTTATGTACCATATTAAATTATCCAAAGAATGCTACAATACAATTATTAATTAAAACCCTCCAGCCAAAGTACCAGAAGGCTTTGGAAAAGGGTAAATTTTTAATTGATTTAGGCTACCTGTATTATAGAAGAAAGTTGAGTAATGTTATTGTTATTCCTCCTTTTATGAAAGAGATCATCTTGAAAATTTTTCATGATGAGATATTGGCTGGACATTTTGATCTTCAAAAAACAATTATCAGAATTAAGAACACTTCTTGGTGGCTTAATATGTCTGAAGACACCAAACTATATGTTGAATCCTGTGATTCTTGGAAAAAATCAAAAAGATTGACTTGTAAAAGAGCTGGATTAATGTAAAATATTGAAACTCCTGATGTACCATGGCAAATAATTAGCATGGAACTTGTAAAAGGATTACCCATTGCTGGGAAAGACAGTTATAACTCATGCTGGGTTATTGTGGACAGATTCACAAAAATGTGTAAATTTATCCCTATTCACAAGGATATTTCCACTAATGGATTAGAAATCTTGTGGTGGTTTCATATGTTTAATATTGCTGGTTTTACTAAGGCTTTAATATCTGATAAAGACCCTAAATTTACTTCTGAATTTTGGATGTCTCTGATGGATTTTTGCAGTTGATATCTGAAACTTTCTACTGCCCATCACCCCCAAACTGATGGATTAGCTGAAAGATTAATTCAGACCTTGGAGGACATGATAAGAAGGTATTTTGCCTTTGGCCTTGAGTACAAAGACAATGAAAGATTCACTCATTTTTGTGTTACCTTACTTCCTGGTTTTGAATTTGCTTATAATAGCACTGTTCACTCTGTTACTCAGAAAAAGCCTTTTGAGATCTGGCTTGGATATTTTCCAAATACTCCTGCCCAAATTCTCAAAAAAAAACACTTAATTTGTATTTACATCCTGGTTTGAAATCTTTTCTTCAAATGCAACAACTTTTCAAAGTCATGCTCAAAAATGTATTGATAAATCTTTTGAATATGAGAAGAAGAGATGGGACAAATCCCATACTTAATACACTTTTAAAAAGGGTGATGAAGTACTTATTTCTACAGTCAATTTCAATTTAAAAGGTAATAACAAATTAAAAGACCCATTTGTAGGTCCATTTGCTGTCAGAACAGTGGTTGGTGATAATTCAGTTGAAGTTATCTTGTATTCTCTATATGACAGAAAACATCCTGTTTTTCCAATATCTCTTTTGAAACCTTACACATCCAATAGTGATTTATTTCCCAAAAGGAGGGGAAGACCAAAGAAGACCCCTAATGAAATCACTTAGAAAGAAGAAATTGATAAGATTCTAAATGACAGAATAGTTACTTCTGAAAAAGGTACTGAATACTTATTTAAATTCAAGAATAAATCTTTTGAATATGATTCTTTGATACCTGGGAAGGAGATTTCTAATCTTTCTACTCTGCTAAAGAAATATAAAAAGAAAAAATCATAGCATTTTTTTATTTTTTTTTAGAGTGAGGGAGTGTCAGCCAGGCTGCTAGACTTACCAAGTAAAATAATTAATTATTTACTGGGATGAAGCCACACCTTTTTATTTTTATATATTATTTTTAATTAAAATATATTTACTTTAAATTTACTTGTAATAAATCAACAAGCTACATAAAAGTAAATTTAGTTAATAATTAAAATTAATATTAAATGTCCCTTATATTTTTATTTTCTAACACCATGCTCAATGAAAAGTTAAAGGAAATAAAGATTAATATTATAATAAAAATTAATATTGAAATAAATATTAATATTAAAATAAAATAAATATATACAAAAAATTAAAATGACTTATTTAAAAATGACATTTACAAAATTTATTAAATAAATCAATTTATTTTGACATATACAGTAAATAAATCATTTTAATAAATTCTTTCTAGAACAATCTTAATATTTGAAATATTCTACTGGATGTTTCTTTTTTTCTCATACTCCTATATATAGGATTTTAACTCCATGATTTGTCTATCTTTTTCCTATATAAGGCCTCCCCTTTCTGGTTGTTTTGGATCATCTTTTACTTACACATTATTTTATTAAATTACTATTCCAATCATATTTATTACTACTATCTTTTGTTTTTAGTATTTACAACAACGTAACCCTAAACTCATTAGTTATAATAGTAATTATAAATTTTTACCTTTTAATTTGAGTAATTTAAACAAAAGATACTTCTCTATGTACCTTGACCTTGCAATCTTCAAAATTCCCCTCCCAAAGCCATTGAACCTCCATTGAAATCTTATATACCAAAAGACCATCCCAACAACTGAAGTAGGCTGAGCCTCGAGGCTTACCAGGTCTTGATTAACTTTTATAAATCCCTGAGTTGCCCTATTTCTTAGGTTGTTTATTTGGTCCACCATATTGTTGATCTTTATTGTTAAGCTTTTGTGAAGTTGTAAGAGAGAATGAATTTGCTCTTGCAAGATTTTTTTGATTTATTTATTGAATTTTTTTTCAGTAGTCTTTCTTTTTCCTATATTTCTATTAGAGGAGTGTTGCTACTGTTTGATTGGGTTGGAGATTTATACTCCTTCATTTGAATGTCATGTAACATATTTATTAGCTCTGGGTCTTAAATTTTGAGGTTTAACATCCTTACTCACATTTTCAATATTGTCAAGAATCTTGGAAGTTGGTAATGTATCAATAAATAAAGATATAAGTTTTTAAAACTTCAAGAAGGAGTTTTATAAGAAATATATATAGCACTACTAAGGTTAAAAATTCGCTTACTTGTAGATCTTTAAAGTGAATTTATAAGTGCAAAAAGTTAAATGTGCTTTTATGTGGTCACTTTATGTAATAGGTCTACAACATGGAGATGTGTTTTATATTTAAAATAGAAATTTTTCAGTAATTTTCTTTTTAAATATTAAATGAATTTCACAAACCAAGAAAAAAGAATGAAAATTCCTGTTTAAAAGAATCAATTAATCAGTTTTTATTGTTTGGTTTATTATCTGCAAAGATTACAAATTAAATTGGTCTTTTGAAAGATCTTTACTAACAACAATTTATTTTCAATTATTAGTAAAATTGTTGAATCTAATATCAAAATTCCTTATATAACTTGGATTATTTTTCTGATATCACTATATGTAGTCACCCAACCCTTGTAATTAATCCAAATATTTCTATAGGGAATATATTTACTGTAGCCTTTTTTGAATTTTTTACTTACTGGAAGATTAAACAACTGAATTCTTGAAGAAGCACCCCCAATTTTCAGGCTCTTTTTAAGTACAAAGACATGTATATCTTGATTAGTCAGATTTTTAGAAGATTTAAATGGTCCAGTATAAATAATTTTCTCCAAATCAAATTAAGTAATAAAATATAATTCAATGTAATGGTATCAGTAATTTAATCTCACTTATCATAAATTGTATTCAGCTTACAGTTGGTAGAAAAATAGAACTAATGATGTAAAACAATATTTAAATGACTTTTGCAGTACTAATAAATATGTATTGTAATGGTTTGGTTATATATTTGTAAGTTGATGTAAGAAAATGTAGAATATAAGCCCAAATTCTCCTACTTTTATACACATAAATACCAAATGTTCTTCCTTGAATTAAAAATCCATTACATGGCCAATGATTCCCCAATCTAGAGTTTACACATGACTATCAACCCAAGGACCAACCAATAACAAAACAAGAATCATATCACATGCCAAAATACAAAAATAAAAGGGGTTAATCAATTAAAATATAGAAATAACAAAAATGAGAATATACGTGTAAAAGACTTTAAATAGAAGACTAAACAAGGAAATAAAGGACCTAGAAATAATTTATAGGTATGGGGGGTTAAAAGTAGTAATTAAGTTATTGATTATTAGAAATTTATACATGAAATCCCCATCTAAAAATGAACAATATAGCCTGAAAAACCATTGAGAAACCCAAAATAAGACATGAAATGTGGGGTGACTGAATGCAGACTCTTGAAAGGTGCTTGCATGGATAAATACTTGACTAAATATGCAATTTTAAGTGTGGTAGGGAAATCTGGGCACCACTATTGAGGTTATCGATGAGATTAGTGCATATAATGAGGTCAATGCAGTAATAATGAATTAAGGACAATAAATAAGTGCCTCTTGTTAATTTTAGCATTTTTACAAATATGGAGCATACAATTTGGTGTAATTTTAGGGTGAAATTACTAACTTTGTAAATAATGAAGCTATGCACATGGGATAAATGAGGGCAGCATAAGGCCAGTACACAGAAGCCATTTCTAGCATAAAAACATCATTTTCTAAAAATGTTATTTTTATACATTTATGTAGCAAAATCAATGGTCCTAAATAAGGAAAATATATCTGTAAAAGTGCAATTTTGATATTATAAAATTTATAGTGCATATATTCAACTTTTAAGTGATTTAAAGTGCATTTATTTTTATTTCACTATAATAATGAAAATAACAGCTTTAAGTACACTTAAAAATTATGTAATCTTATATCTAAGGTTCTTAATATTACCTTAAAATTTTCCAACCAAATATTAAGTACATAAGACATATAAAAGGTTGATATATGCATTTATTTAAAGTATTATAATGGCATATATTGTATTAACTGACTTACTTCACTTATGTACACATATTGTATACTTTTACTTTTTGTCCCCATGTGTAATACATGTGTCTATCATATTTTATATGCATATTTTAATCAGTCCTGGGGATATCTAGGCTGAAATTATTGCCATTTTTTTGTCAAAATAATTTTTGACTTAGAAAAAAAAAGGTGATCCCAAACTGCTGCTATGATAAATAGAAGGGAAGGGTGTTGACAAAACCTTTTTTTTTTGGCTTAGAAAAAAATTGGTGATCTGCATCCCAAAATATAATAAAGTGCAGATTATGTTATTGCCAAAATAAACTTGCATACCATGTTTCCAAAAATATTCTTGTTAATCATAGAAATTTTGTAAGAGTAATTGATTATATTTGTCGGCCAGTCGTCTAGAAGAAGGAGAAGGATAGAAGAAAGAAAAGAGAGGAGGAATAGGAGGAAAGGAGTATGGGTAATAAAACAAATAAAATTTAATAAAATTATTTAATTTATTGAGAGAAAGGCAACGACGAGTGAGCTGAAGAGAAATGACAATTTGGATTTATAAATATTAATATTATTTAAGTAAGAATTCTGCGCGGCAACCAATATAATTACTATCAGACTTAAAGCAACCTTTAAATTGTTATATAAAATTTTAATTAGAATTTTATTACTAATAAAAAGAATATAAACGTAATAAAAATTGTATTTAAATTGTTGAGTGTATAATAAGTGATAAGGCTACAGGGGATTATCCAAGGCCCTTTTATAGGCAATGGGTCCTCTGAAGCGCTACTATATCAGTAAATACAATGATTAGAAAGGAATAAAACAAATATATCAAAAGAGTAAATGAAACATAACAATATAGAGAAAAACATGAAACAATTAATTAAAAGCCCAATTAAGAATCCAATTTCCCCGCCATTAATCCCCAAATCAGTAAGTGACAATAGTAAATAACTAAACAAGAGTGGAAACATAGGAACTATGAGAAATATAATTCCCAACAGATGGTACATCCTGATTAGAGGACATTTTAAGTGAAACAAAAAATAATTTGACGCAACAAAACAATCAATTAATCTCAATTTAGTTCAAATTAATTTATTTGTTTTTTCTAACACAATTAAGGGTCAAAAGAAGCGTCCTTAATAATTGTTTAGTGTCATATGAGAGGTATTAGTTAATATATAAATTTAAGTAATTAATTCAAATATATTATAAATCAAATTTACACTTGTAATTATAATATATGTTTTTTAATTAATTAAATATAAATTTATAATTATTAAATATATAAAAATGCGCCATTATTTGTAGAATATATTATATTATGCTCAATTTAATTGTATATAAAAATATATATAACCAATAAATTTAATGTAACATTTGTATATAATAAAATTCTTATATAATTTCATTATGTAATAAAATATTAAGTTATATTCATTAAATACAAGTTTTACCCACTCTTTAAGGTTTTATAATTTATATATCATTTACTGGCCTCCTGGAATAGCCTGGCTGACACTCCCTCACTCTAAAAAAACAATAAAAAAAATGCTAAGATTTTTTCTTTTTGTATTTTTTCAACAGAGCAGGCAGATTTGAAATTTCTTTGCCAGGTATCCATGCATCTTGTTCAGATGATTTGTTCTTATATCTCAATAAATATTCAGTACCTCTTTCAGAAGTGATAATTCTATCATTGAGAATTTTATCAATTTCTGCTGTTTCTGTGACTTCCTGAGGGTTCTTCTTAGGTCTTCCTCTTCTTTTTGGAAATAAGTCACTGTTGGAAGTATAAGGTTTAAGCAAAGAAATGGGAAAGACAGGATGTTTCCTATCATATGGAGAATACAATACAACTTCTACTGCATTATCACCAACCATTCTTTTAACAACAAATGGTCCTACAAAAGGATCTTTTAATTTGTGGTTACCTTGTAAATTGAAATGGACAGTAGAGATCAACACTTCATCACCCTTGTTAAATGTGTATTCTTTATGGGATTTATCCCATCTTTTCTTTTCATATTCAAATGCTTTATCAATACAACTCTGAGCATGTTTTCTGCATAGCTGTTGCATTTGCATAAAAGATTTTACACCAGGATGTAGGTCCAACTTAGGTAATTTATTATTGAGAATTTGAGCAGGAGTGTTTGGGACATAACCTAACCAAAGCTCAAAAGGCTTTTTCTCAGTGACAGAATGAACAGTGCTATTATATGCAAATTCAAGACCAGGCAAAAGAGTGACCCAATCATGAGTAAATCTGTCATTGTCTTTATATTCTAAACCAAAGGCACAATACCTTCTAATCATATCTTCCAGAGTTTGAATCATTCTTTCAGCTAGACCATCAGTCTGAGGATGGTGAGCTGTAGACAATTTTAACTCACAGCCACAAATATCCATCAAAGAGGTCCAAAACTCAGAAGTGAATTTTGGATCCCTATCAGAGATAATGGCTTTTGGAAAACCAATAATATTAAACATGTAAGACCACCATAAGAAAGCTAATTCTTTTGTGGATACATCTTTGTGGGTTGGAATAAATTTGCACATTTTTGTGAATCTATCAACTATTACCCAACAAGAGTTAAAGCTGTCTTTACCTGCAACAGGAAGACCAGTGACAAAATCCATATTAATGATTTGCCAGGGAGCATTAGGTGCTTCAATATGTTGTAATAACCCTGCTCTCTTACCTGTTAATCTTTTAGATTTTTGGCAGGAATCACAAGATTCAACATATAATTTTGTGTCTTCAGACATATTAGCCCACCATGCAGTGTTTTTGATTCTAATCAATGTTTTTTCAAGATCAAAATGACCAGCTAATATGTCATCATGACAAAGTTTGAGGATAGTTTCTTTCATTGAAGGAGGAATAACAATTACATTGGTAAGCTTCCTTCTATAATAAATATAACCATCTTCAATAGAAAACTTTCCTTTATTTAAAGCATTTTGGTATTTTGCAGGAAGAGTTTTTATTAATGCTTGAATTGAAGCATTCTTAGGATCATTCAAAATAGTAACTAATTTATTTAAGTCAGAATCTTTATCATATGAATCCAGTATTAACTGTAATAACTCTTCTTCCATATCAACTATAAATATACCATGTATATGAACAGTGTCATCCTCAGGTACATAAGCAGGATTGGAGTCATTATTTGGCAGAGGCAATCTGGAGAGCATATCAACATTAGAGTAAACATTTCCAGCTCTGTGGATAATAGTCATCCTTCCTCTGTATTCCTGAACAGCAAGTTGCCACCTGAACATATGTCTGTTAGGTGTTTTGAGGTTTAAGAGAGATTTCACAGCACTACAGTCAGTTACCAACTCAAATTTCTGGTCATCCAAGTAGTAATGAAGTTTCTCAAGAGCCCAAACAACTGCTAAGCACTCCAATTGAGTGGCACCATATTTCAATTCACTATTTCTTAAGGTTCTTGAAATATAACAAATTACAACCTCTGAGGCTTTATCATTAATAATTTGCTTTTGGTGAAGGGCAGCACCCAGACCAATAAAGCTAGCATCTGTATAAAGTACAAATGGCTTGTTAAAATCTGGGAGAGCCAATATAGGGGCTGACATTAAGCAATTTTTCAATGTATTAAAAGCTTTTTGACAGTCATCATTCCAGAGAAAAGCAACATCTTTTCTGGTTAGTTTTGTAAGAGGCAAGGCTATGACCTGATAATTTTTAATATATTGTCTATAATAGCCACACATACCTAAAAAACTTTGGATTTCTCTTACAGAAGTTGGTGCTTTCACATTTTGAATGGCAGCAACTTTATTATGGTCTACACAAATTTGTAAGCCTGACACAACATGGCCAAGGACTTTCAAAGATTGAAAACCAAATTTACACTTTTTTAAAGATAAGGTCATATTGATTTCATCCATTTTTTGGAAAACTCTATTTAAGTGAATCATATGTTCATCAAAAGTTTTAGAAAAAACAATAATATCATCAATATAAACCATGAGCCAACCTTCAATAATTTCTTGATGGAAAGTGTTATCCATGACTTTTTGGAAAACTGAAGGAGCATTTTTAGGGCCAAATGGCATCCTAACATACTTATATATTCCCATATGAGTAGCAATAAGCAAAAAATTTTGAGAATTTTTCTCAACTGGAACTTGATGATACCCTTTATTACCATCCAGACAACTAATAAATTTTGCACCTTGCAAGGTAGCATGTATTGAATTAATTCTGGGTAAAGGATAAATATCATCAACAGTATAAGTATTTAAAGCTCTGTAATCTCCACATAATCTAGCTTTATCTTTTTCATAAGAAATTAAGACTGGGGAGATGACACAATATTTGGGGGTGACATCCACTTTCTCAATGATATTCATTTTCAATAATGTTTCAATATTATCTTCAATATCTTTTCTTTTTGATGGAGAAGCAGGATATGGTTTTTTCTTAAGGGAAGGAGGAATATCACTCAATTTACAGGATAAGGTAATTTTCATTTCTTCTTGAACAATTCCCAAGACATGAGAACCATGAGCAAAAGCCATAGGGAAAGAGGTAATAGAGGCAACAATAGAATCCTTTTGTTCATTAGTCAAATGATCACCAAAAGAAGCGGTATTTATTTCATGTAATAAATCATCCATTTCAGTTGTTGTTCTACCTTTACATTGGGTCAGTGAGTTACAAGATTTCAACAAATGCCCAGAAGGTTTAGGAGAAGAAATTTTGAATTTTCTTTTCCCATTCATTCCTAAGGTAAAGCAATTATTTGCTGGGTCCAGTTTCACACCAAACATGGTTAAAATATCATTTCCCATAATAAACCAATTGCTCAAATTATCATTTTTCATGACAACAAATTCACAAATAGCTCTGACAAAACCACCATTATATTTGAAGAATACAGAGGTTTTGTATTTGCCAATAGGAAATAAGGTAGAACCATACCCTCTCCATTTTTCAGAAGTTATAGGCAATAATTTACTCAAATATTCCTTATCCACTGAAGCCAAAGCTTTTTCAGATACTACACTTCCTCCAGCACCAGAATCAAGAACTACATCAACATTTTTACCATTAATGATAACAGGTGCTTTTAAAGGGGATATAGGAATAGAATTGTTAGTAATATCTTTAATTATCTCAGCATTTTCTACTGAAGATAAATTCAATACACAATCTTCAGATATATTATTTAAATAATGGACATCATGTTCCAACATTAAAACATCTTTAACAGATTCATTGTCATAGGAGATATTACTTTCACAGTCACTGGAAGAATTATTGACATCAAGTTCAAGTTCATCAGTGTCTTCATTTTGTTCAACAAGATGAATTTTCTTGTCACAAACATGACCCTTCTGCCACGGTTTGTTACATTTATAACAAGTATTTGTTGCATATTTTTTAGGTGCAACCGGGGCAGAGGGTTTACCAGATTTTTCTGGGAGCTTTATAGAAGGTTTATTCTGATCATTATAAGATTTACTAAGGTAATTCTTTGGTTCATATCTATGGTTGAGTAGTACTTCATTACAGATATTAATGAAAGAAGAATTTTCCCTTACATGCTCAGTTCTAGCAACAATCAAATCCCTAAGAGAATTTGGTAATTTATACAAAATTTTATCTCTCCAAATATCATAATCCATCTTTGGATCAATTGCTCTAAGGATTTTAGTTATTTTCATCAGAAAAACAATGGGCTTTTCAACAGAGGAGGATACATATCTAGTATTCTCATACAGTCTTTGCTGAGCTAACCTGAATTTTGAACCACCAAACTGATTCTCAATCAAGGATTTCCAATCATTCCATGTATAATGATTGTTATCTAAGAGGACAGATTCATACCACATCAAGGCTACATTGGAAAATAAAGAAATTAGCTTAGAAACAATTTTCTCATCAGGTAGTTTATAAGATCTCTTTAAATTATCAATTCTTTGGATAAAGTGTTGCCAATCAGAGGAAGAATCACCATCAAAGGTAGGATATTGGTCTAACTTAGGCCAATTTTTCTGACTACTGGGATGGTCCACTTTTTGGTTTGAATTATTTATTAGTAATAATTCCTGAAGTTTAGCCAGGTGTTCAGAAATTTCATTATTTACAGAAACAGCTGGTGCATGACCATCACAAGATTTTTTGCTAATAGCAAAAGATTTTACATACTCATTGTCAGTTTGTTTAATGGTTGAAATATGAGGAAGAAAGGATGAACTTTGTTCAGGTTTTTTCCCTTTATTTTTATGCAGCTTACTGGCAGAAATCTCATTTAATTCATTATTGATGGTTAAGGTTGAGAACTTTTCCTGTAGGTCAGACACATAGTTTCTTATTCTTGGAATTTCAGACATCTGGTCATTCACTTTTGCAAGAGATAGAACATTTCTGTCCTCAGAAACTGAGTGTTTGGTACTTAGTGCATGGAAGTCATTTTTTAGTTTCTTCAACTCATTTTGTAGAGATTTTATTTCATTTTTGAATGAATAATTTTCCTCAATAAGGGGTTTCAATTCACTCAAGGTCTTATGTAGACTGATATTTCTATCTGAGATAGCTCTATGGTCACTTCTTATTTGTTTTTGTTGACTAAGAACAATATTCAAGGTTTCTTTGATTTTTAAATAAGCTGTATCTTGTACAGAAGAACTCACTTTACATTGCAAGTGTAAATTATTTAATCTATCATTTTCATGGATTAACACATCTCTCACATGTTTGTCTTTCACAATATTAAAATCAAGGGTATCTTTCAATATTTCCTCAGAAGTTTTTTCAATTAAGGTATAGATTTCAGGGGGAACAGAATCATTTTTAATTGCAAGAGAAGGATTAATTAAAGATGTAGAAGTTAAATGTAAAGGTTCATCAAATGACAATTTGCTAATTACATCAATAGGGCTACTAGTTACAGGAAGCTGTCTTTTAACAGGTTTAACTGTTCTTTCACCATGTTCAATAATATTACCTGAAGAAGAAGATTTATTAGAAAACATACCCAAGTGACTATCAACCAAATTACTTACCATGGCAGAGGAGGAAACTTCCCCTGGGACTGGGTTTGGGATTGTGCTTGGGCCTTCTTTCTCCTGCTTTGTTGGTAGGGATGAAGAGGTGGATGGAAATTGGGTGTTCTGGATGGGCCAGGCTGATGATGAGGAGGGTGTTGCACATTCTGTTGGTAGTGACTCATTAGATAATCCCATTTCCATTGCTCTACTTCCATAGTATTTGGATTTTGGATGGTTGAGCTGGGTGGCTGTGAAGGTTGAGCCTGAAATTGAAGCTGATTGGGAGGCAATTGAGGAGGGGCCTGGGCCTGAATCTGGTTCCTGAGTTCTTGGACCTGATCCCACAATGTGTCTACCTTTGCTTTGTACGTCATATTTTCTTTCTTCAACTCTTTTATATGACTGGATAGGTTGCTGATTTGTTGTGGCAGAGGAAGCTTTTTTATTTTGAAGCCTTTTGGAAGACCTTCTTGAGGCACTAGAGGCTTTACTTCCTTCTGTGGTACTGGGGGAAGGGGGTTTGGTTTGTTTGCATTTCCTGTCATTTCCACATCCTGCAGTATGAGAATTCTTTGTGTTAGCATAAGATTTTTTATGACCAACTTTAGAAGAACTTACAGTGTCAGCATCATAGTCAATTTCTATCTCATCCACTTGCATGTTATCCATTTTTTCTGTCAAATTGTTGGACATACTAGTGGGAAGATTAATATTTTACTTTGTACTTTATAAAAAAATAATCAAAGTTAGTCAATAATTTGCTCCAAATAATATAAAAAAAATTTTTTAATTAATTAAATTATAGAAAAATTAACTTTCAATAGAAAGTAATAATTAAAAAATTAATTTTTTTTTTTTTTTTAAAAAGAAATGGATTGCAAGTTTAAATTGGGAATAATAAGTTAGTTAATTCAACCAATTAATTACCAATATTAAATATGGCAATATAATGGGACTAAGCACAATGTACTTTTAAGTCAACCAAAATTAACAATAATTAATAATAAAAAAAAAATTAAATTAATAATTCAATTTGTATTAATAATAATGTCAATTCTTCTAGGACTAAGAGGATTTAACACTCTATAATGGTCAACTAGGAAAAAAAAAAAAAAATTTTAAAAATTGAACACTTACACTCAGTGAATCAGCAATTAAGCCACAATCACTGTTATTGCAATAAAAATATAGTAATATGAGTGAGAGGCGCAAAGGTGAACTTACTATAGTGATCGAAAAATCACTTCAAAATAATATAAAAATTAATATTATATAAACCTAAGATGTCGAACCCAAGTTCGAAACACAGTCGCGGCAAAAGTTTCGTTTTGCTAGGTGGTCCGTGCGTTTTGTCGTTTGTCGCCAGGCTTCGATCGTCGTCGTCGTTTGGAAAGGCCCCCAGTTGTCGGCCGGTCGTCTAGAAGAAGGAGAAGGATAGAAGAAAGAAAAGAGAGGAGGAATAGGAGGAAAGGAGTATGGGTAATAAAACAAATAAAATTTAATAAAATTATTTAATTTATTGAGAGAAAGGCAACGACGAGTGAGCTGAAGAGAAATGACAATTTGGATTTATAAATATTAATATTATTTAAGTAAGAATTCTGCGCGGCAACCAATATAATTACTATCAGACTTAAAGCAACCTTTAAATTGTTATATAAAATTTTAATTAGAATTTTATTACTAATAAAAAGAATATAAACGTAATAAAAATTGTATTTAAATTGTTGAGTGTATAATAAGTGATAAGGCTACAGGGGATTATCCAAGGCCCTTTTATAGGCAATGGGTCCTCTGAAGCGCTACTATATCAGTAAATACAATGATTAGAAAGGAATAAAACAAATATATCAAAAGAGTAAATGAAACATAACAATATAGAGAAAAACATGAAACAATTAATTAAAAGCCCAATTAAGAATCCAATTTCCCCGCCATTAATCCCCAAATCAGTAAGTGACAATAGTAAATAACTAAACAAGAGTGGAAACATAGGAACTATGAGAAATATAATTCCCAACAGATGGTACATCCTGATTAGAGGACATTTTAAGTGAAACAAAAAATAATTTGACGCAACAAAACAATCAATTAATCTCAATTTAGTTCAAATTAATTTATTTGTTTTTTCTAACACAATTAAGGGTCAAAAGAAGCGTCCTTAATAATTGTTTAGTGTCATATGAGAGGTATTAGTTAATATATAAATTTAAGTAATTAATTCAAATATATTATAAATCAAATTTACACTTGTAATTATAATATATGTTTTTTAATTAATTAAATATAAATTTATAATTATTAAATATATAAAAATGCGCCATTATTTGTAGAATATATTATATTATGCTCAATTTAATTGTATATAAAAATATATATAACCAATAAATTTAATGTAACATTTGTATATAATAAAATTCTTATATAATTTCATTATGTAATAAAATATTAAGTTATATTCATTAAATACAAGTTTTACCCACTCTTTAAGGTTTTATAATTTATATATCATTTACTGGCCTCCTGGAATAGCCTGGCTGACAATATTTCATTTTTTGAATATATGAATTCAGCTACTTTTTTACATATTTCTATATTTGATGAGCCTTGGGTATGGTTTATACATTGAGAGTAAATCAGTAATACAAAAGAAAAGAATAATAGTAAAAGTAGTATAGGCTTACTACCATGGGCTCATCAATCTCAATTTCAGAATACACCAATGGTTCTCCAAGTTTAGGGGAGTCAAGTAAAGGATATAAATGAAAATATTGACTATTTTTAAGAAACTCAGTGATTATTAGACCTTTATTGAAGTGTGAGAGGTTGGAATTGGGTCTTTGAAAAAAGAGTTCATCCATTTGATCATAAAGAGGACAAAGAGAGTTTATTTTTTCAGAAATAGATTTGGTTCCATGTTTCTCATAATTTTCCATAACTCCAAACCCATTTGAAGAAGAATCCATGTTTCCTTCTTGTATTTTACTTGATAGTTTTTAAATTTTTCCCTCATTTTCTTTGTTTTCAGATCCATATTACCTCTTGTTTTATATTTCAGCTCCACCCCCATTTGATGAAAGCCACTCAATTTTGAGGAGGGTGAACGACCAACTTGAGTGGACTTTGAACAGCCAAAAACGGCATCAAAATAAGAATTAAGTTTAAGCCGGTTAATTGAAATCTGAAGATCAGATGGTTTTAATTGAGTAATTTTTTGAGAAGTATATTTTGTACAAGGAATGATAAATTTACACTAAACATAGAAATTAGTGAAAAAAACCTTTTTTGTTGAATAAAAGGAAAAACTAACAAATATTTTAGATATTTATGATTCCTTAAAAAAATATAAGAATTTCTGAGAATAGAAATTTGAGCAGGAAATTTTATAAAGAAAGAAATAAAAAGTAATTGACTTACATTGTTGTTAAGGAGAAAAATCAGATTTGGAAAAGAACTGGTAGAGAAGAGATGTGATGTTGAGTATATGACTTAGGATAGAACGATGGTTATTTGCTGCTTATTAGAAGGATGAGGGTATTTCCAGGCTGAATTTTTGTTGAGAAAATTGTACAAAATTTGAATGTATTTAACCCAATTTTCAAAACCCCAAGTGCCAAATTAGCCATTTTTCATGGTGTGTTTGTGTGGTGTTTTTCAAATGAAACATTCTAGGAATTTTTGGTAAGTTTTTGAGACCCCCTAATGTGTGTATATGAGTTGAATTATGAAATGGATTTATTAGATATTGAGTCAGAAGTTGAAATTTCTTTCAAAGGAAGAGAAACCAGTGAGATGGAGCTTCTGGAAACAGAAATTTCCAAAGAATCGTTTGGCACTTAGATAAGTGAAACTGAGAAAACCAATATTTGGATTTAATTAAGGTATTTCCAATGGCTTTTGCACATAAGACCAATTAACTTGACCTTGTGAAAGATCATGAAATTAAAATTATTTTAACCTGTGAATTGGATAATATTCCTGCTAGCATTGAAAAGAAACCATACCCTGCTTCACCAATGAAGAGGAATGACATAGAGCAGAATATTCAGATTTTTTTAAATACAAAAATTATTGAAAAGGTAGAAACTACACCAAAATATTTTGTGATAACACCATTTCATATTTCTTATAAAATGATAAGGCAAGACTTTGTGGTGATTATAGAGCTTTAAGTACATTCACAGTGGATGATATTCATCCCTTGCCAAGAATTGCCTCTATACATGCTACCCTTAAAGGTGCTAAGTACATATGCTGATTAGATGAAAATAAAGGGTACCATCCAATTCCTGTTGAAAAGAATTCACAGAACTTTTTGTTGATAATAACACATATTGTAATTTATAAATATGTCATGATGCCATTTGGACCAAAAAGTTATCCTTCATTATTTCAGACTTTAATGGATAAGACATTCCATAATTAAAAGATTGAAGTGTGGTTAATGGTGTACATTGATTACATAATAGTGTTTTCTAAAACATATTATGAACACCTAATCCATTTGAAGAAAGTATTTCAGAAATTGGATGAAATAAAAATGGTCCTTGCATTGAAGAAATTTAAATTTAGGTTTGAGTCTTTAAAGGTGCTTGGTCACATTGTATCTGGCTTAAAAATATGTGTTGACCAAAAAGAAGTTGCTTCAATCAATAATATTGTAATTCTTCAAAGTTTTAAGGATGTACAATCTTTTCTTGGTATGTGTGGCTATTATAGACAATATATAAAGAACTACCAGTTACTTGCAGTACCATTGACCACACTGATAAAGAAATAAGAACCCTTCATTTGAAATAATGAAAGACAAAAAGCTTTTGATAGATTGAAAGAATGTTTGATGGCAGCTCCAATATTGGGATTAACAGATCTCCAACTACCTTTTGTCTTGTATACTAATGCAAGTGTTATTGGTTTAGGTTCTGCCTTGCATCAAAAATAAATTATTGAAGGTAAGATGTCAGAAGTAGTAATCTTTTATATTTCAAGAACTCTAAGAATCAGTGAATGGAAACATGGTGCTTCTCAACTTGAGTTTTCGGAAGTAGTATGGGCCCTTTAGAAGCTACATTATTACCTTGAGGATCAAAAATTTGAGTTGATAACTGACTGTAGTTCAGTTAAGTCATTCTTAAACATGAAAACCCCTAAAAGGCACATTTTTAGATGGAAATTAGCTTTTCAAGAGTACAGAGGATGGACAACTATTACACATAGAGCAGGAGATTTACACTCTAATGTAAATTAGTTATCTAGAGTCCCTCTACCTAATAATGGAGATAATCCAGCTTATGTTCCTGAAACAGAGATTATTAACATTTATGGCATTTATATTGTATATTTTGGGGATGAATTTATGCAATCGACCCCTGATAATCATGCTTCAGATCTTAACTTTAATAAACTTAATAAAATATTAATTTATCCATCTAATGCTTCAATGAGTGCTTTATTATAAATATTACCACAAAAATACAGGGAAGAATTAGGAAAAAAAATAATATTGAGGATGGTTTTGTATATAATAGAAAAAAATTAAATAATTTAATTGTAATTCCTCCTTCAATAAAGGAGTCAATGCTAAGCATGTGTCATGATGATATATTTGCAAGTCATTCATTTTGACTTCCATAAAATATTAACCAGAGTAAAAAACACAGCTTGGTGGATATCACCGGTCAACCTATGCACAAAATCAAGGGTGATCCCAAAGTAAGTGAGATAAGAAGGGAGATAAAATTTACAACATCAAAGAACAGAGGACAAATTTAAGAAAGTGATTCAAAGATAAATCAACATTACTAATACTGGCTCAAGATAATCTTCGAGGAATAATTAATGTATATGTTAAGGGCACCAACTATTATGGCAAATCTCACAAAGGGTTGCAACTTAATAATCAAAGGAAAGATTTAAGTATTTAGGATTTAATGAAATTGATTATTAAGAATGAAAAAGACAAATATAAAAATAGCCTAATAAGAGTTCAACTACAATCACAAATATATTTTATAATTTAATTCTAAGGAATGTCAAACCAAAATAACCCCCTTTAAATATCTCATTCCTCTTTGCACTGACCCATTAATTACCCCGCCATGATATACCCACAGACCCATTTAATCCACCATAGTTCCCATTTGCCAATCATCTACCCTTATATCCCTTCTTCCCTGTTCCTACTTCACAGACCTCCTAATTTACCCTCAGATCCACAATTACCCCCTGTTTAGATATTGCCTTGATCTTAGCACTAGATTATGCGCACATTGCCTATGATTGAAAAGTATAAGTGTCTTTACCATTAGTGTTCTTTTAAGGTTTGGATAGAACAGCTGATTTGAAAACACAATGGATTATAATTGCCCCAAGGTCACTTTTTGAGTTTTGCTAGGAGTTAGGGCTTGAATAGTGGGGTAATTGAGGTACTTTTGCTTTGAGTTTTACATGGCGCATGAAAGATTCTTGGGTATAAAGTGCAAGCTCCGTTGAACCTGGGAATACTTCATGACCAAACCTTTGCCTTCATCTCTTATTTTTTTAATTTTAACTACATTTATTTTAAATTCAATGCTTGAAAACACCATCCCTAACCCTACTCCCTCTAGCCCTCAAGCTGATGGGGGACTCCCCACTGTTCAATTCCAAACTCTGTGCACAGCCTGTGTGGCCATGGATTTATTTTGTGTGGAGAGTACGGCGTCTCAAGGTCCTTTTAAGAAGTGCAAGTTTTGTTGATGGCTTTGAGTTGTGTGTAACGCACTGGTTATTAAGAATAAAGTGGAGCTATTTACTGCTACTAAGTTTTGGTTGATTGCCAACACGAAAGCCATTGTCAAGGATATTTGGAAAGTTCTCACCACTAGTGATTTGGCCATCAATGAATTAGAGGGCTTGAATCAGGAGGAGATATTGGAAATATCTGGTTGGGCTTTGGAGGTAGCTTCAGGGAAGCAAAGGATGGTGGATGAAAAAGTAGACAAGTTAGTTGAGGATGCTTAAGAACAAGCAGGGAATGAAGTCACCCTTTCAAAAAAATTACAATTGATCATCAAGGATGATGACAAAGATGAAGTAGAGGTGGTAGAGAAAAAACCTCTATTCATTGAAGGTGACCCTGAGTTTGAAGTAAGTGATTTAATTCATTTTTATTACTTTGAGGGTAACTGATTTTTTTTAGTGTGGAGACCACAGAAGAGGTACCCATAGTGTCAACCAGTGGGCCAGTCCCTGAGCTTCTCACTGAGGTTGTACGGCAGATTGAGAGTGGTCCGTCAAACACTGAGGACTCGGACTTAGTGGTCAAAGTCTTGGATAAATTATGGTCCAAGAATCCCTGTTGAACTTTTTGAATTTCATTTGTTGAGGATTTATGCAAAGAGCTTGGGAAAATTGTGGTTTTAGCTTCATATGATATAGCTCAGGAATTGTTGGATAATGGGGAGGTTGTTTTTTCTGAAGTTGATGAGTTAATTGAAAGTAGTCAGAAAGTAATTCAGCAAGTGATGGAAAAGATGAAGGATTTGATTCAAAGTAAAATAGAAGTAAAAATAGTTTAGAAAAAGAAGAAAAAATTAAAGTAGAAAAGAAAAACTTTATTTTTGTATATAGTTTTATCTTGAATATTATTTTATTTTATTTTTTTGATTTATTATGTGAAGAGAAGAAAAGAAAAATGAAAAAAATTGTATTTAAGAAAGAAAAATTTGAGAAAAGAAAAAATAAATTTAGTATTTAAAGAAATTTTAATAAAGGTTGATTTTTGGAGACAGTTGTCTTGATTGTTTTAGTTTGAGGAAACAGAAAAGAGTTTGATGGTTGAAAGAAAAAAGAAAAAATATTTTTAGAGAAAGAATATCATAATCGCAATATGAAAAATTTTTTAGAAAGAATAAATAAATTTATTTTAATATATGTTGTAATTATTTTGTTTGATTTTTTTTAGTTTAGTTTATTTAATTTTAATTTTATTTTACTTTGGTTTATTTTACTTTAATAAAGTTTTAAATTTTGGTTTTTGAAAGAAATATACAGAAATTAAAAATTGAAAAATTGAAAAATTTTTAAAAGAATTATTAAGATTTTAAATGATTATGAAGTTTTAAGTTTTAACTTTGAATGAAATGTTAAGGATTTAAGATTTTAAGTTTTAGAAAAAGAAAAGAAACAGAGAAAGAAAGAGAGAAAAACCAAAGAATTTGAGGGTTTAGGTTTTGAAGGATATCTTAATTGAAAAGATTTGATAAGTTCAGGAGCATTAGAAAAGTTAACGGCTGGTTACCAGGATGTTTTATTGGTGTCATAAAGGTAGCCTTCCCATTCCACAAGATATTGAAGTTTCCCTTTTGGCCTTCTTGAATCTTGAATCAGGATTACTTCCCACTCTAGATGATCTTCTACTTTGACCGGTTCCAGAGGAGGATGGCTCTTGCCCGGGTATATTTCTCAAGCTAGTTCCAAGAGAGATACGTGAAAAACAGGATTTATGGGTTGCCACTTTGGAGGTATCTTGAGTCAAAATGAATTTTTAGAGATTCCTGCATCAATTTCAAATGGACCCAAGCATTTCTCAGATAGTTTCTTTGATGGTTGAGTTGTTCAAATATTTTTTGTGTTGAGCCATACTTTATCAACTGGTTTAAAAAGTGGTGTAGATTTTCAATGTTTGTTGGCCTGTTCCTTATACCTTTGATTTTCAGATTCAAGGTTAGATTGAATTTTGCCTTGAAGTCATGGAACTTTTTGAAGATAATTTTTAGCAGGATGATTTACCCCTACATGAATCCGATTAAATCAAGGATTTCATCCATATATAGTTTTTAAGGGAGATTGTTTTGTTGAAGAATGTGTTTAGTTGTTATAAGAAAATTTGGCCAATGGCAACCATGTGTTCCAATTGTCTTTTTGATAACTAACATACGTTTGAAGATATTGTTTGAGTATTTGATTAACTCTTTTGGTTTTCCCATTGGTTTCACAATGATAAGAAGTAGAAATATTCCTTGTAATATTTAATTTTCAACATAATTGAGTCCAGAAAGTAGAAATAAGCAAAGAACCTCTATATGAAATAACATTATTGGGTAATCCATGTTTAGAGATTACATGTTCTTGAAATTATTTTTCTAACTCCTCTGCTGTTGCAGTAGTAATAGTTTTAATAAAAATAGACAGTTTAGAAAATCTATCAACTACAACTAGTATACTATCAAAATTATCTGATGAAGGTAATCGAGAAATTAAAACCATCAAAATTGATTCTCAAGGTTTAGAGGGAACTGGAAGTGGTTGAAGTAACCCATACTTCCTATGACAAGGTACCTTGTTCCTATTACATTCATAAAAGGGTTTAATATATGCTTTGATTTCTCTAGTCATTCCTGGCAAGAAGAAATCCCTGACTAATAACAGGTAGTTTTTTTCAACTTCAAGATGACCAGCTAATGGAGAATCATATCTGCTATTGAAAATCCATAATTTTATATCCTTATCATCAGATATGACCACTCTACCTTTGAAGACTAATAGACCTGATTCAATACTGAATCTTTTGGCCCCTTGCCTCAAGAGTATTTTGTTTATTACCCCCACACAATAATCATCTTTTTATTGAGCTTCTTGAATGTTGGATAGTGGATTTTGAATTTTATGAGTTGTCATTGTATTGAGTTGATGAGTTTTTGACATTGATTCATTGAAAATTGTTTTGACATTTTCTGGGTTCTTGTTAGCAAATACCTCCCCCCACTCTGGGTAAACGCTGTCCCAAAATGACAATATGTCTGGAACTATTAAATTTATTCCAGGGAAATAGGTAATTGTGAAAGAAAATTCAGATAAGAACTCAGACCATCTGGCTTGACATCACTTCAAGACTTTGGAACATATAAAGTATTTTAAAGAATTATGATCCATTAAAATTTGAAAAGAGCTATTAAGGCAGAGAAGAAAAGAATGCCACTTTTTAAGACAATGAATAATAGTAAGTAACTCTTTATCATGGATTTTGTAATTTAACTCTTCTGAAAGCAATTTGCGTGATTCTAATGCAACAGGATGAGAAAATTTTGTTTCAGGATTTAATTGGGATATAACCCTTGAAATAGCATAATTGTTGACCAGTCGTCTAGAAGAAGGATTGAAAGGGGGAAGGAAAAGAGGAGGAAAGTAAAATAGGAAAGAAGGATTTATAGAAAGTAGAAATAGTAAGGTAATAAACTAATTGTATTTATTTAAAGAGAGGCAACGACGAGTTACTTGAGGGATGACACAAAAATGAGGTTTGATTAAATGACAATATTATTTAAAGTAAGGGTTCTGTGCGGAAAACACTATAATTACTATCAGACTTAAAGCAACCTTTAAATAGTTATATAGAATTTAAATTAGAAATTTAATGCTAATAAAAATAATAATAAAACGTATTATATTGACAGTTTGTTCAGATTTTGTTTTGTATAGTAAGTGATGAGGCTACAGGGGATTATCCAAGGCCTTTTTATAGGCAATGGGTCCTCTGAAGCGCCACTACATTTGTAAATACAAGAGTCATAATAAGATGAAACAAGAAAATAAAAGAATAAGTGAAACATAACAATTTAGAGAAAAATATGAAACAAATAATTAAAACCCCAAATAAGGACCAAATTTCCCCACAACTAATTCCCAAATCAGTAAGTAAAAATAGTGAGTAACTAAACAAGCCTGAGACATATGAACTATGAGAAAAAATAATTCAAAACAGATGGTACAGTATGCTTTAAGGGTTTTTAAGTGAAAAAAGTAAAAATATTTTGACACAACAAAATATGTAATCAATTTTAATTTAGTATAAAGAAATTAATTAATTGTTCCAACTATGTAATTAAATAATTAATTTAAATGAAACAAGTAATTAATTTATTACTAAATTAAGTTGAGAATTTTAATACTATTTTATAAAATAAGTATTATAATTTATTTAATTTTTTATTGACACAATTAAGGGTCCGAAAAACAGCGGCAATAATTATGGATAATAGTATATGAAAAAGTATATTTTAATAATTAAATTTAATTAATTAAAGTAATTACAATATAAGATAAACACTTGAATATAATTATCTTATAATTTTTTAATTATAATTATTAAATAAACAATGTGCCCTTTGTTATGGAATATAATTAAATGCTTTTACATTATCTTATAATAAAATTAAATATTTACCTTATTTATATAAATAAAATATTAATATAAATTTATTATGTAATATAATATTAATGTTAAATGCATACTTTGCAATTATTATGTCTTTATTTAATTCCAATAAGTTGTATGTTGATTTAATGGGCTCCTGGGACAGCCTGGCTGACACTCTCTCACTCCAAAAAAAACAATAAAAAAAATGCTATGATTTTTTCTTTTTATACTTTTTTAATAGAGTAGGAAGGTTTGAAATTTCTTTACCAGGTATCCATGCATCATATTCAGATGACTTATTTTTAAATCTCAATAAATACTCAGTACCTCTTTCAGAAGTGATAATTCTATCATTGAGATTTTATCAATTTCTGCAGTTTCTGTGATTTCCTAAGGGTTTTTCTTAGGTCTACCTCTTCTTTTTGGAAATAAGTCACTGTTGGAAGTATAAGGTTTTAACAGGGAAATAGGGAAAACAGGATGTTTTCTATCATTTGGAGAGTATAACACAACTTCAACTGCATTATCTCCAATCATTTTTTTCACAACAAAAGGACCCACAAAAGGATCTTTTAATTTGTTGTTACCCTGTAAACTGAAGTGGACAGTAGATATCAACACTTCATCACCCTATTTAAATGTGTGTTCTTTATGGGATTTATCCCATCTCTTCTTCTCATTTTCAAATGCTTTATCCATACAAGATTGAGCATGTTTTCTGCACAGTTGTTGCATTTGAACAAAAGATTTGACACCAGGGTGTAATTCCAATTTAGGCAATTTACTATTGAGTATTTGAGCAGGATTATGAGGGACATAACCTAGCCAAAGCTCAAAAGGTTTCTTTTTAGTAAAAGAGTGAACAGTGCTATTATAAGCAAATTCAAGACCAGGTAATAAGGTGACCCAGTCAAGAGTAAATCTGTCATTATCTTTATATTCCAATCCAAAGGCACAATACCTTCTAATCATATCCTCTAGAGTTTGAATCATTCTTTCAGCTAGACCATCAGTTTGGGGATGGTGAGCAGTAGATAATTTTAATTTACAACCACATATATCTATTAGAGACATCCAGAATTCAGATGTAAATTTTGGATCTCTGTCAGATATAATGGCTCTAGGGAATCTAACTATATTGAACATATTACACCACCATAAGAAAGCCAAGTCTTTGGTGGAGACATCTTTATGGGTGGGAACAAATTTGCACATTTTAGTAAATCTATCCACTATTACCCAACAAGAATTATAATTTTCTTTACCTGCAATAGGAAGACCAGTGACAAAATCCATATTAATGATTTGCCAGGGAGAATCAGGTGCTTCAATTTGCTGTAATAACCCTGCTCTCTTACCAGTCATTCTTTTGGATTTCTGGCATGAATCACAAGATTCAACATATAATTTTGCATCTTCAGACATATTAGCCCACCAAGCAGTGTTTTTGAGTCTAATCAGTGTCTTCTCAAGATCAAAATGACCAGCTAATATGTCATCATGACAAAGTTTAAGGATAATTTCTTTCATAGAAGGAGAAATTAAAATTACATTAGTAAGCTTTCTTCTATAATAAATATATCCATCTTCAATAGAAAACTTTCCCTTAATTAAAGCATTCTGATATTTAGCAGGAAGAGGTTTAATCAATGCCTTAATAGAAGCATTTTTAGGATCATTCAAGATAGTAACTAATTTATTTAAATCAGAATCCTTAACATATGAATCCAAAATTAATTGTAATAACTCCTCTTCCATATCAACTATAAATATACCATGGATATGAACAGTATCATCTTCAGGTACATAAGCAGGATTTGAGTCATTATTTTTCAAAGGCAATCTGGAGAGCATATCAACATTAGAGTGAACATTACCAGCCCTATGGATAATTGTCATCCGTCCTCTGTATTCTTGAACAGCAAGTTGCCACCTGAACATATGTCTGTTAGATGTTTTCAGGTTTAAGAGGGACTTTACAGCACTACAGTCAGTTACCAATTAAAACCTTTGGTCATCTAGATAGTAATGAAGTTTCTCAAGAGCCCAAACAACTGCTAAGCACTCTAATTGAGTGGCACCATATTTCAATTCACTATTTCTCAAGGTTCTTGAAATATAACAAATTACAACCTCTGAGGATTTATCATTTATAATTTGTTTCTGGTGAAGCGCAGCACCCAGACCAACAAAGCTAGCATCTGTGTATAGGACAAAAGGTTTGTTGAAATCTGGAAGAGCCAATATAGGGGCTGTCATTAAGCAACTTTTTAATGTATCAAAAGCTTTTTGACAGTCATTATTCCAGAGAAGGCAACATCTTTTCTGGTCAGTTTTGTAAGAGGCAAGGCTATGACCTGATAATTTTTAATATATTGTCTATAATAGCCACACATACCCAAAAAACTTTGGATTTCTCTTACAGAAGTTGGTGCTTTCACATTTTGAATGGCAGCAATATTGTTTTGGTCTACACAAATTTGTAAGCCTGACACAACATGGCCAAGGACTTTCAAGGATTGAAAACCAAATTTACACTTTTTTAAGGACAAGGTCATATTGATTTCATCCATTTTTTGGAAAACTCTATTTAAGTGAATCATATGTTCATCAAAAGTTTTAGAAAAAATTATAATGTCATCAATATAAACCATGAGCCATCCTTCAATTATTTCTTGATGGAAAGTGTTATCCATGACCTTTTGAAAAACTGAAGGAGAATTTTTAGGGCCAAATGGCATCCTAACATACTTATATATTCCCATATGAGTAGCAATATCAAAAAGTTTTGAGAATTTTTCTCAACTGGAACTTGATGATATCCTTTATTACCATCCAGACAACTAATAAATTTTGCACCTTGCAAGGTAGCATGTATTGAATTAATTCTGGGTAAAGGATAAATATCATCAACAGTATAAGTGTTCAATGCTCTGTAATCACCACATAATCTAGACTTATCTTTTTGATAAGAAATTAAGACTGGGGAGATGACACAATATTGGGGGGTGACATCCACTTTCTCAATGATATCCATTTTTAATAATGTGGCAATATTATCTTCAATATCCTTTCTTTCTGTTAGAGAAGCAGGATATAGTTTTTCTCTTAAGACTAGGAGGGATATCACTCAAGTTAAAGGATAAGGTAATTTTCATTTCTTCCTGAACAATTCCTAAGACATGAGAACCATGAGCAAAAGCCATAGGGAAAGAGGTAATTGAGGCAATTATAAAATCCTTTTGTTCACTAGTTAACTGTTCACCAAAAGAAGCAGTATTTATTTCATTTAATAAATCATCCATTTCAATTGTTTTTCTGCCTTTACGCAGGATTAGTGAGTTACAAGACTTTAACAGATGCCCAGAAGGTTTTCTAGAGGAGGAAATTTTGAATTTCCTTTTGCCATTCAATCCCAAGGTGAAGCAATAATTTGCTAAGTCCAATTTCACACCAAACATGGTTAAAATATCATTACCCATAATAAACAATTTCCTTAAATTATCATTTTGCATGACAACAAATTCACAAATAGCCAAAACCACCATTATATTTGAAGAATACAGAGGTTTTGTATTTGCCAATAGGAATTAAGGTAGAACCATACCCTCTCCATTTTTCAGAAGTTATAGGTAATAATTTACTCAAATAATCTTTATCTACTGAAGCTAAAGCCTTTTCAGAGACTACACTTCCTCCAGTACCAGAGTCAAGAACTACATCAACATTTTTACCATTAATGATAACAGGTGCTTTCAAGGGGGATATGGCTATAGAATTGTTAGTAATATCTTTAATTATTTCAGCATTTTCCACTGAAGATAAATCCAATACACATTCTTCAGATATATTATCTAAATAATGGACATCCTGTTCTAACATTAAAACATCTTTAACAGAGTCATTGCCATAGGAGATATTACTTTCACAATCACTAGAAGAATTATTGACATCAATTTCAGCTTAATAAGTGTCTTCATTTTGTTCAACAAGATGAATTTTCTTGTCACAAACCTGACCCTTTTTCCATTGTTTGTTACATTTATAACAAGTATTTGTTGCATATTTTTTAGGTGCAACTGGGGCAGAGGGTTTACCAGATTTTTCTGGGAGCTTTGTAGAAGTTTTATTCTGATCATTATAAGATTTACCAAGGTAATTCTTTGGTTCATATCTATGGTTGAGTTGTACCTCATTACAGATATTAATGAAAGAAGAATTCTCCCTTATATGCTCAGTTCTAGCCACAATCAAATCTCTAAGAGAATTTGGTAATTTATACAAGATTTTATCTCTCCAAATATCATAATCCATTTTTGGATCAATTGCTCTTAGGATTTTTGTTATTTTCATAAGAAAAACAATGGGCTTTTCAACAGAGGAGGATACATATCTAGTATTCTCATACAGTCTTTGCTGAGCTGATCTGAATTTTGAACCACCAAACTGATTCTCAATCAAGGATTTCCAATCATTCCATGTATAATGATTGTTATCCAAAAGGACAGATTCATACCACATCAAGGCTACATTGGAAAATAAAGAAATTAGCTTAGAAAAAATTTCCTCATCAGGTATTTTATAAGAACTCTTTAAATTATCAATTCTTTGGATAAAGTGTTGCCAATCAGAAGAAGAATAACCATCAAAGGTAGGATATTGGTCCAACTTAGGCCAATTTTTCTGACTACTGGGATGGTTCATTTTTTGGTTTGAATTATTCATTATTAATAATTCCTGAATTTCAGCAAGGTGTTAAGAAATTTCATTATTTACAGAAACAGCTGGTGCATGACCATCACTAGATTTTTGCTAGTAGCAAAAGATTTTACAGACTAATTGTCAGTTTGTTTAATGGTTGAAATATGAGGAAGAAAGGAGGAACTCTGCTCTAGTTCTTTTTCTTTATTTTTATGCAGCTTATGGACAGCATTCTCATTCATACCATTATTTATGGTTAAGGTTGAGAATTTTTCCTGCAGGTCAGACACATAGTTTCTTATCCTTGGAATTTCAGACATCTGGTCATTTACTTTTGCAAGAGATAGAACATTTCTGTCCTCAGAAACTGTGTGTTTGGCACTTAGTGCATGGAAATCATTCTTTAGCTTTTTAAACTCATTTTGTTGAGATTTTATTTCACTTTTTAATGAATAATTTTCTTCAATAAGGGGTTTCAATTCACTCAAGGTCTTATGTAGATTAATATTTTTATCTGAGATAGCTCTATGGTCACTCCTTATTTGTTTTTGTTGGCTAAGAACAATATTCAAGGTTTCTTTGATTTTAAAATAAGCTGTATCCTGTACAGAAGAACTTACTTTACATTGCAAGTGCAAATTATTTAATCTATCATTCTCATGGATTAACACATCTCTCAAATGTTTGTCTTTCACAACATTAAAATCAAGGGTATCTTTTAATATTTCTTCAGAAGTTTTCTCAATTAAGGTATAGACTTCAGGGGAAACAGAATCATTCTTAATTTCAAGAGAAGGATTAATTAAAGAAGTTGAAGTTGAATGTAAAGGTTCATCAAATGACAATTTTCTAATTACATTAATAGGGCTACTAGTTACAGGAAGCTGTCTTTTAACAGGTTTAACTGTTCTTTCACCATTCTCAATAATATTACCTGCAGAAGAAGTCTTATTAGAAAACATTCCTAAGTGAATATCAACCAAATTACTTACCATGGAAGAGGAGGAAACTTCCCCTGAGACTGAGTTTGGGATTGTGCTTGGGCCGTCTTTCTCCTGCCTTGTTGGTAGGGATGAGGAGGAGGATGGAAATTGGGTGTTCTGGATGGGCCAGGCTGATGAGGAGGAGGATGTTGCACATTCTGCTGGTAGTGACTCATTAGATAATCCCATTTCCATTGCTCTACTTCCATAGTATTTAGATTTTGGATGTAGGAGCTGGGGGGCTGTGAAGGTTGAGCCTGAAACTGAGGCTGATTGGGAGGCAACTGAGGAGGGGCCTGGGCCTGATTCTGGTTCCTGAGTTCCTGAACTTGATCCCACAAGGTGTCTACTTTTGCCTTGTATTTCATGTTTTCTGTCTTCAGTTCTTTGATGTGACTGGACAGATTGCTGATTTGCTGGGGCAGAGGAAGCTTTTTTATTTTGAATCCTTTTGGAAGACCTTCTTGAGGTACTGGAGGTTTTACTTCCTTCTTTTGTGCTGTGGGAAGGGGGTTTGATTTGTTTACTTCTCCTGTCATTTCCACATCCTGAATTATGTGAATTTTTCTTGTTAGAATAAGATTTTTTATGTTCAACTTTAGAAGAAATCACAGTATCAGCATCATAATCAATTTCAATTTCATCCACTTGCATGTTATCCATTTTCTCAGCCAAATTGTTGGACATAATAGTGGGAAGATTAATTAATTTCTTAAAAAAAAATTAATAAAATTCAGTTAATAATTTGTCCAAAATATTAAAAAAAAAATTATTTATTAATTAAATTATAAAAAAAAATTTTTTTTAATATAAAGTAATATTTATAAAAAATAATTAATAATATGGACTGCAAAGAAAAATTGGGAATAAACAATTAAGTTATTTTCAACCAATTAATTAAATTACCAAAATTAAATATGACAATATATGGGACTAAGTACAAAGTACTATTTAAGTCAACCAAAATTAAACAAAAATTAATAATAATAAAAAATTAATTTAATAATTCAATTTTTATTAGTAATAATGTTAATTTCTTCTAGGACTAAGAGGAATTTAACACTCTTTAATGGTCAACTAGGAAAAAAAAATATATATAATAAATGAACACTTACACTCAGTGAATCAGCAATTAAGCCACAATCACTGTTATTTCAGTAAAAATATAGTAATATGAGTGAGAGGTGCAAAGGTTAACTTACTATAGTGATCGAAAAATCACTTCAAAATAATAGATGAATTAATTTAATATAAACCTAATAGATCGAACCCAAGTTCGAAACACGGTCGCGGCAAAAGTTACTTTTTTGCTGGGTGGTCGGTGCGCTATGTTGTTCTTCGCAAGTATTGATTGTTGTCGTCGTTTGGAAAGGCTCCCACTTGTCGGCCAGTCATCTAGAAGAAGGATTGAAAGGGGGAAGGAAAAGAGGAGGAAAGGAAAATAGGAAAGAAGGATTTATAGAAAGTAGAAATAATAAGGTAATAAAATAATTTTATTTATTTAAAGAGAGGCAACGATGAGTTACTTGAGGGATGACACAAAAATGAGGTTTGATTAAATGACAATATTATTTAAAGTAAGGGTTCTGCACGGAAAACACTATAATTAATATCAGACTTAAAGCAACCTGTAAATAGTTATATAGAATTTAAATTAGAAATTTAATGCTAATAAAAATAATAATAAAACATATTATATTGACAGTTTGTTCAGATTTTGTTTTGTATAGTAAGCAATGAGGCTACAGGGGATTATCCAAGGCCTTTTTCTAGGCAATGGGTCCTCTGAAGCGCCACTACATTTGTAAATACAAGAGTCATAATAAGATGAAACAAGAAAATAAAAGAATAAGTGAAACATAACAATTTAGAGAAAAATATGAAACAAATAATTAAAACCCCAAATAAGAACCAAATTTCCCCACAACTAATTCCCAAATCAGTAAGTAAAAATAGTGAGTAACTAAACAAGCCTGAGACATAGGAACTATGAGAAAAAATAATTCAAAACAGATGGTACAGTATGCTTTAAGGGTTTTTAAGTGAAACAAGTAAAAATATTTTGACACAACAAAATATGTAATCAATTTTAATTTAGTATAAAGAAATTAATTAATTGTTCCAACTATGTAATTAAATAATTAATTTAAATGAAACAAGTAATTAATTTATTACTAAATTAAGTTGAGAATTTTAATACTATTTTATAAAATAAGTATTATAATTTATTTAATTTTTTATTGACACAATTAAGGGTCCGAAAAACAGCGGCAATAATTATGGATAATAGTATATGAAAAAGTATATTTTAATAATTAAATTTAATTAATTAAAGTAATTACAATATAAGATAGACACTTGAATATAATTATCTTATAAGTTTTTAATTATAATTATTAAATAAACAATGTGCCCTTTGTTATGGAATATAATTAAATGCTTTTAAATTATCTTATAATAAAATTAAAATAATATTTACTTTATTTATATAAATAAAATATTAATATAAATTTATTATGTAATATAATATTAATTTTAAATGCGTACTCTGCAATTATTATGTCTTTATTAAATTCCAATAAATTGTATGTTTATTTACTGGGCTCCTGGGACAGCCTGGCTGACAATAATCACTAGCATTTGTCTCAACAATAGTTGAAGCAGAGGGATTGAAATGTTGAAGAATTGGAGCTGTGGTAAATGCAGACTTCAATGCTTCAAATTCCTTTTGTGCTGTATTGGTGAAAACAAAGGGAATATCTTTTCTAAGAAGAGAAGTGAGATTTTTAATAGTTCTAGATTAATCTTTAATAAATCTTCTATAGAAATTTGAAAATCTGAAAACCCTTGTAATGATTTAACAGATTTTGGCTCCAGCCATTCCAATATTTTTTTAGCTTTTCTATTATCAATTACAAGGCCATCAGTGGATAATGTAAAACCTTGAAAGTCAATAGACTTTAGGTGGAGTTCATACTTAGTGTGCTTGGCGTAGAGACCATGCTCTTGAAGACAATTGAGAACCTGTCAGACATGTTTAATATGTTCATTGGGGGTCTTCAAAAAGCTTAAAATATCATCTAAATTGACAAAAATAAATTTTTTGACAACATCATGAAAGATATTAATGAAAAACGTTTGAAAATTTGATGGTGCATTACATAATCCAAAAGGCATAACTAAATACTCAAAACTACTAAACCTAGTGCGCATTGCCATTAAAGTTTCATGGCCTTTAGCAATACATATAAGGTTTTAAGACCCTCTTAAATCAATTTTAGAGAAGAAATTAGCACCACTAAACAAAGTAAGAAGTAAAGACATAGGAGGAACTGGATATGAATTCTTCTTAGTCACTGTTTTGAGTTTTCTATAATCAACACACAACCTGAGGCTTCCATATTTTTTCTTCAAAAAAAGAACTGGAGAGCCAGTTGAGGATTTACTGGCTCAAATGAAACCCTTTTCCACATTTTCCAAAATTTAGTCTCAAAGGAATTGGGATTCATCCTTTGATAGGGAGTAGAAAGGACCTGACATAGGTACTGGACCTACTAACTCTATTTGATGATTATAGGTTCAATGAGGTGGTAGCTTGTTGGCCTTAAAGACTGAAAATGTATCAAGTAAGTTGTGATAAACTTCTAGTAGAGTTGATTTAATGGCTTCAATATTGATTTAGTTGTCCTCTTCATCGTTGAAAGAGTCTGTCAAGGGTAGACCTGAATTTAGAGGGCAAGAATTGCTTACCTCAGGGCTGTAAAAAACCTCTTTGAGTGAAGTAACCAAGTTTGAAAGGTTATCCAAATTCTCATTTATAGAAAAATCAGATGGTTGAAAATCATCCAGCAGAGATCTCCTCTAGCAGGACTTAGTCAGACATGTTTTTTAACTCCCTATTTACCTGCTTTGAAGAATCAGAAATATAGTTAGAGCGAGGGGTGATCAATCCCTCTGACCAATCAATTTCAGGATTCCAATGTGTTAAAAATTCATGGCCAAGAATGGTATTTTCCATCCTTGAGGCATCCAAGACTGTTAATTCCCACTAAAAGGAGGGGAAATTCAGAAAGTTGAAAACCCATAAAACTTTCTTACTAACCCAATACTTGGGTTCCTCTGATTCAACCAAATAAATTGGAATCTAATCAATATCTACAAATGTCAGCTTAAGTTTTTTGGCAAAAGATAAACTGATAAATAAGATTGAAGCTCCAGAGCCAATGAGACAACTGAAGGGTATATCTGTCAAGGTCCCCTTTTGGTCTAAAAGATTTTTTACGGAGTTTCTATGAGGATTTTACGAATTATAATGGATTCTCAACAAGTGGTATGTATTTCTTTATCAAGGTGATTTAATTACTCAAATAAAAGAGTTAGATTTAAAATATTGATATAAGTTATAGATCAGAGTTACATTATTGTAAGTACTAATGTTATAAAATATAAGAATAAGTTTGTTGTTTGTAATAGTAATAATAATGTAGTAAAAGAATGATGTAAAAGCACAAAAAGGAGGAGCCTTTTATAGGCAAAATTTGAGAAAACAAAACACGGGATTAATATCTCCTAATCCAAGAGTATGAGAGGGAAAAGTTAAATAAAAGAAAGTATGAGAAATAATAGAATCTATACTAAATGGAACGCCAAGGAAGATATCAGTATTATTTGAAATAAAAATTAAGTTTCTCTTGATTGTCACATTTAATACTAAACATTTGATTTTTAAAATGTAGATTCTTAAGAATTTACAATTCTTAATAAAAGAATTTGAATTTTTTAGAATTTTTAATTATTTTTTAATACTAATTTTATTCCCACTCCTCTGTATGACTGATCACCGGTGTTAGGGAGTAAAATATGTATGGGACAGGCACTTATTAACTTTTATTAATTATCTACCTTTCTTAATGTACTTAACTAGTTATTTTTAAGTAATACATAAGTAGTTTTAAATAATTAATTATTTTATTAATAAGTATTAAAAAGGCGTGGCTTCCCTTCAGTAAGATAATCAATTATTTTACTGGGTGAGTATAGTAGCCTGGATGACAATATCCTCCTTAAAAAGAATAAATATCAAATGGTTAATTCCAACTCCAGTCCTTAAGACATGGAGGTTCTGCGTGCTGGAATAAATAAAATATTTTGCTTTGCACACAAGAAAACTATCCTCTAGTTTATTGGCTTAGAAATTTTATCTTCCTTTTCCTTCAATTTTGCACAATCTTCTAACTTGTGTTTACCCCCACAATACATACATAACCCATTATCTGCCTGTCTTTTTCTTTCTTCTTCCTTTAATTCTTCTTTTGGATCCAATACCTTACTGATATTTCCAGGAGTCAAGATTTTGGGTTTAGACTTATCCTTTCCCTTGTGACTGGGTTTGGATTGGGTCTATTGGGATGTTTGGGAGTGATTGTTTGAAGAAGGTCAAAATTTGAAATTGGAGCCATGAGATTTTTGTGCATGAAGCCTTTGTTGAAGTCTTCCTTTATGTGTGCCATTGAGATCAAGGGTCCTATCCATTAAGTAAGTCAAACTTACCATTTTACACCCATGAAGATTCAATTAATCTAGAATCCTTGAAGGAAGTCCCTTTTTAGAATTATATTCAAGAGCAGCATCATTCCAACTAAATCAAGTTTTCAAAGCCCTGAAATTTGAGATATACTCAGAAGCTTTACCATTATTTTTTATGCAAACACCACACAATATGGGGGGAGGACTTGCAAGAAAGTCTGCAACCTTGAGCCCTAATTCATATCTTTTTGAGCCCACATTGAATTAGTGATGAAACCACCAAGAAAAAATTTTGACATTCTGGTGAGCTCAATATGAATACAACTTGAACATTTAATGAAGCATAGTTAATAATACTTTGAACAAATCTTGAGATATGAAGAATGAGATTTTTTATAGAAATTTTAATACAGTGCAGACCACACTCAAATTAATCTGAAAAATACATATTTTAAACTATTTAAGCAGTCTCTTTGAAATTAAAAAAAAGAACACCAATGTATATATCCAGCAAGATACCATCTGGCATTATTATATAAGTCTCTTTAGCCAGAAATACATGGAGAAACTACAATTTGAAATATTTCAACTTGTTCATGAAAGGTTATTTTGTGCATTTATCTTATTTATTGTATTATTTTCAAGAATTGAAAAAATTATATACTCATTTTATGACTAGATAATATTGAATATTATAAATCATTAAAATATCTAAAGAAGGTGCAAAAATCTTAAAAATGATGTTACAAAGACTTTACTTAGACATATGATTTTCAAATTCAATTGAAATACTATATTTTTCTAGTAAATAAAAAAAATTCATACTAATATTTATTTAAATTTATATCCCTTCATCTTCAAAATTTTCAAAATATTAAAATGTAGATTTTTATTTGATTTAAGTAAATGAAGAGAATAACAGTATAGGAGTTGTGGATTTTTAGGATTCAAGGAATTTCCATGCCCACTCTTTGTAACATATTTTATATATTTTATATTTTTTATATATTTATTTTGTATTACTATCTTCTTTTATTGTCTTTTTTTACTCCCTCTCAAGAATACCCCACTCTTCTCCCTTTGAAATATTTCTTTATCCTCACCTCATCTTTCTCCCCAACCTTTTCACTCTCTTTGTCATCATTTTCAACGCCTTTCCACATTTGCCTCTCCCTCTCCAGGCCTCTCCACACCTCTCCACTCCTGTCCTTCCAGTTTTCTTACCTCCCCATTTCTCCCTAACACTGTATTTTTATATACAGAAATAGAGACTGAGTTATAAGGGAGGAAATTGGGGTTCAAGGATTGTGGAGGTGAGGTAAAGGGGAGGAATCAGGCTACAAGGGTTGGGGAGGCTGGAGAGAGGGGTGGAGAAGGGTATATGAGGTAGCAAAAACAGTTGGGAATGAGTTGGAAGGGAAGATTAAGGGTCCCCAGGCATTTTGAATGAAGAGAAGGGTAAGGGAGAGATTGAGAGGGGTGAATCGGGGATCAAAAGAGGATGGCATACAATGGGGCTGGGAGGATAGCAAAAGGGGTGGGGAGGGAAGACAAGCATGTGTTGATAGAATTGCAAGGGATGGAGATTGGTGCAAACAGAGTGTGAAAATAGGAGGATGAACTCTGTTCTTTTCTCAAAGAACAGAGTTCACTTCCATAAAATATTAGCTGAAACATAGTTTTCAATTTTGTAAAAACAGTTGTAGGTAATAGAAAAAGTCACTGATTTTTTTTATATGTAATCTGAAAGTTTTTAATATAATTATTGTATTTAAGAATTGTAATATTGTCAATCAATTTTTATTGGTTAACTTAATTTAATAAAGTATAATTTAAATAAGTTGCTTCAAAAAATACTGTGCATTGAGGAGACTCATGGAATGATTTTTTCTGGCTTCCATTCAGTTATCCTCACACTTTCACTATGTTTTCAATATAGATTCATTATTATTTTTGTGATACTTCAAGTGAAAGTTCAGTATTACTTCAGTCTGAGTTCCATCTGATTTCCATCTGAATTCAAGTTGGGGACTTGCTAGCAAGTCCCCCCCAAATATTGCATGGTGAAAGGAAATCAAGTTTGATCTCTGCATTTTCAGTTTCATTAGGGTAACCAAAAAACAAAAAGAGTTAGTCTTTGAACTTTTCCAAATTATTAATAAGTAAATGAGGCTCTTTCAAGGAAAGCATAAGCAAATAAGGTTCAAACCACAGTGATTCCTTTCCCAATAAATAAGAAGAGGCATAAATAACCTTGGAACAAGCCATACTAAAATTTTGAGGGTAATTGTGGAAAAGTAGCTTGCATGTTTGAAAGAAGGGATGCAATCTGTCAATATTTTTCCCATCAAATTTATCTGGATATTTTATTGAAGGAGTTTTAAATTTTGATCCTTTAGATGGGGCAGGATTGGTAATGGTTTTATCCAAGAGTTTCATAAATTCCTTCAATGAAGCGGTTGGGCCAGGATTTTTAGGTTGGCCTAAAGGTCTGGAAGCTGGGGCTGATGGTGACTTGTGCATGGTATCCTATCCTTCATCCTCTTCACTGGGGTTCTCAAAATCCTGGTGAATATCCTCTACAAATGAATTGAATTTTTGTGCTCCCTTAACTCAAGCGGTTCAAGAGAGTGAGTGCAAGAAACAATACATAATGAGGTTGACCCATACCTAGCCTGAGCTCTAGTAGTAGCTTCCATGGGAGGAGAAGTGCATTTAACAGGCCTCATATTTAGATTTAGAGCCTGAAAGTTGTAGTAGTACAAAGAATTAGAACTACATAGAATTAAATTATACTGTCACCAGTCAACCTACGCACAAAATAAAGGGTGATCCCAAAGTAAGTGAGATAAGAAGGGAGATAGAATGTATGACTTCAGAGCACAGAGGACTACTTCAAGGAGGTGATTTAAAGATAAATCAAAGTAGCTAATACTGGTTTGAGATAATCTTTGAGGAATAATTAATGTATATGTTAAGGACACTAACTATTATGGCAAATCTCACAAAGGGTTGCAACTTAAAATCAAAGGAAAGATTTATGTATTTAGGATTTAATGAAATTTATTATTAAGAAATAAAAGGAAAAATATAACAATAGCCTAATAAGAGTTCAACTACTATCACAAATATATTTTATAATTTAATTCTAGGGAATGTCAAACCAAAGTAACCCCCTTTAAATATCCCATTCCTCATTGCACTGACCCATTAATCACCCAGCCATCATATACCCACTGACCCATCTAATCCACCAGAGTTCCCATTTACCAATTATCTAACCTTATACCCCTTCTTCCCTGTTACTACTTCACAGACCTCCTAATTTACCCTCAGATCCACAATTACCCACTGTTTGAATATTGCCTTGATCTTAGCACTAGATTATGCACACATTGACTATGATGGAAAAGTATAAGTGTCTTTACCATTAGTGTTCTTTTAAGGTTTGGATAGCGCAACTGATTTGAGAACACAATGGAATATTATTTCCCCAAGGTCACTTTTTGTGTATTTCTAGGATTTAGGGCTTGAATAGTGGGGTAATTGAAGTACTTTTGCTTCAAGTGTCACGTGGCACATGAAAGTGGATTAACATGTCTGATTATTTTCAGAAATATATTAAAACATATTATTTTTGTCAAAAATAAAAAAGATTGAAAGTGAACAGAGCTTCTTTGTTTAAAAAAAATTTAGCAACAATAGGCTCCATGGAAAATTTTAACAAGGATTTTGTAACTGGATTTCTAATAGCAGGGCATAAGAGTTATAACTCTTTCTGGGTAATTATGGATAGGTTTACAAAAATGTGTAAATTTACTCCAACCCACAAAGAGGTCTCTGCTAAGGACATAGCTTTCTTATGGTGAACGCATATGTTAAACATAGCAGGTTTCCCCAAAGCATTAGTTTCAGACAGAGATCCAAATTTTATTTCTGAGTTCTGAAATCACTTATGGATTTTTAAGGTTTTCAATTAAAACTTTCTACAGAACACCATCCACAAACTGATGGGCTGGAAGAGAGAATGATACAAGCTTTAGAAGAGATGATAAGAAGATATTGTGCTTTTAGTCTTGACTTTAAAGATAATTACAAATCTCCACATGATTGGGTGACCCTTATCCTTGGTTTAGAATTTTCATACAATAGCACAATATAATCTGTCAATGATAAAAAGCCATTTGAGTTATGGTTGGGTTATGTACCTAATACCCCTGCTAAAACTCTTAACAAATTACCAAGATTGGATATCCATCCAGGTACAAAATCATTTCTTCAAGTGAAACAATTATACAGAAAGCATGCTCAAGAATGTATTAATAAGTCATTTGGGTATGAGAAAAAAAGATGAGATAAAGCCCATAAAGAAAAAATGTTCAAATAGGATGAGGAAGTCCTTATTTTTAAACTAAATCTCAATTTAAATTGTAATGTTAAATTGAAAGATCAATTCATTGGACCATTTGTAGTGAAACAGATGGTTGGTAATAATGCTTTTGAAGCTATATTCTATGCACATATTATATAAAACATTCAGTATTCCCTATTTATCTTATAAAACCATACCATTCTAATGATACTTCTCTATTTCCAAGGGTATCAGGAAAGCATAAATAGCAACCTGAAGAAATAGTAGAAAAAGAAGAAATTGAAAAGATACTTAAAAAGAGACACCTTACTAAAGAAAAGAGAGTTGAGTACCTATTAAGGTTTAAAAATCAATCAAGTGAATTTGACCAGTGTATTCTTGAAAATGAAATCTCTGATCTTAAAAAACTCTTGAAAAAATTTGAAACCAAATAATACTGTTAAAAACACAGTATATGTAATATAGAAATGTATATAATATTTTTCTATCCACTTCTTCCTTAAAATTAAATAAAAATTTCTTTGAATTTTTTTTATTGTTTTTTTTGGAGTCAGGGAGTGTCAGCCTAGGTATCCCCCAGACTGAGTATTTCTTATGTTTAAAATAAGATAACCTTTATTGCATTAAGCTTATAAGTTAAATATATGGTTATGATACTTATAGATATGTATCAGCCACAATATTCCCAGTACTGAGTAAAACAATTTCAAAAATTATATTAAGCACATTTAGTACACATGGGAACAATAAATAAAGGTATACAAGATGTATATATAAGTGAAATTAATGATTGAATACAATATATACCATTATAATACCTAATATACGCGCATATATACACCTTTTATAAGTCTTATGTACTTAATATTAAGCTTTAATATTTTAGAATAGTCTTAAGAAACTTAAAAATAAGGCTACATAATCTTTAAGTAGACTTAAATTGGTTTTTTTATTTTTTTTATGGAAAAAATAAGAAATGCACTTTAAATCACTTAATAGTTAAATATATGTACTATAGATTTAATAATATTAAAAATTCTCCTTAAAAGATCAATTTTTCTTAATTAGAGCTATTGATTTGGCTTTTAAAATGAATAAAAATAACAATTTTCAAATTTGATGTGTTTTGCGCCAGTAATGGCTTCTATGTACTGGCCACATACTGCCTGCATTTTTCCCACATGAATAGCTTCATTTGTAGCAAAGTTAGCAATTTCACACTATAATTACCCCACATTGTATTCCCACTATGGGGAAAAATGATAAAATAAGCAACAGGCGCTTATTTAGTGTCCTAATTTCATTATTAGTGCGTTGACCTCAATATATGTACTAATTTCATTAATAACATCAATATTGGTGCCTATAGTTCACTGCCACACTTAAAATTGCCTTTTTGGTCAAGTTTTTACCGGCACAAGTGCCTTCCAAGAGACTTCATTCAGCTACACCAAATTTCATGTCTTATTTTGCATTTCTAAATGTTTTCTCAGTCAATATTGGTCATATTTTGATGGGTATTTCATGTATTAATTTAGAATAATTGGCTCTTTTATTTCTGCTATTGATCCCCCTTAATTATGTGTTATATTAAGTGCTATTCTTTCCTTTATTAGTCTTTTATTTTAAGGTATTACATGCATATACTCTCTTTTTGGTTTATTCTTTTATTTTGATGGATTATACCTATTATTTCAGGATTTTGGTGTGTGATATTTTTCTATTTATGTTATTTTTTACTCCTTACACTGATGGGCATGTGTACTAGCTAGATTGAGGCATCATTGATCATATATAGTATTGGTTAACCAGGGGAAAACATTGGGGAATTATTGGGCATCAAAGGAAGGGTTTTTTGGTCTTATTTTCTACATTATTTATGATTATAATTAAAACATATAACTAATACAATTACAATTCACTTTATTAGTACTATTAAGAGTCTCTGAATAGTGTTTGAATTATTATCTCCATTTTCATACCAACTGTAAACTGTAAACCACTTAACATTAGTGAGATTAAATTACTGAGATTCTTATATTGAGTTATATTTTACTACTTATTTGATTTTTACTGCATTACTCATATAGTACTATTAAAATCTTCTAGACAAATGACTAATCAAGCTATTCATGTCTCTGTACTTGAACTCAGCATGAAAATATGGTTATTATACTTTTATATATTTAATTTTTATACTATTATATGGCTTAATTTAGTTTAAATAGCTTATAAATAGCCCCATATTACTTATTAAGGTTCTATTTTAGTCATAATATGCTTATTGTAATTTATATTAAGTAATTAGAGACATATATAAGCTTATATGTATGTATAAACCTCATATTCAGTGAAATATGCAGTTATCCTATTTATATATAAGTCTATATGCAGGCTTAACCCTCTAAATAGCCTATAAGCTTTGTTTTTATGCCTATTTTAGTCCATATGTATTTATTCAATGTACTCACCACTTCTACAAAAGCATATAGTCCTTTTTCATAAGCATATATCCAGTTGTGACAACTTAATCTGCTTACTGAAATAGATTTTCACAGATTTGTGGATTGTGATATGATTACTGGGTCAATTTTGAGGCTTGGGGACTATATTGGGGGCTTGGAAACTTAATTACTTTCCTTTATATGCTTTGGGTTTCATTTTATTCTCGTTGGATGGGTTATTTGACTTGTCTCCTTATGGTATGGTTTTATGATATCATAAATTGTGAAAGAGGGCCCAAACTAGAGGTCTGTGTGGTGCAATTTCTTGAAGTGGATGTCATTAGGAGATGATGAGCCTTCAAAATGCTTTAATTGCTGGGGATGGAAGTGAAATTATCTGTATTGAAGGTCTGTGTACTCCAGTGGATTTTTGGCATAAGTAAAGGACGATTTGGCTGGTTATTGGAGATAACTTACTTACTAAAAATCAATTAAGCAATATCAAACAATTATTAGCATATAAAAATATATTTTAAAGCCCTTATAATTTTTTATCTTTGTACTAGCTATAAATATAACTTATTAGCCTATTTTCCACCACTAGCATGCACCAATCCAAATATTGTGAGTTAAAAATTGAGTATAATAG
Source organism: Hemileia vastatrix (assembly GCA_030280995.1). Taxonomy (NCBI): domain Eukaryota; kingdom Fungi; phylum Basidiomycota; class Pucciniomycetes; order Pucciniales; family Zaghouaniaceae; genus Hemileia; species Hemileia vastatrix. Next base: position 14,055,149 of record JASXTE010000006.1, on the reverse strand, counting down.
CTCTATTAGTCTTACCCTAAGTATTAATCCATAAATTATTTATAATTAAGTAGTTGTACCATTGTTACTTACTATTAAATCATACTAAAGTACTGGCATACACTGACATAATTTATCACAATTTGAGGGCAAGGAAGGCATAAATCTTATATGGTATAAAAATGTAAATGTTGAATGATGTTTTTAGTTATGGAGAGTTTTTATTCAGAGTGCTTCATATGAATGTTATGATGCTTAAAAATCATTGAAATTGGACTATATGGTGAAATCAGCACTTTTGGTTAAGAAAGTGCAGATTTGAGTGAAATATGTGACATATTCAACTTTTCATATACACCAGTTTTGGGGCTAGTGTGTTTCCAAAATTTGCACTTAGATGAGTGCAGATTTTTCTGGACTGACACTATTTGTTAATTACTTATAGGGATAAGAAGTACTGACAATGATAAAAATTTATATTCTTTTTAAAGGATGCCCTCATACTACTAAATCTTCATCTTTTTCATAGACAATAAGTTAGTAAGTACAAGGATTTGTAAAAATCAATACAAGTTTTAGAATAAAAAAAAATAATGATAAAATGTAAAAAAAAAAAATAGATAAAGGGAAAATTACAGAGTGAGCTATTAATTCTATTTAACATTGTAGAGAAGGGTTTCTTTTGACAAGACTAATCGGGTGACTGTTTAATCCCTACTACAGGCTATTCTGTACAAATTTCAGCTCTAATCATATGAATATTACTTCATTTTACTCACTCCAGGTAATTAAAACAAACTTTAAGAATTTTATGCATCAATTTGCTTCTGTAAGAATTTGAGGTACTAAGTGAGGTAATGGGTAAGATTTATTTAACAAAAGATAAAAAACCTATTGTTTTATCCTCATTTCACTCAGCTAATGGATGGCAAACTTTCTCTAACTCTCCTTCTTTCTTTGTTTCTCTCTTTTTTTTAAAAAAAAATTAAATTAAATTGAAAACTTCAAAAAAACAGAGAAAAGACAACCTCTCACATTTCTTGTCCATCTTTTCAGTGGTAAAACTAGGCACAAAGAAAGATATCCCCAATGGGGATATCCATGCATGAGTTAGGGATATTATAATGAGGGACATAATGTCAGCCTGGATATTCCCAGTACTGAGTAAAGTAGAAATAACATATAAAATATGCTAGACACATGCATTAGGTGTGTGGACAGTAATTAAGTGTATACAATATGTATACATGAGTGAAATAAGTCATATACTACAGTATATACGATGAGAACACCTTGAATACATGCATATACCCACCTTTTATAGGTTTATGTACTTAATATTAAGTGGTAATATGTTAAGTTAATCTTAAGCACCTTAGGGATAAAGTGGTCTTAAAGTATTTTTTGCATTATTATGGTGAAATAATTGATAAATGGACTTTAAATCACTTAAAAGCTGGATATATGAGCTATAGATTTAATAATATTAGAATTGTGCTTTGTATAATCAATTTTTCTTATTCAGGACATTTTATTTCCCTAATTAAATGTCTAAAAATAATATTTCTAAAATTTGATGAAATTTTATGCTAGAATTAGCTTATGTGTACTGGCCTTATGCTGCCTGCATTTATCCCACATACATATCTTCATTAATTAAAAAGTTAGTAATTTGATGGCAATTATTCACTTGGGTACATGCACTATATGTGTAATTGTAGCACAGTTTCACCCTGTAGAGCTTTGGAAAGAGCCAGAGAACAGGGGACACTGCTACTACAGACTAATATATAAAATACTACATAACTAAGTACATATCCTCATAAAATAACTTCCCCCCCCCCACTTATTTATGAAAAAATATTTCTAATATCCTAGCATTCACGCATGACCAACTCCAAAAGCTGAAAAAAGTAAATAAAATAAAAGGAAATGAAACAAAATAAAGTAATAAAAAAAGAAAGAGAAAAGAAAATATAACCCCATCACCACAAACAGACATCCTTCCTTCTAAGCATTGTTAGAGATGGGCCCAGTGATTTTGTAAGTATATCTGAGCACATTTGAGCAGGGGTAACCCACTCCAAAGTTGCTTTTTCTAGAAGAGCTGTTCATTCACAATATAGAAACACCTATCCACATGCCGCATCCTTTTGTTTCCCAGATTATCTTTTGCATTGGCTATTGCTTCTTTGTTTTCACAGAAGATTTTGATTGGGGGAATATCAGGAAATATATCTTTGAGAAGGTTAGAGATCCAAATGGCATCTTTCATACCACCAACAAGTGCCACATATTCAGTTGTGCATGATTAATCACTAATTGTCAATTAGTGTCTTGATGTCCACACTATAGGGAAAGAGTAAAGGAGCAGGAGAATTCCACTTTGAGCCTTTGAGAATTCATTGTTATTCTAAGTAGAATCAGAAAAAGATAGGAGCTCAAGTGGGGAATTTCTGTCAGGATGAATGTAAAGACAGAGGTTGGCTGTGTGTTGAACATATCTGAGCAGGTGGTTTAGAGCAACCCAGTGAGTGGCTGTAGGTTAAGAAGAGAATTGTACTAAAAAATTGGAAGGGAAAGATAGATCCGGTCTATTTGCCACTGCCACATAACTGAGAGCACCTAGAATAAAGAGAGCCTCTTCATCCTTGGCTGTGGTTGTTTCAAGATTAGTTGGTAGGGGGTATCTTGTTTTTAATCCAGAGGGGTTATAAGTCTGAAGAATCTTATCAATGAGCTGAAAATTTTGCAGATCAAAAACTTCTGGAACTTCTTTGATAGCAAGGATTACAATACCATCCACATTATCATTCCACTTAACTTTTAAACTACCATCCAAACCATCCTCTAATTCCTTCAATACCTACTCACTACTTTCAGTAACTATACCATCATGAAAATGTATCCAAATCACACCCACACATCCTTTCTTTCTGAGAGCATAGAAACTTTTATCATATTGACTTGCCTTATACCTCAGAGCATCCAATTTTCTTGCTTTATGAAGACACCAGCATTGTGCTGCTTGTTTAGTGCCATATATGGCCTTTTTCAAGTGGAGAGCATTGCAAATGTCATGTATCTGGTAACCTTCAGGAGGGAAGACCAAAATTGTTTCATTAATTGGGCTGTGAAGATAAGCAGAAGTGACATAAAAGTATTTTAAAGGCCATTTGTGATAAGCATCTAAAGTGAGGAGAATGGGCTGTGAAGCAAAGGTGGCATTTGGAGCAAAAGTGTCAGTGAAATCAATACCATGCTGTTTCAAGAAACCTTTGGCAACATATTGTGCTTAGTAGGCTGGAGATTTGGATGACAGATTTTTAATGGGGAATACCTATTTTGCATTGGTTAGCTTGAAGTCAGGAGGAAGTTTTTCCTCATACCATACATCCATATTATTCATGTTAGATAGCTCCTTCTTGCATGCTTTTTCTCATTTTTTTCTGTCAGGTGGGAGCTTAGATTTCAAATGAGTTTTGGGTAAAATGGATGATTTGGACAAAACTTTCTCTATGGTGTCATGTACAGCTTTTTCTTGGGAAATAAAGGTTTTTTCATCCTTGAAGTCACCAAGTTACATGGAATTAAGGATATGAGCAAGAGAAAATTTAGATGGTTGCCGTTGATAAGCAGCTTTTTGAGTGGGAAGTTTGTTCAGCAGGGAAAGCAGCCATAGCAGATTCAAAAAAGGAATTTGATTCTTGATGCCATAAAATCCAACTCATTTTATTTAAAGAACAACCAACACACTTTCAAATCAAAGTATGTTGGTCCAGTCTTCATCAAGTTTCTTTGTGGATGTGGACAAAAGCTGTTTCACCAAGGTTTTTGACGCTGGAGTAATTTGGATCATAATTGTACATGAGCTTCATGGGAGTGTTATTGTCCCCAGTCTTGACATTGGGGAGTCGATTGTGAACATGAGCTACCCATTTGTATTCCAGACCCCAGAAGCACTCAGGTAGCTCACTTGCTAGTAGAATAGTCCTAGCAATTTCACCAACTTTCCTGTTAAAATGTTCAGTGGTTCCATTTTTTTAATGGTGGTGTAGACAAGTAACTTCAGTAGTAGCTCCAATTTCAGTTAGTATTTGAGCCATCTGCTTGCTGTGAATTTCCCCTCATCAGTTTGTAATGCTTGATGCTTTTTTTCCAGTGACATTATCCAGCTTCTTATAAAAGGTTACAAATGCAGATGTGGCTTCAGATTTGGAATTGAGTAGAAACAACTCATAATAGAAGTTAAATTTTCCCTGAACATAGCTTCCCATCTGGAATCATGAATTTTAAGATCCATAGGGCCAACCAGGTCTCCAACAATAAGGATCATCATTGATTCAGCTCTTGATTTGTGAGTAGCTGAAGTTTTTCTGGTACTTTTTTCTATCAGACAATCTTTACATTCAATCTTACCAGGTGGCATAGAAAGGGGCAAACCAGTACCAATTTCAGTTCTGATAATATTTCTGATTTTATTTTCATTGGTATGACCAACTCTTCTGTGCCAATCCATAAGGGAGCCTTTTTCAGCTAGTGGTTGGTTGATGTGATCTTTTTTTTAACAGTATTCAAGAGAGAGGGATGTAAGGAATAATAGTAAGGAGAAACATCATTTGGATTGCAATCACTAAACCTAATTACATCTAGTATCCAATGCGTCATTGTACTTTCCAGTCACCCTTTCATAATTAAATCATCTTTAAAATAAATCCCTAAATTTTTTTCTTCAGAACATAAATTAATACAGAAACCACTATCCACCAAATCAAAAAGAGAAATAGGAGTAGCTCTAACTACTGGACAGTAAAAAAATTGGTAATTGTAACAACTTTTCCATATCCTTTCATTTTCAAGTCCTCTATACCAGTAATAAATGAGGAAGCACAATTAGTTTCTACTTTGATTGGGATTTGATTTTTAAGAATTCTAGAATTACTGAGAAGGCTCACATTTCCAGTGACATGATGGGTTTCTCCTGAATCCAAGATTTCCACATTCCCTAAAAGTGCTTTAGGTGACCACTCTGTACTGCTTAAATCAATATGTGCTGCTCGCTCATACAAGGCTTCAACATTTTCCTCAAAAATAGTGACTTCATCAGCTTCAATCTGAACATCTCTGGCTCTAATCTGCCGGAATTGGGGTCCTTTTTAAGGGATGTAGACTAGTTTATTTTTTCATTTGGATCAGATTCAAAGTCCATGGCATGTTCTCTCATAATGTGGAGTCTTGGTGAAAAGGTGGATGAGTAAGGGTTTTAAGGACAGTGAAAAAATGTGGTAAGTTGACTTGCATTCATTACATTTTCTTTGATTTCCAGGAGGTCTGTGTGAGTCAGTTTGATGCTGTGGGTGAGCAGCCGCATTAAATATGGGCTCTGTTGACAATGAAGCAGTAGGGGTTGAGGAAACTATCTCCCTATCTGCTCTGTTCTGGGCTAAGGTTGGCATGAGCTGGCAGAAATTTTCAAAGGTTACTGATTTTGAGTCAGGGCAATTATCCAGAGTAACACAGAGATCAATTTAAAGGTCTTTCAGAGATAATGGTAATAGAGAATGAGACATTAGAGCTTTAAAAACTTTTTGTTCAAACCCAACACCTTTTTGTTCAATTATATAAAAGTATTTGTTGAAGGACTCCAAGTATTCACTATGAAAAGTAAATGGGGTTTGTTTTAAATTGATGAAATTTCAGATAGCTGTCATGATGGAAATATGATTAGACCTAGTAAATTTATTACTAATGTGAAGGTAAGTTTGGCAAGCCTTCCAATCTGTCAAAATTTCATGTTTAAAAGTTGGTGAAATTGAGTGTAAGAGAATTGGATGAGTGACTCTATCTTTGAACTCATCTAGTCCATTATCATCATTTAAATCATAGGCTCTATTTCCATCAAAGTCTTTGATTAATGCCAATACATTGTTATGCCAGTCTGATGAGTTTCTGCCATTTTTGTCAAGGTTAGGGATAGATTTAGTGAATTCTATCACATTACATAACATGCATTGTCTCTCTATCATACTAACAGGGGCCTCTTGCTTTTGGGTAGAGATGTGTGGTAGTTTTGGGTGTGAAAAACCAATGGGATTGGCCTGCTTGTAGGGGGAGACCAATCTTGAAGTCAGTTTTGCCCTATTAGTCTCTTTCATACTCTCAGGTAAAGAAGTGTATTGATGGGAGGAGGGGGGCTGGGAAGGGGAGGCCAGCAGCATTGGTAGATCAATGGTGAGGTCACCTATTGCTTGAATCAGGTCCTCTATGATATTGAAGGCCTGTGTTAACACCTTGCATGGTAATGACTTGCGCAGTGTAGTCACAGATGATTCAGAAGTTGACAACTTGCACTTGTTCAGTTCACAAGCAGGAATTAATTCCACTTTAGGAGAGGGGTAGTGATTGGTTTGTTTACAAGCGGGGATTAACTCCACTTTAGGAGAGGGGAAGCAAGCAGTTAGAGATATGGAAGGGGGGCTTTTCATAGGAGGAGTGGGTGTATTCTTAATTGGGGAGTAGGGTAATGGGTTGTGAATTAGGTCCAATTTGTGAAGGATAAAGTTTCACGATGGGTAGTGGGATGGTCAGAGGTAAGAGGGTTGATTCCAAGGCTGTGTTACTCTTGGTTGGATATCAAACAGGATCTCTGGGATGGTTTAGTTTCACCAGCTAAAGGTAAGTCTTTCTCAGACATGCACTGAGGGTATTTTGGCTACTAATGTTCCTAGTGTTGCTAAAATTGTGGAGTTTTTTATGGCTAATGTTTCAATGCCCACAGGTACAGCTCACAACCTGTAGCATGGTGTCAGCCTGTAAAACTCCAGAAAGAACCAGATAACAGAGGACACTGCTGCTACAGACTATATACAATACTACATAACTAAGTACATAAACTCATAACATAACAGTAATCACTCTAAATTAGGAAAGAGATGCTTATTTAGTGTTCTATTTGCATTACATATGCACTAATAATTGCATTAGCCTCAAGATCAACAGCCACAATTCACTATCACACCTAAAAGTTCTTGAATGCACTAAAATAGTCAAGGATTTACCTGTGCAAGTGCCTTCCAAGACTCTGCATTCAGTTAACTCACATTCCACATCCTTTTCTTTTAGGTTTCTTAATCGGTTGTAAGGCTATATTGGGTAATTTTAAATGGGGATTTCAATGAGGAAAATGATTATTATTAGTGTGGTAATGACTACTGTTTATCCCCCTTATTTAGAAATTATTTTTGGTTCTTTTCTCTCTTTCTTTGATGGTTGATTTAAATAATTACATGCATATATTCTGTTTTTTTTGTGTTATTTCTATATTTTGATGGATTATCCTGTGTTATTTTTATTTTTTAGCCTGTGACATGGTTTTCTTTTGTGTTGGGAAGGTCCTTTGGTGACAATACCTGTGAAACTGCTTGAAGTGGATGCCATGAGGAGATGAGTGCCCTCAGAGTGCTGTAATGGTTGGGGATAGAAGTGTAATGGGTCTGGGAAACAAGGGGTGGACACCAGGGTTTTATGGGAATAACTATTGGCCGGTCGTCTAGAAGAAGAAGGAGGAGAAGAGGAAAAAGGGAAAGTAGGAGGAGAAACTATAAAATATTATAAATATGAGTAATAATAATATAATATTTTTTTTGAGAAGAGAGGACAACAAGGGAATTTGAAGATTTGACAAAATTGTAAAGAATTATTTAAATTGTAATATATTATAAATTAATAGTTATATTCAATGCGTGACAGTCAATGATAGTTATTATTAGACTTAAAGCAACTTATAGTTATTTATATAGTATTTAAATTAGATATGTAGAACTAATAAAAATAATAAATAAAGTAGTATATTAAAATGATGTTTAAGTGAGTGTATAATAAGTAATGCGCTACCAGAGTGATTTCCAAACCCCTTTTATAGGCAAGAGGATCTTCTGGAGTGTTCGAATAGTAATTACAAAAAAGTAAAATAATGTGAAAGAATTAAAAAAAAAATTTAATTAAAAAAAAAAATAAACCCGTTATTAATCAACTATTTTTTTCCGTCAGAAATTTCTAAAAAGGAATAAAATTAATATAACAAATAACTACGTGAGTATGGAAAATGAGAACTATGAGAAAGAAATCTAAAGAAGGAATACAAATAGCTAAAAAGGTATAATTTAAATAAAAGGAATTATTTTTACGCTTTTAAATAATCTTAATTCAGTATAAGCAATGGTAATTTAATTATATTAACTATTTCAAGTAATTTAATTATTAAATTAATTGAAACAACTAATTAATTTAATAAAGAAACTTATTTAACATGAGAAATTAAATTTAATCATATTAAATAAATTTTTTTAATTAATTTAGTAATTTTAGTGACACAATTAAGAGTCAAGGAAGTGCCCAATATTTATGGATAGTATTATATGATCAGTTGTATTTAGTTTATATAAATTTTATTATTGAAATTATAATTCCAGTGTAAGTTAAATTTACACTTACAATATAACTTTAAGTAATTAATTTATACATACAAAGTACGCCATGATATTATAGAATATTATATTTGTTTATGTAATAGAATTTATTTAATAATAAAATTAGGTATAGTAATTATTTTATTTATTCATAAAATATTTATAATTTTATTTTAATAATTTTTTGTAATTACATAATGTTATTCCTTTATATGATTGCAGTAATTTATTGTATAAATTACTGGACTCCTGAGATAGCCTGGCTGACACTCCCTCACTCTAAAAAAAAGCAATAAAAAAAATGTTAAGATTTTTTCTTTTTATACTTTTTTAACAGAGTATAGAGATTTGAAATTTTTTTTCCAGGTATCCATGAATCATGTTCAGATGACTTGTTCTTATATCTCAATAAATATTCAATACCTCTTTCAGAATTTATAATTCTATCATTGAGAATTTTATCAATTTCTGCAGTTTCTGTGACTTCCTGAGGGTTTTTCTTAGGTCTTCCCCTTCTTTTGGGAAATAATTCACTGTTGGAAGTATAAGGTTTAAGCAAAGAAATGGGAGAAAAAGGATTTTTTCTATCATATGGAGAGTACAATACAACTTCTACTGCATTATCACCAACCATTCCTTCAACAACAAATGGTTCCACAAAAGGATTTTTTAATTTGTTGTTACCTTGTAAATTGAAATGGACAGTAGATATAAACACTTCATCACCCTTTTTTAATGTGTATTCCTTATGGGATTTATCCCATCTTTTCTTTTCATATTCAAATGCTTTATCAATACAGCTTTGAGCATCTTTTCTGCATAGCTCTGGCATTTGCATAAAAGATTTTACACCAGGATGTAGTTCCAACTTAGGTAATTTATTATTGAGAATCTGAGCAGGAGTGTTTGGGACATAACCTAACCAAAGCTCAAAAGGCTTTTTCTCAGTGACAGAATGAACAGTGCTATTATATGCAAATTCAAGACCAGGCAATAGAGTGACCCAGTCATGAGTAAATCTGTCATTGTCTTTATATTCTAAACCAAAGGCACAATACCTTCTAATCATATCTTCCAGAGTTTGAATCATTCTTTCAGCTAGACCATCAGTTTGAGGATGGTGAGCTGTAGACAACTTTAAATCACAGCCACAAATATCCATCAAAGAGGTCCAAAACTCAGAAGTAAATTTTGGATCCCTATCAGAGATAATGGCTTTTGGAAAACCAATAATATTAAACATGTAAGACCACCATAAGAAAGCTAATTCTTTTGTGGATACATCTTTGTGGGTAGGAATAAATTTGCACATTTTTGTGAATCTATCTACTATTACCCAACAAGAGTTATAACTGTCTTAACCTGCTACAGGAAGACCAGTGAAAAAATCCATTTTAATTATTTTCCAAGGAGAATTAGGTGCTTCAATATGTTGTAGTAAACCTGCTCTCTTACATGTCAACCTTTTAGATTTCTGGCAGGAATAACAAGATTCAACATATAATTTTGTATCTTCAGACATATTAGCCCACCAAGCAGTGTTTTCGATTCTAATCAATGTTTTCTCTAGATCAAAATGACCAGCTAATATGTCATCATGACAAAGTGTGAGGATAGTTTCTTTCATAGAAGGGGGAATTACAATTACATTAGTAAGCTTTCTTCTATAATAAATATAAACATCTTCAATAGAAAACTTTCCTTTCATCAAAGCACTTTTATATTTTTCAGGAAGAGTTTTAATCAATGCTTGAATTGAAGCATTCTTAGGATCATTTAAGATAGTAACTAATTTATTTAAATCAGAATCCTTATCATATGAATCCAGTATTAATTGTAACAACTCCTCTTCCATATCAACTATAAATATACCATGGATATGAACAGTATCATCTTCAGGTACATAAGCAGGATTGGAGTCATTATTTGGAGGAGGCAGTCTGGACAACATATCAACATTGGAGTGAACATTTGCAGCCCTATGAATAATTGTCATCCGTCCTCTGTACTCTTGAACAGCAAGTTGCAACCTGAACATATGTCTATTAGGTGTTTTCAGGTTTAAGAGGGACTTTACAGCACTACAGTCAGTTACCAATTCAAACTTTTGGTCATCTAGATAGTAATGAAGTTTCTCAAGAGCCCAAACAACTGCTAAGCACTCTAATTGAGTTGCACCATATTTCAATTCACTATTTCTCAAGGTTCTTGAAATATAACAAATTACAACTTCTGAGGATTTATCATTAATAATTTGTTTCTGGTGTAGGGCAGCACCCAGACCAAAAAAGCTAGCATCTGTATACAGGACAAATGGCTTGATAAAATCTGGAAGAGCTAAGATAGGGGCTGTCATTAAGTAACTTTTTAAAGTATCAAAAGATTTTTGACAGTCACTATTCCAGATGAATGTAACATCTTTCCTAGTGAGTTTGGTAAGAGGTAAGGCTATGACCTGATAATTTTTAATATATTGCCTGTAATAGCCACACATACCCAAAAAACTTTGGATTTCTCTTACAGAAGTTGGTGCTTTCACATTTTGAATTGCAGCAACTTTGTTTTGGTCTACACAAATTTGTAGGCCTGAAACAACATGGCCAAGGACTTTCAAAGATTGAAAACCAAATTTACACTTTTTCAAGGACAAGGTCATATTGATTTCATCCATTTTTTGAAAAACTCTATTCAAGTGAACCATATTTTCATCAAAAGTTTTAGAAAAAATTATGATATCATCAATATACACCATGAGCTATCCTTCAATGATTTCCTGATGGAAAGTGTTATCCATGACTTTCTGGAAAACTGAAGGGGCATTTTTGGGGCCAAATGGCATTCTAACATACTTATATATTCCCATATGAGTAGCAATAAGCAAATAATTCTGAGAATTTTTCTCAACTGGAACTTGATGATACCCTTTGTTACCATCCAGACAACTAATAAATTTTGCACCTTGCAAGGTAGCATGAATTGAATTAATTCTGGGTAAAGCATAAATATCATCAACAGTATAAGTGTTTAATGCTCTGTAATCTCCACATAATCTAGCCAAATCTTTTTCATAAGAAATCAAGACTGGGGAGATGACACAATATTGGGGGGTGACATCCACTTTCTCAATGATGTTCATTTTTAATAATGTGGCAATATTATCTTCAAGATCCTTTCTTTTTGTTAGAGAAGCAGGATATGGTTTTTTTCTAAGACTAGGAGGAATATCATTCAAGCTACAGGATAAGGTAATTTTCATTTCTTCCTGAACACTTCTCAAGACATGAGAACCATGAGCAAATGCCATAGGGAAAGAAGTAATTGAGGCAATAATAGAAACCTTTTTTTCACTAGTTAAATGATCACCAAAAGAAGCAGTATTTATTTCATTTAATAAATCATCCATTTCAATTGTTGTTCTGCCTTTACACTGTATTAGTGGGTTACAAGACTTTAACAGATGCCCAGAAGGTTTTCTAGAGGAGGAAATTTTGAATTTTCTTTTTCCATTCAATCCCAAGGTGAAGAAATTATTTTCTGGGTCCAATTTCACACCAAACATGGTCAAAATGTCATTACCCATAATAAACCAATTTCTTAAGTTATCATTTTTCATGACAACAAATTCACAAATAGCTCTGACAAAATCACCATTATATTTGAAGAATACAGAGGTTTTGTATTTGCCAATAGGGATTAAGGTAGAACCATACCCTCTCCATTTTTCAGAAGTTATAGGTAAAAATTTACTCAAATAATCCTTATCTACTGAAGCTAAAGCTTTTTCAGACACTACACTTCCTCCAGCACCAGAATCAATAACTACATCAACATTTTTACCATTAATGATAACAGGTGCCTTCAAAGGGGATATGGCTATAGAATTGTTAGTAATATCTTTAATTATCTCAGCATTTCCTACTGAAGATAAATCCAATAAACATTCTTCAGATATATTATCTAAATAATGGACATCCTGTTCCAACATTAAAACATCTTTACCAGATTCATTGTCATAGGAGATATTACTTTCACAGTCACTAGAAGAATTATTGACATCCATTTCAGCCTCATCAGTGTCCTCATTGTGTTCAAGAAGATTAATTTTCTTGTCACAAACATGACCCTTTTGCCATGGTTTGTTACATTTATAACAAGTATTTTTTGCATATTTTTAGGTGCGACTGGGGCAGAGGGTCTACCAGATTTTTCTGGGGGCTTTGTAGAGGGTTTATTCTGATCATTATAAGGTTTACCAAGGTAATTCTTAGGTTCATATCTATGGTTGAGTAGTACCTCATTACAAATATTAATGAAAGAAGAATTTTCCCTCACATGCTCAGTTCTAGCTACAATTAAATCTCTAAGAGAATTTGGCAATTTATACAAGATTTTATCTCTCCAAATATCATAATCCATCTTTGGATCAACTGCTCTTAGGATTTTTTTTACTTTCATAAGAAAAAAAATGGGTTTTTCAACCGAGGAGGATACATATCTAGTATTCTCATACAGTCTTTGCTGAGCCAACCTGAATTTTGAACCACAAAATTGATTCTCAATCAAGGATTTCCACTCATTCCATGTATAATGGGTATTATCTAATAGAACAGATTCATACCACAACAAGGCTACATTGGAAAATAAATAAATTAGCTTAGAAACAATTTCCTCATCAGTTAGTTTATAAGATCTCTTTAAATTATCAATCCTTTGTATAAAGTGTTGCCAATCTGATGAAGAATCACCATCAAAGGTAGGATATTGATCCAACTTAGGCCAATTTTTCTGGCTACTGGGATGTTCCAACCTATGGTTTGAATTATTCAAGGTTATCAGTTCTTGAAGCCTTGAAAGGTGCTCAGATATTTCATTATTCACAGAGGAAGCTGGCTCATGGTGAGCATTAAATTTATTTCTGTTTGATGCAATAGATTTTTCAGAATGAAACTCAGCTGGTAAAATTGGTACATTACAAGGGAGAGAAGAACTACTCTGTTCAGGCTGTTTATTATTATGATTAACAGCAGTATGAGCAATATTTTTTAATTCATGATAATGAGTAGCCTGGACAGCTTGTAATGCAGAAAATAATTTCTCAAGGTCAGATAATTTTTTTCTCAAATCAGGAATATAAGATAGTTGATCATTAATCCTAGAAATAGATAAAAAATTTCTGTCCTCATCTACAGAGCATATATTACTTAAATTCTGAGAATAAATTTTCAATTTTCTTAATTCACTGTGCAAAAGCATATTGTCATTCTTTGAAGCAGTATTTTCATCTTTTAGATTATCAACAATTTTGTGTAGGTGACTATATTTATCTGAAAGTGATCTGTGGTCCGCTTTAATAGACTTTTTTTGAGCCAGGACATTATTTAATGTGTCTTTCAATTTTAAATAAGCAGTGTCTTGAACAGAAGAACTCACTTTGAAATTTAAATGCAAATTATTTAATCTATCACTCTCATGTATTAACAAATCTCTCAAATGTTTATCTTTCACAACATTAGAATCAAGGGTATCTTTCAATATTTCTTCAGAAGTTTTCTCAAGTAAGGTGTAAACTTCAGGTGAAACAGAATCATTCTTGATTGCAAGAGAAGGGTTAATTAAAGAAGTAGAAGTCAAATGTAAAGGTTCATCAAATGATAATTTGCTAATTACATCAATTGGGCTACTTATTGAAGGAAGTTGTTTCTTCAAGGGTTTAACTGTTCTTTCAGGGTCCACATTATTACCTGAAGAAGATTTGTTATTATATATACCAACGTGCTTATCAAACAAATTACTTACCATGGCAAGGGAGGAAACTTCCCCTGTGCTTTCTTTCTTCTGCCCCCCTGATAAGGATGGTGCTGAAGAGATGGATTGTAGTTTAGTTTCCTGGATGGGCCAGGGTGTCGAGCTGGTTGTTGTACATTCTGTTGGTAGTGAGTCATCAAGTAATCCCATTTCCATTGCTCCACTTGCAGAATGCCTTGATTGTGGTTGAGGAAGCTAGGTGCTTGATTGGGCTGAGGATGAGGCGGAGGCTGGGAAGCTGGGAAATGAGGAGGTTGACCCTGTTTGGGATTTAAAAGCTCCTGCATCTGCTGCAAGAGTGTGTCTACCTTTGCCTTGTACTTCATGCTTTCTGCTCTCAGTTCCTTTATATGGCTTGACAGATTGTTTACCTGCTGTGTTAGAGGAATCTTTTTTATTTTTATACCTCTGAGTGGATTGTCCTGATGTACTTGAGGTTTTACTTCTTTCAGAGTTGTTAGGTGAGAGGGGTTTGCCACTTCTCCTGACATTTCCACATCCTGAAGGTTTTTTGTCAGCTGAATAATTTTTGTAAGTTACTTTAGAAGAACCTACAGATTCAGTGTCAACATCCACTTCAGTCTCATCCACATGTAAGTTATCCATGCTTTTAGCCAAACTACTGGACATTTAAACTGTAAAAAAGAAAGAGAATCAAAATCAAACAATGATTCAATTTGTTATTTCAAAATAAATATAATCAATTGTATTTTTTAAAAAAAAACTTTAAATTTTTTATGAAAAAAAAATCAATTAATTAAAAAAATGCAATACAAATAAATGTAATTACAATGTTTATTAAGAATTAACAATAATTAAAATGGGACAAACCAATAAAGGTTTAAGAAGTCAACCAAAATAATTAATACCAAAATTAATATAATGGTAAAATTGGGACTAAGTACTGAGTACTATTATGGTCAACCAATATACAAAAAATAATAATAAAATTAATTTAATAATTTATTAAATATTAATTGTCTTCTAGGAATAAGAGTTTTACTCTATTATGGTCAACTAGGAAAAAAAATTTAATATAATGAAAACTTACATTCAGTGAGTCAGCAATTAAGCCACAAACACTGTTATTGCAGTAAAAATATAGTACTGAGTGAGAGGTGCAAAGGTGAACTTACTATAGTGATTGTAAAATCACTTCAAAATAATATATAATGTAATTTAATATTAACCTAAACTATCAAGCCCAAGTTCAAAACACAGTCATGGCAAAAAGTTTACTTTTTGGCTTGGGTGGTCCATGTGCTTTGTCGTTCATCGCAAGTTTTCATTGTCATCGTTCGGAAAGGCCCCCAATTATTCGCCAGTTGTCTAGAAGAAGGAGGAGGAGAAGAGGAAAAAGGGACAGTAGGAGGAGAAACTATAAAATATTATAAATATGAGTAATAATAATATAATATTTTTATTTTGAGAAGAGAGGACGACAAGGGAATTTGAAGATTTGACAAAATTGTAAAGAATTATTTAAATTTTAACATATTATAAATTAATAGTTATATTCAATGCGTGACAGTCAATGATAGTTATTGTTAGACTTAAAGCAACTTATAGTTATTTATATAGTATTTAAATTAGATATGTGGAACTAATAAAAATAATAAATAAAGTAGTATATTAAAATGATGTTTAGGTGAGTGTATAATAAGTAATGCGCTACCAGAGAGATTTACAAACCCCTTTTATAGGCAAGAGGATCTTCTGTAGTGCTCCAATAGTAATTACAAAAAAGTAAAATAATGTGAAAAAATTAAAAAGAATTTAATTAAAAACCAAAATAATAAACCCGTTATTAATCAGCTATTTTTTTCCGTCAGAAATTTCTAAAAAGGAATAAAATTAATATAACAAATAACTACGTGAGTATGGAAAATGAGAACTATGAGAAAGAAATCTAAAGAAGGAATACAAATAGCTAAAAAGGTATAATTAAAATAAAAGGAATTATTTTTATGCTTTTAAATAATGTTAATTCAGTATAAGCAATGGTAATTTAATTATATTAACTATTTCAAGTAATTTAATTATTAAATTAATTGAAACAACTAATTAATTTAATAAAGAAACTTATTTAACATGAGAAATTAAATTTAATCATATTAAATAAAAAAATTTAATTAATTTAGTAATTTTAGTGACACAATTAAGGGTCAAGGAAGCGCCCAATATTTATGGATAGTATTATATGATCAGTTGTATTTAGTTTATATAAATTTTATTATTGAAATTATAATTCCAGTGTAAGTTAAATTTACACTTATAATATAACTCTAAGTAATTAATTTATACATACAAAGTACGCCATGATATTATAGAATATTATATTTGTTTATGTAATAAAATTAAGTATAGTAATTTTTTTATTTATTCATAAAATATTTATAATTTTATTTTAATAATTTTTTGTAATTACATAATGTTACTCCTTTATATGATTGCAGTAATTTATTGTATAAATTACTGGACTCGTGAGATAGCCTGGCTGACAATACCAGTAAGAGGCTTTTAGGCTATTATTCTACATTCTTTCACATCACCTTTTAAACATATAACATATCAATTACAATCCATATTCATTAGAACTGTTAAAGTCTTTAAAATAGTGTTTTAAATCATTAGTTTTATTTTTCTACCAACTGTAAGCTGTATAGCATTTATCATAAGTGAGATGAAATTACTAAGACCATTATATTGAGTTATTTTTTAATACTTAATTGGATTTGGACCACTAAATTCATACTGGACTATTAAAATCTCCTAGACAACTGACTCATCAAAATATTCACATCTCTGTACTTGAACTCAGCTTGATACAGAAGGATTAGAAAAATAAATATAAGAAAATTAAGTGCAAGGAAAATCATGTGCAACCATGACATTTTCTTTTCCAAAATTAAAAATTAAAAATTAAAAATTAAAAATTAAAAATTAAAAATTAAAAATTAAAAATTAAAAATTAAAAATTAAAAATTAAAAATTAAAAATTAAAAATTAAAAATTAAAAATTAAAAATTAAAAATTAAAAATTAAAAATTAAAAATTAAAAATTAAAAATTAAAAATTAAAAATTAAAAATTAAAAATTAAAAATTAAAAATTAAAAATTAAAAATTAAAAATTAAAAATTAAAAATTAAAAATTAAAAATTAAAAATTAAAAATTAAAAATTAAAAATTAAAAATTAAAAATTAAAAATTAAAAATTAAAAATTAAAAATTAAAAATTAAAAATTAAAAATTAAAAATTAAAAATTAAAAATTAAAAATTAAAAATTAAAAATTAAAAATTAAAAATTAAAAATTAAAAATTAAAAATTAAAAATTAAAAATTAAAAATTAAAAATTAAAAATTAAAAATTAAAAATTAAAAATTAAAAATTAAAAATTAAAAATTAAAAATTAAAAATTAAAAATTAAAAATTAAAAATTAAAAATTAAAAATTAAAAATTAAAAATTAAAAATTAAAAATTAAAAATTAAAAATTAAAAATTAAAAATTAAAAATTAAAAATTAAAAATTAAAAATTAAAAATTAAAAATTAAAAATTAAAAATTAAAAATTAAAAATTAAAAATTAAAAATTAAAAATTAAAAATTAAAAATTAAAAATTAAAAATTAAAAATTAAAAATTAAAAATTAAAAATTAAAAATTAAAAATTAAAAATTAAAAATTAAAAATTAAAAATTAAAAATTAAAAATTAAAAATTAAAAAAATTTAAAATTTAAAATTTAAAATTTAAAATAACAAATTTAAAATTTAAAGTTTAAAATTTAATATTTAATATTTAATATTAAAAATAAAATTAAATAAAAAAATTGTAAAATTAAAAATTAAAAAAATATTATTATTTTTTCATTGAAAATTTGAAAAAAAAAATATATATATATATATATTTTCAATGAAAAAACAAAATGTCTAAATATCTTATGGTTACTTGATACTTTTAATTACTGTTGATGGGTCTCTTGGTCTAGAAGATTTATCTGGAGGTTCTACAAGGATTTTAAGTGGATTTTTGGACTTTCAGAGGGATTGTATGTATTTCTTTATCCTTTTGATTATTTTACTCAAAATAAAGAGGTAAGAATATGAAATTATTATTTTAATTAATGAGTTAGAAGTATGTGAATTTAAATACTAAAACAATAATAAATAGTAATAAATATTTAAGTAAAGTAAATGTTTTGGTAATATAAGTAAGTAATGGAATGAATCAAAAATAACCAGAAAGGAAGGCCTTATATAGGCAAAGGAAAGACAAAGCACAGTGTTAAAATCCTAAATACAGTAGTATGAGAGAAGAAAAGAATATTCCAGAAAAATATTTCCAATTAATAAAGTTGTTCCAAAAAGAAGGTATCAGAAAGTGTTTTTACTGTATGTGACAGAAATAAATTAATGTATTTAAAATTTACTGTAAATGTCAATTTTGAATAAGTAATTTGAATTTTTCATTGGTGTTAATTTTATTTGAATATTAAATTTTTATTTTAATTTATTTTAATATCAATTTCTATTTCTTTTAACCTGTCATTGAGCACGGTGTTAGACAATAGAAATATAAGGGACAATTAATATTAATCTTAATTATTCACTAACTTTACCATTTTTTAATTAGTTTATTTCTTATAGTTAAATTTAATGTAAATAAATTATAATTAATAAAATTAAAATAATAAGGTGCGGCTTCATCCCAGTAAATAATTAGTTATTTTACTGGGTAAGTCAGGCAGCCTGGCTGACACTCCCTTACTCTAAAAAAAACAATAAAAAAAATGCAATGATTTTTTCTTTTTATATTTCTTTATCAGAGTAGGAAGATTAGATATCTCCTTCCCAGGTATCCAAGAATCATATTCTGAAGATTTATTCTTGAATCTCAATAAGTATTCTGTACCTTTTTCAGCATTAAATATTCTGTCATTTAGAATCTTATCAATTTCTGCTGTATCAGTGATACATTAGGGGTCTTTTTTGGTCTTCCCCTCCTTTTGGGAAATAAATCACTATTGGATGTGTAAGGTTTCAAAAGAGATATTGGAAAAACAGGATGTTTTCTGTCATATGGAGAATACAAAATAAATTCAACTGCACTATCACCAACCATTCCTTTAACAACAAATGGTTCTACAAAAGGATCTTTTAATTTGTTGTTACCTTGTAAATTGAAATGTACAGTAGATATAAACACTTCATCACCCTTTTTAAATGTGTATTCCTTATGGGATTTATCCCATCTTTTCTTTTCATATTTAAATGATTTTTAAATACATTTTTGAACATGACTTCTGCAAAGTTATTGCATTTGAAGAAAAGATTTTACACCAGGATGCAAATTTAATTTAGGTATTTTATTATTGAGAATTTGGGCAGGAGTATTTGAAACATATCAAAGCCAGAGCTTAAAAGGCTGTCTTTGAGTAACAGAATGACCAGTGCTATTATAAGCAAATTCCAACCCAGGAAGTAAGGTAACCCAATCTTGAGTGAATCTGTAATTGTCTTTATACTCAAGGCCAAAGGCACAATACCTTCTTATCTTGTCCTCTAAAGTCTGAATCATTCTTCAGCTGATCCATCAGTTTAAGGGTGGTGGGAAGTAGAAAGTTTCAGATCACAACCACAAACATCCATCAGAGACATCTAAAATTCAGAAGTAAATTTAGGGTCTCTGTCAGAGATTATGGCTTTAGGAAAACCAGCAGTATTAAGCATATGAGACCACCATAAGAAAGCTAATTCTTTAGTGGAAACATCCTTGTGAGTAGGGATAAATTTACACATTTTTGTGAATCTTTCCACAATAACCCAACAAGAGTTATAACTCCCTTTTCCAGCAATGGGTAATCCTGTTACAAAATCCATGTTTATTATCTGTCATGGTGCATCAGCAGGTTCAATATTTTGCATTAATCCAGCTCTCTTACTAGTCAATTTTTTTGATTTTTGGCAAGATTCACAAGATTCAACATATAATTTGGTGTCTTCAGACATATTAACCCACCAAGCAGTATTTTTAATTCTGATCATTGTTTTTTCAAAATCAAAATGTCCAGCTAATATGTCATCATGACAAATTTTCAAGATGATTTCTTTCATAGAAGGAGGAATAAAAATGACATTATTCAACTTTCTTCTTTAATAAAGATATCCTTCATCAATTGAAAATTTACCTTTCTCCAAATCCTTCTGGTACTTTGTTGGAAGGGTTTTAATTTATGCTTGTATTGAAGCATTCTTTGGATCATTTAATATGTTGAATACCATTTTTGAGTCAGTTTCCTTATCATATGAATCCAGAACAAGCTTTAATAGCTCTTCCTCCATATCAACTACATATATCCCATGAATATGAATAATTTCATCCTCAGGATCATAAGCAGGATTTGAGTCATCATTTGGTAAAGGTAACCTTGATAACATATCTACATTTGTGTGAAAAATACCAGCCCTATGAATAATTGTCATTCTCCCTCTGAATTCCTGAACAGCTAACTGCCATCTGAACATATGTCTGTTAGGTGTTTTAAAGTTTAAAAGGGATTGAACTGCACTGCAGTCAGTGACAAGCTCAAATTTCTGGTCATCTAGGTAATAATGTAGCTTTTCTAGAGCCCACACTATGGCTAAACATTCAAGCTGAGTGGCACCATATTTCAATTCACTATTTCTCAAGGTTCTTGAAATATAACAAACTACTAGTTCTGATACTTTATCATTCATCACTTGTTTTTTATGGAGGGCAGCACCAAGACTAATAAAACTGGCATCAGTGTACAAAAAAAATGGTTGATTAAAGTCAGGTTAAGCAAGAATTGGTGCTGACATCAAACAGTGTTTCATAGTGTCAAAAGCTTTCTGTCTTTCACTATTCCAGATAAAAGCAACATCCTTTCTAGTCAATAGGGTAAGGGGTAAAGCTATGACTTGGTAATTTCTAACATACTTTTTATAGTATCCACACATTCCAAAAAAACTCTGGAGCTCTCTAACTGTGGTAGCAGCCTTCACCTGTTGTATGGCTGCCACTTTGTTTTGGTCAACACATATCTGTAACCCTGAAACAACATGAACAAGTACTTTTAAAGAATGAAATCAAATTTACATTTCTTCAAAGCAAGTGTCATATTTATTTCATCCATTTTGTGGAACACTTTACACAGGTGGTTGAAATGGTCCTCAAATGTTTTTGAGAATATGATGATATCATCAATATAAACCATCAGCCATCCTTCAATTATCTCTTGATGGAATGTGTTATTCATAACTTTTTGAAAAACTGAAGGGGCATTTTTAGGTCCAAATGGCATCCTAACATACTTTTAAATACCCATATGAGTAGCAATCATCAGAAAAGTCTGGGAATTCTTCTAAACAGGTACCTGATGATATCTATTGTTACCATCCATACAGCTGATATATTTAGCAACTTGTAAGGTAGCATGTATAGAGCTAATTTTAGGTAAAGGGTAGATATCATCAACAGTGTAAGTATTTAATGCTCTGTAATCACCACATAGCCTGGCTTTATCTTTCTCATAAGAAATTAGGACAGGTGAGATAACACAATATCTAGGTGTTTCAACTACCTTTTCAATAATATTCATTTTCAAAAGGGTAGAAATATTATCCTCAATATCTTTTCTCTTTGTGGAAGAAGCAGGGTAAGGCTTCTTCTTCAAACTAGGTGGTATGTCAGTTAATCGACAAGATAATAAAAGATTCATTTCTTCCTTAACTAATCCTAGTTCATGTGACCCATGAGAAAAGGCCATAGGAAAAGATTTTATCAATTTAATGATGGAATCTTTATCCTCACCAGAAAGTTGTTCTCCAAAAGAAGCATTGTCAATTTCAGACATAAGAGCTTGAATTTCCTTTGTAGAACTTCCTTTATATTGAATCACAGAATTAAATGTGTTCAATTCAGGTTTTAACAATTTTTTGGGGGAGGAGATCTTAAATTTTCTCTTCCCATTTATCCCCATTGTGAAGCATTGGTTTGAAGGATCTAAGTTTATGCCATATTTGGTTAAAATGTCATTTCCTATAGTAAACCAACTGCTTAAGTTATCATTTTTCATGACAACAAAATCACAAATAGCTCTTACAAAACCATGGTTATATTTAAAAAACACTGTGGCTTTGTATTTACCAATGGGGGACAAAACAGAGCCATAACCTCTCTAATTTTCAGAAACGATAGGCATAAGCTTTGATTTATAGTTTTGATCCACTGAAGCAAGTGCTTTTTCAGATACTAAACTTCCTCCAACTCCATAATTGTCAGCCTAAATATCCTTAGGACTGATTATTTCTTATGCTTAAAATAAGATAACCTTAAGTAGATTAAGCTTATATCTTAAAAATAAGGTTAAAATAATAATATATATTATTTTATTATATATATATATAATTATTATTCTATTATATAACTTATAATAGTTTAAATAGCTTATCCATGGCCTAATAATATTTATTAAGGTGTTAATGGAGTCATAATATACTTATCTTAAGTGATATGAAGTAATTATTGACATACATAAGCTTATATGTATACATAAATCTCATATTCAGTGAAATATGCAGTATATTATGTATATTTAGGTATATAAGTGGGTTTTAGCTCCTTAATAGCCTATAACCTTTGTTTTTCTGCTTATTTTAGGTCATATGGACGTATTCAGTGGACTCACAACGCCTACAGAAGCATAGACACCTATATCAGGCGCATACACCCAGTTTGGACAACTAAAATTACTTCCTTGAATGGTTATTCACGGATTTATGGGTTGGAAGGATATTTCTGGGTTAATGTGGATTCTTGGGGATGTTATTGGGGGATTGGACATTTTATTTTTTTCCTTTATATGCTTTTGGTTTCATTAAATCTCTTTTTGTTTGTTTATTTTACCTGTTTCTTTATGGTATCCGCTTTTATCTGGCTTTTCTATTTATGGTATGGATCTGTGTTATTATTAATAGTGATGGAGGGTCCTTACTGGAGGTCTGGGTGTTGAAACTGCTTGAAGTGGACGCCATGGGGAGGTGATGGGCCCTCACAGTGCTGTAATTGCCGGTGATAGCAGTGACATCATCTCGATTGAAGGTCTGTGCACTCCAGTGGATTTGGGTATAAGTAAGGAGGGATTTTGACGGTTATTTATCATCATTCAATTGCTACAACTCCAACAAACACTACTATACAGTTATTAACATTTAGAAATATATTATACAGCCATTATAAATTGATATCATCTTTATATAAGCTATAACTATATTTTATTCATCTATTTTCCACCACTAGCACACATTTAAATCCAAGTATTGTGAGTTCTATTTGAGTATAACTATTTTATTAGTCTTCCCCTGAGGTTTAATCACTAAATCATTTATTAATAAGTAGTAGGACCATAAATAAACACTGTTATATCATACTTATATACTAGACTATACTGACAATAATACAGAACAACTTCAATTCTGATTCCATTGATCAAGACTGGTGTCTTGAAAGGGGAAATAACAATTGAGCTATCCTCAATGTTCTTCATGATCTCAGCATCCTCAAATTTAGATAAACCATTATTATAAATATCAATAGTATTTAAATAATGAATATCTTCTACAAGCATCAAGATTTCTTGTTGAGATTCATATGAAATATTGCTGGCACAATCACTTGAAGTATCATCCAGTGCTATTGTGTCATCAGCTTGCTCCTCAGTTTGTTCAATAATATTCATCTTCTTGTCGCATACATGACCTTTCGGCCAAGGCTTGTTTCATTTGAAGCAAGTGTTTTTTGCATAATTTTTAGGTGCAACAGGGGCAGAAGGTTTACCAACCTTTTCCAGAGGTTTCTATTGGTAAGTGGAGGGTTTCTCCAAAGGGTTTCTAGGGATGAATCTTCTGGAATCATACTTGTTGTTTAGAAGGATCTCATTACAAGTATTAATGAAGGAAGAAGGTTCTCTGGAGAACTCAGTCCTAGCCACTATCAAGTCTCTCAAAGATATTGGTAATTTATAAAGGATCCTGTCCTTCCATAACTCAAACTCCATATTTGGATCCACTGCCCTCAAGATTTTTACAAGTTTCATTAAGAACTCAATAAATTTATCAGTAGAAGGGCTATATCTATTTTTCTCATACTGCTTTTGTTGAGCCATCCTAAACTTGGAGCCACCAAACTGCGCTTTAATCAATTTCTTCCAATCTTTCCATGAGTAGTCATTCCTATCCAAGAGAACAGATTCATACCACATTAGGGCTATATTGGTAAACAAAGAAATTATCTTAGACACAATTTCCTTATCTGGGAGTTTTTAAGAATTTTTCAAGTTATCAATTCTGCAAATGAATTTCTGCCAATCAGAAGAAGAATCACCATCAAATGTTAGATACTGGTCAAGTTTTGGAAAATTCTTTTAATTTGAAGGAGTCTCCTTAGTATTAGCTTGTTTCTGAGTAAGAATCAGCTGTAACTTCTCCAATTGTGCAGTAATCTCATTGTTTAATCCTTCTGTTGAAGATCCTTTTGCATCATCAATTTTTGATGGAAACTCAGTGGTATCAACAAGTATTTCTGAACCTAATTTTACTTTGGATGAACTAGCAACTGGTAAATTTGGAGCATCCTGTACCATATGTTCCTTCACAGAAATGTCAGAATATTTTTGATCATTAAACAATGAATTTAATTTCTCTTCAATGGTTGTTAGTCTTGTTTTCACTCTTGGAAAACTAGATAAACTCTCATTGATTGTTGCAAAAGATAACTGGGTTTTATTTCGAAAAGATGAATAATGATCACTCAATATTTTCAGGTTCATTTTATCTTCCTCAGGCTTCTGGCAACAGATAGACACAGTATCTTGTAGTTTAGACAAATCATTTTTGATATTTTCCCATAAAGCAATTTTCTTTTCATGAGTTACTTTGTAATGAAACAAATCATCAGAAACTCTCTGTAACTCACTCCTCAATGCTTAATAACCCTGTTCAATTAACAAAATATTATATTTCTGAGTCAATTGCATGTTGTTCATTATATGATTTTGTTTAGAAATAATATCCCTCAAATATTCATCATTAATTTTTGCTACATCTGGAGTGTATCTCAATTAAGAAACAGAGTAACTTTCCAGATTCTCATAAAACTCAGGCTCAAGTGTTTCATCAATAATGGACATATCAGGATTTATCATTGAAGTATCAATTAAAACTAAGGGATTAAATACATTAGAAAATTGAGTGATTTGTCTACTCTTATCAACCTCCACTGGTCTCATAGTTTCATCCCCTCTGCCAGAATTACCTGAAGGAACTGGATCAGTAACAAGAAATGGTACTTGAGATTCAATAGAGGGACTTACCAAGGCTTGGGAAAGATCTGAATATTGTTTTTTCTTTTTCTTCCTCCTTGATAAGGGTGAGGATGTGTTGGGTTGAGTCAACTGGGTCTTGACGGACCTGTCTGAGGTATCTGAGGCTGCTGCTGTTGAGACAGATAGTCCCACTGGGTGTTTAACCAATCCCACTACCACTTTGACACCTCCACCTTTTCTGGTTGCTGGTGAGCCAATTGTAGAAGATCCCTGGGGGGAGGAGGTCTCCTCTTCTCTTGAAGAAAGGCATATATTTTTCTTACCTTTTCTTCTAGTGAGTCTGTTCTTGCTCTCAGTCTTAAGTTCTCTGTCCTCAGTTCCTTTATGTGGGTGGAGAGATTCTTTACTTGCTGAGGTAACGGCATCTTTTTTATATTGAAGCCTTTTAGAAGTCCTTCTGGGGGGTTGATGGAAGGCTTTTGTTCCTGAGAACTTTTCTCCACTAGTACTTCCTCTTCCTCCATTTCCACATCCTGATTGGCTCAATAATTGATTAATTTTAGCCAATTTTGTTGTCAAGGGAGAACTTACAGAAGTGGCTTCATCATAATAAATCAGATCAAATTCCTCTTCACGGGTAGCAGAAACACCTTTATCAGTCATTTTTTAAATTTAACTTGAACTGAGGGAAGGTAATATTAAATTCATTAGTTTTATTTTTTGATTTTTAAAAGAAAAATAAGGAAAAAAAAATTAAAAATATTCAGGACAAAAATCAACTGAAATAATAATAACTGTCGGCCAGTCGTCTAGAAGAAGGTGGGAAAAGGGGGAAAAAATGGAGGAAGAAAGGGAAATAGGCACAAACAGTTTATAGGAAATAAAGGAAATAAAATAATAATTTATTTAGAGTGAGACAACAACGAGTTTACTTGAGAGATGACACAACAATGAGGTTTTACTTAATAACAATATTATTTGATGTAAGGGTTCTGCGTGGATAACACTTATAATTACTATCAGACTTAAGGCAACCTTTGAATAGTTATATAAAATTTTAATTAGAATTTTAATACTAATAAAAATAATAAATAAACGTATTATATTGACAATTGGTTCAAATTATGTTTGTATAGTAAGTGATGAGGCTACAGGGGATTACCCAAGGCCCTTTTATAGGCAATGGGTCCTCTGAAGCGCCACTATATTTGTAAATACAAGAATCATAATAAGATTAAACAAGAATATAAAAGAATAAGTGAAACATAAAAATGTAGAGAAAATATGAAACAAATAATTGAAACCCCAAATAAGAATCAAATTTTCCCACAATTAATTCCCAAATCAGTAAGTAAAAATAGTGAATAACTAAACAAGCCTGGGACATAGGAACTATGAGAAAAATAATTCAAAACAGATGGTACATTCTGATTTAAGGATTTTTAAGTGAAACAAAAAAAAATATTTTGACGCAACAAAATATGTAATCAATTTCAATTTAGTATAAAGAAATTAATTAATTGTTCCAACTATGTAATTAAATAATTAATTTAAATGAAACAAGTAATTAATTTCTTACTAAATTAAGTTGAGAAATTTAATACTATTTTTTAAAATAAGTATTATAATTTAATTTTTTTATTGACACAATTAAGGGTCCAAAAAACAGCGGCAATAATTATGGATAATAGTATATGAAAAGGTATATTTTAATAATTAAATTTAATTAATTAAAGTAATTACAATATAAGATAAACACTTGAATATAATTATCTTATAATTTTTTAATTAATTAATTTATAATTATTAAATAAACAATGTGCCCTTTGTTATGGAATTAAATGCTTTTAAATTATTTTATAATAAAATTAAAATAATATTTACTTTATTTATATAAATAAAATATTAATATAAATTTATTATGTAATATAATATTAATTTTAAATGCATACTCTGTAATTATTATGTCTTTATTTAACTCTAATAAATTTTATGTTTATTTACTGGGCTCCTGGGACAGCCTGGCTGACAATAACAATTTTTATTAATTCAAAATAATTTTATAACCAGGATTAAAAGAAATCAATTGAAGAAACAAAATTTATTTTTTAACCAATAAATTAAATTTTGAAAATTATCAGGATTAAAAATAAACTGAAGGATATTTAATTACCAGGACTTGATGTCAACTGAAATAATTTTTATATAATTTATTTTTATTAATTTTTAATATTTCATTGTCAGGACAATTTGTCAACTGGAACAAAAATATTATTTTAATTTATCAGGACAAAGTCAACTGAAACAAAAATAATATAATATAATAATAATAAAATATTTTATATTACTTCTAGGACTAAGAACACTATAGTTCTATCTTTGTCAACTAGGAAAAAAAATAAAAATTCCAAATTACCAGACACCTCCCCCTGTAAAATGAGCAAATTAATGCCACTTAGAGAGTGCTGAGTAAAAGGAAATACGTAGAGTATGAAAAGTGCAAAGTGACCCACAAATAGTAATCAATATAATTACCACAAATATATATGACTATAGTCAATATATAAACTTAAGTTTTGGACCACGGTTTGATTCCCGTTTGCAGAAAAAAATAAGTCATGTGACTGATGATGTTCTTGCTTTTTGTCCTCCACTTCATCCTTATAGGTACCTCAATGGCGATGTTCCCACTGTCTCCGGCCTCAAGATATTGATGCGCCGTTGACAATTCGGAAAGGGTCCCAACTGTCAATGGGTCTCTTGGTCTGGAAGATTTATCTGAAGGTTCTACAAGGATTCTAAGTGGATTTTTGGTCTTTCAAAGGCCAGGTACGTATTTCTTTATCTTTTTGATTATTTTACTCAAGTTAAAAGAGGTAGTGCTTCAGGTATTATTATAAATTATATCTTTAGAATTACGGTGTAGAGAGTTCTAAAGTACTAAGCAGTAGACACAATGCGAGATGGGTTGGTTCTCCTTTTTAATTTCTAAAAAGAAGTGCCTGCCACTCTTATTTTTAAAGACAGCGCAATCATGTGTAACACAAATATCTGGTTAGAAAGTTTATAAGTTGAGAGATAAGTAAAAGATCAGGAAAAACAAATATTACTATCTGGATATTTCTATTCTTAAAAAGCGCTAATATCCACAGCTACTCCCTCTTGAAGCGCTCTCTTTGAATATGCCTTATTATAGCAATAAAATAACTCTAATAATAGTCAATCCTACTGAATCTATATATTCTCTCTATGCTGCATTCTTCCACTATACTATATGAAATACACACACAGATGCACAAATGACAAAGACTCAGAAATATCTCTAATATTATTCTCAAACAAATGACCACAGAAAAATTAATATCTTATACTTGACTTCACAATTATTAAATAATCGTATGTTAACTAATTATTTGTCAATTGTTATTATTTTTCCTACTAGATGCCCTTTATCCCTATCAAATAGTCCTCCTTTTTATATTTTTCCAGTGCTCAAGACACAGTTCCCTAGCGGATCTCCAGCGCTGGCTCTAGCGCCACAATAGTAAAACAATAAATATTCTATTAGTAAACTACGTACACTGCTTGTAGCAACTACAGCACCTAATCGCACCCTATGCTTACTAACACTAGTTTTTAACTTGTTTCACTCATACTCCATA
Source organism: Hemileia vastatrix (assembly GCA_030280995.1). NCBI lineage: Eukaryota > Fungi > Basidiomycota > Pucciniomycetes > Pucciniales > Zaghouaniaceae > Hemileia > Hemileia vastatrix. The sequence goes on along the minus strand of JASXTE010000006.1, from coordinate 14,025,889 downwards.
TACGCGCTCTTGACTATACCTTTGTTTTGTTTCAGCACTACTTCCAGGTTTGACCCATTCTAATGCTGATCCTAGTTGCCTTGACTCTTGGGTAGTTTTCTTTTGTGATCAATTCCCCATTCTCCTCGCCTCATTACTAGTCGATAGTCCTGGTAATTTACTTGACTAGTTAGACTCTGCAAGTTACGTTACTTGTCTCAGTAATTATAGCACTTGCTGCGGTGCATTATATTATGCACTTGAGTCCTCCTTAAGCCATAACTCCTTCCTTAATGTGTAACACACAATTATTGGAAAATCCAAATCCATATTGTTTAGTGCTTGCGGTCCTAAATCAATAACACACAATCTCCATTGTATGGCACATCCTGCTGAAAAATCCGAGCGCACAGACCCTAAATCCTTTTTTGTGCTTCTATTTCCCTTTATTTGAAACACCCAAATACATATTATATTTTAACACTATCTACGGCGCTAACTCCCCTTTTGCTCTTCCTGGACTACGCGCGCTGATTGGTCCAAAACCACGCTTCCTGCAAGGCGCATACCACATCCTCCCTCTACTTGTGACTGTCCCCAGGAGCCTATAAGTACCCTGCATCTCGCAGTGTTTTCTTCCTCCATCTTCTATCTTCTTCTCTTATTTATTATAATCATCTTTTTTTCCCTCTTATTATTTTTTATATCTTTCAATGACTACTAGAAGAACCCCTCCTAACACTGAAAATACTGCCAACGTCGTGGACGCAATTCAACAGTTCATGCGCACTCAGCCCCCTGCTGCTCCCCCAACGACGCCAATAACTACACTGATGGGTGGGACAAGATGCACCTGCTGCATCGAGAATGGCATAACTCCCTTTCATTTGTCAAAAGCCCGCCGTGGCAATAATTTCTTAAGTGTAAGTTATCTTCACTTTCCTTCCTTCCTTATTATTACTAACTTTTCATTTCTTCCTTTTTCCAGTCATGCAATTACTGCAAGAAACGCAAAAATAAGTTTAGTTACGATGGGCTTCCCACTGTTGCGCACCAGGACCCCAACGCTTCTACAACCAATATGATGAGTCAAATGACCATCAAGCGCCCGGCACCTGCTCCTACCACCCCAACTGGCAACAAATGAGCCAAGGTTGGTTACCGCGAACCTACACCCAGTAGCGTTGCTTCCGTCCCATGATCTCTCTTCTCAGAGGAGAGCACAGTAAGCTTTTTCTTCCTTCTTTTCTCTCTTCTAATGCTAACATTTTCCCTTTTTCTCTTTTAGAATGTGCCAGGCACACCTTACGCTGAAACGCCTCTGCCTCCTAACATCCCTTTATTCCTTCCTACCTTGGAAGAAGATCCCATCTGGGATACCAAAGTTACTCCTGAGTGTACTCCTCATACACCTACCCCTGACTGGACAACTATGCAGCCGGTCTTTGATGCCATCATCCCGGACAAATGGCCCACCAAATCTCTCCCAGACGTCGATGATGAAGAGGCCTCCATGGCTCAAAACTGGGAATTTGCAGAGCAAATTGCCTGCTCTCCATACAATGCAACCATGTGTTGTATGAACAACATGCTAACTGCCGTCAAAGAATTCCTCGAGGCGGTCCCAGTTTGTACTCGTGCCAAGTATAATAAACAAAAACAGCTAATAACCACCTTGCAACAAAACATGCAAGAGGCTGTCAAAGACTGGGCTTTCTGTGTCCCTATCCTTGATGACACAGAATACTAAAAAAAATATCTTCTTTTGTTTTTATTCCTTGTAATGTGTATATGGCCTTGTAAAAAAATGTAATATATTTATTTTTATTTTCACTTAACTTTCCTGTGAGAACTCTACAACTGCGAGATGAGTTTCCCCCAAAAAAATTTCATCCTTTTTCTAAGCAGTGCACCCTTCTGCTAAGTGCCTATGAAAGATGAAACAACAAATAATAATAAAAAATAACAACTTGAGATCATTGCTACTTTCTATAGCAGAAAATACTTCTCCTGCCTCATATATGCATGCGCTCTCTTGAAATCTTCAGATCTTCGCAATATATGACTTTCCCTTGACTGCGACAGGTTTGCCTTTCCTTGGGTCCTTCATTATGACGAAAATCTTTCACTTTCTTCTTAGAAACCATCCAGCGTTCAATTCAGATATGGCGCAACTGATAACTCCTTTATAATGCCATTGTTATCTTATAAATAACCCATCTAATAACCTAGATCTCAGTCATCCAAATATCATGACTCAATACCGTACGCTTCCCAAAGATCAAGCGTGCTTTTTTTGTAAACACCGCAACTTTAATTGTACATTTTCTAAACCTCGGGGGTATGCCTCCTTTAGACCTGCCTGTGACAATTGCTTTAGATACCACAAAACTTGCAATATCTCTCTAAACCAGAATACTCCTCAGCCTACTGGTTATATTTGCTTTCCACCTAGCTCTACTAGTAGCGCTCCGATAATTACAACCACTAGTCCCACTATTTCTACTAATAATAATGTTCCTTATGAATCACCATTGCTTCCTAGTTTTTCAGGCGCAAAATATCTATACAGCCTAGCACTAAACCTTCTTCCACTCTGAGCTCTAATGCTTCTATGCACTCAGGCTCCACTACAGCTTCTCCTGATGCGGTTACCATTACTTCTCCATCAGCACCCCCACAAAACTTATTAGCAAGTAAGTATCCTTCATTATACTTACGTTCTCCTTGCCCACTGACTCCTTGTCAGGCTTCAATGAATCCATCTCCCTGGGATGGGTTCCTATTCCTTTACCCTTTTTTCATTCCATGCGAATGTTTTCCAGACTTCATCTTATATATGACGCTATGTCTCTATCCTATTATAACACACCAGATTTTTCTGACGCTGAACTTGAAGCTCACTATACACATATAGAAATGATAGGTCAACTAATGAACAAAATCAGCTCATCAACTATTCTTGGATTCCCTGCCGATCCCCGTCGCTTTGTCATGCCTGAAGACTGGAAAGGATATCCTAATAGCTTTAACCGCAATACTGAATAGCCCATTAGCGCTCTCCTTATGAGCCTCCTCTGTCCATTCTCCCTGTACATAGTCTTTATCTTCTGTTTTTTTTGCTATGCCTTAAAATAATCTTTTTTTAGACACGGTGCTATTCTTTACACCTGTCTTCCATACTACATTTATTCTAAATTTAGAGTGCCTAACTTTGCTCCCTCTAATTTCTTTAAAAAACTGTAAACCCTAAAAAAAATCCCAAATAAACTTTTTATCATAAATCTTTACAACCTTTACTGCGATACAGAAATATACAATTTAAAATAAGAATTGAACTGTAGAGCGTCCCATCTATAAATTGTTAATCCACTCCTGGTTAGTTAACTCATTAGCTAAATTCCCAGCGTCTTTTGCGTTTACATGGTATGCATCTCCTTTAATCCAATTGCCTATCTCATCATATCTCCTTGAACAATGAAAATATAAGATTTCATTTTCCTTTCCACCCTCATCTGAGCGCTTATACCAGTTGCCTGTTCAGCCATAGTCTGCCTAACTTCCAGTTAGCACCCTCTATCCGTCACAGCTGTGTCAAAGTCTCCTGTGAGTCCTCTTAGAAAAACAAAGCTTAAAATAACTTGTTAGTTTAACCTCTTCCCGGAGGTATTATTCTGGTAGTTTTTCCTCATTCCGGAGGTATCATTGTATCACTGGAACACCCCTTGGGTAGAATCTTTTGATCTGATCTGCAGCCACACATTGCTTCCACTCAGTACCATCCAGTTCCTCCAGTAAGTAAGACCCTCCATTTATCTGCTTTATTATCCTATAAGGACCATTCCATCTTTCAGAAAACATCTTCACCAATTGGCTTTCTAAACTTCTATTATAAACCAAAACCAAATCTCCTGGGTTCAATGGCTTTCTTAACCTATGCGCTAAACGCTCATCCCAATATTTAACTGACTTGTCCCGGATCTGCATCATTCTTTCATATGCCTTCTCCACATACTTGTCTTTCCTTTCAAGCTGTGCTACCCTTGCTAGAATCAAATCTTCAGTTGAGCACACTTGATCCCAGTCGCATCCTAGAAAAGATCCAGCCTCCAGATCAATAGGTAATACCACCCTTTGACCAAACATAAGTTCATACAGTGAAAACCACGTTGTCCTTTTAACTGAAATCCTGTCTGCAAACAAAACTAATGCCAAGTAGTTCTTCCACTTTACCCCATTATTTCCACATAATTTATTTAATGCATCCATTATAACTTGATGCCCTCTTTCTACCATTCCCTCTGCTTCAGGATAATATGGTTTTGCAACTCGTAACTTTGCGCCAATACCTTTTACTACCTTTTGGAATTCTCCAGAAAATTCAGTGCCACCATCTACGGTTACCATCTTCATTACCCCATACCTATAAACCCATTCTTTCTTCAAAAATTCAACTACATTACTTGCCTTAAGATTTACCAATGGTGCTGCTTCAACCCATCCTGATAGATCATCCCTGGCTACTACTAAGTATTTAAAGCTTCCTTCTTTTATATGAACTGAATCTAAACTGACCCTACCAAAAACAGTATCTTTGCCCGTTGCTCTAACTTTCTCTTTTGGCTTTCTGTAACTCCTGCGCTGTCATTCAGGACAAGATTTAACCCAATCTCTTACTTCATTCTTCATATTGGGCCACCAGAATCTTTCCCTAACTCTGCAATACGTCTCATCTTGACCTCTATGTCCTAAATTTTCATGTAACTCCCTGAGTATCTTCTCCTTCCCTTCCCTAGTTTGAACAACTAACTGAGGAGATGAAGCTTGATTCTTCCATAACTTCCCATTTTTAATAAAATAGCCTTTAGCGTGCTTGTCAATATTGCACCAAACCTTTTTATTGCAAAAATCTGGTCGACTATTACCTTCCAAATATAACCTTAACAACTCTACTCCCTCATCAGTAGATGTGTTGTCTTCAGAATACTCCCCCTCTTTGAGATGAGTACTACTGTCTTGACTTCCCCTTGAATCATCTTCATCATCTGACTCTTCCACTACCTTGCCTAGCGCACTCCTTGTCGCTAAGTTAGCATCAGAATCCCCTAAATCCAGTTGCAGACTACCCTTGCTACAAACATCCTTTGCATTGTCAATATCTAGTTTTATGTCTTTACGGACATTTCACATTAATAGTTTATTGTCATTGTGGACAATCCTGCCTGCTAGTTTATTGTCATTGCGGACGTTCCATGTTACTAGTTTATTTTCATTGCGGACATTCCACGTTACTAGTTTATCGTCATCGCGGACAATCCTGCCAAATCTTTCATAACAATAATCTATCCCGTTTACCCATCTCTTATCTTCTTCAAATTCTTTGGCTTCCGAGTCTTCTTCACACAAAGGTCTTCTTGATAATGAATCTGGCTTATGGACTAAATCAAAAGAAAACAAATTAATCTGCGCTACCCACCTTGTCATGGGCGCATCTGGTAAACTTGGGCTACTAATCATTTGCACCAACAATAGCGCATCAACCTGCAGCTCAAAATGTTGCCCCCAAAGCATCCATTGTAGCTTTTTAAGAATTTTTGCTACTCCGCATAACTCCAGCTTTGACTGAGAGTACCTGGACTCCACTTTGGTAAAAGTCTTAGATTCATAAAGGACAGGTCTATCATTACCTTCCTCATCCTCCTGCATCAAAGCTGCGCCCACTGCGGACACACTAGAATCCACTGCTAGAGTAATTTTCCCAGCGCCTGGTCCATACTCCAATTTCTTCAAAAGAATATCTTTCCCTACAATCCTTTTAAATAACTTGAATGACTCCTTGCATTCCTCCATCTAATCCCATACAACATCTTTTCTCGTTAAGCGCCGTAAAGGTGAAGACAACAAAGCAAAATCTCAAATAAACATTCTTACATATGTACAAATGCCTAAAAACCATCTAACTTCCTTATTATTTCTTGGTCTTGGCCATGTAAGTACCTTATTCCTCAGTTTTTCAGAAATGATTCTCCCTTCCTTGCATACCACATGTCCCACTATATCTAGCGCTGGAACACAACAAGCAAATTTGGACCCAGAGATTGTTAATCCTGCCTCCTCTATCCTAAATAGCACTCTTTCCAGGGTAATTGCATATTCCCAAACAAACCTTCTAATATATGGATTCTCTTCTAACACCTCCCCATCATAATCACTGGCTGGTCCTTTTATACTGCCATCATCAATGAAAATTCCCACATGTTCTGGAATTTCATCCTGCAATATCCACATCATCTTTGCTTGATGTACCACCACAGAATTTGTTGCGCCTTGCGGTAAACTTGTCAACCTGAAGCGCCCCAGTGGTGTTTCAAACGTTGTCATGGATATGGATGATTTGTCCAATTTGCGCTCATCGTATCCTCCCATAATATCACCTAATCCATAACATGCACGTCCCGCAAAAGAATCCACAAACTCCTCTGGCGTTGGTGGCATCCCTTTGTCCTTTACTATAACCTTGTTCATCTCCCTAAGATTATGAACAACCCTTAATTTACCATTATGTTTAACAACACAAAACACTGGACTTGAATAACTAGACATAGACTGTTCATACAAGCCAGAATTTAACCTTCCCCTAATTAATTCGGTATACTCTTCTCTTATAGCCGCTGGTATTGGAAAAGCCTTCTTCTGCCATGGCGCATGAGGTATAAATGGAACAATATAAGGTTTACCATAATAGTGTTTCAACAAACCTCTTTCCTCTTCTGAAAACGCAATAGCATTTTCCCTAAGAACCATAACATGCAGCAATAACTTCTTTTCTTCCTGAGACAACCAATTCTCTGGTCCAAAATTAACCATCTGAAGCCTTTCCATTGTAATCTTACTAGTAGGCGCAAAATCAGGCAGAAACTTCTTTAAAGGAGTATCATAAGGATTCCTAGACAGCGCCAGCCTCTGCAAAGGAGGATTCAAATCAGGAATTGCTACATTCACTGGTTTAACCTTAAAAGCTACTGGTTTATACTTTGATGCAAAACAGCTCTTGCTGCTTCCTTCATTAATTAAAATCAAACCCTTTCTAATATAACTATGGGTTGCACTTAAATCCTGTTTTTTTCTTTTCTTTTTAATATAAGTATAACAATATCCATAATCAAATAAATTAAAAAGCTTAGGTATAATACATTCTACAGTAGTATTCCTAAGACACCTATGAAGTACCGCTTTACGTATCCCTTCTTGTTGGACTGACTGGTAACTATCTGGGTTCCTCTCATCCTGGGAGATAGTAACACCTAAAATGCCAGTCCCTAATGAAAATTTTGGCGCCTTCCTGGCGGTGGCCCTATCTCATCATCTGAGACTTCCTCATAAAACTCTCTTTCTTTCTCTAACCGCGCAGCTCCAGAGTACTTAGTTTACCAGCCACCATCCTTGGGTGCTACTAAAACTGCTGTTACTGGAACACCATCATCACCCATAATCCTTATTCCAATAGTCTTATTCAAACAATAATTGATAGTTGCAGAATATTCCATTAAAAATGGCGTGCCTAAAACTGGTTTAACTAAACCCATTGGAACATAAAAATGTATATCCCTTGTTGCTCCTGCAACTTTAGTGCATACATACTCTGCTACACCTATAACAGGAAACCTACCTCCACCAATTCCTGTGACAGTGCCATCACCGTCTTTTACAGGAAGACCTAACTCCACCTCATCATCCACTGACACCACGTTGATTTGTGAACCTGTATCCACTAACGCTTTAACTTGCTTACCATTTACAGTAATTGTTAAATACCCTAAGGGTGATGCATAATGTGGTGCCCTAGGTAATCCGGCGACCAGCTGAAATGACTGCTCTCCAACATCAAACTCAGTGCAATTAGCAACCCTTTGCTTCCTGCACTTATCCACAATTCCATTGGCTACATTCGGCGCTACTGCTGTCAGCATCCCCAATGGAACAGAGACTGTAGTCTTCAAACATTGCACAACTAAATCCTCAGCCACCTTAGGAAAATCAGAGTGAACCAGGCTCTGCATTCTCCATTTAGGTTGAGTCGCCTTTGCACCAGCTTTCTCTCTTCCAGGTGGGTTCTTTGGAGTATTATGCCTTGTTCCCGGCATTCCTTCAGCAGGTACCACTCTTTGCTGTACTACCTCTGGCTCCTCCGACATGGCAGGTTGCTCTTCTTCCTGATGTTCCACACCATAACCAATTGATTCCATACCATCCATTTCAACATCCTCAATAGGCGCAGGTGTATTCTCTCTAGTAGTATACCCTACTTCCTCCATATCCTCTGGATTTGCATACCTAGCGCCAGCCCTTCTTGGCCTAGTAATTGTAGGTGGGGCCATTTTCTTGTGCTTTGCTGCAAACATCTCCAAACGGGCTGTGGTAAGTGGTGCTGCAACCGCTCCTTCTTTTACTTTAAAATCCAACACTGCACAAGTAACTGCAAATTTTACTGACTTTGCATCCTTGCCTTTCTCTTTAATTTCAGGCTCTTTGCCCTTACTCAACCTGCCTTCCATAGACTTTTTATTAATATGATCAATGACCATGGCTCTCATCCCTCAATCCTTGTCTTTAACAAGCTTAGTACCATCTTCCAACATAAGCGTAGTCCCATCTTCATAAACTACCCTTTCCTCTTTATCCTTTTGAAGCGCATTACACCTCATCCTAGTATGCCCCTCCTTATTACAATAATAGCACACCATAGCAGAAAAATGCGAAGTTTGAGGAGAACTCTTGGGCCTAAATGACTCTTTCGCCTTTGCCACTTCAATAATTTTTTTCTTCAACTCATCAATCCTTGCCATAACTGAATCTGGCTCCTTAGTGAAAACTTTAACTTTAGGAGACGACATCTGAGGAGGCAATCATACGCCAGACGCATCTTCATTCATCTCCTCATTATCCAAAGCAACCCTAGCTGCGTGACACTCAACTCAATGCAACTTCATTTCAGCTTCCTTTTCCATTTCTACTTCTTCTAATCCAGGGTACTTATAATTTCAGTCCCTTTTTTAACCAGCTTTCCTTTGTTATCCAAGCGCCTTTTTGCCCAGTCTTCAACTTCTGGCGCTAATGCTTCACAAAACCAAGGTAAAGACGCATTAGAATCACTAAAATCTTCATTACTAACTAAATATTCCACTATTTGATTGAAGTCTTCCCTAAAACTTTTAAATTCCTTAGGGTCTCAAACACCCCCTTTAGCTTTGACCCTTTTTACCAAGATATCCAGGTCCTTCATCATATACTTAGTTTCCTCGGTAACCTTTGGCCATCTCTTGAGCATCTGTTCTTTTAGCGCTGACCAATTTTGCTCTTTGCTCCCCTTTAGATCCTCTAAATTGTCTTTGAACTCATTAGCTACAAAGAATAGTACTTGACGCACCATATCATATTCAGTTGCTCCATGAACTTCAGCTGCTTGTTCAAACCTGCCTAAAAGCTTCTTGGTATTAATGCCCGCAAAATGCAAGCTTTCATCTTTACACCTAATGATCTTAGTTACCATCTGTGGCAACAATGCTGAAGAATTGGGTGATTTAACCCTGTCCTGACATCCCTTAGATGTAGTTGCAGTAGGATCCATTCCTGAAATATAAAATAGAAACAGAGATCACAAAAACACACACTTGGTAATTAAAACTGACTATATTCACAATACAGCCCTATTCTATCCTCTGATAACGGCTATTGATCCACTTTTTGTAGACCCTACAACTCTTCCACTGAAGTGCCGTCTTGATCACGTCCTCTTGACAAAACCCTGAAAACCAAACAATCTAATCAAAAACACTAGTTACAATTATGCCACTGTTGGGACACCAATTGTAGAGAGTTCTAAAGTACTAATCAGTAGACACAATGCGAGATGGGTTGGTTCTCCTTTTTAATTTCTAAAAAGAAGCGCCTGCCACTCTTATTTTTAAAGACAGCAAAATAATGTGTAACACAAATATCTGATTAGAAAGTTTATAAGTTGAGAGATAAGTTAAAGATCGGGAAAAACAAATATTACTATCTGGATATTTCTATTCTTAACAAGCACTAATATCCACAGCTACTCCCTCTTGAAGCGCTCTCTTTGAATATGCCTTATTATAGCAATAAAATAACTCTAATAATAGTCAATCCTACTGAATCTATATATTCTCTCTATGCTGCGTTCTTCCACTATACTATATGAAATACACACACAGATGCACAAATGACAAAGACTCAGAAATATCTCTAATATTATTCTCAAAAAAATGACCACAGAAAAATTAATATCTTATACTTGACTTCACAATTATTAACTAATCATATGTTAACTAATTATTTGTCAATTGTTATTATTTTTCCTACTAGATGCCCTTTATCTCTATCAAATAGTCCTCCTTTTTATATTTTTCCAGTGCTCAAGACACAGTTCCCTAGTGGATCTCCAGCGCTGGCTCTAGCGCCACATTAGTAAAACAATAACTATTCTATTAGTAAACTACGTACACCACTTGTAGCAACTACAGCACCTAATCGCACCCTTTGCTTACTAACACTAGTTTTTAACTTGTTTCACTCATACTCCATATACGCGCTCTTGACTATACCTTTGTTTTGTTTCAGCGCTACTTCCAGGTTTGACCCGTTCTAATGCTGATCCTAGTTGCCTTGACTCTTGGGTAGTTTTCTTTTGTGATTGAGTCCCCATGCTCCTCGCCTCATTACTAGTCAATAGTCCTGGTAATTTACTTGACTAGTTTGACTCTGCAACTTACGTTACTTGTCTCAGTAATTATAGCACTTGCCGCGGTGCAGTATATTATGCACTTGAGTCCTCCTTAAGCCATAACTCCTTCCTTAATGTGTAACTCACAATTATTGGAAAATCCAAATCCATATTGTTTAGCACTTGCGGTCCTAAATCAATAACACACAATTCCCCATTGTGCGGCACATCCCGCTGCAAAATCCAAGCGCACAGACCCTAAATCCTTTTTTGCACTTCTATTTCCCTTTCTTTGAAACACACAAATACATATTATATTTTAATACTATCTACAGCGCTAACTCCCCTTTTGTTCTTCCTGGACTACGCACGCTGATTGGTCCAAAACCACGCTTCCTGCGAGGCGCGTACCACAACAGGATTGTAAATACTAATGGTATAAAGAATATTAATAAATTTGATTTAACTGATGTGTTATATAAATTGGTAAGTAAGTAAGGAATGACTCGAAAAGTACAAAAATGGAGGGCCTTTTATAGACAAAATGTGAGAGATAAAAACACAGAGTTAACACTACCTAATAAAAGGGTGTGAGAGGAAAAAACTAAATATAAAGAGAGTATGTGAAATATAAAAAGATATACTAAATGGTGCGTCAATAAAAGGTATCATTTTTATTTGAAATAAAACTTGAGTTCCCATAGATTGTCACACTTAGTATAAAAAACATTTGATTTAAAATATTGTTTTAACGGAAATTTAAATTTCTTAATAAAGGAATTTGAATTTTTTTTTTAGATTTTATTATATTTTTAATACTATTTTTATTCCCTTCTCAACTGTATTACAAAGCACGGTGTTAGGGAGTAAAAATGTATGGGACATTTATTTTTATTAATTATTAAAATTACTTAATGTACTTAGCTAGTTAATTCTAAGTAATACATAAATAATTAATTATTAATAAGGATTTTAAAGGCGTGGCTTCATCTCAGTAAGATAATTAATTATTTTACTGGATAAGTCTAGCAGCCTGGCTGACACTTTTACTTACCGTGATTTTTCTCTTACACACACACACACACATATATATATATATATATTCTTACATATTTTTCTTACACTTATTTTTCTTGCACTCATTTTTCTCAAATTTATTTTTCTGTCTCTATATCCCTCCCTACAATATCCCCAACTCGTACATGGATATCTTACTTGGTGATGTGTCAGATATAAACCCTTGTCCCCCTTCCCCCCCTTTTTTTTTCCTTACTCACCATTTTAAAAGCAAAAAATAAAAAAAGTGGACAAAGACTAAGCTAATCATAAAAAGATCCGTCACACTATTTGGTATTGTCATATAGATGTGCATTAAATAGAAAGTATTATCTTTTTTAATTTTTTTTTTTTTGAAAAAAAAAAAGAAAAAAAAGTAGGCAAGAAACCATTGTGAGTGAACAAAATAAAGTGGAAGAAAAATTGGATAGTCTAAAAAAAAGTAAGTTGGTTTTTTCAAAATTAAGAAAAATAAATTCATATGCAATACACAATATTATTATAGACAAATCCACAAGCAAATATGTATAAGAAAAAAGGATTTCAAGAATGAGATATAATATAGATTTCGATTAAATATATAAAACGTATGTCCAATGATAAGAAGAAGATACAGTTAAATATAACAATATGGTTCAAAGATGAAACGTCAAGCATTTCAAGATATAGCAGACGTGCTCATGAAAACAGTAAAGACAACACCCATCAGTTTAAGATAAAAATCTTGACTAAATACGAGAACCGCTTGCAGTTATTGGAAATAAATAAATGTAGAAAAGGAATCATGAATTGATTCAGAATCTCAAACTCGCTAACATTTTCGAAAAAAAAAGCTTTTAAGCAATTTGAGCCTAGTACTTGACGGGGACGAGAGTGCCTATCAATCAATAAACGATCTTGATTTTTCAAACCCGGAGTTCCTTGAAAAGACTAGTCGTCTCACTGCTAGTGGGCGGTTCATTATTTTGAGAATTCACGTGCGAGACAGATTTCTGCGAATTCTTTTCTCGTCTCATGGCTTGTCTCTGTTGTTTGTTTTTGCAACGCTTAATTTTCTCGGGTTTTGCTAGAGACTTCTTTGAATTTACATTTTGCCAATCATTATTTTCGTATGTGCTCGACAGTATTGTTTCACCTTTATGTTCATCTAACGAGAGTTCTTTGTTGTAAAATTCGTCCCTGTCAGTCTCGTTGAAAATACCAAGTTTGCGATTGTATTTTGCTCTTAACCTAGTAGTTCTTATGGTGGCAGGACTAGTGTTACTATCAGCTTCCTGAGTTTCACATGAACTTTGAGATGAATTAAAAAAACTGCTCAGACTTTCAGCATGATCTTGAGAATCAGTACTATAAATTCGGGAGGAAAGATTTGTATTCCGTCGATGTCTGGTTCGTCTTCCAGTGCCACTATCAGCAGAGTCATCCATATCTGGAGACCGGGAGTGAGGGCGCGAGTTTTTAGTTGTATCAGTTAAAGAGCTTGTTGAGCTAGGTTTAGTAGAGCAAGTGACATGAAAGGATTCTCCTGCAGTAGAAACTGAGGTTGCCGGGGAGATGTCCCGGAGGGTTAACCTAGGAGCGGAAAGAGTTGACCGGTTGGGTGAGACAGTTGGTAGATCTAAAATAGCTTCTAAAGCCTTTTCCCAAGAGTGATGTTGTTTAATTAATGAGATAAGTTGGATGTTGGAGTACGATTTTTCAACCGGCAGCGATTGCCGAAGAAGATTTACTTCATCAGTCGACACCTCAGTCTCGCTTGTTGCATCTGAATCCAGAGAAGTGAAGGAAGAAGAAGTACATCTACGCTGGTGTAGGATGTTGAAAAATTAAGGAAATTGGATTAGATTAGAGCAAATACACTGATCTCAAGTTTAACAAAAATCACTTCTCGGATTTCAGGTAAACCAGTGTAAGGTCCATCAATGTTTCGCACGCTACTGTAGTGCTACAAAATCAAGGAATTAAGAATCAGTTGATCGATTTCCAATTAATTCTGTCTTATAAGGTCATCATGAATATGTGCAACCATTTTTGGAGGTAAGATAAAGATATGAAAGGAAAAAACATTTAACCAGGTACAAAAGCTCATTAAGAACCAATATGCTCACCTCCCAAGTGTGGTAAATTATGTAAAGAGGAGAAAGATCAACAGAAGAAGCTATTGGCTCTCTATGTAACTCCTTGCCCCTTTTCTTATCCGAGTGATTTGTTGCAGACGGAGATTCATCTTCATGACCAACAACATATACTATCCCAGGTTGGATGACCTTGATTGGTCGCTTGAAGAGATGAGCGCATGCTGAAAGTTCTAGATGGCCACCGTAGGTGCCTAAAATAAATCAGGGAAACCCAACAGAAAAGAAGAAGAAGAAGAAGAAGAAGAAGAAGAAAAAAAAGACAACAAACAACCAACAACCAACCAAAAAGCCAAGACAGAGAAAGTGAGTAGCGCTGATAGAATAGACAAGAAGAGGGTGAGGAAAAGAAGAAAAGAAAAGAAAAGAAAAGCAAGTAGCAGACCGTTCTTCCTCATTTCAGAGATATGAGCAGACCAGCTTTCGACTTCATCGGTATCTATGAAAGCCTTGTAGCGAGTTTCATGTTGAGCCAGATAATCACAGATATCACTGCGAACCTTGAAGTGATGATCAGGAGTTCCATACAGTTGGTCAGACAAAGCACGAAAGAGACAGTTTCCATCGCCTACGGTGTGTGCAGCAGCGAGACCCATTTGAGACAGCTGATGAGCCAGCTTGGATTCATTGTCTTTGGGATCATCAATAATCTAGAAAGAATGAAACGGCGGATGAGGAAGAGAAGTGCTGGATGGACGACAGTGGGATGGCTGACCTTGAGGCCACTTGCCCTCGTCCGGGCTCTGCCCTTGCCCTTGCTGATTCTCGCTGATTCCTGGGATGTCTTGCGCTTTGGAGGTGAGTTGATCCGGCGGGGCATGCTGACGCGGCCCATCCGCCGAGGCTCAAGGGAGATCGATCTCAAACTTGTCGACACCTGGACGATCAGGTCGCTTTCCGTTTCTGCCTGGTTTTGTCTGTTTTGTTTTTTCCCGCTGCGTGGGTTTAATCGCTTGGCCTGCCCGCTTTCGGATTGGGTTTTCACTTTAAATCTCGTTTTGTTCGGTTTCTGACACACTTTGGCCAGGTCTTAAATTGCCCCCCTTTCTGTTTATTAGACTACTACCCTCTCCTTTTCTTTTTTCTTTTTTTTTAAATTTATTTCTTTCTTTGTTTTAGCCACACAAGCTCACCGTTCGTGTCGGTTTGTCAGCATTTCAAAACCTTAATACCACCCCATCATGCAGCCAGCCCAGCTCGGGATGACTAACCACATACTCCCACTCTTTTCTTTAGACAACAACCAGTGCTAATCTAATCTGGATATCCATTAAGGTCACATCCCTCAAACTAAACATCAGTACAGCACAGACTTGCACTGTCAATAAAATGCGGGACCAATATTGTAAAATGAAGTTATCAGTATTTGGAATGCACTTAATTCTACTGTCCCATCATGTTGTTAGGACATAAGGAGTAAAGATATAACCAAATTAGGTTAGGGCACAACGATGCCCGCATGTATATCGCCGTAACCAACCGGTCTCTATCCATTCCGGATACAAGACTGAAGAGACTGACCTGGTCCACTGCGGGTGATGGCATTATAGGTTATGGGCATCTAGTAGTGCTACTGCATTTCATCAAACCTGCTATCAAAGAGTCTCAATAAGTCATAATTGGATGGTTTTAACCTGCTTGCAAACAAAAAAAAAACTTACTCATCATCTTCACCATCATCACCATCTCCATCCTCACTGTCATCATTGTCATCTTTCAAATCACCACTACTGCCTGAAGTATCATCACATTCTTCTAACTCATTATCTCACATTGACAAAATCTTTAAAAACATGGAAGCTGAAACTTCTTCAAAATAAAAAGGGAAAGCAAAGTCTGCTCCCCTGTCAAATTCTCCTATTCATTATCTGGGAATAGAAGCTTTATTGAAGGGCAAACACTACTACTGGTATGAAGAACAGTTACAAAAGCAAGCTGAAAAAGGAACAATATTATCTTTTAACAGTGACAACTTCATTCACTGGAAAAGGGATTTATCATCAGCCCTGAACATGTACCTTCAAGACCCAGATTATTTGTTCTCAGAAACTCCTTCAACAGTCTTTCACCAAGACATCAATGAACTTGCTCACATGGCCATTTACAACTCTGTTTCTAATGCACATAAGGATCAAGTTAAACCAATGCATCTGGCTCATATTGCCTATGATTTTCTTTGCAGGCAGTTCAACAGGGGATTGATTAGTTCACAACTCAGCTCCTTGAAGGATCTATTGCTCCTTAAATTCATCCCAGATGCAGTACCCCATGCAGAACATGCCTCTAATTTTTTGCAACAAATTGGAGGAACTTTATGCTAATGGCTTCACACTGGACAAGAATTCATTCCATAATCTGTCCATTTCCTACTCACTTGAAACACCACATAAATTCTCCACTGATGTTATTAATACAATTGATAATCACATGCAAATCTTGAATACAGAGCTTCTCCCAGTAGAAATAGATCAAATAGCAAGTAACTTACAAAAAACTTGAAAACTCAGTTCTAAATCAATGCAACCTGACATTATTACCACAATGAGTGCCACTGTTATTAATTACAACAAAGACAAACCTGATCATGCCCTACATGAGGTTGTATCTTTGAGTGAGGCATTAACCAATTATAAAGGTGCTGGCTGTTTCAATTGTGGAAAGAAAGGACATTGGAAAGCACAATGCCCATTACTTCACTGTCACTGATCAATGAAGCCACAGTCAAGCACACAACAAGTGGCATCAAATATTACATTTTACTGTAATGCACCTTGCTCATGTGGTCCTTCTGTCACCAGACAACCTACACACAAGGTTGAGGATGATCCCAAAGTAAGTGAGATAAAAGGATGAGGGAAATTACAACTTTGAAGCACAGAGGATTACTTTGAGCAAGTGATTCAAAGATAGAATTGAGTAACTAAGAATGGTTCCTAATAATCTTTGAGGAATAATTAATGTATAATGTAAGGACACTAACTATTATGGTAAATCTCACAATTGGTTGCAACTTAATAATCAAAGGGAAGATTTAAGTATTTTAGGATTTAATGAAATTGATTATTAAGAGAGAAAAGGATAAATATAATAATAGCCTAATAAGAATTTGACTACTATCACAAATGTATTTTATAATTTAATTCTAGAGAATGTCGAAACAAAGTAACCCCCTTTAAATATCCTATTCCTCCTTGCACTGACCCATTAATTACCCAGCCACCATATACCCACTGACCCATCTAATCCACCGGAGTTCCCATTTGCCAATTATCTAGCCTTATATCCCTTCTTCCCTGTTCCTACTTCACAGACCTCCTAATTTACCCTCAGATCCACAACTACCCCCTGTTCAAATATTGCCTTGATCTTAGCACAAGATTGCGCGTACATTGCTTATGTTTGAAAAGTATAAACACAATAGAAGGTAATTGTTCCAAGATCGCTTTTTGCATATTGCTAGGAGTTAGGCTTGAATAGTGGTGTAATTGAGGTACTTTTGCTTCAAGTGTCAGGTGGAGCATGACAGATGCCCAGGTATAAAACGCAAGCTCTGTTGAGCATGGGAACACTTCATGACATAAACTTCTACTATCACCTCCTTCTATTTTTCTATTTTTTCAACTTCATCAATTTTAAATTTTAATGCCTGTACATACCAATCTGACCCCTACTCCTCCTCACCCTTGAGCTGATGGGGGGCTTCCCACTCAACAATTCAAGACTCCCTGCACTACCTGTGTGACCATGGACTTATTTTGGGTAGAGAGTACGGCGTCTGGAGGTCCTTGCAAGAAGTACGAGTTTTGTCAATGGCTTCAAGTGGTGTGTAACACCCTGTCTCTTAACAATAATGTAGAGCCGTTCACTACTACAAAGTTTTGGTCAATCACTGACTTAAAGGCCATTTTTGAAGACATATGGGACATGCCCACTACTAGCGATTTGGCGGTGGATGAATTGGAGGGATTAAGCCAGGAGGAGAGGTTGGAGATATCTGGTTGGGCTACAGATGTAGCCTTGGGGAAGCAAAGGATGGTAGAGGACAAAGTAGACAAGGGCGTTGAAGGTGCTTCAGAACAAGCAGAGGAAGAAGCTTCCACTTCAAAGAGACGACAACTGATCATCAAGGACAATGATAAAGAGGAAGTAGAGGTGGTGGAGAGAAAACTATTTTTCCTCAAGGTTGACCCTGAATTTGAGGTAAGTGTGATTTAATTTAAATTTTATCACTTTGATGGTAACTGATATTTTTTTTTTAATTTTTTAATTTATTTTTTAGGGGGTGGAGACCATGGATGATATTCCCATAGCGTCAACTAGTGGGCCAGGCCCTGAGATTCCTACTGAGGTCAAATGGATGATTGAAAGTGGTCTGTCAAATACTGAAGATGCTGACTTATTGGTCAAAGCCTTGGATTGATTATGGTCCAAGCAACCACGCCAAGCTTGTTGAATATCATTTGTTGAGTGTTTATGTGACGAAGTTGGTAAAATTGTGGATTTGGCTTCATATGATATAGCCAAAGAATTGTTGGATATTGGGGAGGTGGTGTTTTCTGAAGGTGATGAAGTGTTTGAGAAGGGTGGAAAAGGAATTCAATAAGTCATGGAGAAGATGAAGGAGTTTATTTGATGAAAATTAGAAGAAAAGATAGTTTAGGAAAAGAAGAAAAAGAAAAAGAATTTTTTTGTTTTGTATATAGTTTTATCTTGAATATTGTTTTAATTTTGTTATTCTTTTTTTCTTTTTTTTGATTTATTATGTAAAGAAAAGAAAAGAAAAATTTGTGTTTTAAGAAAGAAAATTTTGAGAGAAGAAAGAAAAAGATTATTTATGAAAGAAAATTCAGATAAAAGAAAATAAATGAAATTTAGGAATTTAAAAGAAATTTGATTTTGAGGTGGATTGTTTGAAGAAAGTTGTTTTTGATGGTTTGAATTTTTGAGGAAACTAGAAAATTAAAATAAAATAAAATAAAATAAAAGAGTTTGAAATGTTTGAAAGAAAAAAAAAGCAAAAAAAAATAATTTTTTTTTTTGGAAAAGAATATGATAATATAATATGAAAAATAAGGTTTAGAAGAAAGAGAAAAGAGGAAAGAAAAATTTAATATATATGTTTTAATTATTTTATTTTAATTTTGTGAATTTGGTTTTATTCTGATTTTATTTTATTTTATTCTATGTTTATTCTATTCTATTTTATTTTTAATTAATTTTATTTAAAGTTTTAAATTTAGTTTTAAAGAAATATACAGAAATTAGAAATTGAAAAGAATAGATAAAAGAATTTAAGATTTAAATTATTATGAAGTTTTAAGTATAGTTTGAAAGATATGTTAAGGTTTTAAGTTTCAAGTTTTTAGAAAAGAAATGAAACAGAGTAAGAAAGAAAAGAGCAAAAAAATTTAAGCTTTATGTTTTGAAGGATATTTTAAATGAAAAGAGTTGATAAGTCCAGGAGCATTAGAAACATTAATGGCTGGTTCCCAGGATATTTTATTAGTATCATTGAGGTAGCCATCCCATTTCACAAGGTATTGAAATTTCCCTTTGCGCCTTCTTGAATCAAGAATCCAGCTTACTTCCCAATCTAGATGATCTTCTAATTTGACCAGTTCTGGAAGAGGATAGTTCTTTCCCAGGTATATTTCTCAAGCCAGTTCATAGAGAGATATGTGAAAAACAGGATGAATTGATTGCCACTTTGGAGGTAGCTTGAGTCAACATGCAATTTTTTGAGATTTCAGCATCAATTTCAAATAGACCCAAGCATTTCTCAGATATTTTCCTAGATGATCAAGTTGTTC
Organism: Hemileia vastatrix; assembly: GCA_030280995.1. Taxonomy (NCBI): domain Eukaryota; kingdom Fungi; phylum Basidiomycota; class Pucciniomycetes; order Pucciniales; family Zaghouaniaceae; genus Hemileia; species Hemileia vastatrix. The sequence continues at coordinate 14,006,162 of JASXTE010000006.1, read as the reverse complement.
AAATATTTTTTGCATTGAGCCATACTTTGTTTCCTGGTTTAAAGAGTGGAGCAGATTATCAATGTTTGTCTGCCTGTTCCTTATACCTTTGATTCGCCGCTTCCAGGTTAGATTAAAGTTTGCCTTGAAGTCATGAAATTTTTGAAGATAATGTTCAACAGGATGATTTATTCCTACATGAATAAGATTGAATTGAGGATGTTGTCCATAGATAGCTTTGAAGGGAGATTGTTTTGTTGAAACATGTGTTGAGTTGTTATATGCAAATTTGGCCAATGGTAACCATGTGGTCCAATTGTCTTGTTGATAATTAAAATACATTCAAAGGTATTGTTCAAGGATTTTATTGACTCTTTCTGTTTTCCCATCAGTTTCAGGATGATAAGAAGTAGAAAGATTCTTTGTAATATTTAATTTTGACATAATTGAGTCCAGAAAGTAGAAACAAACAAAGAACCTCTATCTGAAATAATATCATTGGGTAAACCATGTTTAGAAAATATGTTTTCTAGAAATAATTTTGCTAAATCATCTGCTTTCACAGTAGTTACAGTTTTAATAAAAAAGACATTTTAGAAAATCTATCAACTATAACTAGTATACTATCAAAATTATCTGATGGAGGTAATTGAGAAATGAAATCCATTGAAATTGATTCCCAAGGTTTAGAGGGAACTGGAAGTGGTTGAAGCAACCCATACTTCATATGTCAAGGTACCTTGTTCCTATTACATTCACAACAGGATTTTATAAAGGCCTTGATTTCTCTAGTCATTCCTGGCCAGAAGAAATCCCTCACTATTAACTGGTAAGTTTTATCAACCCCAAAGTGACCAGCTAATGGAGAATCATGTCTACTGTTGAAAATCCATAATTCTATATCCTTATCATCTGGGATGACTACTCTACCTTTGAAGACTAATAGACCTGATTTAATACTGAATCTTTTAACCCCTTGCCTTGAGAGTGTTTTGTCTTTAATCCCCACACAATAATTATACTTAGCTTGAGCATCTTGAATGTTGGATAGTGGATTTTGAATTGTTTGAGTCATCATTGTATTTAGTTGATGAGTTGTTAACATTGATTTGTTGAAAATTGATTTTACATTTTCTGGGTTCTTCTTAGCAAATGCCTCCCCCTGCTCTGGGTAAACATTGTCCAGACATGAAAATATATCTGGAACTACACAATTTTTCTCAGGAAGATAGGTAATAGTGAAAGAAAATTCAGATAAGAACTCAGCCCATCTGGCTTGACGTTGCATCAAGACTTTGGAAGACATAAAGTATTTTAAAGCATTATGATATGTTAAAATTTGAAAATGGCTATTAATACTGAGAAGAAAAGAAAACCATGTTTTAAGACAATGAATAATAGCAAGTAACTCTTTATCATGAATTTTGTAATTTAACTCTGCTGTGAGCAATTTATGTGATTCAAACACAACACAATGAAACACTTTTGTTTCAGGATTTAATTGGGATATAACCCCTTAAATAGCACAATCACTAGCGTCTGTCTCAACAATTGTCAAAGCAGAAGGGTCAAAATGTCAAAGAATTGGAGCTGTGGTGAACACAGACTTCAATGCTTCAAATTCCTTTTGCGCTGTATCAGTGAAAACAAAGGGAATATCTTCTCTAAGAAGAGAGTTGAGATTTTTAATTGTCAGCCTAGATATCCCTAGGACTAAGTATTTCTTATGCTTAAAATATAATAACCTTAAGTAAATTAAGATTATATCTTAAAAATAAGGTTAAAACAATTATATATATGATTATAATACATATATATATAATTATCATACTATTATATAACTTATAGTAGTTTAAATAGCTTATCCATAGCCTAATAATACTTATTAAGGTGTTAATGGAGTCATAATATACTTATCTTTAGTGATATTAAGTAATTATTGACATACATAAGCTTAAATGTATACATAAAGCTCATATTCAGTGAAATATGCAGTATATTATGTATATTTAGGTCTATAAGTGGGTTTTAACCTCTTAATAGCCTATGACCTTTGTTTTTCTGATTATTTTAGGTCATATGGACGTAATCAGTGGATTCACAATGTCTATAGAAGCATATACACCTATTTCAGGCGCATACACTCAGTTTGGACAACTTAATCTGCTTCCTTGGATGGATATTCACAGATTTATGGGTTGGGAGGTCATTGATGGGTTAATATGGATGCTTGGGGATGTTATTGGGGGCTTGGAAACTTCATTTGTTTCCTTTATATGCTTTGGGTTTCATTAAATCTCTTTTGGATTACTTATTTTACCTGTTTCTTTATGCTATCCGCTTTCATCTGGATTTTCTATTTATGGTATAGGTCTGTGTTATCATTAATTGTGATGGAGGGTCCTTACTGGAGATCTGGGTGTTGAATCTTCTTGAAGTGGACGCCATGGGGAGGTGATGGGCCCTCACAGTGCTGTAATTGCCGGGGATAGCAGTGACATCATCTGGATTGAAGGTCTGTGCACTCCAGTGGATTTGGGTATAAGTAAGGAGGGATTTGACGGGTTATTCATCATCAATTACTTACTAAAATTCAATCAAACACTTCAATACAATTATTAGCATTTATAAATATATTATAAAGCCTTTATAAGTTGATATTATTATTATATAAGCTATAACTATATTCTATTTATCTTTTTTCCACCACTAAGCACGCTTTTAAATCCAAGTATTGTGAGTTTTATTTGAGTATAACTATTTTATTAGTCTTCCCCTGAGGTTTAATCACTAAATCATTTTTCAATAAGTAGTAGGACCATTAATAAATACTATTAAATCATACTTATATACTAGACATACTGACAGTAATAGTTTTAAAGTAATCTTTAATAAATCTTCTATAGAAATTTGCAAAACCTAAGAACCCTTATAAGGTTTTTGCAAATTTTGGCTCTCACCAGTCCAATATTTTTTTAACTTTCCTATCATCCATTACAACGCTTTCAGTGGATAATGTAAAACCTAAAAAATCAATAGACTTTAGGTGGAATTTGCACTTAGTGTGCTTGGCGTAGAGACCATGCTCTCAAAGATGATTGAGAACCTGTCAGAAATTTTCAATATGTTCTTAGAGGGTCTTCAAAAAAATTAAAATATCATCTAAATAGATGAAAACAAATTGTTTGACAACATCATTAAAGATATCATTGAAAAAAGTTTGAAAATTTGAGGGTGCATTACATAACCCAAAAGGCATAACTAGATATTCAAAAATACCAAATCTAGTGCGCATTTCCATTAAAGGTTCATGGCCTTCAGCAATAAATATAAGGTTATAAGAGCCTCTTAAATCAATTTTAGAGAAAATATTATCACCACTAAACAAAGGAAGAATTAAAGACATAGGATGAACTGGATATGGGTTCTTCATAGTCACTTTGTTGAGTTTTCTATGATCAACGCACAACCTAAGACTTCCATATTTTTTCTTAACAAAAAAAAACTGGAGAGCCAGTTGGTGATTTACTGGCTTGAATGAAATTTTTTTCTACATTCTCTGCAATTTAATCTTAAAGAACCTGGGATTCATTTTTTGATAGAGAGTAGAAAGGACCTGCCAAAGGTACTGGACCTACTAACTCTATTTGATGATCATAGGGTTGATGAGGTGGTAGCTTATCAGCCTTACGGACTGAAAATACATTGAGGAAGTCGTGATAAACTTCCAGTAGAGTTGATTTAATGGTTTCAATATTGATTTGGTTGTCCTATTTATAATTGAAGAAGTCTGTTGAGGGTAGACCTGAATTTAGAGAGCAAGAATTGTTTACCTTGAGGCTGTTGAAAACCTCTTTGAGTGAAGTAACCAAGCTAGGAAGATTAGCCAAATGCCCATTTAGAGAGAAATCAGATGGTTGCGAATCATCTGGAAGAGAGATTTCCTCTAGCAGGACTTGGTCAGATGGTTTTTTTAACTCACTATTGACCTGCATTGAAGAATCAGAAATATACTTAGAACAAGGGGTGATCAATCGCTCTGACCAATTAATGTCAGGATTCCAATGCGTTAAGAAGTCATGACCAAGAATGGTATTGTCCATTCTCAGGGAATCCAAGACTGTTAATTCTCACTCAAAGGAAGAAAAATTTGGAAAGTTGAAAACCCATAAAACTTTCTTACTAACCCAATACTTGGGTTCCTCTGATTCAACCAAATAAATTGGAATTTGATTGGTATCTACAAATGTCAGATTAAGTTTTTTGGCAAGAAATAAACTGATAAATGAAATTGAAGCTCCAGAGTCAATGAGAAAACTGAAGGGTATATCCTCCTTAAAAAGAATAAATCTCAAACAGTTAATGGCAACTCCAGTCCTTAAGACATGGAGGTTCTGTGCACTGGGAGAAATAAAATAGTTTGCTTTGCACACAAGTAAACTATCTTCTAGTTTTTTGAATTTGAACTTTTACCTTCTCTTTCCTTCAATTTTGCACAATCTTCCAACTTGTGTTTACCTCCACAATAGATACATAACCCATTATCTGTCTGTCTTTTTTGTTCAGCTTCCTTTAATTCCCCTTTTGGATCCAATAACTTACTGATATCACTAGGAGTCCAGCTTTTGGGTTTAGACATTTCCTTTCCCTTATGTCTGGGTTTGGATTGAGTTAATTGGGTTGGACGGGAATGATTTTTCAAAGGAGGCCCAGATTTGTAGTTTGAACCATGAGATTTTTTTGTGTGAAACCTTTGTTGAAGTCTTCCTTGATGCGCACTGTCAAGTTCAAGGGTCCTATCCATTAAGTCAGTTAGACTCTCCATTTTAAGCCCACCAAGATTCAATTGATCCAGAATCCTTAAAGGGAGTCCCTTTTCAAAATGATATTCAAGAGCAGCATCATTCCAACTAACTTGAGTTTGTAAGGCCTTGAAAGTTGAGATGTACTCAGAAGCTTTGCCATTATTGCTCATTTGAAGGAAATCAAGTTTGATCCCTGTGTTTTCAGTTTCATTAGGTTCACCAAACAACGTAAAAAGTTGGTCTTAAAATTTTTCCCAATTACTAATGAGTGAGTGAGGTTTGTTTGAGGAAAGCATGAGCAGATAAGGTTTGAACCACCATGACGCTTTCCTGATAAATAAGAAGAAGCATAAATGACCTTGGAAAAATCTGTACTAAATGTTTGAGGGTCATTGTGGAATAGTAGCTTTCATGTTTGCAAGAAGGGACAAAATCTTTCAAAATATTCTCCATAAAATTTTTCTGGAGATTTAATTGAAGGAGTTTTAAATTTATATCCTTCAGATGAGGCAGGAATAGTGAGGGATTTAGCCAGGAGTTTTATAAATTTCTCTAATGAAGCAGTTGGGCCAGGACTTGAAGATTGGCCTGAAGGTCCAAAAGCTGGGGCTGATGGTGCCTTGTGCATGGTGTCCTCTCCTTCATCTTCTTCACTGGAGTTCTCAAAATACTGAGGAATGTCCTCTACAGACTTAATTGAATGTTTGCGTTCCCTTACATCAAGCGGTTTGAGGGAGTGAGAGCGAGAAACAGGACATAATGAGGTCGGCCTATCCCTAGCGCAAGCTCTAGTAGTAGCACCCATGGGAGGAGGAGTGCATTGAACCAGAACCATATTTAGATTTAGCACCCAAAAATTGTATTATTACAAAGAATGAAAACTATGGAGAATTAAATTATACTTTCACCGAACAACCTATGCACAAGGTCAAGGATGTTCCCAAAGTAAGTGAGATAAAAGGATGAGTGAAATGACAACTTTGAAACAAAGAGGATTACTTTGAGGAAGTGATTCAATTATAGAATTGAGTAATAATGGTTCCTAATAATCTTTGAGGAATAATTAATGTATAATTTAAGGACACTAACTATTATGGTAAATCTCACAAAGGGTTGCAACTTAATAATCAAAAAGAAGATTTAAGTATTTTAGGATTAAATGAAATTGATTATTAAGAAAGAAAAGGACAAATATAACAATATCCTAATAAGAATTTGACTACTATCACAAATATATTTTATAATCTAATTCTAGAGAATGTCAAACCAAAATAACCCCCTTTAAATATCCTATTCCTCCTTGCACTGACCTATTAATCAACCAGCCACCATATACCTACAGACCCATCTAATCCACTGGAGTTCCCATTTACCAATCATCTAACCTTATAACCCTTCTTCCCTGTTCCTACTTCACAGAACTCCTAATTTACCCTCAGATCCACAACTACCCCCTGTTCAAATATTGCCTTGATCTTAGCACAAGATTGCACGTACATTGCTTATGTTTGAAAAGTATAAGCATCTTTACTTTTAGGATAATTTTAAATATTTAATAGCCTGGCTAATTTGAGAACACAATAGAATTTAATTTCCCCAAGGTTGCTTTTCATGCGTTGCTAGTGGAGTTAGAGCTTGAATAGTTGGGTAGTTGAGTTACTTTTCTTTGAGTGTCACGTGTCACGTGACGTGTGACAATTAGTTATACTTACTTTATAACTTACTTATAATATTTTTATTAATTAATAAGTGAAATTAAGTAAATATATAATTCTAATTTTCCCTCTATTTTTAATCCTTGACAGGATCCTCATGACAGCTTAAAAGTAAACTAAACTATAAAAATACTAAATAATAAAATCAAATATATTTATTTCACTTTGACATGTACATAAAACTATTTAAATAAAATAAATTTAATTAAAATTGATGTATACAGATAAATACTGTATATGAGAACATACTTTAATATGTGAAATTTCTATTTCTGTGGATTTGTTCTCTCTGGGGTACTCTTGTATGTAGACTTGTGGTTCCATAGTTTCTCTCCTTTTGCCTATATAAGGCCTCTCAATTCCTCTGTTTTTGATCATCCTATTCTTTACTTACAATCAATTATTGTATACACAAAAAATATATTACTACTATTACCACTCTTAGTATTTACAATTTAGTATCTCTAGGATATCAATGTAATAATAATAATACAATTATTTACCTTTTTATTGAGTAATTAAATATAAAAGAAAAAAAATATGTACCAATATTTTAAATCTTGAGTTTCCCTACCTTTACCACCATTGGACCGTTGAAAATTCTTCTAGACAAAAAGCACCACTTTAAAATTGGGAGCCTTTCCAAATTGTTGTCGACCCGTTTATATCTTGAAGCCAGTGACCAAGGGACCATCAACTCCAACACTTATAGCAACTTTTTGGAAAAATGACAAACAAAGAATGTCAAAAGGCACATGACTTACCTTTTTTTCCGTGACTGGGAATCAAACCTCACCCCAAATTTAAGGTTTATATAAGCTTAATTGTCCTTTATATTTGTAGTGACTATAGCGGTTATTATCTGTAGGTCTCACTCTGCACATTTCATATTACATGTCGGCCAGTCGTCTAGAGGAAGGGAAGAAAAGGGGAAGAAAAAAAGGGGAGGAAAGGAAAATGGGAAAGAAAGGTTTAGATAAAGTAGAAATAGAGTAATAAAATAATTTATTTAAAGGGAGGCAATGACGAAGTACTTGAGGGATAACACAACAAGGAGGTTTTATTAAATAACAATATTATTTACTGTAAGGGTTCTGCGCAGAAAACACTACAATTACTATCAGACTTAAAGCAACCTTTAAATAGTTATATATAATTTAAATTAGAATTTTAATACTAATAAAAATAATAATAAAACATATTATATTGACAATTGGTTCATATTTTGTTTGTATAGTAAGTGATGAGGCTACAGGGGATTATCCAAGGCCTTTTTATAGGCAATGGGTCCTCTGAAGCGCCACTATATTTGTAAATACAAGAGTAATAATAAGATGAAACAAGAATATAAAAGAATAAGTGAAACATAAAAATGTAGAGAAAAATATGAAACAAATCATTAAAACTGTCAGGCTATGGTCAAGTACAAGGACGTGAACTAGCTTGAATAGTCAGTTGTCTAGAAGATTTTAATGGTCCTATATGAATACTGTAGTTTTAATCCACTAAGTTGTAAAATATAATCAAATATAAAGGTCTCAGTAATATAATTCTCACTATTCTTATATATGGCTTACAATCTTTATAGTTGGTAGAAAAATAGATTATATAAATTCAGATACTATTCAAAAGTCTTATAAAAGTACTAATTGATATGTATTGTACTTGATTTGGTTATATTGGTTAAATTGTAATGATATAGAATGAAGAAACACAACCCAAAAACCTCCTCCTTTTATACACCCTGAGTTCCCCAATGATTCCCTTGATGTACCACCCAATACACAGTTAATGACGCCTCTAAACAACTAATAGACATGCCCATCAACATTCCCAGTAACCCATGACATAATTAGAAGAGTAACAACCGCCAAAATCCTGTAATAATAAGGGAAATCCATCAAAATTAAAGAAAAAGACAAAAAGAGAGTATATGCGTATAAAACAATAATATTAAAGACTAAAGGAGACTTTTTAAGGTTAATAATAGCTTAATAATAAGGGGGATTGACTTTAGAAATAATGGGGCTAATCCTGACATTATACTATGTGAAATTCCCATTCAAAAATAACCAAAATTGACTGAGAAACCACCCAAAAACTTAAAAAAGAGCGTGAGATGTGGGGTAACTACATGCAGTTCTTGGCAGGCGCTTTCACGGGTAAATCCTTGACTAAAATTAGGCGAATTTAAGCGTGGTGATGAAATAAAGTGCCAAGAGTGAGGTTATTAATGAAATTAGTGCATATAAACAAGGTCAATGCATTATTAATTAAGCTAGGACACTAAATAAGCGCCTGTCGCCTATTTTAGTGTGTTTCCCCACAGTGGGCGTAGAATGTGGGGTAATTATAGTGTGAAAAAGCTAACTTTGCTAAAAATGAAGCTATTCACACGGGAAAAAAGCAGGCAGTATGTGGCCAGTACACAGAAGCCATTTCTGGCATAAAAAACACCAAATTTGAAAAGTGTTATTTTTATGCATTTAAATAGCCAAATCAATAGTTCTAAATGAGCCCAATTGATCTGTCAAAGCGCAATTTTGATATTCTCAATTTTATAGTGCATATAGTCAACTTTTAAGTGAAATAAAGCGCATTTCTTGTTTTTTGCATAAAACAATGGATATAACAGCTTTAAGTGTACTTAAAAATTATGTAGCCTTATACTTAAGGTTCTTAAGATTACCCTAACATATTCCAACTTAATATTAAGTACATAAGACCCATAAAAGGTGGATATATGCGTGTATATAAGGTGTTATAATGGCATTTTTTGTGTATTATCATAATTTTACTTATGTATACTATTTGTGTACTCTTATTTATTATTCCCATGTATAGTTCATGTGTTTAACATAACTTATAATTAATTTTTACTCAGTCCTGGAGATATACAGGCTGACACTCGCCCACCCAAAAAAAAACAATAAAAAAATGATAAGTTATACATTTTATTTTATCAATTTGTAATTTTCAGGTATTCAGAATAAATCTGTAGCATTAAAGATTCAACTTTAAAGAAATAAAAAATAATAAAATATTATGAGTATTGTTTTTTTAACCCCTCAGCTGGTTGAACAGAAATTTATTTCTGTTTAAATTTTTTAAGAAGGGTGGATAAATTAGAAATTTCTTTTTCAGGTATCCATTTATCAAATTCATTTGATTTCCCTTTAAATCTTAGTAAATACTCAGTTCCTTTTTCTTTAGTAAGGATTCTTTTATTGAGTATTTTTTCAATCTCTGCCTTTTCCACAATTTCTTCAGGTTGCTTTTTAGGCCTTCCCCTTCTTTTTGGAAATAAGTCAGGATCATTTGCATGGTAAGGTTTCAATAATGAGATAGGGAAAACTGGATGTTTCCTATCATATGGAGCATATAATATGACTTCCACTGCATTATTCCCAACATTTTATTTACTACAAAAGGTCCTACAAAGGGATCCTTTAATTTAACATTACCTTGTAAGTTAAAATGTAGTGTTGATATGAGGACTTCATCTCCCTTTTTAAATTCAAATTCTTTATGAGATTTGTCCCACCTTTTCTTTTCATATTCAAATGCTTTTTGGATGCATTCTTCTGCATGCTTTCTACACATTTGTTGCATATGAATAAAGGATTTAGTGCCAAGGTGTATATCCAACCTTGGTAGTTTATTTAAATGATTTACTGGGGTATTTGGTACATATCCCAGCCAGAGTTCAAATGGTTTCTTCTCTGTTACAGAATGAGTTGTGCTGTTATAAGCAAATTCAAGGCCAGGAATTAATGTTACCCAGTCATGTGTGAATTTCTCATTGTCTTTGTATTCTAATCCAAAGGCACAATATCTTCTGATCATGTCTTCTAGAGTTTGTATCATCCTCTCAGCCAGCCCATCAGTTTGTGGATGGTGTGCTGTAGACAATTTTAATTGACAACCTGATACTTCCATCAAAGATGTCCAGAACTCTGAAGTAAATTTAGGATCTCTGTCAGAGATTATGGCTTTGGGGAACCCAGCAGTATTCATCATCTGAGTCCACCATAGTAATGCCAAGTCTTTTGCAGATACCTCTTTATGGGTAGGGATAAACTTACACATTTTTGTTAATCTATCCACTATTACCCAGCAAGAATTGAAACTTTCTTTTCCTGCTAATGGCAAGCCAGTTACAAAATCCATGTTTATAATTTCCCATGGAGCTTTTGGCTGCTCTATTTGTTGTAACAACCCAGCTCTCTTCCCAGTTAATCTCTTAGATTTCTGACAAGAGTCACATGTTTCAATGTATTTCTGTACATCCTCTTTCATGTTTATCCACCAGGCTGTATTTTTAACTCTGGTTAATGTTTTGTTAAAGTCAAAATGACCAGCTAAGATGTCATCATGACAAGTACTCAACATTAACTCTTTCATAGAAGGTGGTATTACTATTACATTGCTTAACTTTTTCCTGTAATATGTATATCCATCTTCAATTGATAGTTTACCTTTTTCCAATGCATTTTTATACTTTGGAGGCAAGGTTTTAATTAATGCACTCATGGAGGCATTTGTTGGATCATTAAGAATGGTAGATAGTTTAGACAAATCTTTATCAGATGAATAATTTTCCAATATAGTTTGCATAAACTCTTCTTCTAAATCCACTATATAAATCCCAAATATATGTATAACCTCATTTTCAGGTACATAAGCTGGGTTGTCAGCATCATTTGGCAAAGGACTTCTGGATAATAAATCCACATTTGAATGCAATGTTCCTGCTCTGTGAGTGATTGTCATTCTTCCTCTGTACTCTTGTACAGCTAGTTGCCATCTAAACATGTGCCTATTAGGTGTTTTCATGTTAAGTAATAATTTTACTGCACTGCAATCTGTTATAAGTTCAAACTTCTGGTCTTCCAGATAGTAATGAAGTTTCTCCAAAGCCCACACCACGGCTAAACATTCTAGCTGTGTGGCACCATACCTTAATTCTGTTTTTCTTAAGGTTCTGGATATATAACAGATAACTACTTCAGATAATTTTCCATTTATTATCTGTTTCTGCTGTAAAGCAGCACCTAAACCTATGAAACTTGCATCAGTATACAAGATAAAAGGTAGGGTAAAATCTGGCAGTCCCAATATTGGAGCTGACATTAAACATTCCTTTAATTTATTAAAGGCGTGTTGTCTTTCATTATTCCAAATGAAAGCTTCATTCTTCCTGATTAATGTTGTTAAAGGGGCTGCAATGGATTGGTAATTTTTAATATATTGTCTATAATATCCACACATACCCAAAAAACTTTGAACCTCTTTTACATTTTTAGGTATCCCAATGTTTTTAATTGCTGCCACTTTATTCTGGTCAACACAAATTTGTAATCCAGATACAACATGTCCAAGTACTTTCAAGGATTGAAATCCAAACTTACATTTCTTTAATGCAATAGTCATATTAATTTCATCCATTTTTTGAAAGACTCTTTTCAGGTGATTTAAATGTTCATCATATGTCTTTGAAAACACTATGATGTCATCAATATAGACCAGTAGCCATCCTTCAACCATTTCCTGATGAAAAACACTATCCATCAATTTTTGGAAGACTGAAGGGGCATTCTTTGGGCCAAATGGCATTCTCACATACTTATATATACCCATATGTGTGGTTATTAATAAGTAATTTTGAGAATTTCTTTCCACAGGAATCTGGTGGTAACCCTTGTTCCCATCCAGACAGGAAATATATCTTGCTCCTTGTAAGGTAGCATGGATAGAAGCTATCCTTGGTAGAGGGTAAATATCATCTACTGTATATGTATTCAGAGCTCTATAATCACCGCATAATCTTGCCTTATCTTTTTCATAAGAGATTAATACTGGTGAAATGACACAATACTTAGGTGTTGTGTCCACTTTTTCAACAATACCCATTTCCAACAACAATTTTATATTGTCTTCAATATCTTTCCTTTTTGCAGGAGATGCTGGGTAAGGTTTCTTTTTTAAGCTGCCAGGAATATTATCCAGATCACAGCTTAGAGAGATTTTCATCTCATGGTCTTTTACCAATCCTAGTTCATTTGATCCATGAGCAAATGCCATAGGATATGATTTAATCAATCTCAAAATGTCTTCTTGTTCAATTTTTGAGAGTTGAGGACTGAAAGAGGCCTTTTGGATTTCATTTTCCAATTCACCCACTTCATTGGTGGTTCTTCCACCTTGTAGTTGTTCTTCTCTAGGAGAAATGGCATATACTGAATTTTCAGAACATATTTTGAATTTTCTTTTACCATTCACCCCTATGGTGAAACAACTGTTTGCAGGATCTAGTTTAATGCCAAATTTTGTCAATAAATCATTGCCAATAATAAACCAATCACTACAATTATTATTATCCATTACTACAAATTCACAAACTGCTCTAACATATCCATTATTATATTTAAAGAATACAGCAGTTTTGTATTTGCCAATTGGATTCAATACTGAACCAAAACCCCTCCAGTTCTTTGTCTGAACAGGTTCTAGTTTTTCCTGGTACTTACTATCAAGTTTCCTTAATGCATTAAGTGAAACTACACTACCTGCAGCACCAGTGTCAAGAATGGCATTCATTTCTTTTCCACATATGATAATAGGTGCTCTGATAGGTGTTATTTTGTAAGTGTCATGAGATACATCTTTGATTATTTCAGCTTCCTCTATGGAAGTTAAAGATGTGTCTGTATGAGGTATAGCATCATTCAGGAACATTATATCCTGTTCTAATACAAATATCTCATTTTCATCATCACTGTAAGATATGTTACTTTTGCAATCCTCACTGGATTCCACATTCTCATCTTCATGATTACTAGGTTCAGAATTCTGTGAGGTTTCAATAACATTTATTCTTTTCTTACATGTGTGACCTTTAACCCAAGGTTCATTACATTTGTAACAAGTGTTGTTTTCTTGTCTCTTAGGGACAAGGGGAGCTGAAGGTTTTTTCTTTTCCACTGGTAACTTACTTGTAGTAGGTTTTACCACGTCAACACTTTGTCTGTAATTACTATACTTGGTTTCATACTTGTGGTTTAATAATATCTCATTGCATATATTAATGAATCCAGAGGTGTCTCTGACAGTCTCAGTTCTAGCTACAATAATGTCTCTAACTGATATAGGCAACTTGTATATTATTTTTTCTTTCCACTCTTCATAATCCATTTTTGGATCCATAGCTTTCATGATTTTTATTAAATTCATTAAGAAGACCATGGGTTTATCTCCAGCATTTGGATTATATCTGGCCCTTTCATACAGTCTTTGTTGAGTGATTCTAAATTTTGGGCCACCAAATTGCCTTTCAATTAGTGCCTTCCATTCATTCCAGGAGTAATTAATTCCCTCACTCAGTACAGATTCAAACCATAATAAGGCCACATCTGTAAATAAAGATATTAACTTTGAAGTAATTTCTTCATCAGGTAATTTATATGAAAATTTTAAGTTATCAATTCTTTGTATGAATTGTTGCCAATCAGATTTTGAATCCCCGTCAAAAGAAGGGTACTGATCTAACTTAGGCCAGTTCTTTTGGCTAGTTTTAGCTTCCCTAACCTGAGGAATATTGAGTAATTCACTCACTTTAGAAAGATGATCATTAATTTCATCTTTTACTGATTTTATATTCTCAGAGCCCATGACACTATGTTCATGTTCCATCATTGGTTTATCATCAGAGTGTTTCATAAAAACTGGTACTCTTTCTACATAAGAGGTATTATCCTTTATTGTTTCAGTATTTTTCAAAATGTTAGCTACTTCAATTTCTACTCTTTGTAACCTATCTTTTATTACAGGTACATGAGTTAAAGTATCATTTACATTTGAAAAAGACAATTTTACACGTCCCTCTATGGTGGCCATAATATTCTGAGAATGTTCTAATTTAATTTCTAAATTTTTAATCTCAGAATTTAATCTTTTGTTTTCATTGATCAATTCATTATTTGAATTCTCAATAACTTTTAACTTATTGGCTGTTGTACTCAATGATTGTGTGATGTTTAATAATACACTTTCTGTATTATTGTTGGACTCTCTAGAGAATTCTTCCAATTTTTCAATTCTTAATAATAATTTACTAATTTTTTTTGATTCCATTGGATTTTCTTTCAGAAAATATTCAATTTTGTCTGATTCCAATTCAGAAGATTCATCATCAGGGTCATTTGATTCCATTTTTATATTAATAGTATTTTCCTGGTGATCAATAAAACTATGTACATTATCCTCATGTAATGACAAGTTTAACATGTTATTTTCAAATGAATAATTTTTTAAATCCTTATCAATTATATCCAATAACTCTCTATCAATTTCATTACCTATAAGTAATTCATTGTTAGGATTATATAATTGATCTTGAGAAGATGGATGACTTACCACGGTCTTATTCCATTTCCCCTGCCTCTCCTTGGCTTTCCCCTGTAAGGGTGACTGCTGGATCCTTGTTGAGGAGGATTGTTGTAGTTTTGGGCATACCAATCCCACTTCCATTTGCTTACAGTTATCTTTTGGTCCTCTTCTGGGACTGGAGGTGTTGCTGTGGTATTTGGTGCCACTGGTTGTTGATGAGACCTTATATCCACTAGAGCCTGGTTGACTTCTATAAAGCCCTGTGCCGCCCTTTTCTCCAGATTGTTGATCTGGTCTAACATATTGTTTACTCTTATTGTTAGTGTATTCAGTAGGGTTGAGAGGGAGTGAATTTGCTCTTATAAGGTGTTTTTGGACTTCTTTATTGACATTTGTTTTAAGAGCTTTTCCTTTTCCTCCATGGACATTGGTGGGGTGTTGTTTATTGTTACTGGTGATTCTTGACCCTCCATTTGGATTTCCTGTAACAGGTCTTTCAGCTCTAGTTCTTAAGTTATAAGGTTTTGCCTTATTACTTACAATGTCATTGTTGTCACACATTTTACGTGGAATTTTTAGAGAATTGAAAGTTTAGATTTGAAAAACTTCAAAAAGGAGTTTAATCAGTATTTATTATTACCACTGAAGACAATTTTATTGCTTACTTATTGGTATTAAGTGAATTTTTAAGTGCCAAAAGTCAAATATGCTTTTATGTGGTCACTTGATTTAACTGGTCTACAATATGTAGCCGTGTATTTATATTTAAAAAAGAAAATTTGTTAGTAAGATTCTTTCTAAATATTAAATGAATTTTACAAACCAATAAAAAGGGATTAAGAGTCCTGTAAAAAGAAAACAATTAATCAGTTTAATTGGTTATTATCTGCAAAGATCACAAATTTAATTGGTCTATTGACAGACTCCCACTAAGAACAATTATATGTTAAATTAGTGGTAAAATTGATGATTCAATATCACAATTTTATTATATAACAGGGCTTCTTTTTCTGAAATCACTATATAAGTGACCCCAACCTGTTGTAATTATCCAAATATTTCTATAGGGATATTATTTACATGTACCTTCTTTGAAAATGTCACTTACAGGATTATAACAGAGTTCATGAGGAAAGGTCCCCAATTGTCAGGCTATGGTCAAGTACAAGGACGTGAACTAGCTTGAATAGTCTGTTGTCTAGAAGATTTTAATGGTCCTATATGAATACTGTAGTTTTAATCCACTAAGTTGTAAAATATAATCAAATATAAAGGTCTCAGTAATATAATTCTCACTATTCTTATATATGGCTTACAATCTTTATAGTTGGTAGAAAAATAGATTATATAAATTCAGATACTATTCAAAAGTCTTATAAAAGTACTAATTGATATGTATTGTAATTGATTTGGTTATATTGGTTAAATTGTAATGATAAAGAATGAAGAAACACAACCCAAAAACCTCCTCCTTTTATACACCCTGAGTTCCCCAATGATTCCCTTGATGTACCACCCAATACACAGTTAATGACTCCTCTAAACAACTAATAGACATGCCCATCAACATTCCCAGTAACCCATGACATAATTAGAAGAGTAACAACCACCAAAATCCTGTAATAATAAGGGAAATCCATCAAAATTAAAGAAAAAGACAAAAAGTGAGTATATGCGTATAAAACAATAATATTAAAGACTAAAGGAGACTTTTTAAGGTTAATAATAGCTTAATAATAAGGGGGATTGACTGTAGAAATAATGGGGCTAATCCTGACATTATACTACGTGAAATTCCCATTCAAAAATAACCAAAATTGACTGAGAAACCATCCAAAAACTTAAAAAAGAGCGTGAGATGTGGGGTAACTACATGCAGTTCTTGGCAGGCGCTTTCACAGGTAAATCCTTGACTAAAATTAGGCGAATTTAAGCGTGGTGATGAAATAAAGTGCCAAGAGTGAGGTTATTAATGAAATTAGTGCATATAAACAAGGTCAATGCATTATTAATTAAGCTAGGACACTAAATAAGCGCCTGTCGCCTATTTTAGTGTGTTTCCCCACAGTGGGCGTAGAATGTGGGGTAATTATAGTGTGAAAAAGCTAACTTTGCTAAAAATGAAGCTATTCACACGGGAAAAAAGCAGGCAGTATGTGGCCAGTACACAGAAGCCATTTCTGGCATAAAAAACACCAAATTTGAAAAGTGTTATTTTTATGCATTTAAATAGCCAAATCAATAGTTCTAAATGAGCCCAATTGATCTGTCAAAGCGCAATTTTGATATTCTCAATTTTATAGCGCATATAGTCAACTTTTAAGTGAAATAAAGCGCATTTCTTGTTTTTTGCATAAAACAATGGATATAACAGCTTTAAGTGTACTTAAAAATTATGTAGCCTTATACTTAAGGTTCTTAAGATTACCCTAACATATTCCAACTTAATATTAAGTACATAAGACCCATAAAAGGTGGATATATGCGTGTATATAAGGTGTTATAATGGCATTTTTTGTGTATTATCATAATTTTACTTATGTATACTATTTGTGTACTCTTATTTATTATTCCCATGTATAGTTCATGTGTTTAACATAACTTATAATTACTTTTTTCTCAGTCCTGGAGATATACAGGCTGACAAAAACCCCAAATAAGAACCCAATTTTCCCACAACTAATTCCCAAATCAGTAAGTGAAAATAGTGAGTAACTAAATAAGCCTGGGACATAGGAACTATGAGAAAAAATAATTCAAAACAGATGGTACAGTATGCTTTAAGGGTTTTTAAGTGAAACAAGTAAAAATATTTTGACGCAAAAAAATATGTAATCAATTTTAATTTAGTATAAAGAAATTAATTAATTGTTCCAACTATGTAATTAAATAATTAATTTAAATGAAACAAGTAATTAATTTATTACTAAATTAAGTTGAGAATTTTAATACTATTTTATAAAATAAGTATTTTATTTTTTATTGACACAATTGAGGGTCCAAAAAACAGCGGCAATAATTATGGATAATTTTGAATATGAAAAGGGTTCAATTATATATTCAAATTTAAAAATTAATGTAATTACAATATAAGATAATTTAATAAGATATAATTATATTATCAACATGTAATTAATTAATTATTCATTAAATACACATAAACTCTTCATATGGAATATAATAATTATTTTAATGTATACTTGATTTATATGATAATAAAATTAGTATAAAATTTATTTCAATTATAAAATAATATTCTAATATAATTTATTATGTAATATAAATTTAATGTATATATATAAGCTGCAATTATTATGTCATTTATTAACTCCAATAAAATTGTATGTTTATTACTTGGCTCCTGGGACAGCCTGGCTGACACTCCCTCACTCCAAAAAAAACAATAAAAAAAATGCTATGATTTTTTCTTTTTATACTTTTTTAATAGAGTAGGAAGGTTTGAAATTTCTTTACCAGGTATCCATGCATCATTTTCAGATGACTTATTTTTAAATCTCAATAAATACTCAGTACCTCTTTCAGAAGTGATAATTCTATCATTGAGAATTTTATCAATTTCTGAAGTTTCTGTGACTTCCTGAGGGTTTTTCTTAGGTCTACCTCTTCTTTTTGGAAATAAGTCACTGTTGGAAGTATAAGGTTTTAACAGGGAAAAGGGGAAAACAGGATGTTTTCTATCATATGGAGAGTATAACACAACTTCAACTGCATTATCTCCAATCATTTTTTTCACAACAAAAGGACCCACAAAAGGATCTTTTAATTTGTTGTTACCCTGTAAACTGAAGTGGACAGTAGATATCAACACTTCATCACCCTCTTTAAATGTGTGTTCTTTATGGGATTTATCCCATCTCTTCTTCTCATATTCAAATGCTTTATCAATACAAGATTGAGCATGTTTTCTGCACAGTTGTTGCATTTGAACAAAAGATTTGACACCAGGGTGTAATTCCAATTTAGGCAATTTACTATTGAGTATTTGAGCAGGAGTATGAGGGACATAACCTAGCCAAGCTCAAAAGGTTTCTTTTGAGTAACAGAGTTAACAGTGCTATTATAAGCAAATTCAAGACCAGGTAATAAGGTGACCCAGTCATGAGTAAATCTGTCATTGTCTTTATATTCCAATCCAAAGGCACAATACCTTCTAATCATATCCTCTAGAGTTTGAATCATTCTTCCAGCTAGACCATCAGTTTGGGGATGGTGAGCAGTAGATAATTTTAATTCACAACCACATATATCCATTAGAGACATCCAGAATTCAGATTTAAATTTTGGATCTCTGTCAGATATAATGGCTCTAGGGAATCCAACTATATTGAACATATTACACCACCATAAGAAAGCCAAGTCTTTGGTGGAGACATCTTTATGGGTGGGAACAAATTTGCACATTTTAGTAAATCTATCCACTATTACCCAACAAGAATTATAATTTTCTTTACCTGCAATGGGAAGACCAGTGACAAAATCCATATTAATGATTTGCCAGGGAGCATCAGGTGCTTCAATTTGCTGTAATAACCCTGCTCTATTACCAGTCATTCTTTTGGATTTCTGGCATGAATCACAAGATTCAACATATAATTTTGAATCTTCAGACATATTAGCCCACCAAGCAGTGTTTTTGAGTCTAATCAGTGTCTTATCAAGATCAAAATGACCAGCTAATATGTGATCATGACAAAGTTTGAGGATAAATTCTTTCATAGAAGGAGAAATTACAATTACATTAGTAAGCTTTTTTCTATAATAAATATATCCATCTTCAATAGAAAACTTTCCTTTACTCAAAGCATTTTGATACTTTGCAGGAAGAGTTTTTATCAATTCTTGAATTGAAGCATTCTTAGGATCATTTAAGATAGTAACCATTTTATTTAAATCAGAATCTTTTTCATATGAATCCAGTATTAATTGTAATAACTCCTCTTCCATATCAACTATAAATATACCATGGATATGAACAGTATCATCTTCAGGTACATAAGCAGGATTTGAGTCATTATTTGGAAGAGGCAATCTAGACAGCATATCAACATCAGAGTGAACATTTCCAGCCCTATGGATAATTGTCATCCATCCTCTGTATTCCTGAACAGCAAGTTGCCACCTGAACATATGTCTGTTAGGTGTTTTCAGGTTTAAGAGGGACTTTACAGCACTACAGTAAGTTATCAATTCGAATTTTTGGTCATCTAGATAGTAATGAAGCTTCTCAAGAGCCCAAACAACTGCTAATCACTCTAATTGAGTGGCACCATATTTCAATTCACTATTTCTCAAGGTTCTTGAAATATAACAAATTACACCCTCTGAAGATTTATCATTTATAATTTGTTTCTGGTGAAGGGAAGCACCCAGACCAACAAAGCTAGCATCTGTGTATAGGACAAATGGCTTGTTAAAATCTGGAAGAGCCAATATAGGGGCTGTCATTAAGCAACTTTTTAATGTAACAAAAGCTTTTTGACAGTCATTATTCCAGAGAAAGGCAACATCTTTTCTGGTCAGTTTTGTAAGAGGCAAGGCTATGACCTGATAATTTTTAATATATTGCCTATAATAGCCACACATACCCAAAAAACGTTGGATTTCTCTTACAGAAGTTGGTGCTTTCACATTTTGAATGGCAGCAACTTTGTTTTGGTCCACACAAATTTGTAAGCCTGACACAACATGGCCAAGGACTTTCAAGGATTGAAAACCAAATTTTAATTTTTTAAGGACAAGGTCATATTGATTTCATCCATTTTTTGGAAAACTCTAGTTAAGTGAATCATATGCTCATCAAAATTTTTAGAAAAAATTATAATGTCATCAATATAAACCATGAGCCACCCTTCAATTATTTCTTGATGGAAAGTGTTATCCATGACTTTTTGAAAAACTGAAGGAGCATTTTTAGGGCCAAATGGCATCCTAACATACTTATATATTCCCATATGAGTAGCAATAAGCAAAAAGTTTTGAGAATTTTTCTCAACTGGAACTTGATGATATACTTTATTACCATCCAGACAAATAATAAATTTTGCACCTTGCAAGGTAGCATGAATTGAATTAATTCTGGGTAAAGGATAAATATCATCAACAGTATAAGTGTTCAATGCTCTGTAGCCACCACATAATCTAGCCTTATCTTTTTCATAAGAAATCAAGACTGGGGAGATGACACAATATTTGGGGGTGACATCCACTTTATCAATGATATTCATTTTTAATAATGTGGCAATATTATTTTCAATATCCTTCCTTTTTTTTGAGAAGCAGGATATGGTTTTTTCTTAAGACTAGGAGGAATATCACTCAAGTTACAGGATAAGGTAATTTTCATTTCTTCCTGAACACTTCCTAAGACATGAGAACCATAAGCAAAAGCCATAGGGAAGGAGTTAATTGAGGCAATTATAGAATCCTTTTGTTCACTAGTTAACTGATCACCAAAAGAAGCAGTATTTATTTCATCTAATAAATCATACATTTCAATTTTTGGTCTGCATTTACACTGGATCAGTGAGTTACAAGACTTAAAAAGATGCCCAGAAGGTTTTCTAGGGGAGGAAATTTTGAATTTTCTTTTTCCATTCAATCCCAAGGTGAAGCAATTATTTTTTGGGTACAATTTCACACCAAACATGGTTAAAATATCATTACCCATAATAAACCAATTGCTTAAATCATCATTTTTCATGACAACAAATTCACAAATATCTCTGACAAAACCACCATTATATTTGAAGAATACAGAGGTTTTGTATTTTCCAATAGGACATAAGGTAGAACCATACCCTCTCCATTTTTCAGAAGTCATAGGTAACAATTTACTCAAATAATCCTTATCTAACGAAGCTAAGGCTCTTTCAGACACTACACTTCCTCCAGCACCAGAGTCAAGAACTACATCAACATTTTTACCATTAATGATAACAGGTGCCTTCAAAGGAGATATGGCTATAGAATTGTTAGTAATATCTTCATATATTTCAGCATTTTTCACTGAAGATGAATCCAATACACATTCTTCAGATATATTATCTAAATAATGGAAATCCTGTTCCAACATTAAGACATCATTAACAGATTCATTGTAATAGGAAATATTACTTTCACAGTTACTAGAAGAATTATTGATATCAATTTCAGTTTCATCATTTACTTCATTTCGTCCAACAAGATGAATTTTCTTGTCACAAACATGACCCTTTTTCCATGATTTGTTAAATTTATAACAAGTATTTGTTGCATATTTTTTAGGTGCAACTGAGGCAGAGGGTTTACCAGATTTTTCTGGGGGCTTTGTAGAGCGTTTATTCTGATCATGATAAGATCTTCCAAGGTAATTCTTTGGTTCATATCTATGGTTGAGTAGTACTTCATTACAGATATTAATGAAAGAAGAATTTTCCCTTACATGCTCAGTTCTAGCAACAATCAAATCTCTAAGAGAATTTGGTAATTTATACAAGATTTTTTCTCTCCAAATATCATAATCCATCTTTGGATCAATTGCTCTTAGGATTTTTGTTACTTTCATAAGAAAAAACAATGGGCTTTTCAACAGAGGAAGATACATATCTAGTATTCTCATACAGTCTTTTCTGAGCTAACCTAAATTTTGAACCACCAAACTGATTCTCAATCAAGGATTTCCAATCATTCCATGTATAATGATTGTTATCCAAAAGAACAGATTCATACCACATCAAGGCTACATTGGAAAATTAAGAAATTAGCTTAGAAAGAATTTCCTCATCAGGTAGTTTAAAAGATCTCTTTAAATTATCAATTCTTTGGATAAAGTGTTGCCAATCAGAGGAAGAATCACCATCAAAGGTAGGATATTGGTCCAACTTAGGCCAATTTTTCTGACTACTGGGATGGTCCATTTTTTGGTTTGAATTATTCATCATTAATAATTCCTGAAGTTTAGCCAGGTGTTCAGAAATTTCATTATTTACAGAAACAGCAGGTGCATGACCATCACAAGATTTCTTGCTAGTAGCAAAAGATTTTACAGACTCATTGTCAGTTTGTTTAATGGCTGAAATATGAGGAAGAAAGGAGGAACTCTGCTCAGGTTCTTTTTCTTTATTTTTATGCAGCTTATGGACAGCATTCTCATTCATACCATTATTGATGGTAAAGGTTGAGAATTTTTCCTGCAGGTCAGACACATAGTTTCTTATCCTTGGAATTTCAGACATCTGGTAATTTACTTTTGCAAGAGATAGAACATTTCTGTCCTCAGAAACTGTGTGTTTGGCACTTAGGGCATGGAAATCATTCTTTAGATTTTTAAACTCATTTTGTAGAGATTTTATTTCACTTTTTAATGAATAATTTTCCTCAATAAGGGGTTTCAATTCACTCAAGGTCTTATGTAGATTGATATTTTAATCTGAGATAGCTCTATGGTCACTTCTTATTTGTTTGTGTTGGCTAAGAACAATATTCAAGGTTTCCTTGATTTTAAAAAAAGCTGTATCTAGTACAGAAGAACTTAGTTTACATTGCTAGTGCAAATTATTTAATCTATCATTCTCATGGATTAACACATCTCTCAAATGTTTGTCTTTCACAACATTAAAATCAAGGGTATCTTTTAATATTTCTTCAGAAGTTTTCTCAATTAAGGTATAGACTTCAGGGGAAACAGAATCATTCCTAATTGCAAGAGAAGGATTAATTAAAGAAGTAGAAGTTAAATGTAAAGGTTCATCAAATGACAATTTGCTAATTACATCAATAGGGCTACTAGTTACAGGAATCTGTCTTTTAACAGGTTTAACTGTTCTTTAACCATCCTCAATAATATTACCTGCAGAAGAAGACTTATTAGAAAACATTCCCAAGTGACTATCAAACAAATTACTTACCATGGCAGAGGAGGAAATTTCCCCTGAGATTGAGTTTGGGATTGGGCTTGGGCCTTCTTTCTCCTGCCCTGTTGGTAAGGATGAGGAGGAGGATGGAAATTGGGTGTTCTGGATGGGCCAGGCTGATGATGACAAGGATGTTGCACATTCTGCTGGTAGTGACTCATTAGATAATCCCATTTCCATTGCTCTACTTCCATAGTACATTGATTTTGTGTGAAGGAGCTGGGGGGCTGTGAAGGTTTAGCCTGAAACTGAGGCTGATTGGGAGGCAACTTAGGAGGGGCCTGGGCCTGATTTTGGTTCCTGAGTTCCTGAACTTGATCCCACAAGGTGTCTACTTTTGCCTTGTATTTCATGTTTTCTGTCTTCAGTTCTTTGATGTGACTGGAAAGATTGCTGATTTGCTGGGGCAGAGGAAGCTTTTTTATTTTGAATCCTTTTGGAAGACCTTCTTGAGGTACTGGAGGTTTTACTTACTTCTGTTGTGCTGGGGGAAGGGAGTTTGATTTGTTTACTCCTCCTGTCATTTCCACATCCTGAATTATGTGAATTTTTCTTGTTAGCATAAGATTTTTTATGTTCAATTCAACTTTAGAAGAACTCACAGTATCAGCATCATAATCAATTTCAATTTCATCCACTTGCATGTTATCCATTTTCTCAGCCAAATTGTTGGACATAATAGTGGGAAGATTAATTAATTCCTTAAAAAAATTTATAAAATTCAGTTAATAATTTGCTCAAAATATTAAAAAATAATTTTTTTTAATTAAATTATATAAAAAAAAAATTTTTTTAATATAAAGTAATATTTATAAAAAATAATTAATAATATGGACTGCAAAGGAAAATTGGGAATAAACAATTAAGTTATTTTCAACCAATTAATTAAATTACCAAAATTAAATATGGAAATATATGGGACTAAGTACAAAGTACTATTTAAGTAAACCAAAATTAACAAAAAATTAATAATAAAAAATAATTAATTTAATAATTCAATTTTTATAATGTTAATTTCTTTTGGACTAAGAGGAATTAAACACTCTATAATGGTCAACTAGGGAAAAAAAATTTAATAAATGAACACTTACACTCAGTGACTCAGCACAAGGCCACAATCACTGTTATTGCAGTAAAAATATAGTAATATGAGTGAGAGGTGCAAAGGTTAACTTACTATAGTGATCGGAAAATCACTTCAAAATAATAGATGAATTAATTTAATATAAACCTAATAGATCGAACCCAAGTTCAAAACACGGTTGCGGCAAAAGTTTCTTTTTTGCTGGGTGGTCCGTGCGCTCTGTCGTTCATCGCAAGTATTGATTGTTGTCGTTGTTTGGAAAGGCTCCTACTTGTCGGCCAGTTGTCTAGAAGAAGGGAAGAAAAGGGGAAGAAAAAAAAGGGGAGGAAAGGAAAATGGGAAAGAAAGGTTTAGATAAAGTAGAAATAGAGTAATAAAATAATTTATTTAAAGGGAGGCAACGACAAGGTACTTGAGGGATGACACAACAAGGAGGTTTTATTAAATAAAAATATTATTTACTGTAAGGGTTCTGCGCGGAAAACACTATAATTACTATCAGACTTAAAGCAACCTTTAAATAGTTATATATAATTTAAATTAGAATTTTAATACTAATAAAAATAATAATAAAACATATTATATTGACAATTGGTTCAGATTTTTTTTGTATAGTAAGTGATGAGGCTACAGGGGATTATCCAAGGCCTTTTTATAGGCAATGGGTCCTCTGAAGCGCCACTATATTTGTAAATACAAGAGTCATAATAATATGAAACAAGAATATAAAAGAATAAGTGAAACATAACAATGTAGAGAAAAATATGAAACAAATCATTAAAACCCCAAATAAGAACCCAATTTTCCCACAACTAATTCCCAAATCAGTAAGTGAAAATAGTGAGTAACTAAATAAGCCTGGGACATAGGAACTATGAGAAAAAATAATTCAAAACAGATGGTACAGTATGCTTTAAGGGTTTTTAAGTGAAACAAGTAAAAATATTTTGACGCAAAAAAATATGTAATCAATTTTAATTTAGTATAAAGAAATTAATTAATTGTTCCAACTATGTAATTAACTAATTAATTTAAATGAAACAAGTAATTAATTTATTACTAAATTAAGTTGAGAATTTTAATACTATTTTATAAAATAAGTATTTAATTTTTTATTGACACAATTAAGGGTCCAAAAAACAGCGGCAATAATTATGGATAATTTTGAATATGAAAAGGGTTCAATTATATATTTAAATTTAATAATTAATGTAATTACAATATAAGATAATTTAATAAGATATAATTATATTATCAACATGTAATTAATTAATTATTCATTAAATACACATAACCTCTTTATATGGAATATAATAATTATTTTAATGTATACTTAATTTATATGATAATAAAATTAGTATAAAATAATATTTTAATATAATTTATTATGTAATATAAATTTAATGTATATACATAAGCTGCAATTATTATGTCATTTATTAACTCCAATAAAATTGTATGTTTATTACTTGGCTCCTGGGACAGCCTGGCTGACATTACATGTATATATTTTTTACTCTACACTCTTTAGTTAGAATCAAATTTCTCAAATTACAGGGGTGGGGGTGTAAGTTATATATATAAATTTTTCCTAGTTGAACAAGATAGAGCAGCATTGTTCTTGTCCTAGAATTAATACAATTTACATTACTTAATTACATTAAATTATTTAATTATTTCAGTTTACAAATTGTCCTGATAATTAAAATATTATTTTATTATTTAAGTTGACAATTAGTCCTGGGAATTAAAATAATAAAAATATATAAATTTATTATTTGATGAAAAAATATCTTAATAGATTATTTCAGTTGAAATTTAGTCCTGGTAATTAAAAAATATTATTATATAAATTATTATTTGGTTAAGAAATTGTATTAATTATTTCAGTTGAATTTTTCATCCTGATAATTAATATATTATTTTTTTATTTCTGTTGATTTTTTTTTGAAAAATAAAAAATAAAAAATCCTGGTAATAAATAATATCAATATCTTAGTCAATTAATTGATTAAAAATAGCTCATCAACCTTTATCAAAAAAAATATTCTTGGAGGTTTCATGTATGGAATTGGTTGGAGACCAGGATATGACAAAGGTTTTTCACTTGGTAAGATTATTTATAGATGAATGAATATAAAAAAATTTATTATTCTTTCTACAGGTATATATTCTTTACTCCAAAATCTTACTGCCCAAGAAATGCAAGAATATTAAAAAAAATGGGACTCCTTGTCAACATTCAACCATTTTTTAGCTCATCAATTAAAGTATCTATGTCAATATGCTTTTGAATCTAATCATGAATTAGAAAAAAAGTTTAGAATCCCTAATTGGACAGATGCTGAATGGCTAAAGCTTGTTTATGATGATATTTTTGCTTCTAATGTCACAGTAACCTTTGGTGATTTTTATAACAAAATTCACATGGATAAAAATGATCTCAACTCACTCACATTTGGAATATTCTCATACATTAATTTAAAAACTGGTCTTCCTATCCCCTCACCCTCCTCATCTACAAAAGCCGTGGTCTATGCTTTCCAGACCATCAATGCATTATTGACTTTGGAACAGGAAATGGAATAATTTCAGCAATTCGGTATTTGAATCTTCACAATCACCAGACAACTAAAGCACCACCTGGCTAAGAATCCTGTGAAGAATTCACACATTTCAAATCAATAGAGAGCTGGTAAATAGGACTAATAAGGTAAGTGAAAAAGGTGAGGTAAAACAAAAAACATTAGGTAGAAAGAAAAAGTATGGGGTGTAATACAGGTTGTCAACTTTAATTTTTATTTCATGAATTAACATTTTACAAGTCATATATGATAATATACTTACCTAAATTAATGAGCCATTGGCTGTGTGTCATACAACAGTGATAATGAGGAAATATGTTTTTCTCATGGGGTTCATGTATACATTTGTGTTATGTTTCATTGACTTTGGTCACAGACAATTTCCACTAACATTTTTACTTGAATTGTCATTAATTTAGGTTTGTTAATTATCTTATAAGACTTTTTTTCATGTTAATTTATGCAATGAACATAAATTTTGGCAATCTATGCCCCTACTTCAATAAAACACATGGATGGTATTCCCATTTTTTTGTGTAATAATTTTTTTTTTTCATAAATTTTTCTCTGACTTAGAAAAAAAAATGGTGATCCCCACCCCCTGTTATGGTAAATAGCAGGGGAGGGTATTGTCAAAAAAAATTAGGGACACTCTAAAGTTCAGAAGAGGGGATTGCTAGCAGTTCACCCCTAGATTTCCCATGGTGAATATTTCAAATCTCAGTGAGGAGTGAGTGCCAAGGATTGATTATTAGCTTTAATGTCAGCCTAAATATCCTTAGGACTGAGTATTTCTTATGCTTAAAATAAGATAACCTTAACTAGATTAAGCTTATATCTTAAAAATAAGGTTAAAATAATAATATATATTATTTTATTATATATATATATAATTATTATTCTATTATATAATTTATAATAGTTTAAATAGCTTATCCATGGCCTAATAATATTTATTAAGGTGTTAATGGAGTCATAATATACTTATCTTAAGTGATATGAAGTAATTATTGACATACATAAGCTTATATGTATACATAAATCTCATATTCAGTGAAATATGCAGTATATTATGTATATTTAGGTATATAAGTGGTTTTTAGCCCCTTAATAGCCTATAACCTTTGTTTTTCTGCTTATTTTAGGTCATATGGACGAAATCAGTGGACTCACAACGCCTACAGAAGCATAGACACCTATATCAGGCGCATACACTCAGTTTGGACTACTCAAATTACTTCCTTGGATGGTTATTCACGGATTTATGGGTTAGAAGGATGTTTCTGGGTTAATGTGGATGCTTGGGGATGTTATTGGGGGCTTGGAAATTTTATTTGTTTCCTTTATATGCTTTTAGTTTCATTAAATCTCTTTTTGATCATTTATTTTACCTGTTTCTTTATGGTATCCGCTTTTATCTGGGTTTTCTATTTATGGTATGACTCTGTGTTATTATTAATAGTGATGGAGGGTCCTTACTGGAGGTCTGGGTGTTGAAACTGCTTGAAGTGGACGCCATGGGGAGGTGATGAGCCCTCACAGTGCTGTAATTGCCGGGGATAGCAGTGACATCATCTGGATTGAAGGTCTGTGCACTCCAGTGGATTTGGGTATAAGTAAGGAGGGATTTTGATGGTTTATTATGATCATTCAATTACTACACTTCAAGCAAACACTACAATACAATTATTAGCATTCAGAAATATATTATAAAGCCCTTATAAATTGATATTATCTTTATAAAAGCTATAACTATATTTTATTCTTCTATTTTCCACCACTAGCACGCATTTAAATCCAAGTATTGTGAGTTTTATTTGAGTATAACTATTCTATTAGTCTTCCCCTGAGGTTTAATCACTAAATCATTTATTACTAAGTTGTAGGACCATAAAATAACACTATTATATCATACTTATATACTAGACTATACTGACAATTGGGGGTCTTTCCTTATATTTTACTTATTATTAAGTATAAGCCTTGGGACGTGATTTTTACCTTAGTACAGCTCAAAAATAACCAAATATTTGGGTCTGCTGCATATTAGTGGGTCATCATAACTCATTGATTTCGGAAAAGAACCCTTATAATAATTGTACTAATTTTTTATCATAAAAATTAGATATTTACAGTAGTAACTGTACCCAAAATAAACCCAATTTCACTTGGTATTTGGACACCAATATAACACCCAATTAAATTGGTATTTGGCTAAAGCTTGGTAAGCTAATTATTCACCCTTATAGAGGTCTAGTTGAACTTATTATTATATTTTTAACAGATTTTTTCGAATTTTTCTTATATTTTATTTAAATAAATAAAGATATAAATTCAGGGTAAGCTCCATTGCTTTTTTATTAGTAATATAATTGCTAATATTATTTGTCTACTAATTCCACAGAGTTTTTTCCTTTTGTAGACGTAAAATATTGTTATTCTGAACAATATGAGTGCTCCCCAGGATAGTGTAAGTGAACAGCCTGCTTATAATACCAGGTCTAAAGCTAACAAAAACTTTCCAGGACATCACCATGGAGGGACAACAGTACCCCCAGCCAGAAAGCATGAGTATAGAGGAAAAGGACGCCCTCTTAAAAAAGATAACTATCAAAAAGACGTCTCCTCCTCTTCAGGATCAACTGTCCCACCTGGCCAAACAGTTTCTGAAGCTAGAGGAATCAAAATCTCTCATGTTCAAAGAAGTAGAGCAGTTCCTAAACAATTGCAAGGTAGGATTTCAGCAGATGAATCAGGCAATGGCAGAATTTAAGGGAGGCCAGCCCAGTCAATCAAATCAGCAACCCCCTACCCAAGGAGGGTCCACTCACTCCCAGGAGAAAATCCTGGTAGACAAATGGAAATGGGACTGGTTTCACCAACAGTGGACAAGCCACAGTTGCAACAGGGATCCACCCCCTCATCTGACTTCCTCAGCTCACCCTTACAAGGGAAAAAAGCGCCAAAAATCAGGACTGGCAACCATCCCTTGGTAAGTAACTTACCCTCTCAGATTAGACATAATACTGATAATTACAATATAGGTAATTCTATTGATGTTAAATCTGTACAAAAAATAGAGGAGGATTTAAGAAATTTAGGTTTTAGAGTAGATAAACCTGACTTGTCTTTTGTCCATAATAACAGTACTATATACAATGTAATACAGTTAATCCTCAGTTGCAACCACCTACTAGTGAGATGAGAAGTTCACAGGAGAGTGAGAGAATTGAAAAGGAGGACATGGAATATTTTAACAATAATCCAACTGTCCATAGAATTGTTTCAGCATTGTGGAATAGAATGACTGATTGTGAGGAACAGACAGTTAAGCTCACTAGTGATACAATTTCATCCTTAACATTGAACATTTCTCAATTAGCAACACGTAATAAAGAATTAGAGAAAGAACATTTGTCTCTAACTCTTAAATATGATTCATTGAGTAATAAATATAATGACCTTTCAAACAAATTTTGTGAGTTAGAAAAATTATATGAAACACATTTATTAAATACTGAATCAAGAACAAAGTTATCTTTTGCCCAGACAAATCAAAGTGTCTCTGAGTTGCTACAAAGATTAACTAAAGTTGAGATTGAAACTGCCAATCTACTAATGAACCAGGATAATCATAAGTATAATCAATATAATAATAATCCTTTCATTGGCAAAAGTGAATCTCATTCCTTCCCTGTACCACCACAATTAAAACCATCTGGTGGTAGTGTCAAATCTGAAAATGTAAGTCACAAATCCGTGCAGGAAGAAATACAAGACCATTTATCAAAAGTGAATGAGTTGTTGAATTTACCTAAGATTAGTGAGATAAAATCCAATCAGAAGAACTGGCCTAAGATAGATCAGTACCCAACTTATGATGGGGAAGCCAGCTCTGATTGGCAACATTTTATTCAAAGAATTGACAACTTGAAATTCTCATATAAGTTACCAGATGAAGAGATAACATCAAAATTAATTTCTTTATTTAAGGATGTTGCTTTATTATGGTTTGAAGCTGTCTTAAGTGAGGGTAGAGACTACTATTGGGCTGAATGGAAACAACTTATTGAAAAACAATTTGGAGGTTCTAAATTCAGGCTTACTCAGCAAAGACTGTATGAGAAGACTAGGTATAATCCGTTGAATGGTGACAAACCTATGGTATTTTTAATGAATTTAAACAAAATATTAAAAGCCATTGAGCCTCATATGGATTTTAACTTATGGAAAGATAAGATAATATACAAATTACCTGTATCTGTCAGAGACATTGTTTTAGCTAGAACATTAAATGTTACTGAATATTCTGACTTTATTAATATTTGCAATGAAATATTATTAAACCATAAGTATGAATCAAGGTATTCCACTTATAAGCAAAATGTTGAACCTGTAAAAACTCAGAATTCAAAAACACTTCAGGAGAAGCAGAAAAAACCTACTGCACCTGTAGTACCTAAGAAGTATGAAACAAATACTTGTTATAAGTGTAACAAACCTTGGGTAAAAGGTCACAAATGTGAGAAAAACATAAATATTGTTGAAAATCAACGTGAATCTGAAAATGAAACTGAAAAAAGTAAAGAATCAAGTGATTATGACAGCAATATCTCATATAGTGATGAAAATGAAGTCTGTATGTTGGAAGATGATTTGTCCATCTTTGAAAATCCAATATTGAATATGGACTCAAATGAATCTTTAATGAATTTTGAGGATGCTGAAATCATTAAGGATATACAAGCTGACAACTTTAGAATGACACCTATCACGGTTCCAGCTATCATTTCTGGTGAAAATGTTAATATAGTATTGGACACAGGAGCTGCTGGTTCAGTTGTTTCCACTAATACATTACAGAAAATTGATAGTGAATATAAGTTTAAGCTTGAACCACTTCAGAATAAAAATTGGAGAGGTTTTGGATCAGTACTACACCCCATTGGTAAATACAAAGCTGCTGTTTTCTTTAAACACCAACATGGTTATGTAAGGGTAACTTGTGACTTTGTAGTAATGGATAATACTAATTGTAGTAACTGTTTTATCATTGGAAATGATATTCTGACTAAATTTGGTGTAAAATTAGACCCTGCTAATAACAATTTTACAATTGGCATGAATGGTAAAAGGAAATTTAAAATAAATTCTTTTAACACAGTCTTACACATTGAGTCAGTAACAAATTCCCCGTATAAAGGAAGAGAATCCAATGAGATGGAACTTCTGGAAACAGAAATTTCAAAAGCATCATTTGGCACTCAGATAAGTGAAACTGAGAAAGATAATATTTTGGAATTAATTAAAGCTTTTCCAATGGCTTTTGCACATGGTAAAAATTAACTTGGCCTTGTAAAAGATCATGAAATGAAAATTAGTTTAACCTGTGACATGGATAATATTCCTGCTAGTCTTAAAAAGAAACCATACCCTGCTTCACCAATGAAGAGGAAAGACATAGAGGATAATATTAAGATGTTATTGAAAATGAACATTCTTGAGAAGGTTGAAACTACGCCAAAATATTGTGTAATATCACCAGTGCTAATTTCTTATGAACAAGATAAAGCAAGACTGTGTGGTGATTATAGAGCATTAAATACATTTACAGTAGATGATATTTATCCCTTGCCAAGGATTGCCTCTATACATGCTACCCTTAAAGGTGCTAAATATATAAGTTGCCTAGATGGAAATAAAGGGTACCATCAAATTCCTGTTGAAAAGAATTCACAGAACTTTTTGTTGATAACAACACACATGGGAATTTATAAGTATGTCAGAATGCCATTTGGGCCAAAAAATTCTCCATCAGTATTTCAGAAGTTAATGGATATAACATTCCATAATGAAATGATTGAAGGATGGTTAATGGTATACATTGATGACATCATAGTGTTCTCTAAATCTTTTGATGAACACTTAATCCATTTAAGGAAAGTATTTCAGAAAATGGATGAAATAAAAATGACCCTTGCATTGAAAAAATGTAAATTTGGGTTTGAATCTTTAAAAGTGCTTGGTCATATTGTATCTGGCTTACAAATATGTGTAGACCAAAATAAAGTGGCTGCAATAAAAAATATTGGCATTCCTCAAAATGTGAAGGATGTACAATCTTTTCTTGGAATGTGTGGTTATTATAGACAATATATAAAAAACTAACAATCAATTGCTGCACCACTGACCACACTGATAAAGAAATCAGAAGCTTTCATTTGGAATAATGAAAGACAACAAGCTTTCAATAAGTTGAAGGAATGTTTAATGACAGCTCCTATCTTGGGATTATCAGATTTCCAATTACCTTTTGTGTTATATACAGATGCAAGTTTTATTGGACTGGGTGCTGCTTTACATCAAAAACAACTTATTGAAGGAAAAATGTCAGAAGTAGTAATCTGCTATATTTCACGTACTCTGAGAAGTGGTGAAATGAAATATGGTGCTACTCAACTTGAATGTTTGGCAGTAGTATGGGCTCTTGAGAAGCTACATTATTACCTTGAAGACCAAAAATTTGAGTTAATAACTGACTTTAGTGCAGTTAAGTCACTCTTAAACATGAAAACTCCTAATAGACACATGTTTAGATGGCAATTAGCTGTACAAGAATACAGAGGACGGATGACTATTACACATAGAGCAGGAACCTTGCACTCTAATGTAGATCTGTTATCTAGAGTACCTCTGCCTAATAATGATGATAATCCTGCTTATGTTCCTGAGTCAGAGATTATTAACATTTATGGCATTTATATTGTAGATCTTGAGGATGAATTTATGCAATCAATTCTTGATAATTATAATTCAGATCCTGACTTAAGTAAATTAACTACAATATTAAATGATCCATCTAATGCTTCAATGAAAGTTTTAATAAAAACATTACCAATTAAGTATAAAGAGGCATTAGAGAAAGGAAAATTTTCCATTGAGGATGGTTTTATATATTACAGGAAAAAATTAAGTAATGTAATTGTAATTCCCCCTTCGATGAAGGAGTTAATGTTAAGTATATGTCATGATGATATATTAGCAGGTCATTTTGACTACCATAAAACATTAACCAGAGTAAAAAACACAGCTTGGTGGATTAACATGTCTGAGGATGTTCAGAAATATGTTGAAACATGTGATTCTTGTCAAAAATCTAAAAGATTAACAGGAAAAAGAGCTGGTTTATTACAACAAATTGAGCAACCAAAAACTCCATGGGAAATCATTAACATGGACTTTGTAACAGGTTCGCCAATAGCAGGGCATAAGAGTTATAACTCCTGCTGGGTAATTGTAGATAGATTTACAAAGATGTGTAAATTTATTCCTACCCACAAAGAGGTTTCTGCAAAGGACTTAGCTTCTTTATGGTGGACACAAATGTTAAATATAGAAGGTTTCCCCAAAGCAATAGTTTCTGACAGAGATCCTAAATTTACTTCTGAGTTCTGGACGTCACTTATGGATGTTTCAGGGTGTCAATTAAAACTTTCTACAGCACACCATCCACAAACTGATGGGCTAGCAGAAAGAATGATACAAACCTTAGAAGATATGATAAGAAGATACTGTGCTTTTGGTCTTAATTTTAAAGACAATGACAAATTCACGCATGATTGGGTAACCCTTATCCCAGGTTTAGAATTTGCATATAATAGTACAGTACATTCTGTCACTGGCAAAAAGCCATTTGAGTTATGGTTGGGTTATGTACCT
The DNA here is from genome assembly GCA_030280995.1 of Hemileia vastatrix. NCBI lineage: Eukaryota > Fungi > Basidiomycota > Pucciniomycetes > Pucciniales > Zaghouaniaceae > Hemileia > Hemileia vastatrix. Next base: position 13,970,975 of record JASXTE010000006.1, on the reverse strand, counting down.
AATACCCCTGCTAAAACTCTTAATAAGTTACCTAGATTGGATATTCATCCAGGTACTAAATCTTTTCTTCAGATGCAGGAACTATGCAGAAAACATGCCCAAGAATGTATAAATAAGGCTTTTGAGTATGAAAAGAAAAGATGGGATAAAGCCCATAAAGAACAAATGTTCAAAGAGGGTTATGAAGTCCTTATTTCAATGCTACATTTCAATTTAAATGGTAATGTTAAATTGAAGGATCCATTCATTGGACCATTTGTAGTTAAAAGATGGTTGGTAATAATGCTGTTGAGGTTATTCTATATGCACCATATGATAGAAAACATCCAGTATTTCCTATTTCTCTTATAAAACCATACCATTCTAATGATACTGCTCTATTTCCAAGAATTTCAGGAAGGCATAAGCAGCAACCTGAAGAAATAGTGGAAAAAGCAGAAATTGAAAAGATACTTAAAAAGAGACACCTTACTAAAGAAAAGGGAGTTGAGTATCTATTAAGATTTAAAAATAAATCAAGTGAATATGACCAGTGGATTCCAGAAAATGAAATCTCTGATCTTAAAAATCTCTTGAAAAAATTTAAATCTAAATAATACTGTTCATTCAGTATATGTATTATAAAAATTATTTTTTTTATTATTTCACTCCTTAAGTTTAATTAAAATGTCTTAACATTTTTTTTATTGTTTTTTTTGGGGTGAGGGAGTGTCAGCCTAAATATCCTTAGGACTGAGTATTTCTTATGCTTAAAATAAGATAACCTTAACTAGATTAAGCTTATATCTTAAAAATAAGGTTAAAATAATAATATATATTATTTTATTATATATATATATATAATTATTATTCTATTATATAATTTATAATAGTTTAAATAGCTTATCCATGGCCTAATAATATTTATTAAGGTGTTAATGGAGTCATAATATACTTATCTTAAGTGATATGAAGTAATTATTGACATACATAAGCTTATATGTATACATAAATCTCATATTCAGTGAAATATGCAGTATATTATGTATATTTAGGTATATAAGTGGTTTTTAGCCCCTTAATAGCCTATAACCTTTGTTTTTCTGCTTATTTTAGGTCATATGGACGAAATCAGTGGACTCACAACGCCTACAGAAGCATAGACACCTATATCAGGCGCATACACTCAGTTTGGACAACTCAAATTACTTCCTTGGATGGTTATTCACGGATTTATGGGTTAGAAGGATGTTTCTGGGTTAATGTGGATGCTTGGGGATGTTATTGGGGGCTTGGAAATTTTATTTGTTTCCTTTATATGCTTTTAGTTTCATTAAATCTCTTTTTGATCATTTATTTTACCTGTTTCTTTATGGTATCCGCTTTTATCTGGGTTTTCTATTTATGGTATGACTCTGTGTTATTATTAATAGTGATGGAGGGTCCTTACTGGAGGTCTGGGTGTTGAAACTGCTTGAAGTGGACGCCATGGGGAGGTGATGAGCCCTCACAGTGCTGTAATTGCCGGGGATAGCAGTGACATCATCTGGATTGAAGGTCTGTGCACTCCAGTGGATTTGGGTATAAGTAAGGAGGGATTTTGACGGTTTATTATGATCATTCAATTACTACACTTCAAACAAACACTACAATACAATTATTAGCATTCAGAAATATATTATAAAGCCCTTATAAATTGATATTATCTTTATAAAAGCTATAACTATATTTTATTCTTCTATTTTCCACCACTAGCACGCATTTAAATCCAAGTATTGTGAGTTTTATTTGAGTATAACTATTCTATTAGTCTTCCCCTGAGGTTTAATCACTAAATCATTTATTAATAAGTTGTAGGACCATAAAATAACACTATTATATCATACTTATATACTAGACTATACTGACATTTAATGCATTCTATCAAGAAAACTTTGTAAACGAAATAAAAAAAGCTAGTTATCAAACATTTTCATTAAGTGTTCAATTTCCTCAATAGATTTATTAGCTTTAGCACAATCTCTCAAGAAATCTTTCTTTTTTGAACCTTCTTCAAGTTGATACTTGAGTTTCATTTGATCCAATAGGAAATTGTACTCAAGAGCCTTCTCCTCTTTCTTTATCTCAATTTTCTTCTCCTCCAAGTCTTGTGCCCTATCATCCCTTTGTAAAGAGAGCTCAAATTTCTTATCCTCCAAGTCTTTTACCCTCCCATCCCTCTGTAAAGAAAGCTCAAATTTCTTCTCCTCCAATTCTTGTGCCCTATCATCCCTTTGTAAAGAGAGCTCATATTTTTTCTTTTGAAAGTTGAGAGTATCTCTTGCAAATTCAACTTTACCTAGAGTGAAAAGGAATATTAAAAAAAGAAAAGAAAGGCTCACTTAATTATTAAGAGGTATGCTATCACTTACCAGATTCATGTTTCTCCAGAAAATCATCAATAGAAGAAAAAGGGGTTTGGGAAAAACTATCTCTGTTTTGCTTTCTATGACTGTTGAAATTCAAAGTAGTTGATGGTCTTTTCTTTTTTTTGGAGCTACCATTTTTCTCTTCATCATTTATGTTAGCTTCAGACTCACTTTCTTGAGGATCCTTGGTTTGTTCATTAGCCTTTTTAGAGATAAAAAAAATAAAACAACTAGACAAGAAATAAAAATTTACTGGATTGGGATCACATTGGTTTATATCACTATAAGGATCTATTGGAAAGCTATCTAGATTTGTTGAATTTAGAAAAGGGGAGGCTTGAATGGAGGAAGAGGATGGTAAAATATTTCTTTTGACATCATGTTTGGAGATAGCATCTTAACCATCCAACATGTTGGCAGGATTAGCTCAGCTTTCTCTCCAAAAATATCATCCATCTCTTTAAATTATGGACATAGAAAATCAAGTTAATCATCTATGGATTTTATGCCCTTACTGATATTGATGCCGGTAATACCAAAACCAGTAGAAAATGAAAGAGTCTTTCTCTTCTTGTATTTGGCTCAGTAATGCTTGAAATGTTCAGTCATCTGTTTAGGCAAAAGATCAATCCTTCCCTTTGTCTTATTTTGTAATTCATTAGCGATTAGAAGATAGCCATTGACTTTTGAAGCAGGGGGCGCCCCACTTTAGTTGCATTCTCAGTACCAAAACAAGAATCATAATTAGTTTTTATTTCTAGCCAGTTCATAAGTATGAGATGATCATCTTTTTTTGGTTGAAAAGTCTTTGATTTCTCAGCTGAGCAGGGGAGAGAGGGAGTGATGGGATTTGAATAACAACTGGGTGAAGGCTGCCTTTGAGAAGATGTATGATGATGGGGCATGTTGAGATATTTGAAGATGAAAAGGAGAAGAAAAAAACAGATGAGATGGGGAGGGGTTTGGAATGGAAATGATTAGACAGGATGGGAGTGCGCAACAAGGTAGGGAGGCTGGCACATCCAGAAAGTTGTCCAAGATGTGGTTATGAAAAATTGTGTAAAAAATGTCAGATAGAGGTGAACATTGACATGTAAAAGGTCTAATAACCCAATTATTAGCAAAAATAATTGCAGAAGATAATTGGGGTATAATGATTTTTATCTGCAATTAATTTAATTGCAAATTGGTCAACATTGATACCCCTTATTTTATTATAAAATTATTACTCAAATTATTCTACATCAGAACATTCTACTTGATTATCATCTTATTATCCTTGAAACTAATTGAATTCATATACTCACCAACCATATAAGCCAACAGTACTTCTGCACTGCTATACTCAATTCAAAGCTTGAAAGAAACAATTGAAACATTTCATCCCCCTATTTAAAATATTTTCACAACTTTAAATTAATAAAAATTGAATTATTCTAATATTAGCCTGTTCTATCAGTATCACTATAAATATATGTTTTCTCTCATTTCAAACTACACTCTCATATATTGATTCTTTTATAAATCAAATCATGCATTGATAAATTAACTTCACTTTAATACATAGTATAGAGTCTGTGAAAAATAGTAGAACTTGAAATTGAAATTCAAAAACTCTCATAGTTCATTATAAAAAATCAGTTTAGTTTGTGCTGTGTATTCTCAGGTGAACACTATTGATATCTTAAATTATTGCATTCAAGAAAAATAAATCATTCAGCTTACATTTTGAAAGAATATTTTCTGATTTATATTAATTTTTCCATTGATATTTTAGGTTACTTTTAATTAATTGATTTTAAGAGCCACATTTCACTGAGTAGAAGTTAATTGCTGTGACTTGATCAAATTACTTTAAATAATGAAAATTAACCTAAAGAATATTTATGGTTTTGATAAAAATTGCTTCAGAAGTATGAAAAGGATTGTATTTACTAAAAATTTGTCATAAAATGCTTTTGAAAATGAGCACATATTTTATCCTAAAAAAAAAAAAAAAAAAAAAAAAAAAAAAAAAAAAATTACTTTACTTACTGTTTGTATCATGTACTTGCATTTGTAAATTTTATATAAAAAAAAATTGACTTTCCCACTAGAAGATTTGTTTTTTTTTTTTTTTTTTTTTTTTTTTGTTTAACATATATAATCTCATTCTTCAATTTTTATTTAGTTGAAGATAGGATAAATGAAGGTGATTCATCAATTCCACCATTTAAAATTAAAATATTGCTGCATTTAAATTTGATGATTTTGTGTCTTTTATACAGAATTATAGAATATAATATGGGATAGGACCTATGGCTTAATTTTTCAGTTATATAATTCATTTAAATAAGAAAATTATTACATAAGCTTAAAATTCAGAAAGAAAAAAATGAGAAAAATTCAGTTTACATGGTCTCTATAAATAAAATGAAAGGTTTGGATTATTGAAAAAAAAATGGATGGTTTCTACATTAAGAAGTCATGAACTATTTTTTAATTTTTTAATTTTTTAATTTTTTTTTTTTTGTTTTTTTTTTCAAAAATAGGTAGTATATTTTCCTAAAAAAATGATTAAAGTTTATACTTAAGAAACAATAAAATAATTTCACGTCTTTTGATTCTTAAATTTTTTTTTTTTATTCAGAAAGATCATCTGATCACATTTCATCAAAAAGTAATTGTTTATTGAAAATAGTTTTAAAAGTTGTTATATATTCTGATTTCCATTCAGCTTTGAATAGGGTTTTCATAATCCTTTCAATCAAATCTCACCCATGTTTTGTGAATATTTCAAGCTTATTTCAGCAAGATTTCAGTCCGAGTACATTCTGAGTTCCATCTGGATTCCATCTGAGTTCAAGTTGAGGACTTGCTAGCAAGTCCCCCCCCACCAAATATTGCGTGATATATATATATAAGCCCTCTTTCATTTTAACTTTTGGTTCATGAGTTAGCTAACACTTTACTATCATTCACCCGACTCTTTTCTTTTCTTTTTACATTTTTGACACTGATCCTTTCAAAACTAAAAAATCAACCAATTCCACGTACAAGCCTGAATCCCCCAAAAAAAAAAAAAAAAAAAAAAGTTATATCTAGACGTGTGAGCTAAGCTTGACTAATTCAAGATGGTCGTCATTAGTTTAACCCAATAATGAAATCATTTTTATTTTTATTTTATTTTCAAAACACAAAATCAAATAAAATACAGTGTATGCATGAGAGAGAGAGAAAGTTAAAGCTTAAGGTATAAAAATTATAAGTAAATACATATAAATATTTCAAAAAAAGTGTTGTTCATACATGCATAGTTGCACACATACACACAAAAATTACAAATCTACCACAAAAAAAAATTGAAAGAAAGAAAGAAAAAGAAAAACTGCATAACTATCTCAAATAAAAAAAAATTTCCAGATAATCTGAGGATACAAAAGAGAGCATAAATATTCAACAAGCTAATTAGATCAAGTGTTAAAAACTCAATATGAAGGGGTTATTCCAAGTTAAAGTCTCTCACCCCCCCTCACCCCCACTTTTCCCAAATAGTGACATAAATCATAGTGACTAAAAAGTTCACAAGGTTATCAAAAGAAAAAGAAAAGACATTGTCATTATTATAAATGGAATATTTTGCATTTATTTCATTCTGTGAAAAAGTTCCAAATCAAGGATAAAAAAACGATGAACGCTAAAAAGTATGGATAAATTTCGGGTATCATTCTTCGCTCACATGGTACGAGAGGGGGATCAATACGGGAATTGATGAATCGATGCTTCATAAAAATCTTAACATTTATTTACAAGGGAGGAAGTAGGAGAAGATCCCATCGAATCAAGAGCATCGCTCAAAGCAGCAAAAGTTTGAGCATCACGAGCAGGGATCAAACTGCTTCCTCTTCTAGAAGGACAAAAGGTATGTTGTGACGTTCCCTCTGAAATATTTGATTCACGCCAGCTCGCTATCCGCTTATCAAAACACGGCGTGTGAGGAAATTGGGATATCACTTGATCTCTGGAGACTTGCTTATGAATGCCGGAGTCGAAACCTGGCGAATATTCGCCCCAATTGGAGATCGACCGAATGGTTAGATTCTCAGACTGTCGATTTAAGTTGGTGGAATATGATGGGCTATCGTCATATAGCTCTGAGGCTCTGTTGTTAAAAGGGTTTTCTTCGGAAACCTCTTGAGCACAATCTCGAGGGAAAACACCTTTGTTTAATCTTCCGGCGGCTAGTTCTAGAGGTGGCACGTCAAGGTTCAGCCCAAGACACCAACCATCATCATACATCAATTCAATTATGACTCGGTTCCCGACCTTTAATATAAAGAACAATTAAAAATATAACGTTCAGTCTTCAATAAAAAATTAAATCTCAGAAAGAAAAAAAATGTACCCACCTCCAGGACAAGTTCATCCGGAAGAGCAGGGTTAAAGGTTCTAGTCACTACAAGGACTTTTCCATCCATCTCAGGATTATCTTCATTCTCTGGAATGGGGGGTAAAGCGGATGTGGGTGGCGGAGTACTTGAAAATTTGGAGGAGAGAAAACTTGGCGACTCAGATCGGCCTACCAAATCGGTAGCTGAAGATGGGTTCACAATGGGGTCGCGGGTGGAGAGCGCGTCATCCTCTCCTTGGGATTCCAGAATGGTATGAAGGGAGTATTGATGAGCGTGATGAGGTGTAAAAAGATTATGATCAGGGGGTAAGGCGTTTGGTAAATAAGGATGAGCGGCAAGAGACTGATTAATGGTGAGTGGTATATCTGTAAGGCCGGGAAAAATTTCTTCTTCTTGCTCTTCTTGAACAAAGGAATGAGGACGCGGAGTAAGAGTTTGCTGCCAGTGGAGGCTTCTAGCAATCAACTCTCGAGACATATGTTTTTCCTCTATCGTTTGAGGTTCTGGACCAGCCCCAGAAATATTATCAGGTGAATCGCTACTTGAGTGTCGCTCATAAATACCCTTGACATTCAAATCGGGCGATTCTAAGCCCTTCTGCTTGCGAGATTTTTTTTTCAAAAATTTGACCAAACGAACCCAAGCGGCGATAAGTCCGAAGAAAAGAACACTGACACAAACCACAACTGCCAGTGCCACGAGCGGGGTAAGGGAATAAGACTTTACATCATGGGAGCTATCTAATTTATTTGAGCCTTTAGAAGTTGCAACGGGAGAATGGCTCGAAGCAGATGATGATAGAACCAATCTCGGCGTGGATAACGCATTGGATCTTCCTGGAATAGTAGTAGAAATAGGACGCGCTGAAGGGTGGCTGATAACTGGACTGTGAGTGGTTGAGATGTTAGTTTTAGAAATTGTTGTTGGAGTAGAAGCAGCTTTAGTTGATGTGTTAGAGGCCTCATTTGTATTGGATTTAACTTGAAGAAGAAAAAGAACAAGAACAAAAAAAAATATAAAAAAAATAAAAAAACAGTAAGCAAGTCGAAGTGCATAAATTCCCCAATAAAATGATTTTTTTTTTTTTTTTCAAAATAAACCCACCAATCGCAACCATCCGAGTGGATTGGGCAGCATGTGTAATAGTTCTCAATTGGCCAGCAATAGATGCATGGCTAGAAGGTAGTACTGAGTGAATCGAAGTTGAGGAAACTGTTGGACTTGGGGGGGCCTTCTTGACTTCATTTTCAATTTTCAACAAATTTGGCTTCACCAAATTACGACTAGTAGAATTTACTTGTTTCTGTGGGTATCTTCGCTGTTTCATGGGCTGAATCCAAGCGCTCATGTTGGTCCACAACCAAATTTGATGAGCACACACAAGAAAAAGCCGTTACCGACTGATCTATAAGTATTAAGGTTGATTTTACAGTAGTGCTAAGATTGCGCTAAAGAAGAGAGTTAGAATGGAGTTGAACTGTCAAGCTCAGGATTTTTCTGAAAAACTATAAAGTTTTGTAGAGGTCACCGTAAAAAATTGAAAATAAAAATAAAATAAAAGACCCTAACCGGCGGTGAAGTAGGTGCAGAAATACGAGTCCAAAGTTTGAAGAAATTAGAGAAAACTGGGGGCTATTATGAAAAAATAAAAAATAAAAAATAGCAGCACACTGCTGGATAACTGTAAAAAAGAGTAAAGAATGAAATAATTATTTTGCAGATAGATATTTTTCAAAATAAAAAGTGAGAGGAATCTTGAATGAAAGAAGTAACGAATCGGAAGCTCAAACTAAGGAGCAAAATCAAGAGAAATTGAAGATCACAGAAAGAAGAACCAGTAAAAAATTTACTTGATAAAAGATCATTCAACTTTACCCAATAAAAACGGAAACTTTAGATAATGTGAACAAGTTAAATTGCTTTAACACCTTCAATTGACTTTACACTGACCTTCAAAGATTTACATTTCACCTTGGAGATTTGCTTATTTGGTTTAATGAGATTGAGAATAATAATTTATTCAACGCCTGTGTCATGGCCTCCTTCACATCTCAAGGTCGGCTTCTTCTTCCACAAATACCACTCTCCCTTTAGGTCATTATTTGATACCCACGCTCATGGCGCTACCTCAGAAGGAAAAACTTCTTTCAAAGGAGTGAAATCTATTGGGTTTTTATCTGATAAATTTTAAACTTAACCAAGCTAGTTTCGGGACAATTGGAGATAATCTTCTTCTTGTATTCGCATCTGCTTACTCTGTAAGAAATGTTTTACTTTTTCTTGCTTCCAACAGGCTCGGACACTTGTTCATCTACACATTAAAATTTCTATCAGGACTATTTTTCTGTGATCCAAGTGGTTGAAGTGAAATATTGTTTAAATATTTTAGATTGATTGGTATGACCTTGTGAGGCAGTTTTTATAAAGGACCAAATACTAGAGAAAATTAATCGAGACTTAAACACTTTTTAACACTTTTATTTCATACTCTATGGTTTGATTATGCTGGATAATGTGTGTTTTTCATCAATTGAGGAAGAGAAAATTGAGTGTAACATTTCACACTGGTGATGACAAAAAAGACAGAATCCGGAAATGAGAAAAGACCAAGCGTGAAATAGTAAAAATAAATAAATAAAAGATTGACAGGGAGAAAGAGGAATTCGGTCAAAGCTCTATACTGATTAATATGTGAATACTTACACATATCGATCCATAGACTTGAGAAAAGAGCGAGTTAAACACAGGACGAGTGAAATAGAGCCAATGCTGTAATAATGTGGGGGAAGTAAGATTCCTAAAGCCGAGAGGGGACCGAGCTTAATGACTAGACTACAAAAAAGGGACTTACATATTGACCATGATCCAAGAATTCTTTCGAAAGATTACATGTAGTACATGAGAAAGCAGGGTCTCAAGATCTCCTGGGATACCTGATTTTATATGCCAAAAATTGATTTTGAAAATCAAAAGGTAAAGATTGCAATTTTTTTTTTTTTTTTTGCTTTACATGAAATTTCTCCCTGAGCGGTGCTTAGTGATGTTACACACTTTTATTTATTTTTTCATTCAAAAAAAATATTTTCACTTTTTTTATTTTTGTTTTTTTTAGAATTTTAAATTTTTATAATTGGATCGCACCAAATATTTGATACAAATATATAAACGCAACACACATGAAGAATAAAAACTATAGGCCAAAAGTGGATGATTTTAATTTAAATTTATTTTTTGGTCGAGGAGTTAAGACAAGGGGAAAAAATAAATCAAGAACGATAATTTTCAATAGAGGGAGTGCGATTGCACAATGTGATGAGGAAAAACAAAACCCATCTGAGATTTCTTGCGTGGCAAGGAGAGATGTTAAGAATCAAGGCAAAAGATGACGATGCATATTTCAGGCACAGCGCATGCATATACTCTCCGTCTGGCACGTCAAAAACAAGCGAGCGTCCTGACTGACGAGAAACGCAAAAGATGAGTTCTTCTGCGCAGGACAGCGGTCTGATCGATTACTATGAGCTTATCGGCATCGATCCTTCTGCTCACGTCAGCCAGATCCGCACTGCTTACCGTAAAGCTTCTCTTAAGGTTCATCCTGACCGAGTAAGTTCCATTAATATTCACAGTTGTAGAGGTATTGAGATTTATATTATTCTTCCTTTTTTCCTTTTTTTCCTTTTTTCCTTTTTTCCTTTTTTCCTTTTTTCCTTTTTTCCTTTTTTCCTTTTTTCCTTTGATTTCAGAATCCAAACGACCAACAAGCTGCTCAAAAATTTCACGTCCTCAATCTCGCTCTAGAAACTCTAACGGACCCTTCCAAACGTTCCACTTTTGATGCTCAGCTCTCAACTCACAAAGCTCGAACAGCTCGTTTTCAAAAGTTTTCTGAAAAACGTCAACAATTAACGGCCGATCTTTTAAATAAGGAAAAAGACTTTAAAAGACAATGTGAAGAAGAAGGAAGGAAGCAAGTGGCTAAGAAGAATAAATTAGAAGAGGTCAAAGCTGCCAGTAGGAAGTTGAGGAAAGTGAAGGAAGATGAACAAGCTGAAAGAGATGCGAAACTCTTCAAGATGTCGGTTTCTTCCTCCCATTCCACCACTATCACTACTACCACTACCACTTCGACGTCTACTTTTACGTCCACGTCTACTACTACTACTACTACTACTACTGACAATAACAGCAACATCAATAGCAATCCTGATCGTCCAGCTCAACTCTCATCCTCCACTTTGAGATTCCGCTGGCTACGTAAATATGCTCCAGACATCACCAACTCCGAATCTTTACAGCTCAAAATCCTCGCTTCACCCAATATCTCCAAAACTGACCTTCATTCTGTCTTAGTTTCAGCTTCAGCTTCAACTTTAGCGTCGGTCGCAGCTTCTAAGAAAGCGTCTGCAATTGTTGAATTCGCTTCATCTTCCATTTCAGAAATGTTTTTGAGGTCTTGTGAAGAAAATCCTGCCTGGGCTAAATTCACAATCACAAACATTGATCTTCCTAGCCACCACCCCCAGCAGCAGCAGCAACTACATGATAGTAAAAAAGAACCTCAATCTTTTCCAACCACAACACTCGACAAGCCTACCAATCCACCAGATGACAACTCTCCTTCGATCCACAAGGTCCGCAGTTTCTCTCTCTTTCTCATGATGGATATGTATCTTTTCATGCTGATTTGATTGATATACTCTAGTTCCCAGTTGACTTTCAAAACTTTGAGCAGCAAGTCCTCCACAATCTGCGTCAAGCTCAACAAACAAAAAATTCACTGTAGCCATCCATTCTTTATATTTAAGAGTATCATCTTTAAACAGTGCGGTCGCAAAACCTATTTTATATCAAGGTCTCAGTTGAATAGTGTTTGTGCTAAATATAGTATCATATATATATACGGATGGTGTCAGTCACATTTGTGTAATACAAGCTCAATCTTTAATCCAACTGCTGCATGAAGTTCTCAAGCATTATCATCATTATCTTCTTTTTGGACTTCTGCTTCGTCTCCGATCTCTGTCTTTATTTCTGCCATGACGGTGTGAAGAATAATCACTCTCGCGATATTTGGACGATCGGTGGTTATGCGACGACGATCCATTCGTGGTAATAGAGTCGCCAATAGCTTTCGCTCTTTCGTACATTGATCCTTTCTCAAACTCTACTTTGGTCCTAGTTTGATTCATTTGAGCTGCTTGTCGTTCCTCTGATTGCTGTCGCTGCTGTTCTCCTGTCCAACATGAAAAAAACAAAACGACAAAAAGAAAAAGAAAACCCACATGGGGGTATTTTGGATCAATGAAGAGAGAGTGTGCGTGTTAATGTAGCAAATACATATAATCCATATGAAAATTTTGTTCACCCCTAAATGTGAGTGTGGGAGCATGGAATCAAGGGATGAAAAAGAAAAGGATATAAAAGGACGTGGAAAAAAAAAAGAGAGGAGGGAGAAGGAAGGATACTACACAACGCACGAATTGAATCTGCATAAGCTGAAGTGGGAAAACCATGAGGATCCCATACTTGAGGATCAAAGTTAGTTCCGGTTTCTTGAATATCACAAAATTGAACGAGTTTAGCGTAAATGTGAGGGTTTCGATATGACTTATTACGGACTAGGTTATCGTTAAAAAAAAGACCTTGAGATTGAAGCGTTTTAAATCGAGCCAATTTTTCCTGTTATGAGTAAATAAAGAATATATACAAAAGAAAATAAAAGGATGAATGAGATTAAGTGGGCAAATATATTTGATGATGAAAGAAAGGAAGAAACAGACGACTAAATCTGGATCAGGTTGCTTCTGGTTGTTAGAAGAAGTAGTAGGAGATAGAGAAGTAGGAGTCTGATTGTGAACCTGAATGTGGTGGTTGTTAGAGTTAGAGTTGTGATGAGATGGAGAATTGTGAGAAGAATGGTGGTCGGGTTGGAGTGAATGTTGTTGTTCTTGTTCTTGTTGTTGTTGTAGGTGTGAATGAGTTTGAGTTTGAGGAAATAATTTGTGAGGAGAAGATTGTGATGATGATGGTTTCGGTAGTAATGGAGATGAAGAATGATGCTTTGACGAGTTTTGAAGAGGAAGTTGGTAAGTGCTAGTAGTAGCAATAGTAGTAGTGGAGGTAGTGGAGGTGATGGTTTTAGCTTTGGGTGGGTCTTGATGATGAGACTGGGAGGGGTTAAGTAAAGACGGAGATCGAAAACGAGAAGGAGAAGAAAAAGAAAAAGGGGAATGAGATCGAGATCGAGATCTAGTACGAGGATGAGATTCTGAATGTGAGCAAGGTTTTGTTTCTTGTTCTTCTTGTTCGAGATCTTTTTCTTTTTCTTCTTCTTCTTCGTCTTCTGAACCAGCGTACGCTACAAGACTATCTGAATAGTTCAAGTTCACGATGTGAGGCAATTTAAATAGTTTTTTTTTAAAAAAAGAAAAAAGAAAAAGAAAAAAGGATGATGAAGTAGTTCAGTAAAAAGATTAGTATTAGTGTTAACATATGGATGTACCTCTTCCGACCATTTTTGTTAATTATTTGAGTTAGATTAATTATTTTCTTGGACGATTGATTGATTGTGTGAGTCTGGACTGAAAATTGAAGTCAGATACAAGGATATGGATAATAAATGGGTTTTAAGTTGAACTTGATGAAGATGAGGGAGAGAAAGTCAAGGCCAATGTCTCATATTTGAAAAAAAATGAATTGCATACATGCATGAGTTTTTAAGATTGATAGACTTTCCTTCCTCACTTCATCTTTTTTTCTTTTCTTTTTTTTTCTGTTTCTCTTTTTTTCCGTCTCTCTTGGATTGATAGTTTATATTTGATAGCTGGGATGGTGGGTAAGTACTTTTCATGAAATATAGGATTTTCTTCATCCTTTGGTAACTACCACTAACTGTCACATTTTTTTTAAAAAATTCTCATCTGTGCTTATAATTGTATAAGATAAGAGAACCCTTACTTTATTATTCATTATCATCCTTATGATTTATAGAGTCAAACAGTTGTACTGGGTTGATATTCACTTGTTCACCATACCTGGCATGTATCTCTTTACAAAGCAGACACGCTAAATTTAATTTTTATAAAACAGATCTAATTCCAATTTTCAAAATCCTTATCAGGAATTCTAAATCCATTGAAAAAAAAAAAACAAGGAAAGAATCACCCCCCCTTTTTTTATCTATATTGGTAATTTATAAGATTTTCCTTCATTTACTTAGGAATGACATTCATTAAGCTTTTTAGTTTTAACTTTCTCATCATTTTTCAATCAAAAAATTGATTATGGACCTTATGAGAAGTTAGTTGTTCAATATATGTCAATCTCTCACTTTCAAAACAAGTTTTATTGCTTGATTTTAATTTTCAAATATTAAATAAAAATCAGGTTTTTTTTTTTTCATCTTCCTGACTTTGATTTTATTTTTTACTTCTCATTTGAATTAATTGGTTTGACTATAATTTCTCAGACTAATGTTTTTTTTTTTTTTTTTTTTTTTTTTTTTTTTTTACTTTTTGTTTTGAAACTGAATTATTCATGAAAAGGCACTAGGGAGCTAAAAAGTGAAAGTTTATCAAATTAATTAAATCTTTTAAGGGAAATAAGAAAAATGATTGGGAGAGACATACCTTGCAAAAAAAAATTTTACTGAATGGTGAGGAATGTGTTGAATAAGGAAGAATGATGGACAGTAAGTAAAGATAATGAAGTGCTGAAACAAATAACTACGTGTGCAGGATCAAGAATTATCTTGTCACCTCCTGTGGGGGAGTGCCTGATGGTTGAAGATGGGCACTAATGGCCACAAGCTTATTTTCATAAGCCTTCAGATAAGGGGAAGCATGATGAAGGGAAGATTGCATGAGAAAGGAAGGGTATCAAGATATCAGACTAGGACATAATATTGAGTAAAGTGGCTGTATGGACTGAGATATAGCAACTTTTCTTTGAAGAGTCCTTGGTGATTTCCAACACATTATTGAAGAAGTTCATTTGGTATTTGATGTAGGTGAGACCCAAAAATGTGCGATACACAATATAATAGCAATGATGAGCCAATTACTTAATAGGGGGTGTCAGTTCTGGCAAATCCGCACTTACAAATCCACACTTAAATTTGACCAAATCCGCACTTAAATAAGTGCGGATTTCCAAAACACACTAGCCCCAATACTGGTGGATTTCAAAATGAAATAAGTCACTTATTTCACTCAAATCCGCACTTTCTCAACCAAAAGTGCTGATTTCACCATCAAGTCCCATTTCACTGATTTGTCAGCATCATCCCATTCATACGCAGCACTCCGCAGAATAACACTTCATAACTCAAAACATCGTACATCACTTACATCTTCATATCATATCATATAAGAGTCATGCCTTCCTCACTTTCAAATCGTGATAAATTACATAAAGCAATGACTTTCATGGCGCTTGAACTGCTCTTGGACTCTGATTCCGATTCTGATCTAGAAGAAGATTTTGTCGTTTTATCAAAAATGGCCAGGAAACGTTACCTTCTTCCCAGAAAGCCTCAAGTACTTCATACCCCCAAGTACACCATCCAAACACTTCTTAACCTATCTACACCCAGTTTTAGACAGCTGTTCAGGACTTCTCAGGAATGTTTCCTTAAATTGCTTGAGCTTATTCAGGATCATCCCATATTTCACAATAATTCTCAAAAAGAACAACGACATCCTTCAATTCAATTGGCCATCACACTATGTCGTTTGGGTTCAAATGGTAATGGAGCCGCTTTGAAACGTTTAGAAAATGTCTTTGATTTAGGGTATGGTTCAGTTAACACTTATACCAAACGATGTATCACTGCCATCAACTCCTTGGAATCTCAACTTCTCACCTGGCCAACAAAAGAAGAGCGACTTGAATCATCTCAGGTTATGCAAGCAGAGGGCTTTCCAGGATGTATTGGTTTTGTTGATGGTACTACTATTCCTTTGAGCCAGAAACCTGCTCAAGGTGGAAACAATTACTTTGACCGTAAAAAGAGGTAGATTATTTTTAACTCCTTTCATCCTCCTTGAAACTAACACAAACAAATATATCTTCTTTATAGATATTCAATTAATGTTCAGCTTATATGTGACGTAAACAAAAAATTTATATCATTCTTCGCTGGCTATCCTGGCTCATGTCATGACTCCTACGTCTTCCAAAGAATGCATATTTCAAATGAACCTGAAAAATTCTTTGATGAAAATCAGTATCTTCTTGCAGATTCTGCTTATGTGAATGGAAAGTATGTACTTCCTGCTTTTCGGGGAGCAGCTTCAGAAGACAGTCAAAATGCCAAATTCAACAATCATTTGGCAAAGTCAAGAGTCCGTATTGAACATTCTATTGGAATCTTGAAAGGCCGTTTTTCTAGTTTAAGGGAATTAAGAAGTCCTCTTAGAAATAAATCTGAAATGGAGGCGGTGATCAACCGGATTCTGTGTTGCACTATACTTCATAACCTACTTGCTGACCTCAAAGATCAATGGTTAGAGCTGTATGAAGATGAACAAGTTGATTCACCTCCGACTATATCCAACACTTCTATTTCTCAATCAACTAGTATAAGGGCGAAAATCCTTCCAATAACACTCCAACATTTCTCAACGCAATTTTAATTTTTTTCTCTTTCTCTTCAAATTATAAATTTGCATGTATTATTCACTGAGAATGGTAAATTTTTTTGCA
This sequence comes from Hemileia vastatrix, assembly GCA_030280995.1. Taxonomy (NCBI): domain Eukaryota; kingdom Fungi; phylum Basidiomycota; class Pucciniomycetes; order Pucciniales; family Zaghouaniaceae; genus Hemileia; species Hemileia vastatrix. Next base: position 13,954,489 of record JASXTE010000006.1, on the reverse strand, counting down.
TATTTTTTTGGTTTTTGAATTTGCTGTTAAAGTCTTATTTTTTTTTCTCTCTGTGTTTTCTTTCATCAACTCAACATGAAATCGCATATTTTCAGCAAACGCATATTTTTTCAGTCACTCAAAGGTTGGGAAAGAGTTGGAAGGGAAGATTAAGGGTTCCGAGGCATTTTAAATGAAGAAAAGGGTCTGGGAGAGGTTGAGAGGGGTGAAATGGGGATCAAAAGAGGATGGCATACAATGGGGCTGGGAGGATAGCGAAAGGCATGGGGAGGGAAGACAAGCATGTGTTGATAGAATTGAAAGGGATGGAGATTGGTGCAAACAGAGTGTGAAAATAGGAGGATGAACTCTGCTCTTCGGGCGAAGAACAGAGTTCACTTCCATAAAATATTAGCTGAAACATAGTTTTCAATTCTGTAAAAACAGTTGTAAGTAATAGAAAAAGTCACTGATTTTTTTTATATGTAATCCTTGCTTTACGAGGAGACTTTTGTGACGAAGCAGATTTTTGAGTTACCCTTTGAGATTTGGAATGTCTGGGAGGCATTATGAAACTGGCACATAACAAGAAAAAAGATTAAAAAGTAGAAGAAATAAGTAAAAAAGAATGTAAACATGCCTGGTCAAAATATTGAAAATGTTGGAGATTGGTGCAAACAGAATGTGAAAATAGGAGGATGAACTCTGTTCTTCGGGCGAAGAACAGAGTTCACTTCCATAAAATATTAGCTGAAACATAGTTTTCAATTCTGTAAAAACAGTTGTAAGTAATAGAAAAAGTCACTGATTTTTTTTATATGTAATCCTTGCTTTACGAGGAGACTTTTGTGACGAAGCAGATTTTTGAGTTACCTTTTGAGATTTGGAATGTCTGGGAGGCATTATGAAACTGGCACATAACAAGAAAAAAGATTAAAAAATAGAAGAAATAAGTAAAAAAGAATGTAAACATGCCTGGTCAAAATATTGAAAATGTCAGGAAGGGGTGTGTGCCGAGGATTGATGGGTAGGTAGCGAGGAAGGTCAGTGTGTCACATGTGACAGGGATGGGGTAAGAAAGGAAGGGATATTTTGTGGCCAAAATGTGGTTGTGAAAAAAAACGGGAAAAAAGTGCTGATTTGAGGTCATAACTGACACCCTTTTTTGAAATAAGTGACTTTTTTGCAAAATTTAAGTGCTGATTTGTAAGTGCTGATTTGGTTTGAAATCCGCACTTAATTTAAGTGCGGATTTGCCAGAACTGAAACCCCCTAATATGGTTCCTTCTTAATGGATTTAATCACTAAGGAGTTTGTATGAGGGTTCAATAAAATAAGCCAAAATATCAAAATTTTCCTCTGTTAATAACTCACAGATGGGTTCTAATTAAAGGCCCACAGTTCAAATATAAGTTACTTATCTCACTCTCAAAGAGGTTTTCTTTGACACTTTCTCACTTTCAACAATATTTATAGGCAGTGGTAGTTTAAGCTGTATAGTAATAATCCTCACTTTATATCCAAGAGCTGTAGGTAATTGTTAATGGGTCTTTTGGTCTAGAAGGTTTATCTGGAGGTCAAACAAGGATTTCAAGTGGTTTAATGAACTTTCAAAGGCAAGGTACATATTTCTGTTTCTTTTGATTACTTTACTCAAGTTTTAAAGAGGTGAAGCTTTCAAATATTATTATTATTTATATCTTAGAGTTACTATCGGCCAGTCGTCTAGAAGAAGGAGGAGAAGGCAAAGAAAATTTAAGAGGAACTAGGTAATAAAATAGATAATGATAATAGTAAGTGATGCAGCTACAGGGGATAATCCAAAGCCTTTTATAGGCAAAGGACCCTCTGAAGCGTCACCATATAGTAATTACAAAAAGGGATAACATGAAACTAGTCATTAAAAAGAATAGAACTAAAACATGGAGACTGAGAGAAAAACATGAGACAGTCAACTAAACCCGTGAGTAAGTAACCAATTTTCCCACCATAACTTTCTAAAAACACCTAATTAAAATTATTAATAACCAAGTAAGTTTGAAACATGAGAACAGTGAGTAAAATAATCCAAACCAGACATTATAGTGACATATAAAGGGTTTAAGTAAAACAAATAGAATTATTTTCACGCCAAAAAATTCATGTTATCAAATCAATCCAGTTTAAAGCAATTTTAATTAATTGTTTAACTATGTAATTAATTCAATAATTAGTTTAAATGAAACATATAATTAATTTAATGATATTTGTAATTTAAAGTTGTTGGTCAGTCGTCTAGAAGAGGTAAGAAAAATAGGAGGAAAAGGAGGAGAGAAGGAGGATGACAAGGGAAAAAAAAAGAAATAATTTGTAATAATATATTTAATTTATTTAAGAGGGAAAAACAACGGCGAGCAACTTTGAGAGATGACAAAAACTTAGAATTTGTTAATAATAATATTATTCAATGTAAGGGTTCTGGGTGGCAAACACTTTTAATTACTATCAGACTTAAAGCAACCTTTGATTTGTTATATAGACTTTTAAGTAGAATTGTATTACTAAATAAAAATTATAAACGTAATAAAATAGTTATTTTAATTTGTTGAGTGTTTAATAAGTGATGAGGCTACAGGGGATTATCCAAGGCCCTTTTATAGGCAATGGGTCCTCTGAAGCGCTACTATATTTGTAAATACAATGATTAGAATAGAATAAAACAAATATATCAAAGAGTAAATGAAACATAACAATATAGAGAAAAACATGAAACAATTAATTAAAACCCCAATTAAGAATCCAATTTTCCCGTCATTAATTCCCAAATCAGTAAGTGAAAATAGTGAATAACTAAACAAGATTGGAACATAGGAACTATGAGAAAAATAATTCCAAACAGATGGTACAGTCTGATTAAAGGATATTTTAAGTGAGACAAAAAATACTTTGACGCAACAAAACATGTAATTAATCTCAATTTAGTATAAATTAATTTATTTGTTTTTTCTAACACAATTAAGAGTCAAAAGAAGCGTCATTAATTATTGTTTAGTATTATATGAGAGGTATTATTTAATATATAAATTTAAGTAATTAATTTAAATATATTATAAGTCAATTTTACACTTATAATTATAATATATGTTTTTCAATTAATTAAATATAAATTTATAATTATTAAATACATAAAAATGCGCCATTATTTGTAGAATATATTATATTATGTTCAATTTTACTGTATATAAAAATTTATATAACCAATAGATTTAATGTAACACTTGTATATAATAAAATACTTATATAATTTCATTATGCAATAAAATATTAAGTTATATTCATTAAATACAATTCTTACCCACTCTTTAAGGTTTTATAAGTTATATATCATTTACTGGACTCCTGGAATAGCCTGGCTGACACTCCCTCACTCTAAAAAAAAACAATAAAAAAAAATGCTAAGATTTTTTCTTTTTGTATTTTTTCAACAGAGCAGGCAGATTTAAAATTTCCTTGCCAGGTATCCATGCATCATGTTCAGATGATTTGCTCTTATATCTCAATAAATATTCAGTACCTCTTTCAGAAGTGATAATTCTATCATTGAGAATTTTATCAATTTCTGCTGTTTCTGTGACTTCCTGAGGGTTCTTCTTAGGTCTTCCTCTTCTTTTTGGAAATAAGTCACTGTTGGAAGTATAAGGTTTAAGCAAAGAAATGGGAAAGACAGGATGTTTCCTATCATATGGAGAATAAAATACAACTTCTACTGCATTATCTCAAACCATTCTTTTAACAACAAATGGTCCTACAAAAGGATCTTTTAATTTGTTGTTACCTTGTAAATTGAAATGGACAGTAGATATCAACACTTCATCACCCTTGTTAAATGTGTATTCTTTATGGGATTTATTCCATCTTTTCTTTTCATATTCAAATGCTTTATCAATACAGCTTTGAGCATGTTTTCTGCATAGCTGTTGCATTTGCATAAAAGATTTTACACCAGGGTGTAGTTCCAACTTAGGTAATTTATTATTGAGAATTTGAGCAGGAGTATTTGGGACATAACCTAACCAAAGCTCAAAAGGCTTTTTCTCAGTGACAGAATGAACAGTGCTATTATATGCAAATTAAAGACCAGGCAATAGAGTGACCCAGTCATGAGTAAATCTGTCATTGTCTTTATATTCTAAACCAAAGGCACAATAACTTCTAATCATATCTTCCAGAGTTTGAATCATTCTTTCAGCTAGACCATCAGTCTGAGGATGGTGAGCTGTAGACAAATTTAACTCACAGCGCCAAATATCCATAAAAGAGGTCCAAAACTCAGAAGTAAATTTTGGATCTCTATCAGAGATAATGGCTTTTGGAAAACCAATAATATTAAACATGTAAGATCACCATAAGAAAGCTAACTCTTTTGTGGATACATCTTTGTGGGTAGGAATAAATTTGCACATTTTTGTGAATCTATATACTATTACCCAAAAAGAGTTATAACTGTCTTTACCTGCTACAGGAAGACCAGTGACAAAATCCATGTTAATTATTTTCCAAGGAGCATCAGGTGCTTCAATATGTTGTAATATCCCTGCTCTTTTACCTGTCAACCTTTTAGATTTCTGGAAGGAATCACAAGATTCAACATATAATTTTGTATCTTCAGACATATTAGCCCACCAAGCAGTGTTTTTGATTCTAATCAACTTTTTTTCAAGATCAAAATGACCAGCTAATATGTCATCATTACAAAGTTTGAGGATAGTTTCTTTCATAGAAGGAGGAATTACAATTACGTTAGTAAGCTTTCTTCTATAATATATATAACCATCTTCAATAGAAAACTTTCCTTTAATCAAAGCATTTTGATACTTTGCAGGAAGAGTTTTAATCAATGCTTGAATTGAAGAATTCTTAGGATCATTTAAGATAGTAACTAATTTATTTAAATCAGAATTCTTATCATAAGAATCCAGTATTAATTTTAATTACTCTTCTTCCATATCAACTATAAATATACCATGGATATGAACAGTATCATCTTCAGGTACATAAGCAGGATTGGAGTCATTATTTGGTAGAGGCAGTCTGGACAGCATATCAAAATTGGAGTGAACATTTCCAGCCCTATGGATAATTGTCATCCATCCTCTGTATTCTTGAACAGCAAGTTTCCACCTGAACATATGTCTATTAGGTGTTTTCAGGTTTAAGAGGGACTTCACAGCACTACAGTCAGTTACCAATACAAACTTTTGGTCATCTAGATAGTAATGAAGCTTCTCAAGAGCCCAAACAGCTGCTAAGCACTCTAATTGAGTGGCACCATATTTCAATTCACTATTTTTCAAGGTTCTTGAAATATAAAAATTTACAACCTCTGTGGATTTATCATTAATAATTTGTTTCTGGTGGAGGGCAGCACCCAGACCAACAAATCTAGCATCTGTATACAGGAAAAATGGTTCGTTAAAATCTGGAAGAGCTAAGATAGGGGCTGTCATTAAGCAACATTTTAAAGTATCATAAGCTTTTTGACAGTCAATATTCCAGATGAATGCAACATCTTTCCTGGTTAGTTTGGTAAGAGGCATGGCTATGACCTGATAATTTTTAATATATTGTCTATAATAGCCACACATACCCAAAAAACAATGGATTTCTCTTACAGAAGTTGGTGCTTCACATTTTGAATTGCAGCAACTTTGTTGTGGTCTACACAAATTTGTAGGCCTGACACAACATGGCCAAGGACTTTCAAAGATTGAAAACCAAATTTACACTTTTTCAAGGACAAGGTCATATTGATTTCATCCATTTTTTAAAAAACTCTATTCAAGTGAATCATATGTTCATCAAAAGTTTTAGAAAAAACTATGATATCATCAATATACACCATGAGCCATCCTTCAATTATTTCCTGATGGAAAGTGTTATCCATGACTTTCTGGAAAACTGAAGGGGAATTTTTAGGGCCAAAGGGCATTATAACATACTTATATATTCCCATATGAGTATCAATAAGCAAAAAATTCTGAGAATTTTTCTCAACTGGAACTTGATGATACCCTTTATTAACATCCAGACAACTAATAAATTTTGCACCTTGCAAGGTAGCATGCATTGAATTAATTCTGGGTAAAGGATAAATATCATCAACAGTATAAGTGGTTAATGCTCTGTAATCTCCACATAATCTAGTCTTATCTTTCTCATAAGAAATCAAGACTGGGGAGATGACACAATACTTGGGCGTGACATCCACCTTCTCAATGATATTCATTTTTAATAATGTGGCAATATTATCTTCAATATCCTTTCTTTTTGTTGGAGAAGCAGGATATGGTTTTTTCTTAAGACTAGGAGGAATATCACTCAAGTTACAGAATAAGGTAAATTTCATTTCTTCCTGAACACTTCCCAAGACATGAAAGCCATGAGCAAAAGCCATAGGGAAAGAGGTAATTGAGGCAACAATAGAATCTTTTGTTCACTAGTTAACTGATCACCAAAAGAAGCAGTATTTATTTCATTTAATAAATCATCCATTTCAATTGTTGGTCTGCCTTTACACTGGATCAATGAGGTAAAAGACTTTAACAGATGCCCAGAAGGTTTTCTAGGAGAGGAAATTTTGAGTTTTCTTTTGCCATTCAATCCCAAGGTGAAACAATTATTTGCTGGGTCCAATTTCACACCAAACATGGTCAAAATATCGTTACCCATAATAAACCCATTGCTTAAATTATCATTTTTCATGACAACAAATTCACAAATAGCTCTGACAAAATCACCATTATATTTGAAGAATACAGAGGTTTTGTATTTGCCAATAGGAATTAAGGGAGAACCATACCCTCTCCATTTTTCAGAAGTTATAGGTAATAATTTACTAAAATAATCCTTATCTACTGAAGCTAAAGCTCTTTCAGACACTACAATTCCTCCAGCATCAGAGTCAAGAACTACATCAACATTTTTACCATTAATGATAACAGGTGCTTTCAAAGGGTATATGGCTATAGAATTGTTAGTAATATCTTTAATTATCTCAGCATTTTCCACTGAAGATAAATCCAATACACATTCTTCAGATATATTATCTAAATAATGGACATCCTGTTCCAACATTAAAACATTTTTTAACAGAGTCATTGTCATAGGAGATATTACTTTCACAGTCACTAGAAGAATTATTGACATCAATTTCAGCCTCATCAGTGTCTTCATTTTGTTCAACAAGATGAATTTTCTTGTCACAAACATGACCCTTTTGCCATGGTCTGTTACATTTATAACAAGTATTTGTTACATATTTTTTAGGTGCAACTGGGGCAGAGGGTTTACCAGATTTTTCTGGGGGCTTTGAAGAGGGTTTATTTTGATCATGATAAGATTTACCAAGGTAATTTTTTGGTTCATACCTATGGTTGAGTAGTAACTCATTACAGATATTAATGAAAGAAGAATGTTCCCTCACATGCTCAGTTCTAGCTATAATTAAATCTCTAAGAGAATTTGGAAATTTATACCAGATTTTATCTCTCCAAATATCATAATCCATCTTTGGATCAACTTTTCTTAGGATTTTTGTTACTTTCATAAGAAAAAAAATGGGGTTTTCAACAGAGAAGGATACATATCTAGTATTCTCATACAGTCTTTGCTGAGCCAACCTGAATTTTGAACCACCAAATTGATTCTCAATCAAGGATTTCCACTCATTCCATGTATAATGGTTATTATCTAATAGAACAGATTCATACCACAACAATGCTACATTGGAAAATAAAGAAATTAGCTTAGAAACAATTTACTCATCAGGTAGTTTATAAGATCTCTTTAAATTATCAATTCTTTGTATAAAGTGTTGCCAATCAGATGAAGAATCACCATCAAAGGTAGGATATTGATCCAACTTAGGCCAATTTTTCTGGGTACTGGGATGTTCCATCCTATGGTTTGAATTATTCAAGGTTATCGATTCTTGAAGTCTTGAAAGGTGTTCAGATATTTCATTATTCACAGAGGTAGCTGGCTCATTGTGAGCATTTAAATCATTTCTGTTTGATGTAACAGATTTTTCAGAATGAATTTCAGCTGGTAACATTGGTACATTACAAGGGAGAGAAGAACTACTCTGTTCAGACTGTTTATTATTATGATTAACAGCAGTTTGAGAAATATTTTTTAACTCATGATAATGAATAGTCTGGACAGCCTGTAATGCAGAAAATAGTCTCTCAAGATCAGATAATTTATTTCTTAAATCAGGAATATAAGATAGTTGATCATTAATCCTAGAAATAGATAGAACATTTCTGTCCTCATCTATAGAGCATTTATTACTCAAATTCTGAGAATCAATTTTAAATTTTCTTAATTCACTATGCAGAAGCATATTGTCATTCTTTAAAGCAGTATTTTCATCTTTTAGATCATCAATAATTTTGCATAGGTGACTATATTTATCTGAAAGTGATCTGTGATCAGATTTTATAGACTTTTGTTGAGCAAGGACATTATTTAATGTGTCTTTCAATTTGAAATAAGCAGTGTCTTGAAAAGAAGAACTCACTTTTCAATGACAATGCAAATTATTTGATCTATCACTCTCATGTATCAACATATCTCTCAAATGTTTATCTTTCACAACATTAAAATCAAGTGTATTTTTCAATATTTCTTCAGAAGTTTTCTCAATTAAAGTATAGACTTCAGGGGAAACAGAATCATTTTTAATTGCAAGAGAAGGATTAATTAAAGAAGTAGAAGTCAAATGTAAAGGTTCATCAAATGATAATTTTCTAATTACATCATTGGGGCTACTAGTTACAGGAAGTTGTTTCTTCAAGGGTTTAACTGTTCTTTCACCAGGATCCACATTATTACCTGAAGAAGATTTGTTATTATACATACCAACATGTTTATCAAACAAATTACTTACCATGGCAAGGGAGGAAACTTCCCCTGTGCTTTCTTCTGCCTCCCTGATAAGGATGGGGCTGAGGAGATGGATTGTATGTTGGTGTCCTGGATGGGCCAGGGTGTTGAGCTGTTGGTTGCTGAAAATTCTGTTGATAATGGGTCATCAGGTAATCCCATTTCTACTGATCCACTTGCAGAGTGCCTTGATTTTGGGTGAGGGAGCTGGGTGCCTGATTGGACTGATGTTGAGGCTGAGGCTGGGAGGCTGGGAAATGAGGAGGTTGACCCTGTTTGGGATTTAATAACTCCTGTATCTGCTGCCAGAGTGTGTCTACCCTTGCCTTGTACTTCATTCTTTCTGCCTTCAGTTCTTTGATGTGGCTGTACAGATTGTTTACTTGTTGGGTTAGAGGTATCTTTTTTATTTTTATACCTTTGAGTGGATTGTCCTGATTTATTAGAGGTTTTACTTCTTTCAGAGGTGTTTGGTGAGGGGGGTTTGCCACTTCTCCTGCCATTTTCATGTCCTGAAGGTTTTTTGTCAGCTGAATAATTTTTGTAAGTTAATTTAGAAGAACCTACAGATTCAGTGTCAACATCCACTTCAATCTCATCCACATGTAAGTTATCCGTGCTGTTAACCAAACTACTGGACATTTAAACTGTGAAAAGACAATCAAAATTAGTTAATGATTAAAATTGTTATTTCAAAATAAAATACAATTTATTGAATTTTTAACAAAACAATTTTTTTTTTAATTTTTATCAAACATCAAAAAATTAACAAAAAACGTAATACAAATAAATGTAATCACAATTGTTTATTAAGAATTAACAATAATTAAAATGGGACCAGCTAACAAAGGTTTTATAAGTCAACCAAAATAATTAATACCAAAAATGAATATAATGGTAATATTAGGACTAAGTACTGAGTACTATTATGGTCAACCAATAAAAAAAAGGTTTAATAGAATTAATTAAATAATTTATTAAAAATTTATTGTCTTCTAGGACTAAGGGTGTTACTCTATTATGGTCAACTAGGAAAAATATAAAATAAAAAATTAATATAAAGAAAACTTACACTCAGTGAATCAGCAATTGAGCCACAAACACTGTTATTGCAGTAAAAATATAATAATATGAGTGAGAGGTGCAAAGGTGAACTTACTATAGTGATTGTAAAATCACTTCAAAATAATATATTATTTAATTCAATATAAACCTAAAAGATCAAACCCAAGTTCAAAACACAGTTGCGGCAAAAAAATTACTTTTTGGCTTGGGTGGTCTGTGCGCAATGTTGTTTGTTGCAAGTCTCGTATCGTTGTCGTCATTTTGGAAAGGCTCCCAATTATAGGCCGGTCGTCTAAAAGAAAGAGGAGAAGTCAAAGAAAATTTAAGAGGAACTAGGTAATAAAATAGATAATGATAATAATTTATATTTAAATGTTTGAGAAACTAAGAGAGGAGAGTAAAGAGATGCAATGACGAGCTTTGAGAAGTGACACAACAGTGAGGTTCAATTTATAATATTTATTTAAGTAAGGGTTTATCTTTAATGCGTGGAAAACACTTATAATTATTTATAGACTTAGAGAAACCATAGAATATTTATTTACTTTTAAAAATGCTCATAAAAATAAGATAAACATAATATATTTAAATATTGTATTTTTGTTGAGTGTATAGTAAGTGATGCAGCTACAGGGGATAATCCAAAGCCTTTTATAGGCAAAGGACCCTCTGAAGCGTCACCATATAGTAATTACAAAAAGGGATAACATGAAACTAGTCATTAAAAAGAATAGAACTAAAACATGGAGACTGAGAGAAAAACATGAGACAGTCAACTAAACCCGTGAGTAAGTAACCAATTTTCCCACCATAACTTTCCAAAAACACTTAATTAAAATAATTAGTAACCAAGTAAGTTTGAAACATGAGAACAGTGAGTAAAATAATCCAAACCAGACATTATAGTGACATGTAAAGGGTTTAAGTAAAACAAATAGAATTATTTTCACACCAAAAATTCATGTAATCAATTCAATCCAGTTTAAAGCAATTTTAATTAATTGTTTTAACTATGTAATTAATTCAATAATTAGTTTAAATGAAACATATAATTAATTTAATGATATTTGTAATTTAAAGTGGGGATTTAAATACTATGTTATTAAATAAGTATTATAATTTATTTAATAATTTTTCTGACACAATTAAGGGTCAAAAAAAGCGCCCAATATTATTTTTTAATAATATATGAAAAGTTTTATTTAATATATAAATTTAATTAATTAATTTAATTACATTATAAGTCAATTTTACACATATAATTATAATATATGTTTGTAATTAATTAATTATTAATTTATAATTATTAAATACATAAAAATGCGCCATTATTTGTAGAATATAAAATATATTATGCTTAATTTAAATGTATAAATAATTTATATAACAATAAAATTAATATAACACTTATATTTATTAAGATACTTATATAATTTTATTATGCAATAAAATATTAATTTATATACATCAAATGCAATTTTTACGCCCTCTTTCAGGTCCAATAAGTCAACATATCATTTACTGGGCTCCTGGTATAGCCTGGCTGACAGTTACAGTGTTGTAAATTCTAATTTTATAAAAAATAGTAATGAAGATTTTATTTAATAGATCTGTTATAAAAGTGGTAAGTAACAAATGATTTGAAAAGTACAAAAGGAGAGGGACTTTTATAGGCAAAAGGTGAGAGATAAAACATGGAGTTAACAACATCCAATTAGAGAGTGTGAGAGAAAAAATTAAATGAAAAGAGAGTATGTGAATATAAAAAAGATATACTAAAATGATGCTTCATTAAAAGGTATCATATTTATTTGATATAAATCTTGAGTTCCCTTAGATTGTCACACTTAGTATAGAACATTTGATTTAAAATGTTATTTTAACAGAATTTTAAATTTTATAATAAAGAAATTTGAATATTTTAGATTTTTTATATTTTTAATAATATTTTTGTTCCCTTCTCAACTGTATTATTGAACACTGTGTTAGGGAGTAAAAATATGCAGAACATTTATTAATTTTTTATTAATTACTAAAATTACTTATTGTACTTAGCTAGTTAATTGTAAGTAATACATAAGTAAATAACAGATAATTAATTATTAATAAGGATTAAAAAGGTGTGGCTTCATCTCAGTAAAATAATTAATTATTTTACTGGATAAGTCTAGTAGCCTGGCTGACAGTAATATTTAAGTATGAATTTATAAAAAAATTGTATGCTAGTTTTAAATGTGAAAGTTAAGTAAAATATGAGGTATAAAAGCGGTCAGCCAGGCTATACCAGGAGCCCAGTAAATGTTATGTTAATCTACTGGAACCAAAATAGGGCATAAAAATATGCATTTTATGTATATATATAAATTAATATTTTATTGCATAATAAAATTATATAAGTATCTTATATAATATAAGTAAAATAATGGTTGTATTAATTTTATTGCTATATAATTTCTTATACATTTAAATTAAGCATGATATATTTTATATTCTATAAATTATGACACATTTTTATGTATTTAATAAATATAAATCAATAATTAATTAATTATAAAAATATATTATAATTATAAGTGTAAAATTAACTTATAATGTAATTAAATTAATTAATTAAATTTATATATTAAATAAAGCCTTACATATCTTATTAAATAATAATATTGGGCGCTTTTTTGACCCTTAATTGTGTCAGAAAATTATTAAATAAACTAAAATACTTATTTAAGATTATAATATTAAAATCCTCACTTTAAATTAACAATATGATTAAATTAATTATATGTTTCAACTAGATTAATTATTAAGTTACTAAAATAGTTAAAACAAATGATTAATTTTCCTTTAAAATTAAATTAAATTGATTACAAAAATTTTTGTGTCAAAATATTCTATTTGTTTCAATAAAAACCCTTAAAAAACATTGTAATACCTTTCTTGGATTATTTTACTCACAGTTATTATGTTTCAGACTTATTTGGTTACTCATTATATTAATTAACTGGGTTGGGAAACTATGGTGGGAAAATTTTTCAGCCTGTATATCCCCAGAACTGAGTAAAAAGTACTTATAAGCTATGTTAAACACATGAACTATACATGGGAATAATAAATTAGAGTACACAAACAGTATACATAAGTAAAATTATGATAATATACAAAATATGCCATTATAACACCTTATATACACGCATATATCCACCTTTTATAAGTCTTATTTACTTAATATTTAGTTGGAATATGCTAGGGTAACTTAAGAACCTTAAATATAAGGCTACATAATTTTTAAGTACACTTAAAGCTGTTGTTTTCATTGTTTTATGCAAAAAACAAGAAAATGCGCTTTAAATCACTTAAAAGTTGATTATATGCGCATGCGCTTTGACAGTTCAATTTGTCTCAATTAGGACTATTGATTTGGCTACTCAAATGCATAAAAATAACACTTTTAAAATTTGGTGTTTTTTATGCCAGAAATGGCTTATGTGTACTGGCCACATACTGCCTGCATTTTTCCCATGTGAATAGCTTCATTTTTAGCAAAGTTAGCTTTTTCACACTATAATTACCCCACATTCTACACCCACTGTGGGGAAACACGCTAAAATAGGTGAGAGGTGCTTATTTAGTGTCCTACCTTAATTAATAATGCATTGACCCTCTTTATATGCATTAATTTCATTAATAACCTCAATCTTGGCACCTTATTTCACTACCATGCTTAAATTCGCCTAAAATTAGTCAAGGATTTACCTGTGCAAGTGCCTTCCAAGGACTGCATGTACTTACCCCACATCTCATGCCCTTTTTTGGGTTTCTTGGTGGTTTCTCAGTCAATTTTGGTTATTTTTGAATGGGGATTTCACATAGTATAATGTCAGGATTAGCCCCATCATTTCTACTGTTAATCCCCCTTATTATTAAGCATTTATTAGCCTTAATTTACCCTCTTTATCTTTTATATTAATGTATAATATGCATATACTCTCTTTTTTACTTATTCTTTAATTTTGAGGTATTTTCCCTATTATTACAGGATTTTGGCAGGTGATATTATTCTAATTATGTTATGTGTAACTCTGGATGTTGATGGAAATGTATATTAGTTGGATTGAGGCGTCATTAACTGTGTATAGGACTGGTAAATCAAGGGGTTCATTGGGGAAGTTATTGGGTATAAAAGGACAAGGTTTTGGGTCTTGTTTTCTACATTCTTTATCATTACAATTCAATCATATAACCAAATCAATTACTATACATATCAATAGCACTTATAAAGTCTTTAAATAGTATCTGAATTAATAAATCTACTTTTCTACCAATTATAAGATTGTAAGCCATATATTTAATTAGTAAGATTTATATTGCTGAGACCTTTATATTGAATTAAATTTTACTACTTATTGGATTTGTACCACAGTATTCATATAGGACCATTTAAATCTTCTAGACACAGACCATTCAAGCTATTTCACGTCTTTGTACTTGACCTCAGCCTGAAAATTGGGGACCTTTCCTCAAGAATTCTGTTGTTTATCATCCAGTAAGTAAAAATTCAAAAAGAGGCTACACGTAAATAAAATCCCTATAGAATTATTTGGATAATTACAACAGGTTGGGGTCACTTATATAGTGATTTCAGAAAAAGAAGCCCTGTTATATAATAAAATTGTGATATTGAATCAACAATTTTACCACTACTTTAACATAAAATTGTTATTAGTGGGAGTCTGTCAATAGAACGATTAAATTTGAGATCTTTGCATATAATAAACCAATTAAACTGATTAATTGTTTTCTTTTAACAGGACAATTAATCCCTTTCTATTGGTTTGTAACATTCATTTAATATTTAAAAAAGAATCTTACTGACAGTTTTTTCTTTTTTAAATATAAAAACATGGCTACATATTGTAGACCAGTTAAATCAAGTGACCACATAAAAGCATATTTGACTTTTGGCACTTATAAACTCACTTCATACCTATAAGTAAGCAATAAAATTTTCTTCAGTGGTATTGATAAATACTGATAAAACTCCTTTTTGAAGTTTTCATATCTAAAATTTCAATTCTTTGATTAAATTCCACATAAAAAATGTGTGAAAACAATCACATTGTAAGTAATAAGGCAAAACCTTATAACTTAAGAACTAGAGCTGAAAAACCTGTTACAGGACATTCAAATGGAGGGCCAGGACTCTCCCATAAACAACAACACTCCACAAATATCTCTGGAGGAAAGGGAAAAACTTTTAAAACAAGCATCAATAAAGAGAACAAAAAATACATTACAAGAACAAATTCACTCCCTCTCCACCCTACTGAACACCTTGACAATAAGAGTCAACAATATAGTGGACCAGATAAACAATCTGGAGAAAAGGGCAGCTCAAGGTTTCATAGAAGTCAATCAAGCTCTAGTGGACATAAAGTCTCAACCACCAACAGTGGCACCCAACAGTACCATAGAAACACCTCCAGCCCAAGAGGAGGATCAAAAAATTACAGTCAGCAAGTAGAAGTGGGATTGGTACACCCAAAAATACAAAAACCCTCCTCAACAGCAGGGCTCCAGCAGTCACCCTTACAGGGGAAAGGCAAGGAGAGGCAGGGGAAATGGGATAAGACCTTGGTAGGTCATCCATCTTCTCATGATCAATTATATCATCCTAACAATGAATTACTTATAGGTAATGGGATTGATAAGGAATTGTTGGATGTAATTGATGAGGATTTAAAGAATTATTAATTTTATAATAACATTTTAAACTTGTCTTTAAATGAGGACAATGTAAATAGTTTTATTGATCACCAAGATAATGCTATAAATATAAAAATGGAACCAACTGAATTAAATCTTGAACCTGATGATGAGTCTTCTGAATTAGACACAGAGAAAATTGAATATTTTTTAAAAGAAAATCCAATGGAATCAAAAATAATAAGTAAATTATTATTAAGAATTGAAAAATTGGAAGAGTTCTCTAAAGAGTCAAACAATAATACAGAAAGTGTATTATTAAAGCTCACACAATCATTGATTACAACAGCCAATAGTTTAAAAATTATTGAAAATTCAAATAATGAATTAACCAATGAAAATAAAAGATTGAACTCTGAGATTAAAAATTTAGAAAGTAGATTAGAACACTCTCAGAATATTATGGCTACCATAGAGGGACGTGTAAAATTGTCTTTTTCAAATTTTAATGATACCTTGACTCATGTACCTGTAATAAAAGATAGTTTGCAAAGAGTAGAAATTGAAATTGCCAAAATTTTGAACAATACTGATAAAGTAAAAGATAATACCTCTTATGTGGAAAGAGTACCAGTTTTCATGAAACACTCAGATGATAAACAAATTATTGAACATGAACATAGTGTCATGGGCTCTGAGAAAATAAAATCAGTAAAAGATGAAATAAATGATCATATTTCTAAAGTAAGGGAGTTACTTAATATTCCTCAGGTTAGGGAAGCAAAAACTAACCAAAAGAACTAGCCTAAGTTAGATCAGTACCCTTCTTTTGATGGGAATTCAAAGTCTGATTGGCAACAATTCATTCAAAGAATTGATAACTTAAAGTTTTCATACAAATTACCTGATGAAGAAATTACATCAAAATTAATATCTTTATTTACAGATGTGTCCTTATTATGGTTTGAATTAGTATTGAGTGAGGGAATCAACTACTCTTGGAATGAATGTAAGTCACTAATTCAAAGAAATTTGGTGGCCCAAAATTTAGAATCACTTAACAGAGATTGTATTAGAAATCCAGATATAATACAAATTCTGGGGATAAACCTATGGTTTTTTAATGAATTTAATAAAAATCATGAAAGCCATGGATCCAAAAATGGATTATGATGAGTGGAAAGAAAAAATAATATATAAATTGCCTATATCAGTCAGAGACATTATTGTAGCTAAAACTGAAACCATCAGAGATACTTCTGAGTTCATTAATGTATGCAATGAAATATTTTTAAACCACAAATATGAAACCAAGTATAATAATTACAGAAAGAGTGTTGAAGTAGTAAAACCTACTACAAATAAGTTACCAGTGGAGAAGAAAAAACCTTCAGCTCCCCTTGTCCCTAAAAGACAAGAAAATAACATTTGTTACAAATGTAATGAACCTTGGGTTAAGGGTCACATTTGTAAGAAACGAATTAATGTTATTGAAAACTCACAAGATTCTGAACCAAGTAATCATGAAGATGAGAACGTGGAATCCAGTGAGGATTGTAAAAGTAACATTTCTTACAGTGATGATGAACATGAGATATATGTATTAGAGCAGGATATTAGGTTCCTGAATGATGCTAAACCTCAGACAGATACATCTTTAACTTTCATTGAAGAAGCTGAAATTATTAAAGATGTATCTCATGATACTTACAAAATAACACCTATCAGAGCACCTGTTATTATATGTGGAAGAGAAATTAATGCCATTCTTGACACAGGGGCTGCAGGTAGTGTAGTTTCTATCAACACATTAATGAAAATTGATAGTAAGTACCATGAAAAACTAGAACCTGTACAGACAAAGAACTGGAGGGGTTTTAGTTCAGTATTAAATCCAATTGGCAAATATAAAATTGCTGTATTCTTTAAATATAATAATGGATATGTAAGGGCAGTGTGTGAATTTGTTATAATGGATAATAATAATTTTAGTGTTTGCTTTATTATTGGCAATGACTTATTGACCAAATTTGGTATTAAACTAGATCCTGCAAACAGTTGCTCACTATAGGTGTAATTGGTAAAAGAAACTTCAAGATATGTTCTGAAAATTCAGTTTATTCCATTTCTCCTAAAGAGGAACAACTGCAAGGTGGAAGAACCACCACTGAAGTGGTAGAATTGGAAAATGAAATATTAAAAGCCTCTTTCAATCCTCAACTCTCAAAAGTTGAAGAAGACAATATTTTGAGATTGATAAAATCTTATCCTATGGCATTTGCTCATGGTTAAAATGAGCTAGGAATGGTAAAAGACCATGAGATGAAAATCTCTTTAAGTTGTGATTTGGATAATATTCCTGGCAGCTTGAAAAAGAAACCTTACCCAGAATCTCCTACAAAGGGAAAAGACATTGAAGACATCATAAAAATGTTGTTAGAAATGGGTATTGTTGAAAAAGTGGACACAACACCTAAGTATTGTGTTATTTCACTAGTTTTAATCTCTTATGAAAAAGATAAGGCAAGATTATGCAGTGATTATAGAGCTCTGAGTACATACACTGTAGATGATATTTACCCTCTACCAAGGATAGCTTCTATCCATGCTACCTTACAAGGAGCAAAATATATTTCCTGTCTGGATGGGAATAAAGGTTAAAACCAGATTCCTGTGGAAAAGAATTCTCAGAATTACTTATTAATAACCACACACATGGGAATATATAAGTATGTGAGAATGCCCTTTGGCTCAAAGAATGTGCCTTCAGTCTTCCAAAAATTGATGGATAGTATTTTTCATCAGGAAATGGTTGAAGGATGGCTTTTGGTTTATATTGATGACATCATAGTGTTTTTAAAAACATATGATGAACATTTAAATCACCTGAAAAGAGTCTTTCAAAAGATGAATGAAATTAATATGACAATTGCATTAAAGAAATGTAAGTTTGGATTTCAATCCTTGAAAGATCTTGGACATGTTGTATCTGGATTAAAAATTTGTGTTGACCAGAATAAGGTGGCAGAAATTAAAAACATTGGTATACCTAAGAATGTAAAAAATGTTTAAAGTTTTTTAGGTATGTGTGGATATTATAGACAGTATAAAAAAAACTACCAATCCATTGCAGCTCCTTTAACAACATTAATCAGGAAAAATAAGGCTTTCATTTGGAATAATGAAAGACAACACGCCTTTGATAAATTGAAAGAATGTTTAATGTCAGCTCCAATATTGGGACTTCCAGATTTTAACCTACCTTTTATCTTGTACACTGATGCAAGCTTCACAGGGTTAGGTGCTGCTTTACAGCAGAAACAAATAATAAATGGAAAATTATCTGAAGTAGTTGTCTGTTATATATCCAGAACCTTAAGAATGACAGAATTAAGGTATGGTGCCACCCATCTCGAATTTTTAGCCCTTGTGTGGGCCTTGGAGAAAATTCATTAATATCTGGAATACCAGAAGTTTGAATTAATAACAGATTGCAGTGCAGTAAAATCATTACTTAACATGAAAACACCTAATAGGCACATGTTTAGATGGCAACTAGCTGTACAAGAGTACAGAGGAAGAATGACAATCACTCACAGAGCAGGAACATTGCATTCTAATGTGGATTTATTATCCAGAAGTCCTTTGCCAAATGATGCTGACAACCCAGCTTATGTACCTGAAAATGAGGTTATACATATATTTGGGATTTATATAGTGGATTTAAAGGAAGATTTTATGCAAACTATATTGGAAAATTAGTCTTCTGATAAATATTTGACTAAACTATCTACCATTCTAAATGATCCAACTAATGCCTCCATGAGTGCATTAATTAAAACCTTGCCTCCAAAATATAAAAATGCATTGGAAAAAGGTAAACTGTCAATTGAAGATGGATATATATATTACAGGAAAAAACTAAGTAATGTAATAGTAATACCACCTTCTATGAAAGAGTTAATGTTGAGTACTTGTCATGATGACATCTTAGCTGGTCATTTTGATTTTAACAAAACATTAACCAGAGTTAAAAATACAGCCTGGTGGATAAACATAAAAGAAGATGTACAAAAATACATTGAAACATGTGACTCTTGTCAGAAATCTAAAAGATTAACTGGGAATACAGCTGGGTTGTTACAACAAATAGAGCAGCCAAAATATCCATGGGAAATTATAAACATGGACTTTGTCACTGGCTTGCCATTAGCAGGAAAAGAAAGTTTCAATTCTTGCTGGGTAATTGTAGATAGATTAACAAAAATGTGTAAATTTATCCCTACCCATAAAGAGGTATCTGCAAAAGACTTGGCATTACTATGGTGGACTCAAATGATTAATACTGCTGGGTTCCCCAAAGCCATAATCTCTGACAGAGACCCTAAATTTACTTCAGAGTTCTGGACATCTTTGATGGAAGTATCAGGTTGTCAATTGAAATTTTCTAGAGCACACCATCCACAAACTGATGGACTAGCTGAAAGAATGATACAAACTCTTGAAGACATGATCAGAAGATATTGTGCCTTTGGATTAGAATACAAAGACAATGAGAA
Organism: Hemileia vastatrix; assembly: GCA_030280995.1. Taxonomy (NCBI): domain Eukaryota; kingdom Fungi; phylum Basidiomycota; class Pucciniomycetes; order Pucciniales; family Zaghouaniaceae; genus Hemileia; species Hemileia vastatrix. The sequence goes on along the minus strand of JASXTE010000006.1, from coordinate 13,934,261 downwards.
ATTCACACATGACTGGGTAACATTAATTCCTGGCCTTAAATTTGCTTATAATAGCACAACTCTTTCTGTAACAGAGAAAAACCATTTGAACTCTGGCTGGGATACGTACCAAATACCCCAGTAAATCATTTAAATAAATTACCAAGGTTAGATATACACCCTGGTAATAAATCCTTTATTCATATGCAACAAATGTGTAGAAATCATGCAGAAGAATGCATCCAAAAAGCATTTGAATATGAAAAGAAAAGGTGGGATAAATCTCATAAAGAATTTGAATTCAAAAAAGGAGATGAAGTCCTAATTTCAACACTACATTTTAACTTAGAAGGAAATGTTAAATTAAAGGACCCCTTTGTATGACCTTTTGTAGTAAGCAAAATGGTTGGTAATAATGCAGTGGAAGTCATATTATATGCCCCATATGAGAGGAAACATCCAGTTTTCCCTATCTCATTAATGAAACCTTACCATGCAAATGATCCTGACTTATTTCCAAAAAGAAGGGGAAGGCCTAAAAAGCAACCTGAAGAAATTGTGGGAAAAGCAGAGTATGAAAATATACTCAAGAAAAGAATCCTTACTAAAGAAAAAGGAACTAAGTATTTGTTAAGATTTAAGGGGAAATTAAATGAATTTGATAAATGGATACCTGAAAAAGAAATTTCAAATTTATCCTCCCTTCTTAAAAAATTTAAACAGAAATAAATTTCTGTTCAACCAGCTGAGGCGTTAAAAAAACAGTACTCATAATATTTTATTATGTTTTATTTCTTTAAATAATTAATCTTTAATGCTACAGAATTATTCTGAATACCTGAAAAATAACAAATAAATAAGGAAAATGTATAACTTATCATTTTTTTTATTGTTTTTTTTGGGTGGGCAAGTGTCAGCCTGTATATCACCAGGACTTAGTAAAAAGTACTTATAAGTTATGTTAAACACATGAACTATACATGGGAATAATAAATTAGAGTACACAAACAGTATACATAAGTAAAATTATGGTAATATACAAAATATGCCATTATAACACCTTATATACACGCATATATCCACCTTTTATAAGTCTTATGTACTTAATATTTAGTTGGAATATTCTAAAGTAACTTAAGAACCTTAAATATAAGGCTACATAATTTTTAAGTACACTTAAAGTTGTTGTTTTCATTGTTTTATGCAAAAAACAAGAAAATGTGCTTTAAATCACTTAAAAGTTGATTATATGCACTATAATTTTAAGAATATTTAAAATGCACTTTGACAGTTCAATTTGTCTCAATTAGGAATATTAATTTGGCTACTCAAATGCATAAAAATAACACTTTTCAAATTTGGTGTTTTTTATGCCAGAAATAGCTTCTGTGTACTGGCCACATACTGCCTGAATTTTTCCCGTGTGAATAGCTTCATTTTTAGCAAAGTTGGCTTTTTTCACACTATAATTACCCCACATTCTACGCCCACTGTGGGGAAACACGCTAAAATAGGCGAGAGGTGCTTATTTAGTGTCCTAGCTTAATTAATAATGCATTGACCCTTTTTATATGCACTAATTTCATTAATAACCTCAATCTCGGTGCCTTATTTCACTACCATTCTGAAATTTGCCTAAAATTTGTCATGCCAAGGACTGCATGTAGTTACCCCACATCTCATGCCCTTTTTTGGGTTTCTAGGTGGTTTCTCAGTCAATTTTGGTTATTTTTGAATGGGGATTTCACATAGTATAATGTCAGGATTAGCCCCATCATTTCTACTGTTAATCCCCCTTATTATTAAGCATTTATTAGCCTTAATTTACCCTCTTTATCTTTTATATTAATGTATAATATGCATATACTCTCTTTTTTACTTATTCTTTAATTTTGAGGTATTTTCCCTATTATTACAGGATTTTGGCAGGTGATATTATTCTAATTATGTTATGGGTCACTCTGAATGTTGATGGACATGTCTATTAGTTGGATTGAGGTGTCATTAACTGTGTATAGGACTGGTAAATCAAGGGGTTCATTGGAGAAGTTATTTGGTATAAAAGGAGGAGGTTTTGGGTCTTGTTTTCTGCATTCTTTATCATTACAATTAAATCATATAACCCAATCAGTTACAATACATATCAATAGCGCTTATAAAGTCTTTGAATAGTATCTGAATTATTAAATCTACTTTTCTACTAACTATAAGATTGTAAGCCATATATATAATTAGTGAGATTTATATTGCTGAGACCTTTATATTGAATTAAATTTTACTACTTATTGGATTTGTACCACACTATTCATATAGGAGCATTTAAATCTTCTAGACACAGACCATTCAAGCTAGTTCATGTCTTTGTACTTGACCTCAGCCTGACAAAATTAGTCTCTTACTCACGGGTTTAATTAGTTGTTTTATGTTTTTCTCTCAATATCTATTTTTTAGTTATCTACTTTTATACTCTTGTTTCAACTTATTACTGTTTTGTAAATACACATTTGTGGCACTTCAGAGGACCCCTTTCCTATAAAAAGGCCTTGCATAATCCCCTGTAGCCTCATCACTTACTTACTCATCATATTTTAAATATTACATTATATTTTATTATTTCTTGTGGCGCTTCAGTCCCCTTAAATACTAAATAAAATTATAAGGTTGTTTTAAGATTTTTAAGAGTCAGTTCGTTGATATTTGAGCAGAGAGAAAAAATAAAAGAATTACTAGTATAACCAGTTCACCCCTCTTCATATTTTTTGTCTACCAAAATAGTTACAGTATCATCCCATCATCCTTTATTTTATTCCTCTTTTCTTTCTTCTTCTTCTTCTTCTTCTTCTATATTTCCACTTCTTTTAGACGACGGGCCAAAAAAAGCACTTCAAAACTCTCTATTTACATGTTATCCACCTCTGCATGCCCCACGGCCATCCAGACATCTTAAAGCCAATTACCCATCCAGCTGAATCTCAGATTGCCCCCTAAGAATGCTAGTGAGGCTTACAGGCCCAAAAGTAGAGGCCCTCCTCACAATCCTACTAGGAACATATAAAGTCAAATGCCCTAAACCTTATATCAAAACTATTTGTTTACAAATGATATTAAAACAGACTAATACCAAGGGATATGAACTGAAACATGAGACCCAAAATAAATGAAAAGTCAAGATAAGAAAAATAGAATGAAAAAAGTTTAAAGAATTAAAAATATCATCCAAGCCAGTTTATAGAACCCAGGAAACACTAATATAGATATGAGAGAAATAATAAAACCACCAATATAGGATAAAAACTAAGATAACCCAAAAGTTACCCAAAATAGAGGAAATAATAATAAATAAGATAAACATGATGTAACAGCCAATCTAGCCCATATTAAAACCTCAGAAAGATCAATATCCATCACCTGAGACCATGTAGAATATGACTTAAGGTTGATACAATGTTGATTGTCCAAAAGGGGGAAATAACATTTTGGCCCCAGATGCAGCCAAAGTAGACCATGTTTAAATTTTCCAATGATGAGTGAGGGTCCTTTTGTATGTTTCAGGGATTCAGAACTAATCAAAGGCCTTACTTGATAAAGAAACATATGTGTACATATGGGTTTTCTCATATTTAATGTTTTTTAACCCCTAAGGTCATTTCCACTTGTTCCAGTAGACCCCTGTGGTATGCACATTTTGACCCTGGTAACAACACTTGTTCCATTAAAAACATTTGGTAAGCCATCATTTTGGAAAATTTTCAATAAGGGCAAGTAATCTTACTGATAACTACCACTTTCAAATCATTAACTTATCCTCATGTCTTCCAAAAATTTTCACATGTCAAATTTCTTCCTGAACACATAGATGCATCTTAAGGTTAATAAATTTTTTTATTTTTTCAATTAAAAAACACTATTTTGACTTCATATCACCATTTCTTAACATATTATAGTACTACAAACAACTATATAAGCCTCCCTACTATAAAAAACCTCAACATTTCCTCTAACTCATAGAAAAAAACAATTGCCTAACTGGAACCCACTGGAAGAAGAAAAACACACCTTGTCATGGATAAGCATCAATGAACATCCTGAATATTTAGTATATCAAACCAAGGAAGACTTTTACAAAAAAAAAGAGACACATTTCAATCAGTATAGCTAGGTCTATTATAGGGATTATCATCAAATAAAAATAAGGTGTATCCTCATTTCTTCTTACTCACATCACAATTTACCAATTTAAACATTCTTCTTTTTCCTTGAATGAAAGATGGTAAGCCTTAAATACATTGAAACTTAAATTTAGTGCCATTTATCACTCAATTGAGTGTAACCCACCCAGAAAAATCAACCCAAGTGACTGGCTCTGAGTGGCTCTAACCATCTATCAAGAACAAAACAAGTCAGCTTTCAAAAGTCTTCAAGCATGGAAAAAACTCAAGTTTGCACTAAAATGGAGAATAGAGAAAACAAAAATTCTAACTTAGTTCCTATGGACCTGATACCTGTGGACCCAACAATACCTGAATCAAATTCAAGTTGTTATGATGATCAAAACAGTGAACCAGTTACTCCTTCACCTTCCAATGTTTTCAGTGTGCACCATATGGGTCAAAAATCAGCAAAAAAAAAGAAGATTGATTGAAGGCACTATAAGTGAAGATAAAGTCAACATCACTACTCACCTTTAATATTTGGCTGAAAAACAACTTACAAACATGTGAAGTACCAATTCAATTTTTGAGCAACAAAATGATCTGGCAGGAAAACAAGTAGATATTGCACAAGACAGATTCTTAATTGAGAAAGAATGACTTGAAATAGACAAAGTAAAAATTGCTATTGACCAAACAAACATCAAGTTGAACCAGGAGAAAATCAAGATTGATAAATGAAACTTGAAGATAAATGAGGAACAAAGCCATAGTGAGGTACAAAGTAATGATATAAATCAACTGAAGGAGCTTTTGATATTGAAGAAAAATAAAAATTTGTACTGAGGGTGATTTAGAAATGCTGGATAAAATGAAAAATGACTTGAAAAGAAAGTGGTTATGGAATGAGTAGTTATATAAAAATTATAATGCTTGAACTTCTTCTATATCTAAAAATTATGGTTGCATTAGATGGAATATAAAGTATCTAGGCAATAAAAGTAGAATCTTAACCAGTTGTTTTTACATATTTTTGTTGATAATAAAAGTAAAAAAAACCTTGGAACACTTCATATGAAATAAGTAATAAAATTAAAAAATATTGTTAGTTATGAGAGTTTTTGATGGCAGAGACCTGAAGTGTATCAATAAAACAATTAAATGAAATTATGGAGAGATGTGAGTAATATTATTTTCTTTAAAATAAAAGTAGGTAGATATATTAGAAAAATATATTGTATATTACTTGTTTCATAGCTCTAATAATTTATTTGTGAAGAAATTGTATGTCAAAAGATGAGTGGTAGAAATGGTGTTAAAAATTAAAAGTTTCATTTAATAAAATTAGGAAGGAAAAGTTATGATGAGGCATCAGTAAAATATTTAATAAAGATCTCAATGCTCAAATAAGATTATATATTTATTAGTATTATGTTTTTTATTATTTATTTTAAAATATGTTTGATCATAAAATATTTAATAAAAATCTCAATGCTCAAATAGGATAATATATTTATTAATATTATGTTTTTTTATTGTGTATTTTAAAATATGTTTAATTGAAAATGATGAGAGAGAGGGTTTGGTGAAAGACTTACCTCTTTATATATTGGAGAGGACACCTATTTCCTTTCTCCAGTATGGAAATCCTACTTTTCCAAGCTACATTGAGGCAATAATGCCTCATGGCAATATCAAATAGGAAAAAAGCCTGAGGAATTATTGAATCAATATTGTAGGTGCAATATTCTCTCAATATTTCCAAGCGCAATAGTGAGTGAAAGTTTTAGTTGGGCTAAAAAAAAAGTTAACAAGAAAAGAAAAAAAAAAGCAAGAATAATATTAGTAACAAAAAAAAGGAAAATGAAATTACTAAAATTATTAAGTAGTAAATTACCAGCAGGAAAAAAAGGGGATGGGAGGAGCAATACACTTGAAGAATATTGCTCCAAAAAAGGGGTGGAAAAAAAAAGGGAAAATCTAGCAAGAGATTTACTCATGGTTTATCAAAAATAAATTACTCTCACTAAATTTTCCCAAATTTTTTCCACTACCTAGCAAGAGTAATTTATTTGGAAAATCTAGCCTGAGATATACCTAAGTTTATCAAAAATAAATTACTCTTGCTAGGAGGTGGAAAAAATTTGGGAAGATCTAGAAAGAGTAATTTATTTTTGATTAACCTTGGGTAAATCTCTTGCTAGATTTTCTGTTTTTTTCCCACCTTTTTTCCACCCCTTTTTTTGGCACAATATTTTTCAGGTGTATTGCTCCTCCCATCTCCTTTTTTTTCCTGCTGTTAAGTTACTACTTAATAATTTTAGTAATTTCATTTTCCTTTTTTTTGTTACTAATATTATTCTTGCTTGTTTTTTTTCTTTTCTTGTTAACTTTTTTTTTTTAGCCCAACTAAAACTGTCACTCACTATTGCGCTTGGAAATATTGAGAGAATATTGCACCTACAATTTTGATGCAATAATACCTCAGGCTTTTACCCTATTGTATATTGCCTTGAGGCATTACTGCCTCAATAACCATGAAATATGGGGGGCAGACTTGCTAGCAAGTCTGCAACCTTGAACCCTAATTCATATCTTTTTAAGCACACATTGAGGTGGTGATGAAACAATCATGAAGAAATATTGAATCTACTTTGAAAACACCTTGAAACTGATTTAAAACTTCATTGAACCATAGTTAATTAATAGTTCAAAAAATATTCACAGCAGGAAAAAAGTGTGCACTAGACATCTAGTGCTTTTTTTGCTTCCTGAAATAATTCTTGGTAGAATTCCAAGTGGGACTTCCATCTGATACCTCCCTCCCCTAATTCTCCCTTATCTTCAATATTCCTTCCTATCCTACCCCCCTTATCTTGTTGCTAAACTTTCCATCTACCTACCCTTTCTACCCTATCCATTCCCTTTACAGTGAGCAAACAACTCTCCTCTCCTTCCACCCCTCTCCCTGCTCTTCTCTTTATTTCTCACACCTCCCCCAGAACATCACTCACCTTTCCCAGCCCACTTTCATTATTTAGTTTTATTTTACTTTGTATTTTTTTTTCTTTTTTCATGTTTCTTCCCTACAAATATCTTCCTTTCTCAACACTTGGCCACATTTTTTTTGGTAAACACAAGCAACTCAAATTCTGAAATATGCATTTAGTTACATTATTTACCACTTGGAATGGGTTATAATTCCTCAAGATTTTATTCCTTGTTATTTCTAATTTATACATATTAATTATTTTCAAGTTTATCAAAAGTTGGCTACTTCCCAAGCCCCTGAATTCCTCCCCAGAATTTTTTTCACCTCTCCCATCTCATTTCTCACCTCACCCAGAAAAATAGAGGGACTGGGGAAGGCTGGGGAAGGTGAGAGAGGGGCTTTACAGGGCTGGGAGAGGTTATAAAAGCCCCTAATCCACATTGGGAAGTTTGGAAAAGGTGAGTAAGGGTCTTTAAAGGGCTAGGAGAGGTGATAAAAGCCTCTCACCTAATACTCCTAGCCCTACATAGTCTTTACAGCACCTCACTCACATCTCCAGCCAAATTAAGGGACTGGGGAGGCTTGGTGAGGTGATAAAAGCCTCTCACTCACTTCTCCCAGCTCTCCTAAGTCTTTACAGCACCTCGCTCACATCTCCAGCCAAAGTAAGGGACTGGGGGAGGCTGTGGGAGGTGAGTGAAGGGCTGGAAAGGGTTTGGGAAGGTGAGAAAGGGCTAGGGGAGGTAAGCGAGAGGCAGGGGATGTGGACAATAGACTGGGGAAGTGAGTAATAGTTTGAGAATGTGAGAGAGATTGGGGTGAGGGCTAATGTAGGTGATTGGGGTGAGTGAGGAGAATGTGAGGTGAGCAAGAGGTTGCAAAAGGGGTGGAGTTGTGTTAAAAGTGAAAATAGAGTGGAGGGGAGTAGTGAGGAGGGCTTAAACTTAGATTTTGAAGCTTAAAGGGTGTGGTAAATGTATCAGGAGGGCAATAAAAGGGTGGGGAGTGGTAATAGAATTAACAGAAATGACAAGGCAGAAAAAGTTGTGTGGAGAGATTGAGAGGTTGTCCATTGAGGTAGTGAAAAATGGAGAGTGAAATTTGTTCTTTGGGCGAACATCAGAGTCTACCCCCTCAATCTACAGCTCTATTCTGCCAATATGGAAAATGATTGATAATTATTTTTTATTGAGATTTTTGAGCTTAAACCTATAGTTAATATGTCTTTATTTTATATTTTTGATTTAAAATTCACTTTAAGACTAAGAAAGTAAAATAGTAAAATAATTGGTAATAAAATACTATTTTGATTTTTTACACAAGAATTCACAGAATGCTTCTGATAACTATACATGATATAAATAAATAATATAATAGGAAAATTGTAGCAAAAAGTTGAAAACTAGAACAAAACATTTAAAGAAATTTTAAACTATTGAGCTTATGAATTTTATGAGTTTATTGTATTTATTTTTAAATGTAATAGTAAAATATGTTGGTTAGATTAAAAATATCTTTGAATTAAATTAAATAATTCAAGTAAAGTTTGAAGAAAAGATTTATCTACATATATAACCATTTAGGTTGATTTCTTTTTTTGTGATTGCTATATATAACTGGATAATTGACTGTAATAACTGCAAATTTAAAAAATATCAATAGGTTATCTACCTCAATATATTTATGATAATCTATTCAGTAACAGAAAAAACTTTCTGAGTCCTTTCTTTTACTAATTTTTTTCATTTCAATGACTATATACATTTTCAAAAAAATTATTTATCATGCTTTTGGTGGAACTTATATTGAACTCTCAATGCAATCTTGTTTCAAAGTTGGTTCAAGCTAATTTAAGCCATGAAAAAATTTATACTTTTTTAGAAGTTTTGTTAAATACTTATAAATATAAAAATAATTATATTTTTATACCAAAATATTTTTATTAAATACTTTGAAGCTCTGAAAATAAGTACAAATTAAGAATCATTTTTAGAAAATATTATATTAAAAATAGTTTTAAGTTGATTATATATTATTATGATGTTATTTCTTTCCATATAACAGATTAACAAACTACCTAAAAATCAATTTTATACAACTATATTATATAAGAAAGATATTAGCTCTTCTGCTTAGATTTGAAGTACTTCAAAAAACATTATTTTTGCCTTAGGTACACATTATATAGAGTATTCAGAGCATCATATTAATTTTTTAGATTTATACTTTTAAGTTGAAGGGAAGCCTCACAGGATAAAATTGGTCATTTTGTGAAAAAAATAAGTAAATATCTTTTAAATCAATATATATTTTTATAAAAAGTCAAATTTTAAAATTTATGTTGTGTTTTAAATCTGTTATGAAGATTTGAAATTTTGCTATTTAAATTAATTTTTATAACAATATACTCATTCCAGTATTGATTTGTGACAAGGCCAATTTCAGGAAAATTTTTAAATTCTTCTGTTTAAATAAAATATCAAAGGGATTGTTATTCATACACTTAGAAATTGAATAGAAACATCATATAAGATCTACCAATCAGCATAAATATCATAATTCCAATAAATCATTGATAAATCTTGAACCCATATATTTAATTTTACACTTGTGTGTAAGTTTTCAGTTGTGAGTTACTCCTATCAAAACTTTAATTCTAATGACTAAAAAAGCGTACCTGCAATGTTTCATTTAATTTTTTTTTCAACACCATAGAATTGAAATATTTTTTCTTTTCATTTAAAACATGGAATAATATTATTTTTAATCAAAATATGATTGCCTTTACAGCTGCTATTCTACATGGGTATAACCTAAAGTACCTATTGTGTCTTTTTTAAAAAATGAATATCATAAAATAGTTTTTCAATTTGAAACTGATAGAATTATGAAAAAGTACCACTTCTACCTATTTAATTCAGTTCTTGAACAATAATAAAATCAAAATATTTACCTGAAGCACATTTTTTAACATGAGAACACTTTGCGAATTACATGGTGCTTATTCCCAGGTTGAAACTGAAATTATCCCACAATACAGCATTGAAGAAAAATCAAGCACTAAAATTAAAGTTTAAATAAATCTATACTAATTTTTTTTTATTATCTTTAAATTTTTACATCTAGCTTGAATTTATGTCTTTCATATGGAAAATTCACTTAGTAGTGATTAATTATTTCAACTCATGAGATTAATCTACCAAATAACCATATTTACATGGAATTTAGATGAAATACATCATGACACCACGCAATATGGGGGGCAGACTTGTTAGCAATTCTGCAAACTTGGACTCAAATTCACCACAGATTGAACAAACATTGAGCTATTGACAAAGGAACCATACAATCAGGGATGAAAACCACTCAGCAGAACAGTTTTACGTGGGTCTTCAAGTAGAGTTCAGTCTGAGTTCAGGTTGGGGACTTGCTAGAAAGTCCACCCCCTATATTGCGTTGTGTGAAGAGTTCCAGAATATCATATATGTATTACATTGAATAAATTTATATTGCAAAAATTCTTAGTAGTTGAGTATTCAATATAAAAAAAAGAGCAAAAAGATATTTCCTCTTAATTTTAATCATCTTCTTGCATACAAAAATGTAAAAAACTGAAATAAAATTTACTGGTATAAGAATTATACTTCTTTCTAGACATATAATTAAACAACTTATCAATTATTAGTGCTTAGTGTAAAGAAGCTATTAGAGGACTTCATTGAAACAGAAATTAGGAAAACATATTTCTATCTTTTATTTTTTTTTAATTATGAGTCTTTTCACAGTATTCTAGAATAAAAACTTGAGAATTTTGATGGTTCAATATGTTTCTTAAATAAATCCATTGAATTGAAAATATTTATATTTCATAATCAGAAATAATAAAAATCCAAAAGAAAAATCAGGTAATATGATTTAAATTAAAAAATAAAAGCTTCAAATTCTTGGTTAAAGGGAGTTATCAATAAAAAGAACCACTGATATTATTTTATATTTTTCAAATAAAATAGAATAAAATCATTAGAGAAGTCAAAAGTGATGTTTTTGAAATAAATAGTATTATTTTCAGTTTTTTAATGATCAAGTGAAATTCAAAATGAAATTGAAATTGAGTTTTATGAAAAAAAATTCTGTGAATGCATCAGATTATTAATCTTCCCTTGTTATTATTTCTATAAATTATTCATTAACTTTTCACTATTATTCCAGAACAGACTCATCCATTTTTGGTTAAGAGCTCAAGATGAGTTCAAAGTAAATTTCAGTCTGAGTCAAGTCTGAGTTCAGTCTGAGTCCAGTCTGAGTTCCATCTGACTTCAAGTTGAGGACTTTCTAGCAAGTCCCCTCCAAATATTGTATGGTGAATTTAGTTTGGAAAAGGAGGATGGCCATACTGGAGAAAAGCAATAGGTTTCCTCTCCAATATATAAATAAGTAATTCTTTCACCAAATCCTCTCACTCATCATTCTCAATTACAAATATTTTAAAATACATAATACAAAATATAACACTAATAAATATATTATCTTATTTGAGAATTGAGATTTTTATTAAATATTTTATGATAAACGTATTTTAAAATACATAATAAAAAACATAATACAAATAAATATATTATCTTATTTGAGCATTGAGAATTTTATTAAATATTTTATTGATGCCTCACCATAACTTTTCCTTCCTAATTTTATTTAATGAAACTTTTAATTTTTTACACCATTTTCACCACTCATCTTTTGACATACAATTTCTTTACAAATAAATAATTAGAGCTATGAAAAAAGCAATATACAATATATTTTTCTGATATATCTCCCTGCTGTTAGCTTAAAGAAAATAATATTACTCACATTGTGGTCTTCCAACATTGGCGGAGCCTTTTGTTGGTTTATTTGGTAATGTTTTGGTATGCCTTAAATGGCATTGTTTAAATACTTAGGTATTTTTTAAGAATTACTCAGCAAATATTGAGGCTACCGGGATCTGAATACTACCATTGGATAGCCCCAGGTTTTCTCTATATTTTATGTCCTGTGGGCATTTTTCATAGATTAAGTATTTGGGGGATAAATTCTCACTTTTCATTTTAAAAGATTGCTTTTGAATTTTGTATTTTGTGTTTTATGGGCTAACCTTATGACTTAGGGTTAAGTGCTTAGTACCATTGGAAAGAGCGGAATTTTCTCTACATTTCATGTCTCAATTTTGTTATAGCGTAATTATGTGTTTTAAGGGTTTTAGTAGTTGTAGGTTATTTTTCTTAGTAGTTTAGGTGTTTTTGGTGGTTTTCTGGCTTCAGGCGGGCTTCCCGGTGTCGGGAAGACTGCCCGCCTCAGTGCTAGAGGGCTGGGAAGCACCTCTAGGGAGGTTTAATGAACTTTGGTGGTCAGGAACGCCAGATTTGCGGGTGTGCATGGGTTGTTAATTAGAAGTCTGTGTGTATATAGTGAATAAGACAGTATGGGGCAACTCTAATTATCATTCAAACATCTGGAGGTGATATCCTTGTTCCTAACTCAGTATTCACTGTTTTCTGGGCACAATTTGGCTGCATTTGTTGCAAGTGAGTTCTTCATTTAACTTACCTTAGCAACTGTTTTTCTCTGGTATAGTCTTGCAAGCTATATCAAGTATTATTGTTGTCTCTGGTGTGGATTTACAACCTACATCAAATATTATTGCTTTCTCTGGTGTGGAAGTTAGTCTACATTTCAGTTCTTTGGTTTGGTAGTCTGTCTGGAGACTACTTTCTTGACTGATCAAGCAGTCAAGAATATTTGGAAAATGGGCTTTTGGTAAACAGGAACCAATTTACTGTAACAGGTAAATCTCACTTGTTTTTCTAAAGGGACAGGGGTTTTTCTTTCTGGTTTTACTCCAACTCCCTTGGTCAAGGCCTATAGCTAGTACTATAGGATTGTCTAAATTTCTGGTGCCCAACATGGGGTACGGATCCATTAGTTCTTTGGAATCTCTGTTGCCTGTGATTGGCCCTTTCTGTGATTTAGACTGGAAGAATGGCTTCTGGTTCTTCTATTCCTGTGGTGACTGTCAGTGGGGGGGAAGGTCTGCCTGCTGTAATGGTTAGGGAATTTGTGAGGATTAAAACTTGGGATGGTACCAAGTTTAATGGTGAAGATGTAAAGTGGTTTCTGGAGAAGTATGAAACTGCTGCTGGTGTTGAGGGTGCTTCCTACCTAGACATGGTGAAGCAAATTATATTCATCATTGGAGATAGAGCAGTGGAGAAGGAGGTTGTGGCCATGTCTGGCTACAAAAAGAGGGATTGGAAGTTGTTGTGCAGGGAAATGGTAGATAGATGGGGTGTCAGGTTCACCATGGTGGATCTGAATAAGGTTGTCAGTGAATGGCAGTCTTTTGGCAGTGTTGGTACCTTACACAGTTACAGAAAGTTTCTACTACAGTTTGATCCTGTGGTGGAATACTTGGTGGAAGTGGAGGAGCTGGCACATGAGAATTCTGCCAAAGATTTTTTTTGGTCTGCCCTGGCTAGAGATGTCAGGATAGATTTGTTGAAGGAGTTATCAAGGAAAGACTTGATGAAGACTCTTTCTAATGGGGACCAGAAGTTGCCTGCCTTGGACAAGGTGAAGGAGGCGGTGGAGGCCCATTGGAAGTTATTGGCGGTGGAAACCTACCAAGAGGGGTGCACCAAGTATGTCAGCAAAGTCAGTGAGGTTTTGGCTGAAAAGGAGAGCAGGGTAGAGAAGGAAGAAAAGAACAGGGTGAAGGTTCCAAAACAGGAGAGGGACCCAATGGTGGAGAAGTTAGCTGACCTGACAAAACAGCTTCATATTTTTGTGCAGGAGGCAAAGAAGGCCAATAAGGTGCCTCCGCAGCCCAGACAATTTGACAGGCGGGCTGGTAGGAGTGATCCTTGGGTTTTCTTTTATTGTGGAAGAAGAGGAAATAAGTCCAATGATTGTTGGGCCCTGAAAAGAGATGTGTCAGAGGGCAAGGTGGAGTTTGATGGCAGGGTGTTTAAGTTCCCTGATGGTCAATTTGTGAAGCCCAGTAAGGGGAAGGCTCCTGTGGATATGGTCAGGAGAAGGGCTGGTCTCAATCAGAGGAGGCCAAGGTTTGAGGAGATTCCTGACCAGGGAAAGTCTTCTATTAAGCAAGATAATGACATCAAGGGGAAAGGGAAGGAGGTGAATGAAGTCTCTTTTTCTACTTCCTTTGGTGGGTTAGAATTATATTCTTGCGGAGGAAAGTCAAGTGGTGAGTGCTTGGCTGGTGTTTATGATGTAGAGGCAGGAAATGTGGGAAGGCCAAAGAGAAGCTCTCAGGCCCAAACAAAGCCTAAGGCCTCTAAGGCAGATCCTAAGCTGGGTGCAGCTAGGAAGAAGTACAGCAAAGAGGAGCTGTACAAGATGCAGAAGGGGATTGATAATATGGGCCCCCCTAGCTTTGGTGCATTGGACATGAATGGTAAGCCAATGCCCATGGATGTGGATTCTTACTCTGAGGAGGAGGTTCCTTTAGCTTCATTTCCAAGGCCTGCCAGAGTTAGAGGCTCTGGTGAGGGATCTAATTTTATTCCTGTAGATGGAAAATTTGTTGGTGGTTCTGGTCCTCAGAAAAATTCTAGGTCCAAGGTAGTGAAGCCAAGGGCTCAGTTTGAGAGGCCAGTAGTTTTTGGCCAATCTAATGCTATGGACTCTGTTCTGGAGAGGATGAACCAGGGTCAGGTTTCCCTTACTTATGGGGAGTTATATGCTATCAGTCCTGGTTTGGCTGATAGACAAAAGAAGTTATTTACCAGAAGAAGAGTGTCTTCTGGGGAAGTAGAATACATATTTGATTCTGCTGAAAAGTTTGGAGAGGGGTTGGAAACTCATTTTTCTGCACCTCTGGGTTATGTAAACGTCACCCTGAATGGCAGGGAGGCTAGGGCATTGGTGGATTCAGGTTCTCAGATAAACCTGATTTCTGTGTTGGAGGCTACTCTTTTGGGCCTCCCTATCAAAACTGGTATTGGTGGAAATTTGAGAGGTATAGGTGGTCATGTAATGGAGCTCATGAGAACCTCAAAATTTGTGAAGTTGTATGTTGGTGGAGCCTCCGGAAACGCTCATTTTTACATTGCTAAAGATAATTTTAAAGCTGTTTTGGGTGGGCCATTCTTGATGGATTTTCAAGCAAGAATCGGGTACCAATTTGATATGGGAATTAGTTTAGATTTGACTGGTGAAGAAGAAAGGAGGCTTCACATGAGGTTGTCATCTCCTGGAGATGATGGTTGGGAAGCCAGGCCTGGTTTGTTGTCCATGTGTCAATGCATGGATTGTTGCAGGAGGAGAAAAGAAGTGGGTGCCGCCTCTGGATTTTTGGAGTGTGTCTCAGGCTCTAGTGAGAGTCTGTCTTTTTTAGAATGATGAGGGCTGATAACCCAAGTTCTACAACCTCCCCCCAAGATGAGGAAATCCCAGGTTGTAGTAGGTCAGCTCCCTTGGAGATATACCAAGTGGATTTTCAACTTTCTCTTTTTAATGTTTCTCTTCTCTGAAAGTATTCTTCAAATTTTTTATCAAATCTCTGTTCTTTTTCAAGATTTTCAATTAATTTCAATTCAAGTTCCAAAAGAAAGATGGGTTATATATCTTTATTGAAAGATATGCGGAAAAGCTTTGGAGAGGTGAGATTGGGAAGTAAAAGTAAGTCCTCCCAATTTTGCACTGCTAGGGTTTCTTCTACACCTTTCAAAAACATTACCATGGCCACTTCCGTGAGCATTGGGAAAACGCCTGGTTATTTTTTTAGTCAAGAAGAAAACCCAAGAAAGAAAAGAAAAATTTCAAGATATTTCAAGAAAATCAAGAAACAAATCTGAAGATAATGAAGAAAGAAGATTCAAAATATTTTTGTGAAGATCAATTTTTTGGCCTTCAGCAAGAGGTTAAACTGCACAAATTGTTGAAGAATGAAGATCAGCAAGATCTTGTTTGGGGCCTCCCGCATGAGGATAAACTGCACAGTTTTAGAAGATGTGGTTCAGAAGATGAATCAAGATTTGAAGATTTGGTAGATGGAAGTGAAGATGAAGATGTGGGATTGTGGAAAAGCTTTGGAGTGGTGAGATTGTGGAGTAAAAGTAAGTCCTCCCAATTGTGTACGGCTAGGGTTTCTTCTACACCTTTCAAAAACATTACCTTGGCCACACATGTGAGCAATAGGGAAACACTTGATTTTTGTTCCAGGTCTGGTGAAGAAGACGTCCTGAAGATCTCTCAAGTTTCCAGTAGAACCACAAAGTACAAGAAGGTGGCGCAGAAGATTAGGCCTGTCAATGAGCCTATGCCTGTAGGTTTGACTCCTCCATTGAAGAGACCTCCATTGTCAAGATATCCGTACTGTACTCCTCTGGTGAAGAATCCTCCTAATTTTGAGGAAACTGCTAGAGTGACAATGGAAAGGTTGAAGGTTGTTAATTTTGGTCCTGATGGTTGGTTGTCAGAGGAGGAAAAGAAGTTGCTGTTGCACGTTATTGTGCTGAGGGAAAAGTCAGTGGCATTTGTTGAAGAGGAAAGGGGTGTGTTGAAACACTCTTATGGGGAACCTTACTTGATTTCTGTGGTTTGTCATGAACTTTGGCAAATCAAACCTATTCCAATTTCTGTTGCTATTCGTGATGATTTTGTGGAGATTGTTAGGGAAAGAGTCGGGACTAGATTGTATGAACAATCAACTTTTAGCAACTCAAGTCCAGTTTTCTGTGTTAAAAAGCAGAATGGAAAACTCAGGGTGGTACATTATCTTAGAGCCCTGAATAGAATTACTATCAAGGATGCGGGGATGCCGCCAAGTGCAGAGGACTTTGTGAAAGCCTTTGTTGGAAGGGTGTGTTATGGTTTGGGTGATATTATGGGTGGTTATGATGAAAGGGAACTTCACACTGATTCATGGCCACTCACAACATTTGAGACTCCTCTGGGGAGATTTCAGCTCACTAGGTTGCCTCAAAGAGCAACTAATTCAGTAGCAGTTTCTCAAGCACAAATGGCTTAGATTTTACAGGATGAGGTGCCTACTTATGCTGGTATTTTTATTGATTACAGCAGAATTAAAGTACCATCCAATGATTATGTAAATGAAGTGCTGAAAGAAAACCCAGGTATAAGGAGGTTTGTTTGGGAATATGCAATTACTCTAGAGAGAGTATTGTTTAGAGTTGAAGAGGCTGGATTGACCATTTCTGGGTCAAAGTTTTGTTGTTTTGTTACGGCTCTTGGAATTCTTGGTCATGTGGTATGTAAAGAAGGGAGGATTATGGCAAAGAAGAAGGTTAATAAATTCAGTCATGGCCAAGGCATAAAAATACTACTGAAGTCAGAGGATTTTGGGGAGTTTGTGTGTATGTCAGTATTTTCATTAAAGATATTTTTTTTTGGCTTCAACTTTAAGGAGGTTTACCAGGAAGGATGCAGAGTGGGAATTGACTGAAGAGTGTGAAGAGGCTTTTCAGAATTTGAAGAAGGTGGTGGACGTAGATATTATTCTTCACAAGTTGAATTATGGAAGAGAGGCTGGAAAAATTTATCTGGCGGTGGACTCAAGTTATAGTTCTGCTGGCGCTGTTTTGTCTCAGGAAGATAAAGCTGGGAAGGTCAGGCCAGTAAGGTTTGAGTCTGTGGTTTTTAATGAGGTGGAATCTAGGTACTCTCAGCCAAAGTTGGAATTGTGCGGTGTAGCAAAAATCTTGAAGAAGCCACAAACTGTTTTGTGGGGGCAGCATTTTGAGCTGCAGGTGGATGCTAAATCTATGGCTCAAATGATCAACACACCTAGTCTTCCAAATGCTCCAATGACTAGGTGGGTGGTGTTTATTTGACATTTTTCTTTTGACCTGGTGCACAAGCCAGGAAAAACTTTTACAATGCCTGATGGATTGTCAAGAAGACTGCCCACAGATGAAGATTCTGATCCTGAAGAGTTTGACAAAGATGTCCCAGTTGTTAGAGCCAGCACAAAGGGTGCTGAATATTTTTCTCTCCTCCCCCATGAGGCTAAACTGGATGATTGTTCTCTCCTCCGCCATGAGGCTAAACTGGATGATTGTTCTCTCCTCTGCCAAGAGGATGAACTGGATGATTCTGATCTTGATTCTGGTGATCAGAATTTTTTTTTTGATGAAGATGGGGATGTTGTTTGGGATAGCTCAAATCTGGAAAATAGTGTTTTTGTTAGTGAACTGGATGCTCATAAGATTCAGTGGAAAGGAAGAGATTTACCAATGTTTAGGGATTAGTGTCCTCGATGGGCCGGTTGTGTTGCTCATGTGCACACTGGTGATTTTGATGATAGGGTTGTACCTTTGGATGTTGTTTTGTTGGATTTTGAAGATGAGACCTAGGGTCAAACTGGGTTTTATTTTATTTTGGCTGAATATCTGTTGACCTTGGAGAGGCCAGATATTTGTGATGATAATACTTGGCTGGCAATCAAGAAGAAAAGTCCTGGATTCTATGTGTCAGGAAGAAGGTTGATGAGGATGAGACATCCAAATCCTCAATTTGTGGTGACTCAGAAGAAGGGTCAAGATTTGGTTTTGAAGTCTTTGCATGAAGACCTTGGTCAAAGAGGATTTGGGGAGACTTATAGAAGAGTAGCAGACAGATTTTGGTGGCCAGGTATGAAGTTGTCTGTGCAGGGTTGGGTTCAATCTTGTGAAGAATGCCAAAGAAGAAGTCACTTGAAACCTAAAGAGGATGGCCGTGCTACTGGTGAATCAACTGTGTTTGGAAGAGTCAGTTTAGATGCTGTCCATATTAAAGAGGGCAGGTATAAAGACTTGATTGTTGCCAGGGATGATTTGTCTGGTTGGGTGGAGGCAGCACCTCTGGTTGATTTTACTGCCAAGAAGGTGGCAGAGTTTTTGAAGAAGGAATGGGTGTTTAGATATGGATTGATGAAGTTGGTGACTGTTGATGGAGGGCCAGAGTTTGGAGCTAAATTCAAAGAAGCTGTGGCAAGTATTGGTTCTAAAGTCAGAGTGGCTGCACCTTATTATCCTGAAGCTGAAGGCATGGTTGAAAGAGGCCATAAATTTATCAAGAATGCTTTGGTCAAGATAAGTGGAGATAGTGCTGAAAAATGGAGGCATTATTTACTCTTGGTGTTATTTGCTGATAGGGTCATTGTAAAGAGGACAACTGGCTATTCACCTTATGAATTAATGTTTTGTCAGAAGGCTGTTCTACCAGTGGATTTGGAAGCCATCTCTTATCTTGGAATTTATTGGGATGATGTGTGCTCATCAGAAGATTTTCTCTGTGCTAGGATGCAACAGTTATAATGTAAAGAGGAATGTCAAGAGAAGGAATACTCTAGAATGATGAAGATAAGAAATCAATCAGTCAGATACTGGGACAAGAAGTTGGATCATAGACTCAGGAATCTCTTTAAACCTGGTTGTTTGGTTTTGGTGTATAATAGAAGTTTGGAGATTCAGTGGGGAAAGATTTTTGCCGACAGATGGAATAGTCCTTACAGAGTCAGATCTCAGGTGTCTGGAGGTTCTTATGTTTTGGAAGAGTTGGATGGTGCAGTCTTAAAGAAGAGAGTTGCTGCAGATCAGGTGAAGATATTTTACCCTAGAGGCACTAGAAGTGAAGGAGATTGACTCCGCAATGAGGATAAACTATGGACCATTCTTTAATTTTGGATTTTTTGTGGTGATGCTGTGATCTGTTTTGTTGGAAACTTTTTTAGAAGGTACCCATGGGTGGGGCTTATAGATCTTGCCTAAGCAAGTGTGGGGGTGACTGATTGGCTGGCTGCTCTATCAACAGTTACCCCAGATTGTCTGTTTCCAACCCCTTCTCTTAATTTGGTTGAACCCTAGTATTGGATTTTCTTCACAGGTTTTAGTCCTCTATAACTTTAAACTGGAAATTCTTCTTGTTTTTAAGTTCTTGACTCTTCATGTTTATTGGTTTTGGTTTTTTGTGTTGGATGTTGTGTTTTTGTCAGAAGGTACCCAGGGGGGGCTTCTAGATTTAATTTTGGCAAGTGTGGGGGCAACTGATGAGCTGTCTGCTCTGTAGAACAGTTACCCCATAATGTCTGTTTCAAGTATTTTGTTTGTCCTAGTTGAATCCTAGTTCTGGTTTTGTTATTCAGGTTTTGGTCCACTATGACTTTAAACTGACTTTGGACTGGCTACTTTGTTTCCTTGGAGTGGCGGCAGATCACTGGTGGTCTCCCATCATTTTTACTTATTGGAGGGCGCCCACCCAGTGATCATTTCTTTGTATTGGTCTTTTTCTTTTTCTGATTTTTGTGATATGGTTGTGTTAGATAGTAGTTTTAGATTATTTTCTTTTTCTCTTTTTTTCTTTTAATTTTTTATGGGGTTTATTAGGATGTAAAGAGGGAAAAATCACAAAACTATGGTGTTACCACATCAGGGTCACCTGGATGTGGGCAAGAATTGGTGGGGAAAGGCTCATCAATTGGCTGGGAAATTCTATTTTCTTTTTTTTATTTCATTTATTTCTGTGTTTCACTTTTTTATTATTTTCTGTAATTTCTAATTTTTTTATCATAAATCATTTAAAATATTTAATTGTGTATCCACATTGAGGTACACTTGGATGTGGGTAAGGTATCATGGGAACAGCTCATAAATTGGCTGGGGATACCATTTGTAATAATTATTTAGTTCATTTTAATTTCATTTTCAAATTATTTTTTTAGTATGGTAGTAGTTTAGTAGAAAAACAAAAAATAAAAATAAAAATAAAATAAAATAAAAAAATTTTTTTATATATCTGTTAGCTGTTATTATTTTTTTTCTATTTAGTAATTTTGTTTAAATTCTTTTATTTAATGACGGGATGAAGAAGCCTCTGGTGGTTGGTCCGGATGGTTTTTATCAGCCAGGCTACTTGACTTACCCAGTAAAATAATTAATTATCTTACTGAGGTGAAGCCATGCCTTTTAGATCTTTATTAATAATTAATTATTTATTAAATACTTATGTATTAATTACAATTAACTAACTAAGTACACTAAGTAAATAATTAGTAAAAATAAGTAACTGTCCCACATATATTTTTACTCCCAAACACCATGTTCAATAATACAGATGAGATGCGAATAAAAATTAGTATTAAAAAATATATAAAATTATAAAAAGAAAAAAATACTTTTTCAAATTCCTTTAATTAGATTTTATTGATTCTATATTTCAAATCAAATGTTCTTACACTAAAAGGTGACAGGCTAAAGGGTTCATAGTTTATTTCAAATAAAATAAATACTTTTATTTACGCACTATTTAGTCTTAATCTTATTATTTCACATACTCTCTTTAATTAAGTTTTTTCCTCTCACACTCTTGTATTAGGAGATGTAAATTCTGTGTTCTTTTCTCTCACATATTGCCTATAAAAGGCCCTTCCTTTTTGTCCTTTTGATTCATTCCTTACTTACTTTACAACTTTTACAAACATTAGTTAAAACAAATTTATTACTATATTTTATAACCATTGGTATTTACAGCATCGTAATTCTAAGAAATATAACTTATAATAATATTATAAATTTACCTCTTCTTAATTTGAGTAAAGTAATCAATTAGATTAAGAAAATACGTACCTTGCCTTTGAAAGACCAGTAACCACTTAAAACCCTCATATAACCTCGAATAAATCTTCTAGACCAAAAGGGACCCCTTGACAATTGGGGGCCTTTCTGAATCGTCGACGGTGCATCAATATCTTGAGTACCGGTGTAGACAATCCTATAGTACTAGCTATAGGCCTTGACCAAGGGAGTTGGAGAAAAACCAGAGAGAAAATCCCCTGTCCCTTTAGAAAAATAGAGTGAGATTTACTTGCTAAGTAAGTTGGTTCCTGTTTTGCTAAAGACCCCTTTTAAACACACTTGACTGCTTGATGAGCCAAGAAAGTAGTCACCAGATAGACTACTAGACCAAAGAACTGAAATGTAGAACAAAGTCCACACCAGAGACAGCAAAGATACTTGATGTAGGCTGCAAATCCACACCAGAGACAGCAATAATACTTGCTATAGTTTGCAAGACTATAACAGAGAAAACAGTTGCTAAAGTTAAGTTAAATGAAGAACTCATTTGCAACAAACACAGCCAATTGTGGCCAGAAAACAGTGAAAACTGAGTGAGGAACAATGAGATCACCTCCGGATGGTTGTATGATGATTAAGGTTGCCCCAAACTGTCTTATTCACTATATACACACAGACCACTAACTAAGAGCCCATGCGCACCCACCAATCTGGCGCCTGTACCTGCCAAATTGCATAAAAACCCTCCTGGAGCGCTCCCCAACCTCCTAAAACAGAGGCGGGCGGGCCACCCAATGTCGGAGATGCCGCCTGAAGCGGCCCGGCCTCCCTGAAGCCAGAAAACCAATAAAAACCACTAATCTACTTAGAAAAATTAGCTACAACTACTAAAACCTTTAAAACACGGAGTTTCACTATAACAACATTGAGACATGAAATATAGAGAAAAATTAGCTCTATCAAATGGTACCAAGCACTTAACCCTAAGCCTTAAGGTTAGCCCGTAAAAAACGAAAAACAAAATTAAACAGCAATCTTTTATAAATAAAAAACGAGGAAATGACCCCTTAAAACTCAGAATATGAAAAATGTCTTCAAAACATAAAATATAGAGAAAACCCAGGGCTATCCAATGATAGTACCCACATACCTGGAGACCCAATATCCACGGAATAAAACCAGAAAAATACCAAATTCCTTAACAGATGTCAATTAAGACATGCACAAACAGCGCCAAATCACACAACAAAGGCCCCTGCCAATGTTGAAGACCACATCCTCCCTCCAATTGAGAATGTCCGCATTCTTTCTTCATCCAACCACCATGTTTAACCTCCTTTCCAAATCTGCCTCTGAAATGGGCCCCTGCCAATACTGCATCAACAATAATTTAATCTGCGCCATAACACCACCTTTTCATCCATACAGAACGTCCTGCGATGTCTGCCACTCCAGAAAGAAGACCTGCCACAGACCTGGTCCACTTTCTTCTACAACAGATTCACCTCCGCCTCAACCTGGTCCTTCTTCTGCCAGCACCAAAAGATCTAGGCCATCCATCCTGATACCCAGATTAATCAAAAAGCTCCACCCTTCCCAGAAGAGTGCCACAACCCATAAAGCAACTAGTTCCCCCATCCCTGGTCCATCTGATGGTAAAGAACATCCATTTCTTCCTTCAACTTTAAAACTGATAACTTCTCAGTTCCTTCCTCTTCTGATAGTGATGATAACAATGTAAGATCCATTGCACCACCAACACCAACGCACTTGCCCACTATCAAGGCCAAGTTCCAACAACACACATCTCAACAGAAACAACTTCTGCTTCACTATTTCCAATCCACTCCTGCTAGAGATCCACAGGACATTGAGAACAGAAGACACCTCATTCACCAGTTCAAGGCTAATTCTGAACATTTCATTTCATCTCTTGATTCACTCTGTAATTCCACTAGTACTTGAGTTTGATTCAGAAAAGAAAAATTGACCACACCCTCTATAGGATGTAACCACAAACAACCCTCAGTTTTAATTCTTGGGGGACCATCCTCATTTTATAGTCTTGGGGGACTCAAAAACCCTCAGTTTAAAGTCTTGGGGGACTCAAAACCTAAATCATAAACCCAGAACCAGAGATCAACCACATTAAGACACAGAGAAAAAACTAACATTCTGGGGTAATTGTGAATAGAGCTGCCAGCCCATCAATTACCCCCAAACTTGCCTTTGCTAAATTCGGAGGCTCCCCCTGTGGATACCCTCCACCAATCTTTCAAACCAACTCCAACAACAAAAACTTTTCCCTCAGTTTATAGTCTTGGGGGACTTACAACCCTCAGTTTAAAGTCTTGGGGGACTAACACAGTGTTCAGTTTAAAGTCTTGACAGACTACTTCTTGATAAAATCTTGACACCAGCCAGTTTAAAGTCTTGGAGGACTTATAAATTTTCCAGTTTAGAGTCATAGAGGACTGCCAGAATCTTGCATGAATCTGACCCAGCCAATTTCATGCAATACACACACACAGCCAGACCCACGGAGCGTCCACCTTCACTTCATCTTCTATTCATCACTGACAAAATCTTCTCTTATCCTTTTCATCACCTTTCACACCACAAATCATGTCTGGATCCCCTGCTGTTGACTCCTCTACTCTTCCTTGCTTCACTGCTCCAAGGGACTATGCCTGCAAACAGTGCATACACATGTGCAGACCTTGCACATTCACTCTTCCAAATCCAGAAGCCAAATTCTACAACAGGGCTTGTGACTCCTGCTATTCCAAAAAAAAGAAATGTGACAGAGATGCCCACTATCCTATTCCTCTGCCTTCTCCTTCTCACAAGTACATCTCCAGATCCCCTACCAGGTCTCCAGAACTTGGTCCATCCTCTTCCTCTCTATCTTCAGCTCCTTCCAGAAGATCCAGAAGCTCAGCTTCCTGCACTCTTCCAAAAAGACCAGCCTTAGCTTCTCAAGAAACTGCTTTTATCACTGCTAAATTAGCTCCAAAAGCTTCAAAATCAACCCCTAGGCTTTGAGACCGCGTCCAGGCGGCCCCGCCAACGTCGGGCGGCCCGCCCGCCTCACCAAACAGCGAAAATCAGGGCCAAAACCTCCAAAAACGGCCAGAAAATAGCCAAATTCATCCAGATAACAACAACAACTCGACCCAACTACCTCCTACTGCTCCCAGAGCAATGCAATCCACCCTTCCAAAATCCAAAAACACCAAAATTTCCCAGATTTCTAGGAGAACTGCCAGAGAACCCCAAGAAGAAACCAGAACACCACACACTGCTCCACAACAACAACTTCGTCCCCAACTAAGACAAAGAAACTACACCTCTCCTCTGTCAGCCAACTACTCTTCTGACAGTTCCATCTCTTCAAATTCTCCATCCAGAAAAGAGCAGTCTGCTTCCAAATCCCCCTCTCCTGCTCAATCCTTTAACAACCCTGGTACCCCATCACCAGCACCTCCTCCAGCTGAATCCAATAGAAATAACAACCACAACAACAACAACAATCTCACTGCTCCAACTAGGCCCCAGGAACATCAGCATCCCAGTTCACCTTCTCAGGATCCTTCAGAGGAAGACCATGAGAATCCATATCTTTCCCTAGTTGATCCACCCACTATGACCATAACAAAATCGTCAGAGATCCAAATCCCAGCTGCTTACAGATTTGATGAGCTTCCAATCTGTAAGTACCAAATTAATTATTCCATTTCTTCAACAAAAATAATTACTGATCCAATTCTTCTTGTCTAGTTGGCACCCCTCCTCCTGAATCTATTATTGGAGTTGGCCAAACTCTTGAAACTTCTTTGACCCTGGATTATGGAGACATGAAGAAACACCTAAGCACCATGTGTTCCAATATGCTAAAAGCCTTTGCCCTTCATGGACCCTTGAATGACTTTGAAAAATCCTTGAGAAAGCGCCTACTGGACGACCACTGGAAAATGTCTAGGATCATTAAACACACCCTCCAGCACTCCATTCCTGCCTCTTCTTCTTCCTCCTCTGAACTTCCCTCTAATCCAATCCCTGATCATTACAATCCCTATAATCTCTCCAGCAGGATGCACTTCAAAGAACACAGTGCTTCCCACAATCCCAACAAAAAACAAAAACGTCATCACAATCCGGACCAGCCTCCAGAAGCTTCATCATCCAGACAATGAGCTCTTGCAAAAGATTAGAAACATAAAAATAATATAAAACAAATAATAAAAAATAATTTCAGAATTTTTTTTTTTTTTTTTTTTTTTTTTACGGTCTACTGATATACTAAAATAAAAAATTAATAATTAAAATGAAATGAAATAACATAAATGAAATAAAATAAAATATAAAAAATAATACAAATGGTATCCCCCAGCCAATTGATGAGCTGAACCCCTGATACCTTACCCACATCCAAGTGCACCTTGATGTGGATACACAATTAAATCTGTTAAATGATTAATCAGAAAACAAAATTCAAAATTTGGAAATTCAGAAAATAATAAAAAATAATGAAACACAGAAACACATGAAATAAATAATAAATAAAAATAAAATAGCATTGCCCGGCCAATTGATGAGCCTTTCCCCACCAATGCTTGCCCACATCCAGGTGACCCTGATGTGGTAACACCCTATATTTTTGATTTTATAATTTTAAACAACCCCCATAAAAAAATTAAAAGAAAAAAAAGAAAAAAGAAAATAATCTAAAACTACTATCTAGCAAAAACATAACTGCAAAATCAAAGAACGTCCAGCTCCATAGATGATCCAATAAGGGAAAGTCCTATCCATAGAAATGATCACTGGGTGGGCTCCCTCCAATAAGTAAAAATGATGGGAGACCACCAGTGATCCACCACCAATATGAAAGAACCAAAGATAAAGAAGCCAGTCCCAAACCAGTTTAAAGTCATAGCGGACTCAAAACCTGAATAATAAACAACAGAACTAGAATTCAACTAGGAAAAACAAAAGACTTGAAACAGACATTCTGGGGTAACTGTTCTACAGAGCAGCCAGTTCATCAGTTACCCCCACACTTGCCAAAATAAAATCTAGAAGCCCCCCCTGGGTACCTTCTAACAAATCACAACATTCAACTCAAAAAAATCCAAACCAATAAGAGTGAAGAGTCCGGCACTTGAAAACCAAAGCAATTTCCAGTTTAAAGTCATAGAGGACTAAAACCTGTGAAAATAAACCAATACTAGGGTTCAACCAAATTAAGAGAAAGGGTTGGAAACGGACAATCTGGGGTAACTGTTGATAGAGCAGCCAGCCCATCAGTCACCCCTACACTTGCCAAGATTAAATTTAGAAGCCCCACCCATGGGTACCCTCTAACAAAAAAGTTTCCAACAAACAGATGCATAGCATCACCACAAAAAAAAAACCAAAATTAAAAAGGTCCGTAGTTTATCCTCATTGCGGAGTCAATCTTCTTCATGCCTAGTGCCTCTGGGATGAAACCTCTTCACTTGGTCTGCAGCCACCCTCTTTTTCAAGACTGCACCATCCAACTCTTCCAAAACATAAGAACCTCCAGACACCTGAGATCTGACTCTGTAAGGTCCATTCCATCTGTCAGCAAACATTTTCCCCCACTGACTCTCCAAACTTCTATTATACACCAAAACCAAACAACCAGGTTTCAAGGGATTCCTGAGTCTATGAGCCAACTTCTTGTCCCAGTACCTGACTGATTGATTCCTAATCTTCATCATTCTAGAGTATGCCTTCTCTTGACATTCCTCTCTACATTCCAACTGTTGCATCCTGGCACAGAGCAAATCTTCTGTTGAGTGCACGTCATCCCAATCAATTCCAAGATAAGAGACAGTTTCCAAGTCCACTGGTAGAACGGCTTTCTGACCAAACATTAACTCATAAGGAGAATAGCCAGTTGTCCTCTTCACAGTGACCCTATCCGCAAATAAAACCAAGGGTAAATAATGCCTCCACTTTTCGGCACTATCTCCACACATCTTCACCAAAGCATTCTTGATAACTTGATGGCCTCTTTCAACCATGCCTTCAGCTTCAGGATAATACGGTGTAGCCACTCTAACCCTAGAACCAACACTAGCCACAGCTTCTTTAAATTTGGCACCAAACTCTGGCCCGCCATCAACAATGACCAACTTCATCAACCCATACCTATAAATCCACTCCTTCTTCAAAAACTCTGCCACATTCTTGGCAGTCAAATTAACCAGAGGCACTGCCTCAACCCAACCAGACAAATCATCCCTAGCAACAATCAAGTATTTATACCTGCCCTCTTTAATATGGACAGCATCCAGACTGACCCTTCCAAAAACAGTTGATTCACCAGTAGCACGGCCCATCTCTTTAGGTTTCAAGTGACTTCTTCTTTGACATTCTTCACAAGATTGAACCCAACCCTGCACAGCCAACTTCATACCCGGCCACCAAAATCTGTCTGCTACTCTTCTATAAGTCTCCCCAAAGCCTCTATGACCAAGGTCTTCATGCAAAGACTTCAAAACCAATTCTTGACCCTTCTTCTGAGTCACCACCACTTGAGGATTAGGATGTCTCCTTCTCATCAAGCGCCTTCCTGACACATAAAATCCAGGACTCTTCTTCTTGATTGCCAACCAAGTATCATCATCACAAATATCTGGCCTCTCCAAGGTCAACAGATATTCCACCAAAATAAAATAAAACCCAGATTGACCCCAGGTCTCATCTTCAAAATCCAACAAAACAACATCCAAGGGTACAACTCTGTCATCAAAATAACCAGTGTGAACATGAGCCAATTGAGCAGCCCAACCAGGACACCAATCCTTAAATTTTGGCACGTCCTTCTCTTTCCACTGAACCTTGTGAGAATCCAGTTCACTAACAAAAACACCCTTTTCCAATTTTGAGCTGTCCCAAACAACAACTCCATCTTCATCAACAAAAACATCCTGATCACCAGAATCAAGATCAGATCCAGCCAGTTTAACCTCTTGGGGGAGGTCAGAACAATCATCCAGTTTAACCTCATGGGGGAGGAAAGAAAAATCCTCAGCACCCTTTGTGCTGGCCCTAATCACTGGAACATCTTCGTCAAACTCTTCAGAATCAGAATCCTCATCTGTAGGTGGCCTCCTTGATAACCCATCAGGCATAGTAAAAGTTTCACCTGGTTTGTGTACCAGGTCAAAAGAAAAATGTTGAATAAATGCCACCCACCTAGTCATTGGAGCATTTGGAAGACTAGGTGTATTGATCATCTGAACCAAAGATTTTGCATCCACCTGCAGCTCAAAATGCTGCCCCCACAAAACCATCTGTAGCTTCTTTAAAATTTTAGCTACACCACACAATTCCAACTTAGGTTGAGAATACCTAGATTCCACCTCATTAAACACCACAGACTCATACCTTACTGGCCTGACCCTCCCATTCTTATCCTCCTGAGACAACACAGCACCAGCAGCAATATAACTTGAGTCCACTGCCAGATAAATCTTTCCAGCACCAACACCATAATCCAACTTGTGAAGAATTATGTCTTCACCAACAACCTTTTTTAGCTTCTGAAAAGCCTCTTCACACTCTTCCGTCCATTCCCAATCTGCATCTTTTCTGGTCAACCTTCTTAAAGGTGAAGCCAACAAAGAAAAATCCTTAATAAAAATCCTGACATATACACATACACCCAAAAATCCTCTGACTTCAGTAGTATTTTTAGGCCTTGGCCATGCCTGAATTTTATTAATCTTCTTCTTCGCCATAATCCTTCCCTCTTTACACACCACATGACCCAGAATTTCCAAAGCAGGAACACAACAACCGAATTTTGACCCTGAAATGGTCAAACCAGCCTCTTCAATCTGGAACAACACTCTCTCTAGAGTTATTGCATATTCCCACACAAACCTCCTTATGCCAGGGTTCTCCGCTAACACCTCATTACCATAATCAGTGGATGGTCCTTTAATTCCACCATCATCAATAAAAATACCAGCATGAGTAGGAACCTCATCCTGCAAAATCCAAGCCATCTGTGCTTGATAAACTGCCACTGAATTAGTTGCTCCTTGAGGCAACCTAGTGAGCTGAAATCTTCCCAAAGGAGTCTCAAAAGTTGTGAGAGGCCTTGAATCCGTATGTAGTTCCCTCTCATCATAACCACCCATAATATCACCCAAACCATAACACACCCTTCCAGCAAAAGCTTCAACAAAATCCTCTGCACTTGGCGGCATACCAGCGTCCTTGATAGTGACTCTATTCAAGGCTCTAAGATCATGAACCACCCTCAACTTTCCATTCTTCTTCTTTACACAGAACACCGGACTTGAGTAACTGGATGTTGATTGTTCATATAACCCAGTCCTGACTCTTTCCCTAATAATCTCCACAAAATCCTCTCTGATAGCTGCTGGAATCGGAATAGGTTTGATTTGCCAAGGTTCATGACAAACAACAGGAATCAAGTAAGGTTCCCCATAAGAGTGCTTCAGAACACCCCTTTCCTCCTCAACAAATGCCACCACTTTTTCCCTTAGCACAATAACGTGCAACAACAACTTCTTTTCTTCCTCAGACAACCACCCATCAGGACCAAAATTAACAACTTTCAATCTTTCCACAGTCACCCTAGCCGTCTCTACAAATTCTGGAGGATTCTTCACCAAAGGAGTACAGTACGGATCTCTTGACAAAGGAGGTCTCTTCAAAGGCGGATTCAAACCCACAGGCATAGGCTCATTGACAGACCTAATCTTCTGCGCTACCTTCTTATACTTTGCCGCTCCACCTTCAACTTGAGGGATCTTCAGGAATTCTTCACCACCAGACCTGGAACAAAAACCAAGGGTTTCCCCATTGCTCACATGTGTGGCCAAGGTAATGTTTTTGACAGGTGTAGAAGAAACCCTAGCGGTGCACAATTGGGAGGACTTACTTTTAGACCCCAATCTCACCACTCCAAAACTTTTCCGCAATTCCACATCTTCATCCTCACTTCCAACTTCCAAATCTTCAAATCTTGATTCGTCTTCTGAATCACATCTTCTAAAATTGTGCAGTTTATCCTCATGCTGGAGGTCCAAAAATTGATCTTTATGATCTTCACAAAAATATTTTGCATCTTCTTTCTTCATTATCTTCAGATTTTTTTCTTGATTTTCATGAATTATCTTGAACTTTTTATCTTCTTTTCTTGAATTTTCTCCTGTCCTACAAAAATAACCAGGGGTTTCCCAAATGCTCACAGGTTTGGCCCAGGTAATGTTTTTGAAAGGTGTAGAAGAAACCCTAGTGGTGCACAATTGGGAGGACTTACTTTTAGACCCCAATCTCACCGCCCCAAAACTTTTCCGCATATCTTTCAATAAAGATATATAACCAATCTTCTTCTTTAAACTTGAATTAAAAATAATTAAGAATCTTGAAAGAGAACAGAGACTTGATAAAAAACTTGATGAATACTTGCAGAGAAGAGAAACATTAAAAAGAGAAAGTTGAAAATCCACTTGGTATATCTCCAAGGGAGCTGACCTACTACAACCTGGGATTTCCTCATCTCGGGGAGAGGTTGTAGCACTAGGGTGATCAGCCCTGTTTACTCTAAAAAAGACAGACTCTCAATAGAGCCTGAGCCGCACTCCAAAAAACCAGAGGCAGCACCCACTTCCTTCCTTCTCCGGCAGCAGTCCATGCACTGGCACATTGAAGATAAACCAGGCCTAGTCTCCCAACCATCCTCTCCAGGGGATGATAACCTCATGTGAAGCCTCCTTTCGTCTTCACCAGTCAACTCCAAACTGATTCCCAAATCAAATTGATAACCTATTCTTGCCTGAAAATCCATCAAGAATGGCCCGCCCAAAACTGCTTTTACATTACCTTTAGAAATGTAAAAATGAACCTTCCCTGAGGCTCCTCCAACATCTAACTTCACAAACTCTGAAGTTCTGACCAATTCAGTGACATGGCCACCAATCCCTCTCAAATTCCCACCAATACCAGTTTTGATGGGGAGGCCCATATGAGTTGCCTCAAACAAAGAAATCAGGTTTATCTGAGAACCTGAATCCACCAATGCCCTTGCCTCCCTGCCATTCAGAGTGACATTGACATATCCCAGAGGAGCAGAAAAATGAGTTTCCAACCCCTCACCAAACTTTTCAGCAGAATCACAAATGTATTCTACCTCACCAGAAGAAACCCTTCTCCTGGTCAACAACTTCTTCTGCCTATCAGCCAACCCTGGACTGATAGCATACAATTCCCCATAAGATAGGGAAACCTGACCCTGGTTCATCCTTTCCAGGACAGAGTCCATAACATTAACTTGACCAGACACTACTGGCCTCTCAAAGTGAGCTCTTTGCTTCACCACCTTGGTCCTAGAAGATTCTTGAGGACCAGAACCACCAACAGATTTGCCATTAACAGGAACCAAACCAGATCCCTCACCAGAACCTCTGACTCCAACAGGCTTTGGCAATGAAGCCAAAGGGACATCCTCCTCAGAGTCAGAATCCACCTCCATTGGCATTGGCTCACCATTCAGGTCCAATGCACCAAACCTAGGGGGGCCCATGTCAGCCATACCTTTCTGCATCTTGTACAGCTCCTCTTTGCTGTACCTCTTCCTAGCTGCACTCAGCTTAGGATCACCCTTTGAAGCATTTGGCTTTGGTTGGGCCTGAGAACTGCTCTTAGGCCTACCCACCTTTCCTGCTTCCACATCATAAACACCAGCCAAGCATTCACCACTTGACTGTCCACCACAAGAATACAACTCCAAACCACCAAAAGAAGTAGAAAAAGAGACCTTATTGACCTCCTTCCCCTTTCCCTTGACATCCTCATCTACCTTAACAGAAGACTTCCCCTGATCAGGAATCTCCTCAAACCTTGGCCTCCTTTGATTGAGACCACCCCTTCTCCTGACCAAATCAACAGGAGCCTGCCCCTCACTGGGCTTCACAAAAGAACCGTCAGGGAGCTTAAAAACCCTGCCATCAAACTCCACTTTTCCTTCAGACACATCTCTGTTCAGTGCCCAACAATCATTGGACCTGTGCCCCCTCCTACTGCAATAAGAGCAAACCCAAGGATCACTCCTACAAGCCCTCCTTTCAAAATCTCTTGGCTGAGAAGGTGCCTTGTTAACCTTCTTGGCCTCCTGAACAAAAATGTGCAGCTGTTTTGTCAGATCAGCCAGCTGCTCCACCATTGGGTCCCTCTCCTGTTTGGGAACCTGCACCAAATTCTTCTCCTCCTTCTTCTCCCTTAATTCCTCTTCAGCCAAAGCCTCACTGACCTTGCTGACATACTTGGCACACCCCTCCTGATAGGTGTCCACAGCCAATAACTTTAAATGGGCCTCAACAGCCTCCTTCACCTTATCCAAGGCAGGCAACTTCTGGTCCCCATTAGAAAGAGTTTTCATCAATTCCTTTCTTGACAACTCCTTCAACACATCCATCCTGACATCTCTAGCCAGGGCAGACCAAAAAACATCTTTGGCAGCATTTTCATGTGCCAGCTCCTCCACTTCCACCAAGTATTCCACCACAGGATCAAACTGTAGCAGAAACTTCCTGTAACTATGTAAGTTACCAACACCACCATAAGATTGCCATTCACTGACAACCTTGTTCAGATCCACCATAGTGAACTTGACACCCCATCTATCCACCATTTCCCTACACAACAATTTCCAATCCCTCTTCTTGTAGCCAGACATGGCCACAATCTCCTTCTCCACTGACCTATCACCAATGAAGAAGATAATCTGCTTCACCATGTCCAGGTAGGAAGCACCATCCACTCCAGCAGCAGTTTCATACTTCTCTAGAAACCACTTGACATCCTCCCCATTAAACTTGGTACCATCCCAAGTTTTAATCCTCACACACTCCCTAAACATCACAGAAGGAGGACCATTCCCCCCACTGACAGTCACCACAGGAATAGCAGAACCAGAAGCCATTCCTCCTGACCAAAACACCAAAAAGAGCCAACCAAAGAAAACAGAGATTCCAAAGAACCAGCAAGTTCACCCCATGTTGGGCGCCAGAAATGTAGACAATCCTATAGTACTAGCTATAGGCCTTGACCAAGGGAGTTGGAGAAAAACCAGAGAGAAAATCCCCTGTCCCTTTAGAAAAATAGAGTGAGATTTACTTGCTAAGTAAGTTGGTTCCTGTTTTGCTAAAGACCCCTTTTAAACACACTTGACTGCTTGATGAGCCAAGAAAGTAGTCACCAGATAGACTACCAGACCAAAAAACTGAAATGTAGAACAAAGTCCACACCAGAGACAGCAAAGATACTTGATGTAGGCTGCAAATCCACACCAGAGACAGCAATAATACTTGCTATAGCTTGCAAGACTATAACAGAGAAAACAGTTGCTAAAGTTAAGTTAAATGAAGAACTCATTTGCAACAAACACAGCCAATTGTGGCCAGAAAACAGTGAAAACTGAGTGAGGAACAATGAGATCACCTCCGGATGGTTGTATGATGATTAAGGTTGCCCCAAACTGTCTTATTCACTATATACACACAGACCACTAACTAAGAGCCCATGCGCACCCACCAATCTGGTGCCTGTACCTGCCAAATTGCATAAAAAACCCTCCTGGAGCGCTCCCCAACCTCCTAAAACAGAGGCGGGCGGGCCGCCCAACGTCGGAGATGCCGCCTGAAGCGGCCCGGCCTCCCTGAAGCCAGAAAACCAATAAAAACCACTAATCTACTTAGAAAAATTAGCTACAACTACTAAAACCTTTAAAACACGGAATTTCACTATAACAACATTGAGACATGAAATATAGAGAAAAATTAGCTCTATCAAATGGTACTAAGCACTTAACCCTAAGCCTTAAGGTTAGCCCGTAAAACACAAAAAACAAAATTAAACAGCAATCTTTTATAAATGAAAAATGAGGAAATGACCCCTTAAAACTCAGAATATGAAAAATGTCTTCAAAACATAAAATATAGAGAAAAACCAGGGCTATCCAATGATAGTACCCACATACCCGCAGACCCAATATCCACGGAATAAAACCAGAAAAATACCAAATTCCTTAACAGATGTCAATTAAGACATGCACAAACAGCGCCAAATCACACAACAAAGGCCCCTGCCAATGTTGGAAGACCACACCGGAGGCTGTGGGACCATCGCCATCAAGGTACCTGTAAGGACGAGTAAATGACAAAAAAACAAACGTCATAAATCACCTTGTGGTAGCCCAAAGTTTAGTATGGCACCTAAGTACGTAAATGGAGTTATTACGGCGTGCAAGATTGGCGTTATTATTTTATAAAAGGGGTTTATTAAATTTATTTGAGTTTTAAATATAAAGAAATTTGGTTAAAAGAAAATGCCTACACGAAAACAATTTATTTTACGGAGAAAACTTATTTTTACTGTCTGAAAATGTAATAAGTATCAAGTCGAGTTACTCAAGAACCTTGTGAAATTTTTCCAGAATTTTTACTGTTTTTCTTATATTTTTAAATGAATTTTAAAGATTTATAGAAATATTTACGTTTTCAGAAATTACTTAACTTTGATGAATTTGCACGGGGTGATTAGAGCTGCGCAGACTACGAAAATTAGTTTGGAATGTAAAGGGGAAGTTGCTCTATCATGTGTAATTTTTCTAGAGTTTTTATTATAGTTTTAAAGGTTCTAATTGAGTCCGGAAGTCCGGACAGACTCCGTACGGACTCCGGAGGCTCCGGATTGACTCTGGGAGAACTCTGGAGGGGAAAACTTAGGCACGTGACTAGGAATACTTAAGAGCCTCTCAAACTCGAAATTGAGGGGGGGGATACAACATACAGCTTAATCTTTAACCACCACGGTCTCATTTTTTATTACTCAACAAATTAAATAAATTTGTAATACCCTTATAACTTTATATTTTATATATAACATTTTAGAAATACTATTCAACAATTTAAATCACACTTCAAACAGGGTATCTTTAGAAAGGTCTTCGTCACTGGGGCTTGATTATTGCTGTCTCATAAAAATTCAAATTATTATAAAAACATAAAAGTCAATCTTTTCAGATCTTTCACTGGTACACCTTAGTTGTTGTAATCAGTATTTCTTTCTCAACAGCCACTTTTATTTAAATCTCAATAAGCGTTAAATATTTTAGAGTTTCATTATTTTTAACAATCAGATCCAAGTAGACTGGTTAGCTTAGCGATTTAAAATTCCCATTTTGTTATTTTTATTGGAAGGACGGGGTTTTCAGCTAAATCCACATATCTCCTCCATATTCTGCTTAAAGCAAGGCGACTGTAAGAGTTTACCTTACCATAACGTGACAAAAAATTTTGCTGCAAACGGGAATCAAACCGCGCTCCAAAAATCAGGTTCATATATTGAATAAACGTCGTATATTTTGTGGTAATTATTGAAATTACTATTAGTGGGTCACTTTGCACTCTTCATTCTCTACGTATTTCCTTTTACTCAGAACTCTGTAAGTGGCATTAATTTTCTCATTTTACAGGGGGAGGTGTCAAGTAAATTGGAATTATTTTTTTATTATTGTTTTTATTTTTCCTAGTTGACAATAATAGAGCAATTGTTTTCTTAGTCCTAGAATTAATAAAAATTATATTTTAAAAATTAATTATTATAATACTCAGTTGACTTTTGTCCTGATAAATTTAAATTTTATTTGTTCCAGTTGACAAATAGTCCTGACAATAATTTTTTTTATTAATAAAAATTCATATTTAATTATTTCAGTTGACTTTAAGTCCTGGTAGTTAATTAATTAGTTGATTTAAATCCTGATAATACAATAAAAAAATTTTTTATTAATAAAAAATTCATATTTAATTATTTCAGTTGGCATTAAGTCCTGGTAGTTAATTAGTTGATTTAAATCCTGAAAATACTTATCTTAATAAAATTTTAATTTATTTCTTCATTTGATTATTTTATAATCTTGGTTTTAAATTATTTTAAATTAATAAATTAATTATTATTTAGTTGATTTTTATCCTAAAAAATTTTTTTATTATTTTTATTTTATTTCTGTTAAATTAAAAATAAAGACTAATTCATCTTATTGTCTCTCTTCTTCATTTCTGTTAAATCTTAAAAAAATGACTGATCAAAGTGGTTCTGCTGCACGTGAAGAGGAACTGGACTTAATTGATTATGATGAGCCTACTTCTGTAAGTTCTCCTTTAACAAGAAGAATTTCTCAGATTAATAAATCCTTACCCCAAACAGGATATGGAGATGGAAGAAGTGGAAATCCTAGTAGACACAACTCAGGATCAGAAGCCTGTAGTAAACCCACCAGAAGAACTTCCAAAAGGATTCAGGATAAAAAATATGCCATTGCCTCAACAGGTAAAGAATCTGTCAACTCACATAAAGGAGCTAAGGACAGAAAAATTGAAAGTAAAGGCAAGGGTAGATGCTCTGGAAGAAAAGGTGAGAAAGATAGATACCTTTCTTCAAGAGAAGAAGAAACCTCTTCCCCCCAGGGATCATCAACCATTGGCTCCCCAGTCTCAAGAGAAAGTGGAAGTGGCCAAATGGCAGTGGGATTGGTTAAAAACTCAGTGGGACAACCTATCTCAAAATCAGCATCAGCTATCTCAGGCAGGTCCGTCAAGACCCAGCCAGGTCAACACCACACCTCCTCACCCCTATCAAGGAGGCAAAAGAAGAAGAAAGCCCAATATGGTCATACCCAGCAAACCCTGGTACGCCCCTCTATTGATTCTCAAGTGCCATTTCTTGTAGCTGATTCTGTTCCTTCAGGTAAATCTGAGAGGGAAGAAGAAACCTTGAGACCAGTTGAGGCTGGAAGCAGTAGACAAATAACTCATGTATCTAATCCATTACTTTTAATTGCTACCTCAATGATTAACCCTGATATGGTTGTAATAGATGAAACTCTTGACCCTGAGTTTTATGAGAATCTGGAAAGTTACTCAGTTTCCTTATTGAAAAACACTCCGGATATTGCAAAGATTAATGATGAGTACTTGAGAGATATTATTGCAAAACAAAATCATATTATGAACAATATGCAATTAACTCAGAAGTTTAATGATTTATTAACTGAGAAAGGGTATCAATCCTTAAGGAGTGAATTGCAGAAAGTCTCTGATGATTTGTTTAATTATAAGGCAACTCAGTAAAAGAAGGTTGCTTTGTGGCAAAATATCAAAAATGATTTGTCCAAATTAAAAGAAACTGTATCTATCTGTTGTGAAGAGCTGGAGACACATAAGATGAATCTGAAGAGATTGAATGACCATTATTCATCTTTTCAAAATAAAAATCAGTTATCTTTTGCAACTATCAATGAGAGTTTATCTAGTCTTCCAAGAATGAAAACAAGACTAACAACCATTGAAGAAAAATTGAACTCATTGTTGAATGACCAGAAATATTCTGATATTTCTTTAAAGGAACATATAGTACAGGATGCTCAAATATTACCTGTGGCTATTTCATCTAAATTAAAAATAGTTCCAGGAATACCTGTTGATACCACTGAGTTTCCATCAAAAATTGATGATGCACCAGTATCTTCAACAGAGGGATTGAACAATGAGATTACTGCCCAACTAGAGAAGTTACAGCTGCTCCTTACTCAGAAACAAGCTTGTACTAAGGAGACTCTTTCAAATCAAAAGAATTTGCCAAAACTTGACCAGTACCCAACATTTGATGGTGATTCTTCATCTGATTGGCAAAAATTTATTTGCAGAATTGATAACTTAAAAAATTCTTACAAACTCCCAGATGAGGAAATTGTGTCCAAGTTAATTTCTTTGTTTACTAATGTTGCCCTAGTGTGGTATGAATCTGTTCTCCTGGATGGGAATGACTACTCATGGGATGATTGGAAGAAATTAATTAAAGCACAATTTGGTGGCTCCAAGTTCAGAATGGCTCAACAAAGGCAGTATGAGGAAACTAGATATAGCTCTTCTACTGATAAACCTAATGAGTTTTTAATGAAACTTGTAAAAATCTTAAGGGCAATGGACCCAAATATGGAGTTTGAGTTATGGAAGGACAGAATCCTTCATAAATTACCAATGTCTCTGAGAGACTTGATAGTGGCTAGGACTGAGTTCTCCAGAGAACCCTCTTCTTTCATTAATACTTGCAATGAGATCCTTCTAAACAACAAGTATGATGCCAGAAGATTCATTCCTAGGACCCCTTTGGAGAAACCCTCCACTTACCAACAGAAACCTCTGGAAAAGATTGGTAAACCTTCTGCCCCTGTTGCACCAAAAAAGTATGCAACAAACACTTGCTTCAAATGCAACAAGCCTTGGCAGAAAGGCCATGTTTGTGACAAGAAGATAAATCTTGTAGAACAAACAGAGGAGCATGCTGATGACACAGTAGCACTGGATAATACGTCAAGTGATTGTGCCAGCAATATTTCATATGAATCTCAACAAGAAATCTTGATGCTAGAAGAGGATATTCATTATTTAAATACTATTGATATTGATAATAATGCTTTATCTACAGTGGAAGATGCTGAGATCATAAAGAACATTGAGGATAACTCAATTGTTATTGCCCCTCTCAAGGCACCAGTCTTGATTAATGGAACCAGCATAGAAGTTGTTCTGGATTCTGGAGCTGTAGGAAGTGTAGTTTCTGAAAGAGCACTTGCTTCAGTGGATCAAGACTATAAATCAAAACTGATGCCTGTCATTTCTGAAAATTGGAGAGGTTATGGCTCTGTTTTGTCCCCCATTGGTAAATACAAAGCCACAGTGTTTTTTAAATATAACCATGGTTTTGTAAGAGCTATTTGTGATTTTGTTGTCATGAAAAATGATAACTTAAGCAATTGGTTTATTGTAGGGAATGATATTTTAACCAAGTATGGCATAAAATTGGATCCCTCAAACCAATGTTTCACAATGGGGAGGAATGGGAAGAGAAAATTTAAGATTTCCTCCCCTAAAAAATTATTCAAACCAGAATTGAAACATGTAATTCTGTAGTTCAATGTAAAGGAAGATCTACAAAAGAGATGCATGCCCTTTTGTCTGAAATTGACAATGCCTCTTTTGGAGAACAACTTTCTGGTGAGGATAAAGATTCCATCATTAACTTGATAAAGTCTTTTCCTATGGCCTTTGCCTATGGGTCACATGAACTGGGATTAGTTAAAGAGCAAATGAAACTTTCATTGTCTTGCCCATTAACTGATATACCACCTAGTTTAAAGAAGAAGCCTTATCCTGCTTCTCCCACAAAGAGAAAAGATATTGAAGACAATATCTCTACCCTTTTAAAAATGAATATTATTGAAAAGGTAGTTGAAACACCTAAATATTGTGTTATCTCACCTGTCCTGATTTCTTATGAGAAAGATAAAGCCAGGTTATGTGGTTATTATGGAGCACTAAATACTTATACTGTTGATGATATCTACCCTTTACCTAGAATTAGCTCTATACATGCTACATTACAGGGTGCTAAATATATCAGCTGTTTGGATGGTAACAAAGGATATCACCAGGTACCTGTTGAGAAAAATTCTCAGAACTTTCTTATGATTGCCACTCATATGGGTATTTATAAGTATATTAGGATGCCATTTGGCCCTAAAAATGCCCCTTCAGTTTTCCAAAAAGTCACGGATAACACATTCCATCAAGAGATAATTGAAGGATGGCTGATGGTTTATATTGATGATATCATTATATTCTCAAAAACATTTGAGGACCATCTTAAACACCTGTGTAAAGTATTCCAGAAAATGGATGAAATAAATATGACACTTGCTTTGAAGAAATGTAAATTTGGTTTCCATTCTTTAAAAGTTCTTGGTCATGTTGTTTCAGGCTTACAGATATCTGTTGACCAGAACAAAGTGGCAGCCATACAACAGGTGAAGGCTCCTACTACAGTTAGAGAGCTCCAAAGTTTTTTGGGAATGTGTGGATACAATAGACAGTATATTAAAAATTACCAAGTCATAGCTTTACCCCTTACCCAATTAACTAGAAAAGATGTTGCTTTTGTCTGGAATAGTGAAAGACAAAGAGCTTTTGACACTATGAAACACTGTTTGATGTCAGCACCAATTCTTGCTTTACCTGACTTTAATCAACCATTTGTTTTGTACACTGATGCCAGTTTCATTGGTCTTGGTGCTGCCCTCCATCAAAAACAAGTGATAAATGATAAAGTTTCAGAAGTAGTAATTTGTTATATTTCAAGAACCTTGAGAAATAGTGAATTTAAATATGGTGCTACTCAATTAGAATGTTTAGCTGTAGTGTGGGCTCTAGAAAAGCTTCATTGTTACCTAGATGACCAGAAATTTGAACTTGTCACTGACTTCAGTGCCGTTAAATCCCTTTTAAACTTGAAAACATTAAACAGACATATGTTCAGATGGCAGTTGACTGTTCAAGAATACAGAGGGAGAATGACAATTATTCATAGGGCTGGTATTGTTCACTCAAAAGTGGATATGTTATCTAGGCTACCTTTACCAAATAATGACTCTAATCCTGCTTATGATCCTGAGGATGAAATTATTCATATACATGAGATATATGTGGTTGATATGGAGGAAGAGCTATTACAGCTTATTCTGGATTCATATGATAAGGACACTGACTTGAAAAAGTTATGCACCATATTAAATGATCCAAAGAATGCTTCAATACAAGCATTAATTAAAACCCTTCCACCAAAGTACCAAAAGGCTTTGGAAAAAGGTAAATTTTCAATTGATGAAGGATATCTATATTATAGGAGAAAGTTGAGTAATGTTATTGTTATTCCTCCTTCTATGAGAGAAATCATCTTGAAAATTTGTCATGATGACATATTAGCTGGACATTTTAATCTTGAAAAAACAATGATCAGAATTAAGAACACTGCTTGGTGGGTTAATATGTCTGAAGACACAAAATTATATGTTGAGTCTTGTGATTCTTTCCAAAAATCAAAAAGATTAACTGGTAAAAGAGCAGGATTAATGCAACATATTGAACCTCCTGATGCACCATGGCAGATAATAAACATGGATTTTGTAACAGGATTACCTATTGCTGGTAAAGACAGTTATAACTCTTGTTGGGTTATTGTGGACAGATTCACAAAAATGTGTAAATTTATCCCTACTCACAAGGATTTTTCCACTAAAGAATTAGCTTTCTTGTGGTGGTCTCATATGTTTAATACTGCTGGTTTTCCTAAAGCCATAACCTCTGACAGAGACCCTAAATTTACTTCTGAATTTTGGATGTCTCTGATGGATGTTTGTGGTTGTGATCTGAAACTTTCTACTGCCCACCATCCACAGACTGATGGTTTAGCTGAAAGAATGATTCAGACTTTAGAGGACATTATTAGAAGGTATTGTGCCTTTGGCCTTGAGTATAAAGATAATGACAGACTCACTCATGATTGGGTTACCTTACTTCCTGGGTTAGAATTTGCTTATAATAGCACTGTTCATTCTGTTACTCAAAGAAAGCCTTTTGAGCTCTGGCTTGGATATGTTCCAAATACTCCTGCCCAAATTCTCAATAACAAAATACCTAAATTGGATATACATCCTGGTGTAAAATCTTTTCTTCAAATGCAACAACTATGCAGAATTCATGCTCAACAATGTATTGAAAAATCATTTGAATATGAGAAGAAGAGATGGGACAAACCCCATAAAGAATACACTTTTAAAAAGTGTGATGAAATGTTGATTTCTACAGTCCACTTCAACTTACAAGGTAATAACAAATTGAAAGATCCATTTGTTGGTCCATTTGTTGTCAGAAGAATGATTGGAGATAATGCAGTTGAGATTATTTCATATTCTCCATATGACAGAAAACATCCTGTTTTTCAAATATCTCTTTTGAAACCTTACACATCCAATAGTGATTTATTTCCAAAAAGGAGGGGAAGACCAAAGAAAACCCCAAATGAAATCACTGAAACAGCAGAAATTGAAAAAATTCTAAATGACAGAATAGTGACTGCTGAAAAAGGTACAGAATACTTATTGAGATTCAAGAATAAATCATCTGAATATGATTCTTGGATACCTGGGAAGGAGATATCTAATCTTCCTACTCTACTAAAAAATTATAAAAAGAAAAAATCATAGCATTTTTTTTATTGTTTTTTTTAGAGTGAGGGAGTGTCAGCCAGGCTATCAGACTTAACCGGTAAAATAATTAATTATTTTACTGAGTTGAAGCCACGCCCCTTCTTCTTACTAATAATTAATTATCTACTTAAGTATTACTTACAATTAACTAGTTAAGTACAATAAGTAGTATAATTAATTAGTGTAAAAAAAATGTCCCTTACAATTTTACTCCCTAACATTGTGCTCAATGGTATAAGTCAATGGGAATAGAATTTAATAATAAAAATATAATAAAAAAACTTTAAAACAATTATATTACCTCAGTGAGAGATCTGGAATCCCGTGAAAGTAATATAATTAATTAATTATTGTGTAATTAATTGTGACAGTCCTAGGAACTCAAACTTTATTGTAAATAAATTTGATGCCCTTGTTGACGTACCAGTTTATTTAATTCTTATGTCATATATGTACTCCTTTCAGTCATTCTTTTTCTCACATTCTTACAATATATGATGTAAATTCCATATATTTTATTCCCTCATGTTTTGCCTATAAAAGGCCTCTTTGTGCTTTTCAGATCATTCCATTATCACTTACTTTATTATTACACTTACAATCCAACCTTTATTTCTATATTTTATAACTTTAGTATTTACAACAGCATAATTCTAATCTATAATCTATATTAATATTTTAAAACTACCTCTTATATTTGAGTAAATTAATCAAATTGATTTAGAAATATGTACCTTTTGTTGAGAGACCATTAAAACCCTTAAATACCCCATAAAAACCTCAAATAAACTTCTAGACCCAAAAGGACCCCTTGACATTGGGCCTCAATTAACGATGCGCCGTCAATAATTTGGGAAGGCCTCCAATTTTCAAGGGGGCTTTT
Organism: Hemileia vastatrix; assembly: GCA_030280995.1. Classification (NCBI taxonomy): domain Eukaryota; kingdom Fungi; phylum Basidiomycota; class Pucciniomycetes; order Pucciniales; family Zaghouaniaceae; genus Hemileia; species Hemileia vastatrix. Next base: position 13,890,508 of record JASXTE010000006.1, on the reverse strand, counting down.
GGTCTAGAAGTTTTATTTGAGGGTTATACGAGGATTTTAGGGGGTTTAATGGAATCTCAAAAACAAGGTACGTATTTCTTAACCTATTTGATTGTTTTACTCAAATTATAAGAGGTGGTTTTAGATATTAATATAATTTATAGCTTAGAATTACGTGAATGTAAGTACTAATGTTATAAAGTATAGAAATAATAGATATAATTGATTTATTGTAAATGTAATAAGTAAGTAAGGAATGAATCAAAAGTACAAAAAGGAAGGGCCTTTTATAGGCAAAATGTGAGAAAACAAAGACACGGAATTAACATCTCCTAGCACAAGGGTATGAGAGGAGAAAACTTAAATAAAGAGAGTATGTGAAATAATGAAAGCTATACTAAATGGAGCGTCAAGGAAGATATCAATATTATTTGAAATAAAAATTGAGTTCTCTTGATTGTCACATTTTAGTACAAAACATTTGCTTTTAAAATGTAGATTCAATGGTATTTAAATTTCTTAATAAAAGAATTTGAATTTTTTTAGATTTTTTATTATATTTTAATACTATTTTTATTCCCTCTCATCTGTATTATTGGGCATGGTGTTAGGGATTAAAATATGTATGGGACAAGTACTTATTTTTATTAATTATCTACATTACTTAGTGTACTTAGCTATTTAGTTGTAAGTAATACATAAGTAGTTTAATAATTAATCATTAATAAGGATTTTAAAAGGCGTGGCTTCACCTCAGTAAGATAATCAATTATTTTACTGGGTAAGTCTAGTAGCCTGGCTGACAGATACACTACAAACTTTTGAATATGATTTAAGAAAATCGCTGATAATAAAATGGCAAGATAAATTAACTAACATTGTCGGTATTAAGATAAAGCGCAACACAAAAGATTTAGCCTAAGCCAACCTGATCTAATCAACAAAATAATAGAAAAGTATCACCCAACAAGACTACAACATCATCAACCCCTTCCTACTAACATAAATTTATCCTCATCTGACGAAAACCATGATCCAATCAGACCGAATGAATAGGGTGTATCAAAGTTAGAAATCCTCCAATTGAAAATACCTCTTTTTTACCCCATATCAACCATGATTATTTTTTAAAATATGCCATATTGTGCCCCAAAAACACCTTTTTACTAAGAATTAATGTCAAGTTTGTGGCTTTCTTTTTGTTGTGAAATACCTTATAAATAATTACAAATTTCTAACTTCGATGCCCCCTAATATCTATCAATTATAGGACCCCTAACATATTTCGCAACAGCAACTCGACCAGATTTAAGCTTCACCATAAATCAATTAGCTAGACATGCTAAATGACCAAATGACAAACACTGGAGAGCTCTACATTAGGGGGTATCAATGTTGAGGGATCCGCAATTAGGGATCAGGAATTTTTTTTCCCGGGATCAGACATTATTAATTGCGGAAGATTCTTATCCACTAGCCCCAGGGCTAGTGGATAAGAAATCCACGATAATGCATTATCCCGCCTCTTATACCCCAATTTCAATTCCTAATTCCTGATCCCAAACTCATCTCATCCATGATGGATTTTTAAAAAAGTCACATGACTTATAATTGCTGATGCCATCCTTAAGTATTTCCTCACTCTATGCTACTTAATTTTGGTGGCGAACACTTAAGTTTTTTTTCTATCTACACACCCCAACTGCACATTTGGCGGTGAATTCCCACTTCCCTCATCACATAACCCTTCCACCGGCAACAATGAAACACCTCTCTACTAGGAAGCTACTTCACTCAACAATGAATGCTATTACTTTTCTTTTAGTTCTTTACTATAAATCTGAATCTGATTTGGAAGATGCTTTAGCTTATATGTGTTTTTTTTCTAAAAAGCGTTACATCATCACCAGGGGGCCAAATCTTTATCATGATCCCCGATATGATCTGGCCTCCATTCTCAACATTCCTCATTTAAACTTCACACAACTTTTTAGAACTTCTCCCGATTCTTTCTTCAAACTTTATCAACTCATCTCCGATCATCCTATCTTCCATAACAATTCTCATAACAAACAGCGTAATCCTGCCATCCAACTTGCTGTTGCTCTATGTCGCTTTGGCTCAAATGGAAATGGTGCTGCCGTAAGACGTTTGGATAATCTCTTTAACATAGGATATGGTACCGTGATATTATACACCAAGCGCTGTATGATTGCTATCCTTTCCCTCAAGTCTCAAACTCTTGCTTGGCCAACTCCAGAACAGCGACTTGAATCCTCTCAAGTAATGCAAGCTGAAGGTTTCCCTGGCTGTGTAGGTTTTGTTGATGGCACAACCATCCCTTTGAGTCAAAAGCCTGCAATTACTCTCCAACATTTCTCTTCACCCTTTTAATTTTTTATTTTTATGTTTTCATACTTTCCAAATGTCCTTTTTGTGTACTTTAATCACTTGGTTTTGTATTTTGGTTTGTTGCATATTCATTTTTTTTTTTTGAATTTACAGTGAATATCTTTTTTTTGGATGGCTCATTGGTTTTCTTTCACCAGCTCAACATGAAATTGCATATTTTCTGAAATTGCATATTTTGTCAGTGATTTTTTTTTCATTCATCCCTCATATCCTTTTCCTATTCTCCTCCAACATCCCTCAAACAATTTGGTTTCATTCATTTTGTCATCTCATCTCTCCAGGTAAGTCATTTTATTCTTTTTTTTGATTTTTTGATTACTAATTATAATTTTTTTTGTTTTTTTCTGTTTATTTTATTTTTTTTATCTAAATTTTTTTTGTAAGTGGTTATTTTGGATTTCAATGGTATAATTAACCTTTTTTTTCTCTCCCTCTTTACTTTATTTTTTAGCTCCATCACCCTACTCTTCATCCCTCCTTGGCATTGTCATTATCCCCCCTTTCCCTTATTTCACTTTTTTTTGGCTCCATTTCATTGAAACACATACATTGCACATTCTTTATGCATTTCACTTACTCCATATTCAATTTCCCCACAATTCCAACATCAATCTTTCTCACTCTATTTTTCCTACTTTTCAATCAAGGTAAGTTTCATCTCCTTTTTTTCATGCCTATATGATATCTCATTCCTTTTATGAAAACTTCATACTTAAATATATGTATGACTCTTATCTGGATAACAGTGAACTTATAAAACTCCTTTTGATCTCATCTTCATTACCACTTTTCAAGTTTTTGTAAAATTTTGAAAATCAGACTCGGAATTAGGGTTAGGTTTATTCAAATCTAATGTTCTTTTTACTGAAGATTCTCCTGAAGGCTACCTTTCATTTTCTGCACACAGATTTGAATTTGATTCAGTGGTTGCTGAGATATTGACCGTTAAAGTTGAGCCTTTTTTTTCCCAATTTAAATTTTTATTTCATTTTTTTATGTAACAAATTAGGGTTAGGTTTATTTAAATCGCATGTCCTTTAACTGAAGATTCTACTAAAGCATATCTTTCATTTTCCACAAACAGGTTTGAATTAGGTTCAGTGGTTGCTGAGATTTTGACCTTTGAAGTTGAGCCTTTTTTCCAAATTTCACTTGTCTTATTTCACATTTTTATATTGCATATTTAGAGGATAAGGATTCTGAAACTCTTATATGATTATTATCTAGGCATTTCAATTATATAGGCATATATTCGTTGGTGAAGAATATCACTAAAGCTCAAAAAGATGAAGATTTTCGCTTATGGGACACTCTACCTTCCTTTGACTCTTTTCTTGCTTTTCAACTCAACAAGCTCTGTAATAAAGCATTTGAAAAAATCATGAACTTGCAACCAAAGTTGGAATACCGAATTGGTGTGACTCCGAATTTGAAGATATCAGCCACGAATATCTTTTATTTTCTAATGTTATTATCACTCATTCTGGATTCCACAATAGGATTCATATCGATAGGAATGATGCCAATTTTCTTACTTTTGGAATATTCTCATATATCAATCTGATAACTGGCCACCCAATACCATCTCCAGCTAAAATCAAAGGACGTGGTTTATATTTTCCAGACCACCGGTGCATCATTGATTTTGGTTTGGGAAATGGTATCATCGAAACTATTTGGAATTCTTCTAAGGATAATCATCAAATGACCAAAGCTCCTCCTGGTTTGAAATCCTGTCAAGATTTCACTCATTTCGGTTGCTCATTTTAAATCAGTAATAAGTTGATACAAAGAATCAATAAGGTAAAGAAAGAAGGTAAAGTTATTCAATTTAAAAAACTTTATCTAGATCCAAAAAGTATGGGGATTAGAGTTGTCATCGAAAATTTTATATTTTTTCATAAATTTTTAATAAATATTTTTTATATATCAATTTTCTCAAATAATGTGATGAGCCATCGACCTTGTGTTGTATAACAGGTAATCATGATAACATTTATTGGTTTCATGGGGTTCCTCTTTCCTATACCTGTAGAAAGTCCCAAACTTATGTTTCTCGACTTGGTCTGCATTTTGGCTTGAGGGATTGTCATTACTTTAAACTAGGGAAATTGATATATATTAGATATTTATTTAATAATTTATGTAATTATATTAAATTTAGATGACTTCCACCCCTTACTTCAATAAAATGCAGGGGGGGGTATTGCCAAATTTTCAAATCTGACATGTGAAATTGATGACTTAGAAAAATTTTGGTGATACCCACCCCTTGCTTCAATAAAATGCAGGGGAGAGTATTGCCAATTTTTTTAAACAGATATAGAATTTTTTTGACTTGTAAATATTTTTGTGATACCCGTCCCTTACTTCAATAAAATCCATGGGGGGTTTTGCCAAAAGTTTTTATAAGACTTGTGAAATTCTTGACATGTAAAAATTTTTAGGATACCGGTAAAATGCAGGGGGTAGTAAAGCCAAATTTTCATATAAAACTTTCAAGATTCATGACATGAAAGAATTTTTGTGATACCCACCCCTTACTTCAAAAAAATCCAGGGGTGGGGGATTGTCAAATTTTCAAAGGAGACTTGAAAATTTTATTTAAAAAAAGAATATTTAACATTAAAATACGATATTTCAAGAAATACAGAAAATAATTGTAAAATTTATGTACAAATAAATATGAACACATGAAGTGTGAAAGAAATAAAAGAAACTAGTCAACAAAAAATTTCATTAAACGTTCTATTTCTTCAACAGATTTGTTTGCTTTAATGCATTCGATCAAGAAATCTTTCTTTTTAGAACTTTCTTGGAGATCATGCTTATACTTCATCTGTTCCATTAAGTTTTGATGCTCGAGTGTTTTTTCCTTATTTTTGGATTTTTCAATACTAAGAGTTAACTCAAACTACTTCTCCTCCAAATCTTGGGCCCTACCATCCTTCTGTAAAGAGAGCTCAAACTTCTTCTCCTCCAAATCTTGGATCCGATCATCCTTCTGTAAGGAGAGCTCATACTTCCTCTCTTCCAAATCTTGTACTCTGTCATCCCTCCTTAAAGAGAGCTCGTATTTCTTCTTTTCAAAGCTCAGTGTCTCTTTAGCAATTTCCACTTGTTCTAGAGTGAGAATAAAAATTAACATAAAGTAGAAGAAAAGCAGAGTAAAGTAATAAGAGGTATGATATCACTTACCAGCATCACGTTTCTCTAAAAACTGTTCCATCGAAGAAAAAGGTGTTTGTGATGAAGTATCACTTTTTCGTCTTCTTTGGTAGAGGAAATTTAGACTAGTTGAAGCCCTTCTCTTTTTGTTCAATGTAGCATTTTCCTCCTCATCATTGTCACTAGCTTCAGACTCAGTTGATTGAGGATCCTGGGTTTGTTCATCAGCCTTTTAAGAAATAAGAAAAAGATAAGTAAATAAAAAATAGAATTGATAAGATAAAAGAAACAGACCTGAGTTAGATTTGGTTGGGTTAAATCACCTATAGGATCTACAGAAAAGCTATTTAGATATGTCTCATTCAAATGAGGGGAGGCTTGAGTGGAGGAAGAGGATGGGAAAAGATTTGCTTCGACATCATGTTTGGAGATAGGATCTTCTCCATCCAACATGTTTACAGGATTAACATTGGCTCGCTCTCCAAAAATTGCATCCATCTCTTTAAAGTAAGGACATAAAGAATCAAGTTTATTGTCTATGGATTTTATACCCTTAGTTATATCAATGTCAGTAACCCCAAAACCAGTGGAAGATGAAAGAGCCTTTGCCTTCTTGTATTTTTCTCGATAATGCTTGAAGCGTTCAGACATCTGTTTAGGCAAAAGATCAATCCTTCCCTTGGTCTTATTGCGTAATTCATTTGCCATTAGAAGATAGCCATTAACTTTTGATGTGGGGGGCCGTCCTACTTTAGTGGCATACTCAGTACCAAAACAAGAATCATAGTTAGATTTGGTTTTCAGCCAGTTGATAAGAATGAGATGTTCATCTTTTTTTAATTGAACGGTCTTTGATTTCTCAGCTGAGCGGGGGAAAGAGGAAGTAGTGGGAATTGAAGAACAACTGGGTGATGGCTGCCTTTGAGAAGATCTAGGATGACGAGGCATGTTATTATAAATGAAGATGAAAAGGAGCAGAAACAAGCAGATGAGATAGCGAGATGAAAAGGAGAAGAATCAAATAGATGAAATGGGGAGAAATTCTGAGCGGATAGAATGAACAGGATGGGATGAGAATGGAAGTGCGCAGCAAGGTAGAAGGCTGGGATATCCAGAAAGTTGTCCAAGATGTGGTTATCAAATATTGAGGATAAAAATGTCAGATAAGAGGTGAACATTGACACATAAAGTGTCTAATAACCCAATTATTAGCAAAAATAATTGCGGAAGATAATTGGGGTATGCAGATTATTTTCCGCAATTAATTTAATTGCGGATCGGTCAACATTGATACCCCCTATTATTTATTAGGATATGTGCAATACACAACAGAGAAACAGCTAAATCTATACCCACAACTTGACACTCTCTCACCAATCATTGTCTATTCTGACGCCAACTGGGGAGGTAAATTCTCCAGGTCAACAGCTGGTATGATTATCACACTCCATGGGGCACTCATCTACTGGTCATCAAAACGAATGCCATCAGTTGCTACTTCAGCATGCCACGCAGAATACATGGCTATGAGTGCCGCAACACACATGGGATTATGGATTCAAAATTTACTAAGCGAACTAGTAGGATATGAAGGACCTTTCAAAATAATCTGTGACAATCAAGCATCAATCAAAGTATCAATGGACGATGCCTACAACAAAAGAACAAGGCACAGCGACAGAGAATTCTATTTCATTAACGAATAACTACACAAACAAAAAGCAACTATTGAATGGGTACCTACAAAAGAACAGAAAGCGGATATTATGACAAAACCTTTAAACAAACAATGTCATGAAAGTGGCAGCCTTGCACTCGGTCTTCTATAATTCAATTAATTATCTTGTCATCCTCTATAATTTTCCTTCTATATAATTTTTCAAAACAAAAGCTTCTCTCTCTTTCCTTTTCACAATTTTTTCTTTCCTTATTCTTCTTTCCCTTCTATTATCTAACAATTAATTTCACAAGATTAGTATAATGTTGGGCGTCTTGTCGAGAGGGCGGGTGTTAGGTCTCGACTACGCCGCAGTATCACGATGTATATATAGTAATGCGAGCACACCAAAGATGGAATTAAGTTTGAATGAAATAGTAAAAACAAAGCCGCTGCCTCTGTAACCGCCAATAAGAAATTCGAGGTTAGGGTTTAGCGTTATCATAGCTGGTTGAAATGGAAAAAACAAAATGAGACAAATTACAGAACTGAAATGTCACGAAATTCATAAAAATTCTGTCATATTTATGTCAAAAATTTGTCAAAAAGGTAACAATTAGTTGAAAATTGGTGTTGCTACTGTTAGAAGCTTTTCTGCTAAGGATGCATCAGAAGTAAATACACGTCGTGCGCATACCTAGTCCCATTTAGAAATGGAAATAAAGCTCATTTAAATCAAATTAAGCGGACAGCTGTGTGTAAGTACCATAGCAACCTTTCTAAAAGTAAGTTGAAATAATAGACCAAGCATATATGAGGACAGTATTTCAACGCTTTGATTGCTTGAGTTTTTCAACTCTCCCTAGAGTATAGGAGCAAGAAAGATTTATCATATGTCCCCCCCCCTCTCGTCCTGTTCAAGATACAACAACAATATAACAATATCCTGACCATAAACCTAGTCATGAAAGAAAGAAAAACATGGTGAAGGAGGTTAAGGTGGTTGAGGTTCGACTTAAAGAATTTTTAGAACTTCATTCAAGACAACCGATTGTCAGGTGCATCTTATGATTATGGATCATTGCCCCAGTCATCATAAATGTTGATAATGCCAAGCTCACCAGAACTATTACCTATGCATTCACATATTTTACATTATTGATTGAAATTATTAATGATAGAAGTTTCAGATGACTGCGATTTAGAATCGTCAGTATCTGTAGCGCCTATTAACCCTGAGCCAAAGATCATCCAAGGCTATTTCTGTAATTTAATACACTTCGACTCGACTGAACCTGAACTTTATAAAATTGTCGAGCAAAATTTTTCCGGCAGAGTTAACTCCTTAGGCATGAAGAATAGTTACATAAAGGCAGTGAAAGTAACGGTATAACTGTCACCATCCCTCACTACCGCCTGAGCACCTCAGTTCAGTGGCTATATAACTTTCAGATTCTCTGTTTGCCATCTCTACTTGATCTTTTATTATAAGTTTTCCGTTATCACTTTCAAAAATTATTACAATGTCATTTTTTCAACCGAGTGATAATGCAGAGCCTCTTAATTTCCCGTTACAGGAAAATTTGGAAGTACCTGCAACTTGCATTAGCAAAACTTCGTTGGTAAAATTCTTTCTGAATAGAAAAAGGATTTTTCAGCTCAAAGTATCTTTTTGGACCGGCTCAGCGAAGATGATTCAAATTGTTTCAATGATGATAAGGTAAAGAATTTGGCTCGGCTGATGGTGGGTTGCTTTTTTTTTCTCCCTCTCTGGATTATCATTAGTACTTGGCGTATCATTAGCATAACCATTATTCATTATAATTACTGCAGTATATTGATTAAAATTCTCCCTTTATTTACAAAAAATACACTTGATGTCTTCATTGTCATCTTATCTGAAAATTTAGCGTTCTGGAGCGAGTTTTGAAGATAAAGATCTAGGCATCATCTTTGAGGATTTGGAAGTAAGGGGAACTTCCGGCAGGAGACAATATGTCGAAACTTTTTTTGGTGCTGTTGGAGGATTGGTTATTTTTCCTTTTATGTGCATTTTAAATAGAATGAAGCGTTTCAAGCCCCGACCAAATGTGATTTTGTATACATTTACTGGTTGTGTCAAGCCTGGCGAAATATGTTTGGTGATTGGTGATCAAGGAAGTGGTCGTTCAAGCTTTCTGAAAGTTTTAGCAAACAAACGAAGTGGCTTTAAGATTGTTAATGGAAATGTTAGTTACGGTGGAATGGACTCGAAATCCATCAGAAAGAAGTTCAAAGCGGAGTAGGCAAATCTTGTTTAATATTTTTATGAGTTTAGACCACGTGCTTACAGATTTTTATCTTTTTCATAGCATTGTGTATTGTGCAGAGGTGTTTAATTGGATGAATGATTATTTTTCTTCCTTGAGCTCTTGTTAACATTTCTTTCATAAAACAGGAAGACACACACTTTCCTAATCTCACAGCTTTGGAAACTTTATATCTGGCCGTATCTTTCACTTTACCTAAAGGAAATGATTTTAAAAGTGGTAAAAAAATGTTTCGTCATGATGTTTCCGAAGCCCTTATTCAAGAAACTGGAATTCTTGATCACAAAGACGTTGGTCAGTCAATTCTTCTAAATTTTTTGAATTCATTTTCATTTTTCTTGCCTTTCCAGATGTCGGAGATGCTTTACACACCGGCTTATCGAGTGGAGAGAGAAAAATGTTATCAGTAGTTGAGGCGCTAAGTACTAGAGCTTCTGTTTGGCTTTGGGATAACCCTATACGCTCTTTGGATGCCTCTCAGGCACTCAATCTTGTCAAAATCATCAAAGCATTTTGCAATTTCTTTCAGGCACCCTCAATTGTCTCTTTGGACCGACCCCATGAGAGTCAGCCTTGATTTATTAATTTTACCGCCTTCGTATCTACATCGTAACTAATTTTTGAATGAGTTTTTTCACGTCCGTCACGTGATCCAGAAATTTATTCACAATTTGACAAGGTTTGTGTCATTAGCGAAGGCCGTCAAATTTATTTTGGTCCTTCAAATTTGGCTAGACCGTATTTTTTATCGTTAGGGTACCCAGATATGCCTCTGGAATCCACTTCCGACTTTTTGATGTTTTGTGCGGGAAAGCGACAAATGATCAACCCCAAAAGGACAGCAGAAGAACTGGAAGCTATATACTTAAATAGCTCTCTCCGATTGGAGATGGTCAATGAAGTAAAAGAACTGAAACAACGTAATTCAAAAGTCCATAGAGTCAAGGGGGAACTATCATCCGCTATTTCTAACTCGAGAAAAAGGATATTTTTTTTTCAGGTAAAGCTATCTGAAAGGTTTTTGCTGTTGAAGGCAGTATTGTTTAAATATTGTTCGTTCTCTAGTCTCCCTACAAAAGATCAAGCCTTATTCAATTGAAGAATCTAATTTTTCGAGAGTATCGATTAAAATTCAACAGCTATTATGATGTGCTAGTTCCCTTGGCATACACTTTTTTGCTATCAATCATTTGTGGTCTTCTCTTTTTAAACCTCAAACTTACCCCTACTGGAGCGGCCGGTCGGGCTGGACTGTTTTTTATTACTATTTTTATTCAAATTGTCACAGGTAAGGCATCAAATTATATTTTTTCTTTTTGAAAAAAAAAGGAATCAACTTTCTTTTTTGCTGATGTATATTACAGCTTTCCACGAAATGGTAAAACAAAGTGTGTAAGTATTTAGGGAAAATTTATTTGTTTTAAAAAAATTTATTCCAAAACTACTATTCAACAGTGGGCGCCCAGTTATATGGAAACAAACAGGATTTTACTTTTATCGGCCGGGCGTTTGGTCTTTGGCGAAAACTATCGCCGATATACCGATCTCTTTTATAAAAATATTATTATTCTGTGTTCCGGTATGAATTTTACGTCAAATTTTAAAACAGTGATACTTTTCTCAAGTGGTATAATATAAATGGCAGCTTTATTTGATTTCACATTTGAGGCGCGAATTTGGTGCTTTTCTTATTTTTTTTCTAGTTCTCTTCTTCTCTTATCTGTGCATGAGTTCCATATTTCGCTTCATGGGTTCTTTGATATCAAAAAACCTGACAAGCACCCGCACTGCTGGAGACATAGTTGTGGTAGCCGCTCTTTATACTGGATACATAATCTATGTAAGGTCTTCATTTATATTTCTCTTTAGTAAAATTTGATCCTAAAGGAGAATCTAGAAAAAACATATCTCAAATGGACTCATGTGGCTTTACATGTTAAACCCTATGGGTTACAGTAAGTCTTACTTCTTTTTTTATTTCATATAGAAACTGATAGACTGATGTATTTCAGGTTTTGGTGCATTAATTGTAAATGAGTTTCGAAACCTTTCCATGTGAGTTTGATTTCTAGTAAATAATCTCTACGAAAAATCATCAAACTCCACAATACAGTGATTGCGAGAACTCTTTTATAATTCCGAGAGGACCCAATTATCCTGAAAAACTGGGTGCCAATCAAGTTTGCAATTTAGAAGGGGCAAGGCCAGGGCAAGCATCTGTCCCAGGCCTTGATTATGTTAGGATTACCTACCAGTTCAGTGAGAGTTACGTGGAGAGAAATCTTGGTATCCTGGTCAGTGATTTTAAGTGATAAATACTCAAAGGCCTTTTGTAAGAGGTTAATCGGTTTTTTTGTAGGCTTTCTACTTTCTCGTCTTTACATTGTTCACATATGTGGCGAATCAAATCATAGCACCAAGGGCAGAACTTTCACCAGTTGTAGTTTACAAAAAAGAAAACAAATCACGAAGAAAATTGAATGAAAAACTTAAAAATACTTTACTTGATGAGTATGCTTCTAACTTGCCGCAAAGTTCAGCACCCATTTCACCGCAAAACACCATAACTTGGAAAGAGCTTACCTGGGAAATCAACACCCCCTCGGGAGTCAAACTCTTGCTGAATGGTTTGAATGGCTATGCAAAACCGGGCACTCTGACTGCAGTGATGGGTCCATCTGGTTGGTGGACAATATTTTCAAAGATATATCTAAGTTTTTCTGACGATATAAGCAGGGGCAGGTAAAACTACTTTTTTGAAGGCCTTAGCTCAGAATAACAATATGGTGAGTTTAGGATATGTTAAATTATGAATTAACTGAGTCTAAACGATTCTGGCACCTTAGTGTAACGTGAAAGGTTTGATTCAAGTCTCTGGAAGACTAGTTGAAAAAGATTTTGCTCGTCGTATTGGTTACTGTGAGTTGCAATTTGTAAAGCACCTATTTTGAAAAGTAAAAATAAACCCAGTATACCATTATTTATTTTAGCTGAACATGAAGGTCTGCATGAACCTACAGCCACAATTAGAGAGGCTTTTAGGTTTTCTGCTCATCTTCGACAAAATCGAGGGGTTAGCAAGAAAGAAAAGGAATATTATGTCGAGTACCTCATCAAACTTTTGGAGTTGGAAGAATATGCCGATGGTAAGTCCAGTTTGTTTTTATCTAAAAATTCTTCAAGAGTGAAAATCTTAAACTCAAATTTTCTTGAATCTAGCTATTATTGGAAGTTCTGGTAACGGTTTTAGTCTGACTGTTCGCAAAAAGATCGACATCGGGATCGAACTGGCAGCAAAGCCTGATTTATTACTGTTACTTGATGGTGCGTATGAATTCTTATCTTCAATTTAGTGTTACATTAATAAAAAAAAATACAAAATATTTTATTAGAACCAACAACCGGACTAGATAGTAATCTTTCCCGCGAAATCATTGCATTTCTCCGCAAACTTGCTTCAAGTGGCATACCCATCATGTAAGCTCATAAACATATTCAATGTTTTTATATCTTCCAATGTGGTTTGTATCTAATAGAAATCATGAATCATTAGTTGTGTTTTAAATCAGCCCGATCGCATTCTGTTTGAAAGCTTTGATCAGGTGCTACTTCTGCAAAAACAAGGGTCCTGTGCATACTTTGGAGATATTGGAAAAAAATCTTCTACCATTAGGTCATATTTTGCAGAGTATGGAGTGCGCTTTGGTGACTTTTTTGACCCGTCCAGGCTTTTGGAAATTGTCAGCTGTGGATCAGAAGAACATTTTAATGATTGGGCAGCGATTTGGAACACTTCAGAGAACCGTAAAACGATTATTCAAGAAATCGAAAATTTGAATAGCACGTTGCAGACACAAATTAACTTTGTGTCTAAGGATCAGATTTCAAGTTGTAAGACTCAACGAATATACAAGTTTTATTTTTTTATGTAAATCTTCGTTCTCTTTCTTTTAGATACAACCTCATCATTTAATCAGTTCAGGAGGGTTTTACGTAGAGCTTTTTTACGAACTCATCGAACTCGAAAATATCAATACATTCGTCTCATTAATCATTTGACTCTCGGTTTACTCATTGGATTTACATTTTCAAGGGCAGAAAAAAGTGCTGTTGGTGTACAACATCGTCTATTTTCGGTTTACACCACAAGCATGTTAAGTTCTGTGATCATTTATCAAGTTCAATATTCTTTCATCAAAGCTCAGAAAATATATGCCCGTGAAAGAGCTTTGAACATGTATTCGCAATCCATTTTTGCATTGAGTCATTTCTTGGCGGAAGTCCCTTATAGTATTATCTTTGGGTTGATATTCTTTTTAATATGGTATTTCGCCACGGGATTCCAAGTTATTATCGAACGATTATTATATTCGTTTATTAGTTAGTGCTTCAGTTCTGACGGCTCATAAGCTTAGCTAACTCTCGCACCTATTTTTAGTGATAATATTACTCGAGTTTTACTCTATTTCCCTGGGACAGTTAATTGCGGCCTTGTCGCCGACTCTAACATTTGCCAACCAAATGACAGCATTAGTGCTAACTCTTTTACTGATGTTTTGTGGAGTTATCATTCCAAATAGCTCAATGCCTGAATTCCTACGTAATTGTTTGTTTTTTTGCATTTCATCTTTGTGTTTTAGTGATATCAAAACCAACATATATAAAACCCCACTATTGTGGGCAATCTAATCCATCAGGGACATACAATTTGGATCCTTTTACAAGATTCATCTCCGGTTTGGTAGTAAATGAGCTACACGGATTACAGGTTACCTGTAAAGATGATGAATTGTAAGCCAAAACTCATATAAATTCATAAGACGTCTCACTAATGAAGGATACTTCTTTCACATTTACAGTTTGAGATTTCAACCTCCTTCTGGGCAGACATGTCAACAATGGGCGGGTCAATTTGTGAGTGATTACGGAGGCTATTTGGTGAACGGAACGAACATCTCAAATTGTACTTATTGTCCCTATGTGATCGGTGATCAATGTAAGTGGCTGAGAAGGATTATTCTGTATGAATTTTGAATTCTGATCTGTAAATTTCATCCCCAGATTACGAAAATTTAAATTTGGATTACGGACACCGTTGGAGAGATGCTCTAATATTCCTGATATTTATTAATCTTAACATTCTCGCAACATTGGTTGCAGTGATTTTCCTTCATAAAAAAAATCCTCGTTAACATCTTTTTAAAAAACATTCTTGAAAAATTGATTAACTCCTAAGGAACAATATTTTTTCTTCATTTCTCTTTTTAACTTGTAACATATACACCAAAAAAAAAAAAAAAAAAAATCTCATTAAATGATTTTTAACGTAAAGTAAATTTGTTTAGTAGAATCCTGCACTTCTGTACTGAAAAAAAATTGCGGTGATCTGATAAGTAAATCCAACTACATTTAGTGTAGGAAAGGACAGTAACAATTGATAATGCAATTTTTCGGAGCGATAAATATCTAATATACCCTTACATGAATTCAACGAACCATCAAAATGAATAAATAAAAATATATACAGGGACATCCGAAAAGGATGACACAAAATCGCAAAAAAATAAAAAATATTTTGACAGGCCCAAAAGCTGAGCTGTCAATTTTGTTGACAGGCTGTATGCCCGGTTTGTGGCACTGGGGTGATTTTTGCCCATTTTCCCCCTTTCTCTACCTCGTCCATATCCTGGATCCTAGAATTTGTTCTGCCACTGGTGAGTTTCCTCTTTCATCTTTTTTCATCTTCTTTTCGAGTTTTTTTTGTTTTTTTTCTCATCTAGGTTATCTCGCAGCTCTTGGTTCCCCCTTCCCCCCTATCTATCCTTAAAATGCCAACTTTTGAAGACACCTAACATCTCCAAAATTGTCTCAACTGTCAAAAAAACCCCAAACATACTGAAAAAAGGCACTATCCATGTTAATATGCCACACCATATATCTACCTAGAAATCCAAATTCTAATGAAAAAAGTTCATGTCCCATATTCTGGCACCACAATTCCCATCATGAACAATCAATTGTTCAAGAATATGAATTTCAATGTTTTTCAGCAATCAAAAAATTTAACATTATTTTTCTTTTTATTGTTCCCCATAGTGAATTTTTTAATGATCATTTTTCAGCTGAGGATCTCAATGGCAGTGAAAAAATTTATAGTTTTATTTTTCCTTTGAATAAATTAGTGTTACTGTGTAAAAATTAGAGATGTAAAAAAAATATTTTATTTAAAATGAGTTGACCTAAATGAAAGGGGTATGCAGTGATACTTAGAAGTTTTACAGGAACTTTTTTGCTGTAGCAGGACACTGAAATGGATGAATTTTATTTTTAAGGCCAGTTTTGCCCTTAAAATAAGTTGTTCCAGGACTTCCTGTGTCATCACTTTCCAATGGAGTGTATGAAGCAAGATAACTATTCCTCCTTCAAGATAAGGAAGGAGGAAGGAATACATAAACATTTAATGACATCAATAAACATACTAATTGTCTCAAATTCATATCCTTGAACAATTGATTGTTCATGATGGGAATTGTGGTGCCAGAATATAGGACATGAACTTTTTTCATTAGCATTTGGATTTCTAGGTAGATATATGGTGTGGCATATTAACATGGATAGTGCCTTTTTTCAGTATGTTTGGGTTTTTTTTGACAGTTGGGACAATTTTGGAGATGTTAGGTGTCTTCAAAGTTGGCATTTTAAGGATAGATAGGGGGGAAGGGGGAACCAAGAGCTGAGAGATAACCTAGATGAGAAAAAAAACAAAAAAAACTTGAAAAGAAGATGAAAAAAGATGAAAGAGGAAACTCACCAGTGGCAGAACAAATTCTAGGATCCAGGATATGGACGAGGTAGAGAAAGGGGGAAAATGGGCAAAAATCACCCCAGTGCCACAAACCGGGCATACAGCCTGTCAACAAAATTGACTGCTCAGCTTTTGGGCCTGTCAAAATATTTTTTATTTTTTTGCGATTTTGTGTCATCCTTTTCAGATGTCCCTGTTGTAGTGAACGGTCACTAGTATGCATGTAATTAGTCATTATGAATATGTATATAAACCTGTAACCACGTGTAGCCGTTTCCCCGTCTCACTCGGACTGGAGGAAAGGTTACTTATAAGCGGTTATAGGTTATGGGCTCCTCCCTTTAGATTAGTGATAATCAACCGTCTTACCAGTCCCAGTGTGTACCCGCGAGAGCGAAATCCTTTTATGGCTGCAGGCCGAAACTCGAGAAACAATAATCCTTTCCAATCTTGTCCCCGCCTACAGCGTGAGCTGCGAAGCAATTCCTCCAATCCAAATCCTCCACCTTCACGTACCCCTTCTCCAGCTCCCTCGCTCTCTGCGTCAAGTAACGCTTTGTCAAACTCTCCTTCCACCGCACATCCTCCAAACTCACCCATGGATGATGTGGCTGGCGCCCACTGTGATAATCCTCCTCCTCCCGTCATGACCGAACCACTGATTCCTGTCTCTACTACAGTGAACCATGAAAAAAAGTGATAAACCGTGTAAAAAACAATGTTTGAGATATCCCTAAGCTTGAATCCGACGGGAAGAATTGGCACCAATGGAGACGACTTGTCCTAATCGGTATTACTGATGAAGCCAAAACAGAAGACTATGTTCTCTGTGACACAATCACCAATTATGATGGGTTTGAAGATCAAATATCCTGGATGTACATCTTCCATTCAGTCAATCATAAACTACAAAATCTGCTTCCGGATTCCCAAAAGGCACGCCCAGCTTATTCCATTTTGGCAAACAAAATTGATCAATCCTTGCATACACTGCGTATGCAGACTTGTCATGAAATATTATCCTATTGCGATGGAACCTTCTCCGACCCGATCTCTCATCTCGACAAATTTCTTAACCTTAGCGATGAGATTTTTCATTCTGGTTTTGTTCTTAATCACGACTCTTTCAACGCCCTCCTTCCTGCAAATGCGGACGATCTTTTTGTTGAATTAAACAAACATTTCAACTCGACAAGGACCTCGGTTGTAACTTTCGATGATGTCAGCTCTACCCTTACAAATGCTCATACAAATTTGCAATCTACAAAGCAAATGGTCACCTTGAACCGAATGGATGTATCGGAAACATCTGCACTAGCTTTCCGCCGTCCTAAACCTGACCTTTATTGACCCCCCAATGCTCAACGTCAATGCCACATTTGCAAGAGTGTAGAGCATTTTGTCAATATGTGCCCTTATCACCCGGCTTCCCCTACTTTCAGTGCGGCACTTTGGACCCAAAGATTTTAAAAAGCCAATCCCGGGTTATCTGAAAAGATTCAATCCCAATTTCAAAATCGTCCCAAACAAATCTCATCAAAGCACCTGACGGTGCGTTTTGCTGAACTAGAATCCAGTGCTATAGAGGTCATGGCAGCCACCCTCCACGATATTGATATGAACTCAGAAAACTGGGAAAAACCAGCTGATGGGGGGGATGGGATGGCGGTTCTTGATACTGGTTCCACTCACCATATCACAGGTGATGTCCGTCTCCTTAATGACTTTCTCCCTGTTTCCCCACCCATCCCTATTAAGGTAGCCACTAATGCCACTCCTTCATTTATCACTGGTCGTGGACATATTATAGTAAAAGGGACCAAAGGAGAAACTGTGTTAATCAAGGATGTCTTCTACAGTCCTGCCACAAGATGTACTTTAATTTCGGCAATTGATTTGATTTTACATGGCGCTATTCTATCGTTCATTAGCAACAATAATATCAATATAAAAATATCAAAATTTGTTGATGTTATTGCTAATTGTGATACTGGTGTTAGATTGTGGTCTCTACCTGTTTTTTGTCCTGATGCGTGCAATTCATTAAATTCATTGTGTTTACCATGTGATGAACCTGTTTCTTTCTTTCATTCTATTCAAAAAAACTATCCTAACTGCCGTCCCACAGCTGCTCCTGGATCCTTACTGGACTGGCACCGACGTTTGGGTCATGTGAGTGATAAGAGAATCAGGTCTATTATCCACCAACAACTTGGACCAAATGCGCCACTTAAAATTCCACCTGGACGCATTGGTTGTGAATATTGTGTTATTGAAAAAAGCTGTATAAGACCGGCACTCAAACCGTCAGACAGATTACATGATAGAATGGGTTTAATTGTAGGTGATCTGATAGGTCCTATCAAACCTATGGCTTGTGGGGGGGCGATGTATGCAGCAACTTTCAGGGAGTCCAACTCTACCTATGGCGAAGTGTTCCTCCTTAAGCACAAATCTTAAGCCCTTGAAGCGTTCAAAACCTTTTTGCACAAATTATAGAATTTCACGTCAATGAAGTTAAAATTTTTTCGATCCGATAGAGGTGGGGAATTCTGTAATAAAGCTTATGATTCTTTTCTTCAGGAACGTGGCATTGTCCATGAATTGTCGTGCCCCTATCACCATGAACAGAATGGTACTGCTGAACATTTCAATCGGACTGTTGGGGATATGGCACAGGTCTTACTACTTTGCAGTGGATTAGATGAGTCTATGTGGGGATATGCGTATAAATGGGCTGCATATACTCATAACTGTCTTCCAAACTCAGTAGTTAAGAATTCAACGCCAATGTTTGAAATCCTTAAACAAAAGCCTGACTATTCTCTCCTCAGAACTTTTGGTGAAATTGCTTATGTTCATGCTTTTAAGGAACAAAGAACCAAGCTTCAACCTCGAGCAGAAAAGTGTCATGTGGTTGAGTATCTAGATGGAGGTTGTCAGCCAGGCTACTAGACTTACCCAGTGAAATAATTAATTATTTACTGGATGAAGCCGCACCTTATCATTTTTAATTATTATTTAATTATCATTTAGTTACATTAAAATTAGTTATAATAAATTAACTAGTTACAGAATGTTAAAATTAAATTAATTAATTAATTAAATAAGTAAAATTAAAATTAAAATTTTGTCCCTTATATTTTTCTCTAACACCGTGCTCATTTGACAGGTTGGGAAAAAATAAAACTTTATATTAAAAAAAATAAATACAAAGATAAAATAAGATTTAAATATTCAAATAATATTAAATATATACAAAAAAGTCAAATTTCTTATTTAGGATTGACATTTACAGTAAATATTAAAAATATTGATGTATTTCTGACATACTCTGTAAATACATCTTTTTGACGCCTTCTTTTTGGAATAACTTTATTATTTGAAATACTCTTTCTGGAATGTTCTTTTTCTCTCTCTTTTCCTACTGTTTTTAGAATTTGATTTCCGTGCTTTGTCTCTCCTTTGCCTATAAAAGGCCTCTCTTTTTGTTGTCTTTTGATCATTCTATTTTACCAACTCATTTATTACAATAACTACAACAACTAAAACTTATTTCTTATATTTTATATCTTTAGTACTTACAACAAACGTAATTCTAATCTATAACTTATATAAAATATTTAAATCTACCTCTTATTTTGAGTAAAAGAAATCATACTTGATTGAGAAATACGTACCTAACTTTTGAGAGTCAAATAATCCTTAAAATCTTCATATTACACCGTACCAAAGCTTCTAGACCAAAAGTGACCCTTGACAATTGGGATCCTTTCCGAAATATCGACGGCGCAACATTACTTGAGGCGTAATCAAGGGGACCATCGGCATACAAGCACCTGTAAAGGACGAGTGGAGGCGAGAAAACGACGAACGTCATACGACACGTGATAAAAGTTTTTGCTGCGAACGAGAATCGAACCCCGCTCCAAAACTTAAGTTCATATACTGACTAAAGATCGTATATATCGTGGTAATTATTGTGATTACTATTTGTGGGTTACTCTTCACTCTTCATTTGTTACGTATTTCCTTTTACTCAGCACTCTGTAAGTGGCATTAATTTTGTCAGCCAGGCTATTCCAGGAGTCCAGTAAATGATATATAAATTATAAAACCTTAAAGAGTGGGTAAAACTTGTATTTAATGAATATAACTTAATATTTTATTACATAATGAAATTATATAAGAATTTTATTATATACAAATGTTACATTAAATTTATTGGTTATATATATTTTTATATACAATTAAATTGAGCATAATATAATATATTCTACAAATAATGGCGCATTTTTATATATTTAATAATTATAAATTTATATTTGATTAATTAAAAAACATATATTATAATTACAAGTGTAAATTTGATTTATAATATATTTAAATTAATTACTTAAATTTATATATTAACTAATACCTCTCATATGACACTAAACAATTATTAAGGACGCTTCTTTTGACCCTTAATTGTGTTAGAAAAAACAAATAGATTAATTTGAACTAAATTGAGATTAATTGATTGTTTTGTTGCGTCAAATTATTTTTTGTTTCACTTAAAATGTCCTCAAATCAGGATGGACCATCTGTTGGAATTTATATTTCTCATAGTTCCTATGTTTCCACTCTTGTTTAGTTATTTACTATTGTCACTTACTGATTTGGGGATTAATGGCGGGGAAATTGGATTCTTAATTGGGCTTTTAATTAATTGTTTCATGTTTTTCTCTATATTGTTATGTTTCATTTACTCTTTTTGCTATATTTGTTTTATTCCTTTCTAATCATTGTATTTACTGATATAGTAGCGCTTCAGAGGACCCATTGCCTATAAAAGGGCCTTGGATAATCCCCTGTAGCCTTATCACTTATTATACACTCAACAATTTAAATACAATTTTTATATTACGTTTATATTCTTTTTATTAGTAATAAAAATCTAATTAAAATTTTATATAACAATTTAAAGGTTGCTTTAAGTCTGATAGTAATTATTTTGGTTGCCGCGCAGAACTCTTACTTAAAATAATATTAATATTAATAAAACCAAGTTGTTGTCACCTCCCAGCTCACTTATCGTTGTTTTTCTCTCAATAAATCAAATAATTTCATTAAATTTTATTTTTTTTATTACCTATACTCCTTTCCTCCTGCTCCTCCTCTCATTCCTTTTTCTATTTTCTCCTTCTTCTAGACGACCGGCCGACAACTGAGGGCCTTTCCAAACGACGACGACGATCGAAGCCTGGCGACGAACGACAAAACGCACGGACCACCTAGCAAAACGAAACTTTTGCCGCGACTGTGTTTCAAACTTGGGTTCAACATATTAGGTTTATATAATATTAATTTTTATATTATTTTGAAGTGATTTTTCGATCACTATAGTAAGTTCACCTTTGCGCCTCTCACTCATAATACTATATTTTTATTGCAATAACAGTGATTGTGGCTTAATTGCTGATTCACTGAGTGTAAGTGTTCAATTTTTAAAAATTTTTTTTTCCTAGTTGACCATTATAGAGTGTTAAATCCTCTTAGTCCTAGAAGAATTAACATTATTATTAATACAAATTGAATTATTAATTTAATTTTTTTTTATTATTAATTATTGTTAATTTTTGGTTGACTTAAAAGTACATTGTGCTTAGTCCCAATATATTGCCATATTTAATATTGGTAATTAATTGGTTGAATTAACTAACTTGTTATTCCCAATTTAAACTTGCAATCCATTTTTTTTAAAAATTAATTTTTAATTATTACTTTATATTGAAAGTTAATTTTTCTATAATTTAATTAATTAAAAAATTTTTTTTATATTATTTGGAGCAAATTATTGACTAACTTTGATTATTTTTTTATAAAGTACAAAGTAAAATATTAATCTTCCCACTAGTATGTCCAACAATTTGACAGAAAAAATGGATAACATGCAAGTGGATGAGATAGAAATTGACTATGATGCTGACACTGTAAGTTCTTCTAAAGTTGGTCATAAAAAATCTTATGCTAACACAAAGAATTCACATACTGCAGGATGTGGAAATGACAGGAAATGCAAACAAACCAAACCCCCTTCCCCCAGTACCACAGAAGGAAGTAAAGCCTCTAGTGCCTCAAGAAGGTCTTCCAAAAGGCTTCAAAATAAAAAAGCTTCCTCTGCCACAACAAATCAGCAACCTATCCAGTCATATAAAAGAGTTGAAGACAGAAAATATGACGTACAAAGCAAAGGTAGACACATTGTGGGATCAGGTCCAAGAACTCAGGAACCAGATTCAGGCCCAGGCCCCTCCTCAATTGCCTCCCAATCAGCTTCAATTTCAGGCTCAACCTTCACAGCCACCCAGCTCAACCATCCAAAATCCAAATACTATGGAAGTAGAGCAATGGAAATGGGATTATCTAATGAGTCACTACCAACAGAATGTGCAACACCCTCCTCATCATCAGCCTGGCCCATCCAGAACACCCAATTTCCATCCACCTCCTCATCCCTACCAACAAAGCAGGAGAAAGAAGGCCCAAGCACAATCCCAAACCCAGTCCCAGGGGAAGTTTCCTCCTCTGCCATGGTAAGTAATTTGGTTGATAGTCACTTGGGTATGTTTTCTAATAAATCTTCTTCTGCAGGTAATATTATTGAACATGGTGAAAGAACAGTTAAACCTGTTAAAAGACAGCTTCCTGTAACTAGTAGCCCTATTGATGTAATTAGCAAATTGTCATTTGATGAACCTTTACATTTAACTTCTACATCTTTAATTAATCCTTCTCTTGCAATTAAAAATGATTCTGTTCCCCCTGAAATCTATAACTTAATTGAAAAAACTTCTGAGGAAATTTTGAAAGATACCCTTAATTTTAATATTGTGAAAGACAAACATGTGAGAGATGTGTTAATCCATGAAAATGATAGATTAAATAATTTACACTTGCAATGTAGAGTGAGTTCTTCTGTACAAGATACAGCTTATTTAAAAATCAAAGAAACCTTGAATATTGTTCTTAGTCAACAAAAACAAATAAGAAGTGACCATAGAGCTATCTCAGATAGAAATATCAGTCTGCATAAAACATTGAGTGAATTGAAACCCCTTATTGAGGAAAATTATTCATTCAAAAATGAAATAAAATCTCTACAAAATGAGTTGAAGAAACAAAAAAATGACTTCCATGCACTAAGTACCAAACACTCAGTTTCTGAGGACAGAAATGTTCTATCTCTTGCAAAAGTGAATGACCAGATGTCTGAAATTCCAAGAATAAGAAACTATGTGTCTGACCTACAGGAAAAGTTCTCAACCTTAACCATCAATAATGAATTAAATGAGATTTCTGCCAGTAAGCTGCATAAAAATAAAGGGAAAAAACCTGAACAAAGTTCATCCTTTCTTCCTCATATTTCAACCATTAAACAAACTGACAATGAGTCTGTAAAATCTTTTGCTACTAGCAAAAAATCTTGTGATGGTCATGCACCAGCTGTTTCTGTAAATAATGAAATTTCTGAACACCTGGCTAAACTTCAGGAATTATTACTAATGAATAATTCAAATCAAAAAGTGGACCATCCCAGTAGTCAGAAAAATTGGCCTAAGTTAGACCAATATCCTACCTTTGATGGTGATTCTTCCTCTGATTGGCAACACTTTATCCAAAGAATTGATAATTTAAAGAGATCTTATAAACTACCTGATGAGGAAATTGTTTCTAAGCTAATTTCTTTATTTTCCAATGTAGCCTTGATGTGGTATGAATCTGTCCTCTTAGATAACAATCATTATACATGGAATGATTGGAAATCCTTGATTGAGAATCAGTTTGGTGGTTCAAAATTCAGGTTAGCTCAGCAAAGACTGTATGAGAATACTAGATATGTATCCTCCTCTGTTGAAAAGCCCATTGTTTTTCTGATGAAAATAACTAAAATCCTTAGAGCCATTGATCCAAAGATGGATTATGACATTTGGAGAGATAAAATCTTGTATAAATTACCAAATTCTCTTAGGGATTTGATTGTTGCTAGAACTGAGCATGTAAGGGAAAATTCTTCTTTCATTAATATCTGTAATGAAGTACTACTCAACCATAGGTATGAACCAAAGAATTACCTTAGTAAATCTTATAATGATCAAAATAAACCTTCTGTAAAGCTCCCAGAAAAATCTGGTAAACCCTCTGCCCCAGTTGCACCTAAAAAATATGCAACAAATACTTGTTATAAATGTAACAAACCGTGGCAGAAGGGTCATGTTTGTGACAAGAAAATTCATCTTGTTGAACAAAATGAAGACACTGATGAAATTGAACTTGATGTCAATAATTCTTCCAGTGACTGTGAAAGTAATATCTCCTATGACAATGAATCTGTTAAAAATGTTTTAATGCTGGAACATGATGTCCATTATTTAAATAATATATCTGAAGATTGTGTATTGAATTTATCTTCAGTAGAAAATGCTGAGATAATTAAAGATATTACTAACAATTCTATTCCTATATCCCCTTTAAAGGCACCTGTTATCATTAATGGTAAAAATGTTGATGTAGTTCTTGATTCTGGTGCTGGAGGAAGTGTAGTATCTGAAAAAGCTTTAGCTTCAGTGGATAAGGAATATTTGAGTAAATTATTGCCTATAACTTCTGAAAAATGGAGAGGGTATGGTTCTACCTTATTCCCTATTGGCAAATACAAAACCTCTGTATTCTTCAAATATAATGGTGGTTTTGTCAGAGCTATTTGTGAGTTTGTTGTCATGAAAAATGATAATTTGAGCAATTGGTTTATTATGGGAAATGATATTTTAACCATGTTTGGTGTGAAACTGGACCCAGCAAATAATTGCTTTACCTTAGGAATGAATGGGAAAAGAAAATTCAAAATTTCTTCTCCTAAACCTTCTGGGCATTTGTTGAAATCTTGTAACTCACTGACCCAATGTAAAGGTAGAACAACAACTGAAATGGATGATTTATTACATGAAATAAATACCGCTTCTTTTGGTGATCATTTGACTAATGAACAAAAGGATTCTATTGTTGCCTCTATTACCTCTTTCCCTATGGCTTTTGCTCATGGTTCTCATGTCTTGGGAATTGTTCAAGAAGAAATGAAAATTACCTTATCCTGTAATTTGAGTGATATTCCTCCTTCCCTTAAGAAAAAACCATATCCTGCTTCTCCGTCAAAAAGAAAAGATATTGAAGATAATATTGAAACATTATTGAAAATGAATATCATTGAGAAAGTGAAGGTCACCCCCAAATATTGTGTCATCTCCCCAGTCTTAATTTCTTATGAAAAAGATAAAGCTAGATTATGTGGAGATTACAGAGCTTTAAATACTTATACTGTTGATGATATTTATCCTTTACCCAGAATTAATTCAATACATGCTACCTTGCAAGGTGCAAAATTTATTAGTTGTCTGGATGGTAATAAAGGGTATCATCAAGTTCCAGTTGAGAAAAATTCTCAAAATTTTTTGCTTATTGCTACTCATATGGGAATATATAAGTATGTTAGGATGCCATTTGGCCCTAAAAATGCTCCTTCAGTTTTCCAAAAAGTCATGGATAACACTTTCCATCAAGAAATTATTGAAGGTTGGCTCATGGTTTATATTGATGATATTATTGTTTTTTCTAAAACTTTTGATGAACATATGATTCATTTAAATAGAGTTTTCCAAAAAATGGATGAAATCAATATGACCTTATCTTTAAAAAAGTGTAAATTTGGTTTTCAATCTTTGAAAGTCCTTGGCCATGTTGTGTCAGGCTTACAAATTTGTGTAGACCATAATAAAGTTGCTGCCATTCAAAATGTGAAAGCACCAACTTCTGTAAGAGAAATACAAAGTTTTTTAGGTATGTGTGGCTATTATAGACAATATATTAAAAATTATCAGGTCATAGCCTTGCCTCTTACAAAACTAACCAGAAAAGATGTTGCTTTTCTCTGGAATGATGACTGTCAAAAAGCTTTTAATACATTGAAAAATTGCTTAATGTCAGCCCCTATATTGGCTCTTCCAGATTTTAACAAGCCATTTGTACTTTATACAGATGCTAGCTTTATTGGTCTGGGTGCTGCCCTTCACCAAAAGCAAATTATTAATGATAAATCCTCAGAGGTTGTAATTTGTTATATTTCAAGAACCTTAAGAAATAGTGAATTGAAATATGGTGCCACTCAATTGGAGTGCTTAGCAGTTGTTTGGGCTCTTGAGAAACTTCATTACTACTTGGATGACCAAAAATTTGAGTTGGTAACTGACTGTAGTGCTGTGAAATCTCTCTTAAACCTCAAAACACCTAACAGACATATGTTCAGGTGGCAACTTGCTGTTCAGGAATACAGAGGAAGGATGACTATTATCCACAGAGCTGGAAATGTTCACTCTAATGTTGATATGCTCTCCAGATTGCCTCTGCCAAATAATGACTCCAATCCTGCTTATGTACCTGAGGATGACACTGTTCATATACATGGTATATTTATAGTTGATATGGAAGAAGAGTTATTACAGTTAATACTGGATTCATATGATAAAGATTCTGACTTAAATAAATTAGTTACTATTTTGAATGATCCTAAGAATGCTTCAATTCAAGCATTAATAAAAACTCTTCCTGCAAAATACCAAAATGCTTTAAATAAAGGAAAGTTTTCTATTGAAGATGGTTATATTTATTATAGAAGGAAGCTTACCAATGTAATTGTTATTCCTCCTTCAATGAAAGAAACTATCCTCAAACTTTGTCATGATGACATATTAGCTGGTCATTTTGATCTTGAAAAAACATTGATTAGAATCAAAAACACTGCATGGTGGGCTAATATGTCTGAAGACACAAAATTATATGTTGAATCTTGTGATTCCTGCCAAAAATCTAAAAAGTTAACAGGTAAGAGAGCAGGGTTATTACAACATATTGAAGCACCTAGTGCTCCCTGGCAAATCATTAATATGGATTTTGTCACTGGTCTTCCTGTTGCAGGTAAAGACAGCTTTAACTCTTGTTGGGTAATAGTTGATAGATTCACAAAAATGTGCAAATTTATTCCAACCCACAAAGATGTATCCACCAAGGAATTAGCTTTCTTATGGTGGTCTTACATGTTTAATATTATTGGTTTTCCAAAAGCCATTATCTCTGATAGAGATCCAAAATTCACTTCTGAGTTTTGGACCTCTTTGATGGATATTTGTGGCTGTGAGTTAAAATTATCTACAGCTCACCATCCTCAGACTGATGGTCTAGCTGAAAGAATGATTCAAACTCTGGAAGATATGATTAGAAGGTATTGTGCCTTTGGTTTAGAATATAAAGATAATGACAGATTTACTCATGATTGGGTCACTCTTTTGCCTGGTCTTGAATTTGCATATAATAGCACTGTTCATTCTGTCACTGAGAAAAAGCCTTTTGAGCTTTGGTTAGGTTATGTCCCAAACACTCCTGCTCAGATTCTCAATAATAAATTACCTAAGTTGGAACTACATCCTGGTGTAAAATCTTTTATGCAAATGCAACAGCTATGCAGAAAACATGCTCAGAGTTGTATTGATAAAGCATTTGAATATGAAAAGAAAAGATGGGATAAATCCCATAAAGAATACACATTTAACAAGGGTGATGAAGTGTTGATCTCTACTGTCCATTTCAATTTACAAGGTAACCACAAATTAAAAGATCCTTTTGTAGGACCATTTGTTGTTAAAAGAATGGTTGGTGATAATGCAGTAGAAGTTGTATTGTATTCTCCATATGATAGGAAACATCCTGTCTTTCCCATTTCTTTGCTTAAACCTTATACTTCCAACAGTGACTTATTTCCAAAAAGAAGAGGAAGACCTAAGAAGAACCCTCAGGAAGTCACAGAAACAGCAGAAATTGATAAAATTCTCAATGATAGAATTATCACTTCTGAAAGAGGTACTGAATATTTATTGAGATATAAGAACAAATCATCTGAACATGATGCATGGATACCTGGCAAAGAAATTTCAAATCTGCCTGCTCTGTTGAAAAAATACAAAAAGAAAAAATCTTAGCATTTTTTTATTGTTTTTTTAGAGTGAGGGAGTGTCAGCCAGGCTATTCCAGGAGTCCAGTAAATGATATATAAATTATAAAACCTTAAAGAGTGGGTAAAACTTGTATTTAATGAATATAACTTAATATTTTATTACATAATGAAATTATATAAGAATTTTATTATATACAAATGTTACATTAAATTTATTGGTTATATATATTTTTATATACAATTAAATTGAGCATAATATAATATATTCTACAAATAATGGCGCATTTTTATATATTTAATAATTATAAATTTATATTTGATTAATTAAAAAACATATATTATAATTACAAGTGTAAATTTGATTTATAATATATTTAAATTAATTACTTAAATTTATATATTAACTAATACCTCTCATATGACACTAAACAATTATTAAGGACGCTTCTTTTGACCCTTAATTGTGTTAGAAAAAACAAATAGATTAATTTGAACTAAATTGAGATTAATTGATTGTTTTGTTGCGTCAAATTATTTTTTGTTTCACTTAAAATGTCCTCAAATCAGGATGGACCATCTGTTGGAATTTATATTTCTCATAGTTCCTATGTTTCCACTCTTGTTTAGTTATTTACTATTGTCACTTACTGATTTGGGGATTAATGGCGGGGAAATTGGATTCTTAATTGGGCTTTTAATTAATTGTTTCATGTTTTTCTCTATATTGTTATGTTTCATTTACTCTTTTTGATATATTTGTTTTATTCCTTTCTAATCATTGTATTTACTGATATAGTAGCGCTTCAGAGGACCCATTGCCTATAAAAGGGCCTTGGATAATCCCCTGTAGCCTTATCACTTATTATACACTCAACAATTTAAATACAATTTTTATATTACGTTTATATTCTTTTTATTAGTAATAAAAATCTAATTAAAATTTTATATAACAATTTAAAGGTTGCTTTAAGTCTGATAGTAATTATTTTGGTTGCCGCGCAGAACTCTTACTTAAAATAATATTAATATTAATAAAACCAAGTTGTTGTCACCTCCCAGCTCACTTATCGTTGTTTTTCTCTCAATAAATCAAATAATTTCATTAAATTTTATTTTTTTTATTACCTATACTCCTTTCCTCCTGCTCCTCCTCTCATTCCTTTTTCTATTTTCTCCTTCTTCTAGACGACCGGCCGACAAATTTGCTCATTTTGCAGGGGGAGGTGTCTGGTAATTGGAATTTATTTTTATTATTATATTTTTTTTTATTTTTCCTGGTTGACCATAATAGAGCAATAACTGTTCTTAGTCCCAGAGGTAATAAAATAATTATATATTAATATTAATTATTATCATTTTTCAGTTGACAATTGTCC
Source organism: Hemileia vastatrix (assembly GCA_030280995.1). Taxonomy (NCBI): domain Eukaryota; kingdom Fungi; phylum Basidiomycota; class Pucciniomycetes; order Pucciniales; family Zaghouaniaceae; genus Hemileia; species Hemileia vastatrix. The sequence goes on along the minus strand of JASXTE010000006.1, from coordinate 13,860,759 downwards.
TGATTAATTTGAATTTTAATTGTTCCAGTTGACAAACTGTCCTGACAATAATATTTTTTATTAAATAAAATAATTATTATAATTTTTCAGTTGACATTTGTCCTGATTAATTGATTGTTCCAGTTGACAAATTGTCCTGACAATTATATTTTTTTTAAAATAAATAATTAACATTTCATTACTTCAGTTGACTTTGAGTCCTGGTAATCCAATAAATCTTTTTAAGTAATAAAATTCATATTTAAATTACTTCAGTTGACATTAAGTCCTGGTAGTTAGGTAATCAGTTAAAATAATTTTATTAATAAAGATTCATATTTTGATTATTTCAGTTGACAATAAATCCTGGTAATAAATTAGTTGATTTAAATCCTGAAAATAAAAATTAATAGAAATTCTAATTTATTTCTAAAGTTGATTGCATTATCCTGGTTTTAAATTTTTTTCTTTTATTAATTTTATTTAAGTTGATTTTTATCCTAAAAAGATTTTTTTTTATTATTTTTATTTTTATTTTTTCTGTTAAATAAAAATTAAAAATAAAGACTAATTAATTTTTTGTCTCTTTTCCTTCATTTCAGTAGAATCTTAAAATGACTGATCAAAGTGGTTTTGCTGCACGTGAAGAAGAACTAGACTTAATTGATTATGATGAGCCTACTTCTGTAAGTTCTCCTTTAACAAGAAGAATTTCTCAAACTAATAAATCCTTGCCCCAAACAGGATGTGGAAATGGAAGAAGTAGAAATCCTAGTGGACAATACTCAGGATCAGAAGCCCAGGACAAACCCACCAGAAGAGCTTCCAAGAGGCTTCAAGATAAAAAAGATGCTGTTGTCCCAGCAGATAAAGAATCTGTCAACCCACATAAAGGAGTTAAAGACAGACAGCTTAAAACTAAAGGTAAGGGTAGATGCCTTGGAAGAATGGGAGAAAAGAATAAATACTTCTCTCCAAGAGAAAAAGAAACCTCTTCCTCCCAGGGATCAACAACAATTGGCTCCCCAATCCCAAGAGATGGTGGAAGTGTCCAAGTGGAAGTGGGACTGGCTCAACACACAGTGGGACTACTTAGCTCAAAATCAGCATCAATTACCTCAGGTAGGTCCATCAAGGCCCACCCAGGCCAACCCCACTCCTCCCCACCCTTATCAAGGAGGCAAAAGAAGAAGGAAGCCCAATATGGTGATACCCAGAAAACCCTGGTACGTCCCTCTATTGATTCTCAAGTGCCTTTTCTTGTGGCTGACTCTGTTCCTTCAGGTAAATCTGGAAGGCAGGATGAAACCTTGAGACCTATAGAAGCTGGGAATAGTAGACAGTTATCTCATGTATCTAATCCATTACTTTTAATTGCTACCTCAATGATTAATCCTGATATGGCTGTGATTGATGAAACTCTTGACCCTGAGTTCTATGAGAGTCTGGAAAGTTACTCAGTTTCCTTATTGAGAAACACTCCAGGTGTAGCAAGAATTAATGATGAGCACTTGAGAGATATTATTGCCAAGCAAAATCATATAATGAAAAATATGTGATTGACTCAGAGATATAATAGTTTGTTAACTGATCAGGGTTATCAAGCATTAAAAAGTGAAGCACAGAGAGTCTCTGATGAATTGTCTCATTACAAAGCAACCCATGAAAAGAAAATTACTTTATGGCAAAATATAAAAAATTATTTGTCTAAACTAAAAGATACTGTATCTGACTGTTGCCAGGAGGTAGAGATAGATAAGATAAATCTGAAAAGATTGAGTGACCATTTGTCATCTTTTCAGCATAAAAACCAATTATCTTTTGCAACTATCAATGAAAGTTTATCTAGTCTTCCAAGAATGAAAACAAGACTAACAACCATTGAAGAAACATTGAACTCATTGTTAAATGACCAAAAATATTCTGACAATTCTGTGAAGGAACATATAGTGCAGGATGCTCAACCAGTACCTGTGGCTAGTTCATCTAAAATAAAAATTGATCCAGAAATACCTGTTGATGACACTGAGTTTCCATCAAAAACTAATGATGCACCAGGATCTGAAACAGAAGGATTAAACAATGAGATTTCAGCACAATTAGAGAAATTACAGCTGCTTCTTACTCAGAAACAAGCTAGTACTAAGGAGTCTCCTTCGAATCAAAAGAATTGGCCAAAACTTGACCAGTAACCAACATTTGATGGTGATTCTTCCTCTGATTGGCAACAATTTATTTGCAGAATTGATAATTTAAAAAATTCTTACAAACTCCCAGATGAGGAAATTGTGTCCAAATTAATTTCTTTGTTCACTAATGTTGCCCTGATGTGGTATGAATCTGTTCTCCTGGATGGGAATGACTACTCATGGGAGGATTGGAAGAAATTAATTAAAGCACAATTTGGTGGCTCCAAGTTCAGAATGGCTCAACAAAGGCAGTATGAGGAAACTAGATATAGCTCTTCTACTGATAAACCTATTGAGTTTTTAATGAAACTTGTAAAAATCTTAAGGGCAATGGACCCAAATATGGAGTTTGATTTATGGAAGGACAGGATCCTCTATAAATTACCAATGTCTCTGAGAGACTTGATTGTGGCTAGGACTGAGTTCTCCAAAGAACCCTTTTCTTTCATTAATACTTGCAATGAGATACTTCTAAACAATAAGTATGATGCAAGAAGATTCATTCCTAGGACCCCTTTGGAGAAACCCTCCACTTACCAACAAAAACCTCTGGAAAAGGTTGGTAAACCTTCTGCCCCTGTTGCACCAAAGAAGTATGCAACAAACACTTGCTTCAAGTGCAAAAAGCCTTGGCAGAAAGGCCATGTTTGTGACAGGAAGATAAATCTTGTAGAACAAACAGAGGAGCATGCTGATGACGCAGTGGCACTGAATGATACATCAAGTGATTGTGCCAGCAATATTTCATATGAATCTCAACAAGAAATCTTGATGCTGGAAGAAGATATTCATTATTTAAATACTATTGACATTGATAATAATGATTTATCTACAGTTGAGGATGCTGAGATCATAAAGAACATTGAGGATAACTCAATTGTTATTGCCCCTCTTAAAGCACCAGTCTTGATCAATGGAACCAGCATTGAAGTTGTTCTGGATTCTGGAGCTGGAGGAAGTGTAGTATCTGAAAGAGCACTTGCCTCAGTAGATCAAGACTATAAATCTAAACTGTTGCCTATCATTTCTGAAAATTGGAGAGGGTATGGCTCTGTTTTGTCCCCCATTGGTAAATACAAAGCCACAGTGTTTTTTAAATATAACCATGGTTTTGTAAGAGCTATTTGTGATTTTGTTGTCATGAAAAATGATAACTTGAGCAATTGGTTTATTGTAGGGAATGATATTTTAACCAAGTATGGCATAAAATTGGATCCTTCAAACCAATGTTTTACAATGGGGTTGAATGGGAAGAGAAAATTTAAAATTTCCTCCCCTAAAAAATTATTAAAACCAGAATTGAACACATGTAATTCTGTGGTTCAATATAAAGGAAGATCTACAAAGGAAATGCATGCCCTTATGTCTGAAATTGACAATGCTTCTTTTGGAGAACAACTTTCTGGTGAGGATAAAGATTCCATCATTAACTTGATAAAATCTTTTCCTATGGCCTTTTCTCATGGGTCATATGAACTGGGATTAGTTAAAGAGGAAATGAAACTTTCATTGTCTTGCCCATTAACCGATATACCACCTAGTTTAAAGAAGAAGCCTTATCCTGCTTCTCCCACAAAGAGAAAAGATATTGAAGATAATATCTCTACCCTTTTGAAAATGAATATTATTGAAAAGGAAGTTCAAACACCTAAATATTGTGTTATCTCACCTGTCCTAATTTCTTATGAGAAAGATAAAGCCAGGTTATGTGGTGATTATAGAGCACTAAATACTTATACTGTTGATGATATCTATCCTTTACCTAGAATCAGCTCTATACATGCTACTTTACAGGGTGCTAAATATATCAGCTGTTTGGATGGTAATAAGGGATATCACCAGGTACCTGTTGAGAAAAATTCTCAGAACTTTCTGATGATTGCCACTCATATGGGTATTTATAAGTATATTAGGATGCCATTTGGCCCTAAAAATGCCCCTTCTGTTTTCCAAAAAGTAATGGATAACACATTCCATCAAGAGATAATTGAAGGTTGGCTGATGGTTTATATTGATGATATCATTATATTCTCAAAAACATTTGAGGACCATCTTAAACACCTGTGTAAAGTATTCCAGAAAATGGATGAAATAAATATGACACTTGCTTTGAAGAAATGTAAATTTGGTTTCCATTCTTTAAAAGTTCTTGGTCATGTTGTTTCAGGCTTACAGATATGTGTTGACCAGAACAAAGTGGTAGCCACACAACAGGTGAAAGCTCCTACAACAGTGAGAGAGCTCCAAAGTTTTTTGGGAATGTGTGGATACTATAGACAGTATGTTAAAAATTACCAAGTCATAGCTTTACCCCTTACCCAATTAACTAGAAAGGATGTTGCTTTTGTCTGGAATAGTGAAAGACAAAGAGCCTTTGACACTATGAAACACTGTTTGATGTCAGCACCAATTCTTGCTTTACCTGACTTTGATCAACCATTTGTTTTGTACACTGATGCCAGTTTTATTGGTCTTGGTGCTGCCCTCCATCAAAAACAAGTGATAAATGATAAAGTTTCAGAAGTAGTAATTTGTTATATTTCAAGAACCTTGAGAAATAGTGAATTGAAATATGGTGCTACTCAATTAGAGTGTTTAGCTGTAGTATGGGCTCTGGAAAAGCTTCATTATTACCTAGATGACCAGAAATTTGAACTTGTCACTGACTGCAGTGCAGTTAAATCCCTTTTAAACTTGAAAACACCTAATAGACATATGTTTAGATGGAAGCTGGCTGTTCAAGAATACAGGGGGAGAATGACAATTATTCACAGAGCTGGTATTGGTCACTAAAATGTGGATATGTTATCAAGGTTACCCTTACCAAATGATGACTCAAATCCTGCTTATGATCCTGAGGATGAAATTATCCATATCCATGGGATATATGTGGTTGATATGGAGGAAGAGCTATTACAGCTTATTCTGGAATCATATGATAAGGACACTGACTTGAAAAAGTTATGCACCATATTAAATGATCCAAAGAATGCTTCAATACAAGCATTAATTAAAACCCTTCCACCAAAGTACCAAAAAGGTTTGGAAAAAGGAAAATTTTCAATTGATGAAGGATATCTATATTATAGAAGAAAGTTGAGTAATGTTATTGTTATTCCTCCTTCTATGAAAGAAATCATCTTAAAAATTTGTCATGATGACATATTAGCTGGACATTTTGATCTTGACAAAACAATGATCAGAATTAAGAACACTGCTTGGTGGGCTAATATGTCTGAGGACACAAAATTATATGTTGAATCCTGTGATTCATGCCAAAAATCAAAAAGATTAACTGGTAAAAGAGCAGGATTAATGCAACATATTGAACCTCCTGATGCTCCATGGCAAATAATAAACATGGATTTTGTAACAGGATTACCTATTGCTGGTAAAGACAGTTATAACTCTTGTTGGGTTATTGTGGACAGATTCACAAAAATGTGTAAATTTATCCCTACCCACAAGGATGTTTCCACTAAAGAATTAGCTTTCTTATGGTGGTCTCATATGTTTAATACTGCTGGTTTTCCTAAAGCCATAATCTCTGACAGAGACCCTAAATTTACTTCTGAATTTTGGATGTCTCTGATGGATGTTTGTGGTTGTGATCTGAAACTTTCTACTGCCCATCACCCTCAGATTGATGGTTTAGCTGAAAGAATGATTCAGACTTTAGAGGACATGATAAGAAGATATTGTGCGTTTGGCCTTGAGTATAAAGATAATGACAGATTCACTCATGATTGGGTTATATTACTTCCTGGGTTAGAATTTGCTTATAATAGCACTGTTCATTCTGTTACTCAAAGAAAGCCTTTTGAGCTCTGGCTTGGATATGTTCCTAATACTCCTGCCCAAATTCTCAATAACAAAATACCTAAATTGGATATACATCCTGGTGTAAAATCTTTTCTTCAAATGCAACAACTATGTAGAAATCATGCTCAAAAATGTATTGAAAAATCATTTGAATATGAGAAGAAAAGATGGGACAAATCCCATAAAGAATACACTTTTTAAAAGGGTGATGAAGTGTTGATTTCTACAGTCCACTTCAACTTACAAGGTAATAACAAATTAAAAGATCCATTTGTTGGTCCTTTTGTTGTCAGAAGAATGATTGGAGATAATGCAGTTGAAGTTATTCTGTATTCCCCATATGACAGAAAACATCCTGTTTTTCCAATATCTCTTTTGAAACCTTACACATCCAATAGTGATTTATTTCCAAAAAGGAGGGGTAGACCAAAGAAAACCCCAAATGAAATAACTGAGACAGCAGAAATTGAAAAAATTTTAAATGACAGAATAGTCACTGCTGAGAAAGGTACAGAATACTTATTGAGATTCAAGAATAAATCATCTGAATATGATTCTTGGATACCTGGGAAGGAGATATCTAATCTTCCTACTCTACTAAAAAAGTATAAGAAGAAAAAATCATAGCATTTTTTTTAATTTTTTTTTTAGAGTGAGGGAGTGTCAGCCAGGCTACTAGACTTACCCAGTGAAATAATTAATTATTTACTGGATGAAGCCGCACCTTATCATTTTAATTATTATTTAATTATCATTTAGTTACATTAAAATTAGTTATAATAAACTAACTAGTTACAGAATGTTAAAATTAAATTAATTAATTAATTAAATAAGTAAAATTAAAATTAAAATTTTGTCCCTTATATTTTTCTCTAACACCGTGCTCATTTGACAGGTTGGGAAAAAATAAAACTTTATATTAAAAAAAATAAATACAAAGATAAAATAAGATTTAAATATTCAAATAATATTAAATATATACAAAAAAGTCAAATTTCTTATTTAGGATTGACATTTACAGTAAATATTAAAAATATTGATGTATTTCTGACATACTCTGTAAATACATCTTTTTGACGCCTTCTTTTTGGAATAACTTTATTATTTGAAATACTCTTTCTGGAATGTTCTTTTTCTCTCTCTCTTCCTACTGTTTTTAGAATTTGATTTCCGTGCTTTGTCTCTCCTTTGCCTATAAAAGGCCTCTCTTTTTGTTGTCTTTTGATCATTCTATTTTACCAACTCATTTATTACAATAACTACAACAACTAAAACTTATTTCTTATATTTTATATCTTTAGTACTTATAACAAACGTAATTCTAATCTATAACTTATATAAAATATTTAAATCTACCTCTTATTTTGAGTAAAAGAAATCATACTTGATTGAGAAATACGTACCTAACTTTTGAGAGTCAAATAATCCTTAAAATCTTCATATTACACCGTACCAAAGCTTCTAGACCAAAAGTGACCCTTGACAGAGGTAGAGGTTGGCAGTTTTGGTGTCCTGAAGATAAGTCATTTATAGACTCTGAAATGGCCGTGTTTCCTGGTGAACCTCAACCAGACCATCTACGAGCCCAAGAGGTATCTCCTCCGACTGCAATCAAGGGTTCCCTCGATCACATTCTCAACAATTCAGCTCTTGGTGATTTTACTGATGAGAAAAATCTGCTGTTTCAAGATGAACTTGTGGAATTCATTCAACTGAATGCCATAGAATTATCGGATAAATTACCAAAAACCTTCAAGCAAGCAATGAAACATCCACATGCTAATCAATGGTTGCATGCTTGAAAAGAGGAGATGGCTAACATAGAGAAGATGGGTGTTTGGACTCTAGAACACCTCCCTGATGGTATCAAGTAACTGGTGGAAGGTGGGTATTTGCTTTGAAAAGAGACACCCAAGGTAATATTGTCAGTTACAAGGCACACTTTGTAGCCCAGGGTTTTAAACAACGTCCAGGTATTGACTACCACGAGACTTTTGCACCCACCGCTACTTTTGCGTCGTTGCGATCACTTTTCACAATAGCAGAGAACTTCAACTGGCCAGTACAAAGCTTTGATATGGTAGCTGCATACTTGAACAGTGATATAGACAAAGAAATATGGGTATCCCAGCCGGAAGGTTTTACTATTCCTGGGGATAACCATGTACTATGTTTACAAAAAGCACTTTATGGTACAAAACAGGAAGCACGCTGTTGGTGGTTACATATATCTAAACATCTTAAAAATATTGGGTATACATCAAGCAAGTATGATACTAGTCTTTATATACTGAAGAGACCTGGTGAAATAGGGATGATCTGGTTGCATGTCGGTGATGGTGTTGTCACAGCTGATTCCATTGAGGTCCTGGCCAAACTTGAACAATCTCTTACACCATATCTCAAGATGAAATGGGCAGATGAGGTTCCGAAGATTGTCGGGGTCAATATAGAAAGGTCAGATGAGGGTTTTACTTGGCATCAACCGATCCTTATTAAGAAGATACTTGATGAGCATAATCCATGCCACATTACTTCTAAATATCCTCTTCCTACCTCAATTCTGCTTGAATCTGCTAATAACGATGAAGCTTCCATTGAATCAACCAAATATCTTTCAATCATTGGCAGTCTTAGTTATTTGGCAATGGGTTCAAGACCCGACCTCTCATTTCCGGTTAATTTCTTGGTGCGGTTCGCGGCTCATCCAACAGAACGTCATTGGTCTGGACTCAAACATCTATTATGGTACCTCGAACATTCAAAAGATTTAAAACTCAAATGGTTTCCCGACAGGTCAAGTGATATCCAAACTAAAATGTATACTGATGCTTCATGGAATAATGAATATTCGAGAGCCACCAATGGTCATATTTTCTTTTTCAACAATGTCCCAATAATTTTTCAATCTAAACGGCAAGCTACTGTTACCAAATCATTGTGTGCGGCTGAGTATCTTGCTATGGGAAATGCAACGACTGACATTCTATGGATGCGGAACTTGTTGTTGGAAATATTTGATGTTATTGCTCCTACAATTCTTTGTTGTGACAACAAAGGTGCAATCACAAATATGAATGATCATCTGTCTGAAAAAAGGACTAGAGTTACAGATAGGAATTTTTATTTTGTCAATGAGCGTCTGTTTACTGGTGAGGTTATTCTAAAATGGGTATCTAGTAGTGATCAAAGGGCAGATATTTTAACTAAAGGCCTGGGCGCAAATGTGTTACCAAGAAAAAGAGATATGGTTGGGGTCACTTAGTTTCATTTATTTTTTTTCTCTCTTCTTTTGTTTTTCCTTTTTCAAGTTTTTTTATGTCTTTTTCTTTTAATTCTTATATTTTTTTTATTCAGTTTTCTAAGCTTTTCTCTTCAGTTTTATATGATATTCACAATGTGGGGGGTGTAGTGAACGGTCACTAGTATGCATGTAATTAGTCATTATGAATATGTATATAAACCTGTAACCGCGCGTAGCCATTTCCCCGTCTCACTCAGACTGGCAGAAAGGTTACTTATAAGCGGTTATACCTGTAACTATAGTGGAGACTATCAAGTTTTCATTACTCTGAGCAAACACTTATATATCTATATACACATAGTTCTAGAATATTCTACTAGTTTCTCAATGCTTCTCAACCATTCTACTAACTTCCCTATGTGGAGGCAAGACTTGATAATTATATTTATCTGATGGTATCTAGATTATATACATAGTACTGCGGCGCAGTTGAGTACTTAACACCCGCCCCTCAACAAGACGCTGGCGAGTGTTTCACATGTTGTAATTAGTAAAGAGGAAAGAGTTTTTTTTTGTTTGTTGATGAAAAAGTCAGTTTATTTGAACCATTTTTATTATGTATTCATCTATTTATTATTTAATTTTAATTTATTTATTCATTCTATTTTCTTATTTTATTTATTTAATGATTATATATATATTATTGTAAAGATTTGCTTGAAGAGAAAGAGAGAAAAAAGGAAAAGAGAAAAAAGGAAATAAGAGGGGAAAGAAAAAAAATCTATGGTATTAAGCCTAGCTGACAAAGAGTGTTATTGTGAGTTAGGGCATTTAGTGGTTTAGTCATGAGGTCTGCTAGCTGTTTGATTGAAGGTACCCATTTCAAAGTAGCCTTTCTCTTGTATAGTTGCTCATTTACGTAATAGAAATTGCGTTCCATGTGTCGTGTTTGTTTATTTGATGATTCGTTGGACGCTGATTTTGTAGAAGATTCATTGTCACAGAATAGATTGAGAGTGCCTTGAAAATCTATTATATCGTGAAGGAGATTTTTTATCCACATGCCAGTCTTGGTTGCCAAGGCAAGTGCCATCAATTCCACATGGCAGGTAGCTGTAGCTACGCAGGAGAGGCAACGTGATGACCAGCTAATTGGAAAATCATGTAGTAAAATGATACTACCACTGGTTGATCTAGAATGTTCCCCGCCCCAGTCCAAGTCACTGTAGCATTTCAGCAAGATTGATTGAAGGGCTCCTCTTTTTGGGTGAATGTTTAGCGTAAAATGCTTTGTGTTCCTTATGTAAGCCAGGAGGTGATTGAGGGCAGACCAATGATTTTGTGTTGGGCATTTTGAGAAACAGGCCAAGAAATTGACGCTGAAGGCAATTTCGGGTCGAGTACCGCTGGCAACATAGCTTAGGGAGCCAATGGTAGATAGATATTTTGTTGCATTTATTGGTACTGAATTTTCAGGGGCAGTCGTTAGAGAGCAAGATGATGGTAGTGGTGTCGATTTAAGGTCTAGATTAGAACTGTACTTATCTAATATCTTGTTTATAAGAGTTGCTTGACTGAGCGTGAAACCCTTTTCATCGTGTTTGATTGACAGGCCTACTATTGAATCAAGGTTTGTTTGCCATTTTATCGTCAGTTTGTTTTGTAGGAGTCGTTCTAATGACTCTAGTTGTTTGGTGGAGTTGGCAGTTACAAGAACATCGTCAATGTGAATCCAAATTATTGTGTTTTCATTTTCTTTTCTGAGATAATAAACACTTGGGCAATAAGTAGAGACAATGTAACCCAGGTGATTTAGTTTTGTTGAAAGGTGTTCCCACCAGCACCGGGCTGCCTGGCATGTACCGTAAAGTGCCTTTTTAAGCAAAAGTGCTTTGCCATCATTCTTCTCAAAACCCGGAGGGTCCTTGATGTAGATTTCTTCTTTGATAGGACTGTGGAGGTATGCTGCTGTTACATCAAAACAATGGACAGGCCAATTTTTGTAGGCAGAAAGGGTGAGAATTATTCGTTGAGAAGTGAATGTTGCGGTAGGTGCAAAAGTTTTGTGGTAGTCAATACCTTGAATTTGTTTGAATCCCTTGGCAACATATTGTGCTTTTAGTTTGATTACTTCACCGTCAGCATTTTATTTTTCTGTAAATACCCAGCGGGCATCTGTTATTCTGGCTGATGCTGGTGGTGTTGTTCATTCCCAAACTTCCATGTTTTCCATGTTTTTCATTTCATCTAGGCATGCCTGATGCCAAGCGGACACGTTCGAAAGTTTCATGGCACCTTTGTAGGATTTGGGAGCATTGGATGCCAGGAAGGAAGAGGCACATTCAATGGAATTTATCAGTTCTTCTTGATCTTCGATCAAACATTTGTCATGAAAGTTTCCCAGGGTGTGTATACTTAGTTGGTTTGTTATGTTGGTGTTGACTGGATCTACTAGGTTTTGTATAGACATTTTTAAAGGTGTCAATGGAATGGGTTCAAAAGCTGCCCAGGCAGATGCTATCAGATTTTTTCGATTAACATTCCAGAAGAGCCAGCCCTTTGAGGCTTGTGGGAAACCTACCAGTATGCATTTTTCCGCACGTGGATCTAGTTTAAGTCTTAATTCTTGAGGAACATGGACATAGGCAGTGGATCCAAAAGGTCTTATTATGTTGGCAACGGGTGCATGACCAAATAGTGCTTTGAATGGTGTTTTGTTGTGCATAACTGTGTTAGGAAGGCGATTTTGAACATAGGCTTCCCATTTATAAGCGAAAACCCAAAAAACTTTAGGTAAGTTGCTGTTGAGTAGAATAGTTCTACCCATGTCAGATACTGACCTGTTTTGTCTTTCTATTTTGCCGTTCTGTTTGTGATTTTATGGCAGGGAGAGTTCATGAATGATACCTTTTGAGATGAGAAATGATGACAGGGTTTTGTTTACAAATTTGCCGCCATTGTCTGAGCAAAAGCATTTGACGGATTTGTTTGTTTGATTTTCTAATCGTTTGATTGTATTGATGATAACTGAGGATGTGTCACTTTTAGATTTTAGGATATGGCATTCTGTGTAAGTTGTAGCGCAGTCTTTGATTGTTAGGGCATACAGACCATTCTTGTATGTCGTTTCTTTGAGTGGTCCAATCAGGTTGGCAGTGATCAGTTCAAGGTTTTCTATTTGTCAATCGCATGAGGGTAAGTTTGATGTTTTAGTGCTTTTGGAGATTTTGCAGATCTCGCAGTGAATTTCTCCATCTGGGATCTGTAGTGGTAAACCTTTGGCCATTTCTGCAGATACAAGTTTTCTGATTCGTCGAATGCTTGCATGTCCAAAGAGTCTGTGATAGTAGTAGAGTAGATCACTTTTATTGGTGGAGGTTGAAGTTGTGTTATTGGGAGTATCGAGAATTTTTGTTGTGTTTGAGGTAGTTTTGTTTGTTGTTGGAAGGCATGGAGGTGTAGGTAAAGGTAAGGCAGTCGAGAAAATTTGTGGCGTTGGAGTTGGTAATGTGTAAAGTATTTTTTGAATTTTTGGGAATGGAAAAAGCCATCATCTCGTAGTGAAGAAAGCTTTTAGAACTTTGATGCCTGTCAGTAAAACATGTATGTCATTGTTAGAGTCCCATTCTATTGAGGCGCCACCACGTATAAGGGCTGCAGGAGAGATCAGTGTGCAGGATGCATTCTTACAGTAATAGACATTGTTAATGTTGATAATCATCCCATCTGGACCAGTAAAAGGTAGGGTTCCCTTCCCTGTAATAAAATTTTGAACATTGTTAGTTGCTACTTGTAACGGTATTGGTTCAGGGAGAGTAGTAAGGTTAGCTAACTCATTAATGGCACTCGTTAGGTGATGGGTGGCTCCAGTATTAAAAACAGGTAGGGGTTGATTCAGAGATGGACAGATTCTGGAAATCTGCTGCAGCTGCCTCGTGTTTGTTGCCTATTTCCATGATTTTGGCTTGGCGAGGTTCAGGTCTAGATTGTTGACTAGGATTGGACTGTAGTCGTTTTGGGTAGGTTGGACGATATGAGTCCATTCGGCCTTGCTGATGCTGGGGGTTGGGTGTAGTGCGTTGGTTTGGAACTGATTGAAGTGAAATCTGTCTGTGGGGTGAGGACGGGGTAGTTGAAGGAAGGATAGTGGGCATTAAATTGGGATGGAGCTATAGCTGGAGGAGCAGTTAGGTTGTGGGTTTGTTTAGGATGGGGACATTTGTTTTGAAGGTGTCCTGGTTGGTTGCAGTTCCAACAGTGGTACGAGTTAAAGGCATCTTCTTGGAAAGTACTGTCAGAGTTTGTGACTTGTATGTCTGTATTTGTGATGTTAGCTACAAGTGAGGACGTAGAAGAATTGTGTTCTCGTTCTTAATGATGCCTATTCCATACATCTGTGAGTATTCTGGTCATGTTTTGGGAAGTCGGTGCTGAATTTCTTGTTTGTATCACCTGCTCTGCTTCACGATTGACTTCAGATTGTATTCCAGAGCGGTGGTCAACGGCATATTGTAGCGCTAACAAGAACATCAAGTCTTCATCAAAAGTAAAGCCCTCTTCCTTGATAATTTTGAAAAGGTTGTGTAATTGGGTTGTCAAAGTAGAAGGGTCAGGGAAATTTCTCAGTTTTAGGGAATGTATTTTGTGGTACAAATTCAGTTGTGACGTTTGTGAGTTTGCACTGAAGAGATCTTTGAGGTAGGCAAAAGCTTGAGTGCTTGGGCGTTTGGAGATAATTTGTTGGCGGAGATCTTTTGAGACTGAGTTAAGTAGGATTGATTGGCCAAGATTTTCTATTGTTGAAAAGGATGTAGGAAGTGATCGGGCAAAGAAGTTCTTGTTGTAAACGTGATCCATAAAGACGAGTTGAAGTTCTTGATACCAGAATTTGTAGTTGCTACCATTGGATTTTAATTGGTAGGGCCAGTCCTTCAATTCAGCTTTGATGTGTGTCAGTGAAACTGCGGTAGTTTTACGTTCTTCATGCTCTTCCCTACTGGGAAGGTCTGTTTGATAATGGGTTTCAGTTTCATCATTGTCTGCTTCGTTGGGATCGATTGGAACCATTTGTCGTGGAGTGGTTTGTCGTTTGGTCGGCGAGGGTGAAGGCATGTGTGGGGGTCTTGTGGTCTGAGTTCTTCTTCCGCAAGGAGCATTGGGTGGTACTTTAGAGGAAGACATTTCTTCTTTTTTTTTTTTTTTTTATTAGTATATAAAGGAAAATCCGGACGTCTCTGTCAAACCGTGGTAGGTCCTAGTAAGAGGACAAACCTGGGATTCCTAGTATAGATAGAGTAAGTAGGAAAAGGAAAAAAAGGAAAAAAGGAAAAGAGAAGGAGGAGAGATAAAACAATAAAAGAGAAAAAAAAAGGATAAAGTGAAATGTCTGTGTTAGGTGTTCGAATTTTGTGAGTCAAAAGGAGACTCGCAGGTAGTTGACAGAGGGAGAAGGATTACAATCGCTATATGAAGAAAGAGGAAATAGAAACAAGGAAGGCACTGAGACACCAAAGGAGACTGGATAATGTGCGCAGTTGGAAGCATGGTTTAAGGGACCATAACCTGTGGAGGCAAGAATCGATAATTATATTTCTCTGATGGTATCTAGATTATATACATAGTACTGCGGCGCAGTTGAGTACTTAACACCCCCGCCCTTAACCACACAAAATACCCAGTCTACAAAGATTTGAGCTGTAATAATTGCAAAGTTTCCAAGAGTTTATTCCTCCTTATTGTTTTGGTCATAATGTTGGCAATGTTGTCGTGAGTAGAAATCCAGGTGAGAGAAGCCAGTCCATCATACAGTATTTCATTCACATAATAGAAATCTTGCCTCATGTGCCTGGAACGTTTGTTAGAAGGCAAATCCTCTGTGACATGGACTGAGGATCTATTAACACAAAAAAGTTTTGGTTTGAATTTAGCACCTATTACATCCTCTAAGAGATTATGAATCCAGATTCAAGTCCGTGTTGCATTGCTGAGGGCCATGGTCTCGGCATTTTTTGAGGAAAGTGCAACAAGTGGTTGTCTTTTTGCACTCCAGTTGATAGGTACCTCATGGTATAGGATACCATATCCATGATTTGTACGATCTTTTGGACCAGTCCAGTTAGCATCAGCATAGACATGTAGTGGCTGGTTTGAAATGTAATGAGGTTTGATTAAGAGCAAGAGATCCTTAATAGCTTCCAGATATCCTAACAGATGATGGACAGAAACCCAGTGTTCAGGTTGAGGATTTTGAGAAAAACGAGATAGGAAGTTGACACTATATGCAATGTCTGGTCTGGTCCCAACAGCAAGATAGCTCATGGAACCAAGGATAATGAGGTAGTTTTGTTGGTTGAGATGATTTGTAAGTTTAATAGTGCCATTTTCTGGATGGCTTGGGAGAGTAGTCAAGTAGAGGTTGTGAGAAGGGTTGTGTTCTTTCCAAATTCTAGAAACTAATGCACTTTGACTAAGAGCAAAACTATTCTCTATATGCCTAATATCCACCCCAACAATAGAAGTAACTGAATGAGACCACTTAATTTTTAAAATAACTTCTAAGTTGTGTGCTAAAGTTTTCAAGCCTCACTCAGAGCTACCAGTAACTATATGTCAGTATAGTCTAGAATATAAGTATGATATAATAGTGTTTATTTATGGTCCTACTACTTATTAATAAATGATTTAGTGATTAAACCTCAGGGGAAGACTAATAAAATAGTTATACTCAAATAAAACTCACAATACTTGGATTTAAATGCATGCTAGTGGTGGAAAATAGATGTATAATATATAGTTATAGCTTATATAAAGATAAAATCAATTTATAGTGGCTTTATAATATATTTCTAAATGTTAATAATTGTATAGTAATGTTTATTGGAGTTGTAGTAATTGAATGATGATAAATAACCGTCAAAATCCCTCTTTACTTATACCCAAATCCACTGGAGTGCACAGACCTTCAATCCAGATGATGTCACTGCTATCCCTGGCAATTACAGCACTGTGAGGGCCCATCACCTCCCCATGGCGTCCACTTAAAGCAGTTTCAACACCCAGACCTCCAGTAAGGACCCTCCATCACTATTAATAATAACACTGATCCAAACCATAAATAGAAAGCCCAGATAAAAGCGGATACCATAAAGAAACAGGTAAAATAAATAATCAAAAAGAGATTTAATGAAACTAAAAGCATATAAAGGAAACAAATAAAATGTCCAAGCCCCCAATAAAATCCCCAAGCATCCATATTAACCCAGAAACATCCTTCCAACCCATAAATCCGTGGATAACCATCCAAGGAAGTAATTTTAGTTGTCCAAACTGGGTGTATGCGCCTGATATAGGTGTCTATGCTTCTGTAGGCGTTGTGAGTCCACTGATTTCGTCCATATGACCTAAAATAAGCAGAACAACAAAGGTTATAGGCTATTAAGGGGCTAAAACCCACTTATATACCTAAATATACATAATATACTGCATATTTCACTGAATATGAGATTTATGTATACATATAAGCTTATGTATGTCAATAATTACTTCATATCACTTAAGATAAGTATATTATGACTCCATTAACACCTTAATAAATATTATTAGGCCATGGATAAGCTATTTAAACTATTATAAATTATATAATAGAATAATAATTATATATATATATCATAAAATAATATATATTATTATTTTAACCTTATTTTTAAGATATAAGCTTAATCTACTTAAGGTTATCTTATTTTAAGCATAAGAAATACTCAGTCCTAAGGATATTTAGGCTGACACTATACCATTGTCAACATGAATCCAAACAATACCTCTATCATTACTACTACTAATAATATATAAACTAGAATCATAAAAACTAGGAATATACCCAAGTGCACGGAGTTTTGATGACAGCTGTTTCCACCAACATTGCTATGCCTGTTTTGTACCATATAGAGCTTTCTTCAATTTTAAAACCTTGTTTCTTTGTTGTTGTTCTTCATAAAACCCCTCAGGTATTTCAAGCCACACATGTTCATCAATTTTTGAGTGCAAATAAGCTGCCATTACATCAAAACTATGGACAGGCCATTTATTTAGTGCCGCTGTTGTGAGGAGTATTTGCAGAGATGTAAAAGTGGTGGTGGGAGCAAAGGTTTCATGGTAGTCAGTGCCCTCTACTTGTGTAAACCCCTTGGCTACAAATCTTGCTTTTCTTTTAATAATGTTGCCATCATTGTCTCTCTTAAGGCTGAGAACCCATTTGCCAGACATAACATTCTTCCCAACTGGTCGGTCCACAAAATCCCAAACTTCAATCTTGTTCATGTTTTCCATCTCATTCTTACACGCATTCACCCATTCATCCTTCTCTCTGTCTTTCATTGCCTGTTTAAAGGTTCTTGGTACACCATTCATGATTTCCACACAATCTCGTTCAATTTCATCGGCCATCCTGTCTTGTTCCTATATTTCCTTTATTTCATCAAAGTTCAGTAGATCCATTTTATTTGTAATATACTCAATATTCATTTTGTCATTTTGTGTGGTATAATTTTTTTTTTAACTGGCCTGTGTATTTTGTACGAGTGACTCTTCAGCTGACTAGGAAAATGTACCCAGATGCTTTCATAATATTTCTTATTGATTTCATCATACATTATCCATCCCTTTCCACCTACAGAATATCCCACTACAACACACTTGATACCTCTTTTGTCTAGTTTTTTTCTCTTCTCTGATGGCACATGGACATATCCTACTTCTCCAAAAACTCTCAAGTGAGAAAGATCAGGCCGGTAACCCATGAAGAATTCAAAAGGTGTATTGGTAAGACAGGTGCTGTTGGGAACCCTGTTGTAGACATATGCTGCCCATAAATAAGCTCTGCCCCAGAAATCTTCAGGTAATTTGCTATCAACAAGCAGTGTCCTACCACTTTCAGATACAGTCCTGTTGAAATGATTGATTTTTCCATTTTTTCCATGAGTGTAGGGCATGCTATGTTTGTGAAAAATTCCTTTCTCAGCCATCCAAGTCTTAACTTGATTATTGACATACTCAGTCCCATTATCTGTACGTATAATTTTCACTTTGTGGTTAGTGTAGTTTTCTAGTAAGTTAACAGTCCAGGAAATTGATCCAAAAATGTCTGTTTTGCTCTTTAGGAGTTCACAAACACCAAAAGAGGTGTGCAGGTCTTGAAAAGTAGTCATGTATTTGTAAACTTCTGGAGTTGGTGGTAGTGGACCAACTAAGTCAGTTGTAATGATCTGTTGGTCAGGTTCCATGATGGATTTTGGCGGAGTTCACTTTTTGACTCTTTACACGCAGTGCAGTTGAGTGACCCAGAAGGTAAGAACTTTTGAATTCAATTGGCTGCTCCAAATTTGAATAGTCGTTTGATACATTTGAGGGACCTGTGACCAAGGCAGTGATGCCATACCATCAAATGATTATCATCATCGTCATTTTATACAGAAATCTCAGTTGGGATGGGAGCAAATTCAGAGGGTGTCATGCGCCACGTGACACTCAAGGCAAAAGCAGCTCATTAAATCAATAATACAGAGGTCTAAATCCATACTCGAAGCGCAGAAAACAATTCTACATAGCAACTGCGACTTTCCTTTGTGTACTCACTATTCAAAAGTGCTAGTCTAAACTTTAAATCTAAATTAGTCAATCTCTCAATAGTGTGTTTAGTCTTTTCTTCTATAAGCGACACACAGCGCAATAGTTAATGTAATATTCCGCTAAAAGGTTTATTAAGTATCTGTGGGTTATTAAAAGGGGTAGTGAGCATGGACGGGATGGTTAGTGGAGGATTAAAGGGTTAACAGATGTTAGTGAGGAGGGTCCAGGTGTAACGGGTGTATTTTTGTAGGTCTGTGGAGTGCCAAATGATGGATGGGTATGAGGTCAATGGGAGGAGGGGTAATGGATATAAAAGGGGATGGATTGTGGTTTGATATTTCTTTAGAATTAAATTATAAAATGTATATATAGTTAATAGTGGTAAAGCTTCAGGTTAAATCATTATTATTGTACATTTCCTTATTTTTCTCAGTAATCATTTCTAAAACTTAAATCTTTGATTATTGAGTTTCCAACCCTTTGTGAGATCTTAAGAATATTAATATTACCTTTAAAATATATTAGAATTCTTATCAAACATATTTCGAAGCAGTAGCTCTTCCTTTGAGTCATCTTTGAATCACTTCCTCGAACATTTCCTCTGTGCTTCGAAGAAGTTTCTAAACTACTCTCTTCATCTCACTTCCAGGAACCCCCTTGACCTTGTGCGTAGGTTGTCCAGTGACAGAGGGGCAGACAGCAACAGAAAGAATTTTATTTCAAGGGAGACATTTATCATCTATGGTAACAGGGTCAGGTAATACCCATTCTCTATCTCTATATTCTGCTTTGAGTAAGTAGAATCCGTCTCTGTACAGAATAAACATGTCCTTCTCATAAATCCCAATGTGTACCCCTCCCTCTATAATGGCTGCAGGCAAGATCAAGGTGTTACTTGCAGATTCACAATACAAGACACCATTTAATGACAGTATATTCCCATCCACATTCCGAAAGTTAAGAGTCCCCATGCCTGTGATGAAAGGAGATTTAGAGAGGTGGGTGGCAGCTTTCAGTGGTATAGGTTTTTTAAAAGGTTTGAAGTTGACTAACTGGTCTTTGTTTCCAGTTAGGTGGTGAGTGGCACCACTATTGAGGATTGGACTTGAGTAGGTGTAAGATATATTTGCATGGGCCTCTTTGATTTGGGGTTCATCATCTGCAGTAATTTAATCCTCTCCAATTTTGGTTATTTTGGAAAAAATTTGGGGATTCACATTTTTTTGATGATGAGAGGGAAGATGTGGAGTTTGTGACACGGAGGTGGTGGGTGGAACAAAAGGTTGTTAAACTTAATAGAGTTTCAAAACAGCTGGGTAGTATGTTTGGTAATTCAATGAACTTTCACAGCTCATTACAGGTGGAGGTGGATAAAAATAAGAGGTAGATAAATTACACAGGTTGTAGCAAGCCATATGTGAGAGATAAAAAGAAAATAAAAAAAATGATAATATTGATATGATTGATGCTAGCTCGGAGGTTATCCTGAGGGGTTGGTGTTACCGGTTGAGTTGTGGAGGTTATCCAAGATAAAGATAAAAAATTGGGTTACCAAAGGGTTAAGAATTACTGAGGGAACAGGTCAGGTTTAACACAGGCCCATAACCTATAGTGGAGACTATCAAGTTTTCATTACTCTGAGCAAACACTTATATATCTATATACACATAGTTCTAGAATATTCTACTAGTTTCTCAATGCTTCTTAACCATTCTACTAACTTCCCTAAACACTCACTAACAGTAACCATTTGTTTATGGGAAAATATAGTTGGAAACACCATACACAACAGACATAATCTAAATTTAGAAAGAATGCATCATACTTTTTTTCGAGTCAAATCATGTACTTATCATCTGAAATGAGGTAGAAAATGTCAGACACATCAAATAATTACTGCATGCAATGCATTAGTTGTGATACTATCTCTATCTATAAAGTTTTCCTTTTTTTTTTATGTTTTGTCTCTAGTTTTTTTTGGCTTATTTATTGGTCAATGCAAGAGCTATCACTTGAGTATAACACCTATAACAATGCCAAACATATTTCAATCTTTGATTCAGGACAAATATGAAGCCCGAGCATTTGTCACATCACAAGGTGCAAGTCTTGTTTGACTTTGGTCAACTAGAGATCTCCATGGCCGGGTAAAACAAGTCTGGATTTCTTGCATTCATTCAAGGGAATCACAGGAATTAAAGCCATACTTCAGCAAAGAAACTTGTATGCAAAATCAAAAGACATTCAGATGTGGTTGCCCTTGGAGGGCTCACATCATAAGTCACATGGAAGATGAATTTTTATCAGGAGAGAATGAAAAAGTAAACTAGTTTGTTACCAAATGAAGTCATTTTAAGTCTAAAAAAAATTCTTTTAAATTTTCAGGAACTTCTGGTTTCAAATACATACACTTGGACACTAATCTATGATGACATCTCTCATAACCATGAGCTTTCAACAACACTCTCAGCTAATCCTCAGCAGCAAAGAATTCACCACAATAAGATGAAATATGTTATCAGTATGAATACAGCAGGGATAGCTCCAATTCAAATTTTGTCAACTTTATGGGCACAGGATCCTTAAGTGAAGGCCATTTCAAAGGACTTATCAAATGCATGCCACAGGATTGAAGAAAATAGTCTTTTTGATAAAGCAACAGTTAAAGCACTGTTTGACAGCCTTCAAAAAGACAAAGTGATGCACAGATACAAGGTCAATGAGAAATCCCAAATCACAGATCTTTTCTTTTTGCCCAAAAGTAGCTATGAGCTCTTTCAAAAGTTTCATCATCTTGTGCTGATGGACTCCATGTATAAAACTAATAAGTAAATGAGCTGATTGACTAATTATTATGCAAAATATTGATTTTTTTAATTTTAATTTTGGGTACAGAATGCCCCTTTTTCATATTGCAGGCTTAACTTGTACAGGAAGAATATTCCCAATCACTTTTTGTTTTATGGCTTGTGAAAGAGAGTTTGATTATAAATGGGAATTACAGTGTTTAAAGGAACTTCTATGTCATAGTTCTGAGATGCGAGTGGTTGTAACTGATCAACAGCAGGCTCTACTTTTAGCTCTCAGGTCAGTTTTTCCAAGTTCACAAAATTTGTTGTGCTTTTGGCACATTCAAAAGAGCCTAGTAACAAAATTGAAAAAAAAGTTCCTTTCCAACTCTGAATGGGATATTTTTCTTAAAATTTGGCATAAATTAGTTAACTCAATTGATGAGTTAGAATATGAAAAGCATTGCCATGAAATTCATGCCACTTAATTGGATGATATTATTCATTACTTGGAATCTCAGTGGCTCACCCACAAAGAAAAATTTGTGAAAGTGTGGACTAATAAAATTTGTCACTTTGGAAATGTCATTACTTCTTGGATCAAGGGCCAACATTCTGCCCTAAAATGCTGGCTTAATGTCTCAACTGGAAATTTACCATCTTTTATCTCAAGAATCTTGCTTGCAGTTTCAAATTAATACCATGAATATTCAGTTGAGCTTGAAAAAAATAATTCATCAGCTTTCTCTACTCAGCTTGGAAATTTCTGGCTACCAGTAAGTATATAGGGTTGATATTATTTTCTGGTGGTTTGTGGCTAATATATGTTTGAATTTTCAGGTAAAACATAAAATATCTCATTACGCACTCAAAATATTTTTTGAAGAATATAAGAAATCTAAACATTTACATGCCAAATCACCACCTTGCTCAAATGTTCTTACCACCACTAAAGGTGTTCCGTGTGCCCAAAAAATTGTGAGTATCAACTCAGTTAAATGCCAGCCCAAAATTAATCTTTTCCATCCATAGTGGTGGCTCAAAGTACCCAAAAATTCTATTTCAGCTCAAAGTTCCAAGCCAAACAGTCCTGATAACTTGTTTTCAAAATTGAGTTCATTATTTCACTTGCTTCCAACTTCTAAACAGAAAGATCTGCTACAGGATGTAATGCATATTTGTAATAGCAAGTATTTAACATTTATTCAAGAACCCAAGGTTTTGGTTTCTGAGAGAGGTCAGCATAAAAAGAAAAAAAATACATGTGAGACCCTTTGGGATTTGAGTACATGGAAAGCGAGAAACATACTAGTGGATGAGGATATATGTGCGGAACTTGTGGGAAGAATGGCCACAACACATGGACATGTCCTTCTAAAAATCACCAGCAATCATATATTTTACACTCCATTACACCCACACATTCTTCACTTTCTGCATCACCCTCTGTTCAAATTGAATTCCCAGGCCCTTTGCTGCTGCAAAATCTCATCAGTGAACTCCATAATGTCTCACCAGATGGGAATTGTGGTTTCTCTTCTCTTGCCAAAGCTCTTGGTTCCTCCTAGTCATGGAAATCAGTCCACCAAGCCATGTTAAACTACCTTTCCAGTTATCAAGAGTATTACATGCATTTATTTGATGAAAAAACAGTAAATGATACATATGAGAAGCTGAGCTGTTTTGAAGTGGAAGCACCATTAAGTAAGTGGGTTGTTTTGCCATTTCATAGTCAAATTGCTACAGATACCTTTGGCTGCCCTATTGTAGTACTCTCATATGATTATTATATTTGTAATACATCTTTTACTTTTCTAACAGATATATTTACAGCAAAAATAAAACCTTTAGCTCTTTTTTTTCCAGAATTTTGCCACTTTCAATGTGGGGTCTTATTAGAAGGTGCCCCTATTCCACCTGTATATTGTAAACATTCATCACCTCCAGTGAGAATATGGCATGAAGTCTTAGGACATCAGTTTAGTTTATGGGATTCAATGAATTTTTTGGTAGATGTTGCTAAAGCTCCTGTGAAGTGACATTTAGTTGTGGACATAGATTAGGCATTAGTTAGGAAATTCATTTTTCATACAATACTCTCTACCCCTCCAAATGTAAGTTATCTTGCTTCCACTTCAAATGTAAGAGGTCTTGCTTCCACAGTGAATATTATCATTGGTGGAGTTGGAGTTGGAATTGAAGTATGGAGTTTTTCAACAAGGATAAAAACTAAAAAAAAGAGAGAGAAAATAAAACAAAAGCAAAACTATATACATATAGATAGTATCACAACTAATGCATTGCGTGCAGCAGCTATACAATGTGTCTGACATTTTCAGCCTCATTTCAGATGATAAGTACATGATTTGACTTGAAAAAAAAAGTATGAGGAATTTTTTATAAATTTAGAGTATGTCTGTTGTGTATGGTGTGTTCGACTAGCTTTTCCCCATATTTGAAAATTTTGGTGCAGTTTTACTAATAAATTCAGAAAATTTGGTCAGATCAATTGACATTTGACAGCAAACATAGCCTCCCGTCACCAAATATTTTCCAGTTTCTCTGTCAAATGTCAAAGCATTCTGTCTATATGTTTTGATTCTTTTTGCAAAGCTGAACCTACCATTTTGAATTTGGCTGTATCAGAAGTAAATACTTGTCGTCTGTATACTGCTAAAATGAAAAAGCTTGGGTTTGCTTTCCCTCCCACCCCCTCAAAAACCACACGTTTCAGTCATGTGACTGGCTAGATCTGATCATTGGATGTGCATTTGCATGCCCCAACACTTTCACCACATCCAACCCCATCCTGCCCCATTTCCCCCATTTCCCCTATTTCTGCCACCCATTTCACAAATTCCCCCATTTTTTTCCATCCTTGATTTTCTTTGTTTCCTCTTCTTCTTCTTCTCCTCTCTTTTTTCATTTTTTTTTCTATTTTTTATTTTTTTTATTTATTTATTTTTTCTTTATTTTTCTTTAATTTTTATTTTTTTATTTCCATTTTTGTCTCATTTTTTAGCCACTGGTCTGCCACCACTCTTGCTATTTCATTTCCCTTCAACATCCCATTGTTAGCCACTGGTCTGCCACCACTCTTGCTCTTTCATTTCCCCTCAACATCCCGACCTTACCTTCTGCTTCAACCTAAGTAAGTTTATTTTATTATTTTATTATATTTATTTATTTTTCTCTCTGTGAATCACTATCAGATTAAAGTAAGTTTTTTCACTTTATATTTTCTTTTGCTTATTATTTAACACTGATTTATTTTATTCTGGCTTTCCATATGAAGTTTAGTCAGGTACGCACTAGCTCGGAGTGCCATGGTGCTTTAAATATGGGATACATTTATGATTTGCTTAATGAGCAATCATCAACTGTTAAAATGCTTCCTTCTTACTCAGAACACAGTAAAGGCAATGAAGACAATGTGCAAGTAAAAAAATTTCTTCATTATTCTTTTTACAATCAAGAAAAAGAGACTTTGGCTTTGCAATCAAAAAAATGAAAGGGACAAGCACATTTAGCAAAAATTGTTTCAAAACCATACAAGCTATTCTTTCATTGGCCTACTTCAAACAACAACCTCAATAAATTCACAGAGTACATAATTTCAACTATCAAGACATGTGAATCCAAAGAACTAGTGGAGTATGTTGAAGACCTCGAAGAAGATGGTGATATTGATTGGTATGCGAAAATTCAACAATTGAAAACTTTCCCATTTTTTCAAAAAAACATTCTTCATGATCAAGACACATTTGATAATTTTTTGGAGACAGCAAGAGCTACTATGGCAAATAAAAAAATTGTAATACAAATGGAACAGCAAAACCCAAAGAATGTGTTCAAGTATGTATTTTTTCTCCTTATTTAATAATTTATAAATTTATTTGAAATATTCTATCTTTTTCTCTCTCTAGAGAGAAGAGTATCATTTGCAGTTGAGAAAAACCCAACCTTCTGGAAAGAATGATCATTCTGATTCGCAAGTGCCTACTGAGGGAGCTGTCAGTAGTGCTGACTTTCAACAAAACCTATCTATGATTTGGTCTTACTTTACTCCACGACCTGACTTATCTGGGTCAAGTAAATCCAATGTTTGTGTAAATCCCAAAAACCCGCTTGAGTACTTTGTTGTGACTCCTGAACAGGCATGTGTGTGGGCAAAGGCAATGGCATTTTTTTTATGTTTTTGGTGAAGTAATTAATTATAATTTGATCTGTTGCAGCAAAGGAAACCTGAAGAAGTTAGTTTGGTTTGCCCCCCAAAAACACCTCAATTTCAATATATAAATGCACCTCTTACAAAGAAGTTAGAAATTACAGCCAATCAACAAAACCAACCCTAAAAAAATGACCCTAGACAACCACCTAAAAATTAAGCAAACATTCCAGTAGTATCTTCTCCAATGTCCTCTGGAGATGAATATAGTGTCTTTTATTTCCTTTGTTTTGAAAAAGTAGATTACACTGACCCTGATATAGAGAAAGGCTTAGATAAACTGCTCATGGTTCATTGGTCGTATTTCAAGGGATTCCCTGTGGAATGTTTGATAACTGCAGGGGTTCAAGATGGTCCGGCTTTTGCATTGGTATCAAAGTTTAATAAATTTTAATCTTTCATACACAAGAAAAGAAGGAAATTAAATTAATATAAGAGTTTACTTGTTGCTTAAAATAAAATTAAAATTTACATGTTTTTTTATACACGGTGCTTTGATATTATAAATGTTATTTTTGCAATAAGAAAAATATAAAAATTACTTGTTTGTTTTTTATACACTGTTGATTGATATTAAAGATTCTCATAAAATTATATTTTAATACAAACAAAAATTAATAAATATCTATTTGTAAATAGTAACTGTTGAATTGGATCTATATTTCATCCAAAAATTAAATAAATCTTCATTTAAATTTTTCAATAAAAAAATTGGTAATTTATTGAGAAACAATTGCTTAGGAAAAAAAATTAAAAAAATTAATACGCACAATCAGGTTTTTGAAAAAAAATTACATGCTTTAAATTTAAAAAAAATGAAATCATACAAATTCAAATGACATGATTAAAAATTTTTAAGAAATTTTTTTTTTGATTTTATGTTTTGAGTGTGATTGTCGGGTGGTCCTTCAAGTCTAGAAGAGTTTTCAAGGAGATCCAAGGACAGCAACACTGGACTTCAGAGGATTCAAACCTGGTACATATTTCACTTATCTTTTTAAAGACTTTTTACTCTAATAATAATAAGAGGTAAAGGAATAATTTCTATTTTATTTAAAAGTTTAGAATTACGGTGTTAATGTAAATACTAAAATAATAATAAATAGTTTTGTATATAGTTATAATAAAATAAGTAAGTAAGGAATGTTTTGAAAAGCACAAAAGTGAGGGCCTTTTATAGGCAAACATGAGGGAAATAAAGACACGGAATTTACACCATCTACTGTAAGAATGTGAGAAAGAAGATAACTAAGAAGGAGTATATATATGACATAAGAAAAATAAATTAATTGGTATGTCAACAAGGGCATCAATTTTATTGGTAATAAAGTATGAGTTCCCTTGGACTGTCACAATTAATTACAACACATTTAAGTTAATTATATTGATTTCACGGAATTCGAATTCTCTCAATGAAGTAATATAATAATCTTAAGGTTTTTTTATTATAATTTTATTATTAATTTTTATTCCCAATCAACTGCATTATTGAGCATGGTGTTAGGGAGTAAAAAAAGTATGGGACACTTAAATTAATTATTTACACTACTTAATATAATTAACTTAGTTAGTTGTAAGTAACATATAAGTAAATGTTAAATAATTAATTATTAATAAGTATTTTTTTAAAAAAAAGCGTGGCTTCACCTCAGTAAAATAATTAATTATTTTACCAGGTAAGTCTAGTAGCCTGGCTGACACTCCCTCACTCTTAAAAAACAATAAAAAAAATGCTATGATTTTTTCTTTTTATACTTTTTTAGTAGAGTAGGAAGATTAGATATCTCCTTCCCAGGTATCCAAGAATCATATTCAGATGATTTATTCTTGAATCTCAATAAGTATTCTGTACCTTTTTCAGCAGTGACTATTCTGTCATTCAGAATTTTTTCAATTGCTACTGTTTCAGTGATTTCATTTGAGGTTTTCTTTGGTCTTCCCCTCCTTTTTGGGAATAAATCACTATTGGATGTGTAAGGTTTCAGAAGAGATATTGGAAAAACAGGATGTTTTCTGTCATATGGAGAATACAAAATAACCTCAACTGCATTGTCTCTAATCATTCTTCTGACAACAAATGGACCAACAAATGGGTCTTTTAATTTGTTATTTCCTTGAAAATTGAAGTGGAATGTAGAAATCAACACTTCATCACCCTTTTTAAAAGTTTATTCTTTGTGGGATTCATCCCATCTCTTCTTCTCATATTCAAATGATTTTTCAATACATTTTTGAGCATGATTTCTGCAAAGTTGTTTCATTTGAAGAAAAGATTTTACACCAGGATGTATATCCAATTTAGGTATTTTGTTATTGAGAATTTGGGCAGGAGTATTTGGAACATATCCAAGCCAGAGCTCAAAAGGCTTTCTTTGAGTAACATAATGAACAGTGCTATTATAGGCAAATTCTAACCCAGGAAGTAAGGTAACCCAATCATGAGTGAATCTGTCATTATCTTTATACTCAAGGCCAAAGGCACAGTACCTTCTTATCATGTCCTCTAGAGTCTGAATCATTCTTTCAGCTAATCCATCAGTCTGAGGGTGATGGGCAGTAGATAGTTTCAGATCACAACCACAAACATCCATCAGAGACATCCAAAATTCAGAAGTAAATTTAGGGTCTCTGACAGTGATTATGGCTTTAGGAAAACCAGCAGTATTAAACATATGAGACCACCATAAGAAAGCTAATTCTTTAGTGGAAACATCCTTGTGAGTAGGGATAAATTTACACATTTTAGTGAATCTGTCCACAATAACCCAACAAGAGTTAAACCTGTCTTTTCCAGCAATAGATAATCCTGTTACAAAATCCATGTTTATTATCTGCCATGGTGAATCAGGAGGTTCAATATGTTGCATTACTCCAGCTCTTTTACCAGTCAATCTTTATGATTTTTGGCAAGAATCACACGATTCAACATATAATTTGGTGTCTTCAGACATATTGACCCACCAAGCAGTGTTTTTAATTCTGATCATTGTTTTTTCAAGATCAAAATGCCCAGCTAATACGTCATCATGAACAATTTTCAAGTTGATCTCTTTCATAGAAGGAGGAATAACAATGACATTACTCAACTTTCTTCTATAATATAGATATCCTTCATCAATTGAAAATTTACCTTTTTCCAAAGCCTTTTGGTACTTTGGTGGAAGGGTTTTAATTAATGCTTGTATTGAAGCATTCTTTGGATCATTTAATATGGTGCATAACTTTTTTAAGTCAGTTTCCTTATCATAAGAATCCAGAATAAGCTGTAATAGCTCATCCTCCATATCAACCACATATATCCCATGAATATGAATAATTTCATCCTCAGGATCATAAGCAGGATTAGAGTCATCATTTGGTAAAGGTAACCTTGATAAAATATCCACATTTGAGTGGACAATACCAGCCCTATGAATAATTGTCATTCTCCCTCTGTATTCTTGAACAGCTAACTGCCATCTGAACATATGTCTGTTAGGTGTTTTCAAGTTTAAAAAGGATTTAACTGCACTGCAGTCAGTGACAAGTTCAAATTTCTGGTCATCTAGGTAATAATGTAACTTTTCTAGAGCCCACACTACGGCTAAACATTCAAGCTGAGTGGCACAATATTTCAATTCACTATTTCTCAAGGTTCTTGAAATATAACAAATTACTACTTCTGATACTTTATCATTCATCACTTGTTTTTGATGGAGGGCAGCACCTAGACCAAAAAAACTGGCATCAGTATATAAAACACATGGTTGATTAAAGTCAGGTAAAGCAAGAATTGGTGCTGACATCAAACAGTGTTTCATAGTGTCAAAGGCTCTTTGTCTTTCACTATTCCAGACAAAAGCAACATCCTTTCTAGTTAATTGGGTAAGGGGTAAAGCTATGACTTGGTAATTTTTAATATACTGTCTATAGTATCCACACATCCCCAAAAAAGACTGTAGCTCTCTAACTGTAGTAGGAGCCTTCACCTGTTGTATGGCTGCCACTTTGTTTTGGTGAACACATATCTGTAAGCCTGAAACAACATGACCAAGAACTTTTAAAGAATGGAAACCAAATTTACATTTCTTCAAAGCAAGTGTCATATTTATCTCATCCATTTCTTGGAACACTTTACACAGTTGGTTGAGATGGTCCTCAAATGTTTTTGAGAATATAATGATATCATCAATATAAACCATTGGCCATCCTTCAATTATCTCCTGATGGAATGTGTTATCCATGAATTTTTGAAAAACTGAAGAGGAATTTTTAGGGCCAAATGGCATCCTAACATACTTATAAATACCCATATGAGTAGCAATCATCAGAAAATTCTGAGAATTTTTCTCAACAGGTACCTGGTGATATCCCTTATTACCATCCAAACAGCTGATATATTTAGCACCCTGTAAGGTAGCATGTATAGAGGTAATTCTAGGTAAAGGATAGATATCATCAACAGTATAAGTATTTAGTGCTCTATAATCACCACATAACCTGGCTTTATCTTTCTCATAAGAAATTAGGACAGGTGAGATAACATAATATTTAGGTATTTCAACTACCTTTTCAATAATATTTATTTTTAAAAGGGTAGAGATATTGTCTTCAATATCTTTTCTCTTTGTGGGAGAAGCAGGATAAGGCTTCTTCTTTAAACTAGGTGGTATATCAGTTAATGGGCAAGAAAATGAAAGTTTCATTTCCTACTTAACTAATCCCAGCTCATGTGACCCATGAGCAAAGGCCATAGGAAAAGACTTTATCAAGTAAATGATGGAATCTTTATCCTCACCAGAGAGTTGTTCTCCAAAAGAGCAATTGACAATTTCAGAAATAAGGGCATGCATTTCTTTTGTAGATATTCCTTTATATTGAACCACAGAATTACATGTGTTCAATTCTGGTTTTAATAATTTTTTGGGGGAGGAAAACTTAAATTTTCTCTTCCCATTTATCCCCATTGTGAAGCATTGGTTTGAAGGATCTAATTTTATGCCATATTTGGTTAAAATTTCATTTCCTATGATAAACCAACTGCTTAAATTATCATTTTTCATGACAACAAAATCACAAAAAGCTCTTACAAAACCATGGTTATATTTAAAAAATACTATGGCTTTGTATTTACCGATGGGGGACAAAACAGAGCCATAACCTCTCCAATTTTCAGAAGTGATAGGAATCAGTTTTGATTTATAGTCTTGATCAACTGAAGCAAGTGCTTTTTCAGATACTACACTTCCTCCAGCTCCAGAATCCAAAACAACTTCCATGCTGGTTCCATTGATCAAGACTGGTGCTTTGAGAGGAAAAGTTACAATTGAGCTATCCTCAATGTTCCTTATGATCTCAGCATCCTCAACTGTAGATAAATCATTATTATCAATATCAATAGTATTTAAATAATGAATATCTTCTTGCAGCATCAAGATTTCTTGTTGAGATTCATATGAAATATTGCTGGCACAATCACTTGAAGTATCATCCAGTTCTATTGTGTCATAAGCCTTCTACTCAGTTTGTTCAACAAGATTTATCCTCTTGTCACAAACATGGCCTTTCTTCCAAGGCTTGTTGCACTTGAAGCAAGTGTTTGTTGCATACTTTTTTGGTGCAACAGGGGCAGAAGGTTTACCAACCTTTTCCAGAGGTTTCTGTTGGTAAGTGGAGGATTTCTCCAAAGGGGTCCTAGGAATGAATCTTCTGGCATCATACTTGTTGTTTAGAAGGATCTCATTGCAAGTATTAATGAAAGAAGAAGGTTCTCTGGAGAACTCAGTCCTAGCCACTATCAAGTCTCTCAGAGACATTGGCAATTTATAAAGGATCCTGTCCTTCCATAACTCAAACTCCATATTTGGGTCCATTGCCCTCAAGATTTTTACAAGTTTCATTAAGAACTCAATAGGTTTATCAGTGGAAGAGCTATATCTAGTCTCCTCATACTGCCTTTGTTGAGCCATTCTGAACTTGGAGCCACCAAATTGTGCTTTAATTAATTTCTTCCAATCTTCCCATGAGTAGTCATTCCTGTCCAGGAGAACAGATTCATACCACATTAGGGAAACATTGGTAAACAAATAAATTAACTTAGACACAATTTCCTCATCTGGGAGTTTGTAAGAATTTTTTAAGTTATCAATTCTGCAAATAAATTGCTGCCAATCAGAAGAAGAATCACCATCAAATGTTGGGTACTGGTCAAGTTTTGGCCAATTCTTTTGATTTGAGAAAGTCTCCTTAGTACCAGCTTGTTTCTAAGTAAGGAGCATCTGTAACTTCTCTAATTGTGCAGTAATCTCATTGTTTAATCCCTCTGTTGAAGATCCTGGTGCATCATTAATTTTTGATGGAAACTCAGTGGTATCAACAGGTATTTCTGGAACTAATTTTCTTTTGGATGAACTAGCCACAGGTAACCTTGGAGCATCCTGTAATATATGTTCCTTGAAAGAAATTTCAGAATATTTTGGATCATTAAACAATGAGTTCAATTTCTCCTCAATGGTTGTTAGTCTGTTTTTCACTCTTGGAAGACTAGATAAACTCTCATTGATTGTTGCAAAAGATAACTGATTTTTATTTTGAAAAGATGAATAATGGTCATTCAATCTTTTCAGATTCATATTATCTATCTCCAGCTCCTGGCAACATGCAGATACAGTATCTTGCAGTTTAGACAAATAATTTTTTATATTTTACCATAAAGCAACTTTCTTTTCATGGGTTGCCTTGTAATGAAACAAATCATCAGAAACTCTCTGTAATTCACTCCTTAATGCTTGATAACCCTGTTCAGTTAACAAACTATTATATTTATGAGTCAATTGCATGTTGTTCATTGTATGATTTTGTTTAGCAATAATATCCCTTAAATATTCATCATTCATGTTAGCTACATCTGGAGTGTTTCTCAATAATGAAACAGAGTAACTTTCCAGATTCTCATAAAACTCAGGTTCAAGTGTTTCATCAATAATAGCCATATCAGGATTTATCATTGAAGTAGCAATTAGAGCTAAAGGATTAGATACATTTGAAATTTGAGCAATTTGTCTACTGTTCTCAGCCTCTCCATGTCTCACAGTCTCATCTCCTCTTCCAGAATTACCTGAAGGAACTGAATTAGTTACAAGAAATGGTACTTGAGAATCAATAGAGGGGCTTACCAAAGTTTTCTGGGCAAGATCATATTGTTTTTTCTTCTTCTTCCTCCTTGATAGGGGTGAGGAGGTGTGGGGTTGACTTGGATGGGTCCTGATGAACCTGCTTGGGGCAATTGAGTCTGTTGATTTTGAGACAGGTAATCCCACTGAGTGTTCAGCCAATCCCACTGCCACTTGGATACTTCCACTTTCTCTGGCTGCTGGGAGCCAATTGATGAAGATCCCTGGGGGGAGGAGGTCTCCTCTTCTCTTGAAGAAAAGCATATATCTTTCTTACCTTTTCCTCTAGAGCATCTACTTTTGACCTCAATCTCAAGTTTTCTGTCCTTAATTCTTTTATGTGTGTTTAAAGGTTCTTTACTTGTTGAGGTAGTGGCATCTTTTTTATTTTGAAGCCTTTTGGAAGTTCTTCTGGGGGGTTTATTACAGGTTTCTGTTCCTGAGTTGTTTCTACCAGAATTTCCACTTCCTCCATCTCTACATCCTGATTTGGGCAATGATTGATTAATTTTAGATAATTTTCTAGTTAAATGAGAACTTACAGAAGTAGCCTCATCATAATCAATTAAATCCAATTCCTCTTCATGTGCAGCAGAAACACCTTGATCAGTCATATTTTTAAATTTAACTGAAATGAGGGAGGGAGACAATAAGATGAATTAGTTTGTATTTTTACTCTTTTTTTAAAAGAAAAAATAATAATAAAAATAAAATTCTTCAGGCTAAAATCAACTAAAATAATAATCAATTTATTAATTCAAAACAATTTAAAACCAGGATTATAAAGTAATCAACTGAAGAATTAAATTTAAATTTTTTATTAAAAATTTTATGATAATTATTATCAGGATTTTAAATCAACTGAAAATTAAATAATTAACAGGACTTAATGTCTACTGAAATATTAAATATGAAATTTAAAAAAAAAATTATTGTCAGGACAATTTGTCAACTGGAACAAATAAAATTTAAATATATCAGGACAAGAGTCAACTGAAAATTATAATGAATAATTTTTTTAAAATATAATTTATTACTTCTAGGACTAAGAACACAATTGCTCTATATTTGTCAACTAGGAAAAATAAAATAAAAAAAAGTTTAATTCTAATTTACTAGACACCTCCCCCTGTTAAATGAGCAAATTAATTCCACTTACAGAGTGCTGAGTAAAATGAAATACATAGAGAGTGAAGAGTGCAAAGTGACCCACAAATAGTAATTCCAATAATTACCACAAAATATAAGACATTTAGTCAATATATGAACCTATGTTTTGGAGCACGGTTCAATTTCCATTTGCAGCAAAAATTTTTGTCACATGATATATGATGTTTGTTGTTTTTTTCGTTCAATTGTCCTTATAGATACCTCAAATGGCGATGGTCCCCACGTTCTCCGGCCTCAAGTAACAATGCACCGTTGACAATTTGGAAAGGCCTCCAATTTTTGGGTGGCCCTTCAAGTCTAGAAGAGTTTTCAAGGAGATCCAAGGACAGCAACACTGGACTTCAGAGGATTCAAACCTGGTATGTATTTCACTTATTTTTTTAAAGACTTTTTACTCAAATAATAATAAGAGGTAAAGGGATAATTTCTATTTTATTTAAAATTTTAGAATTATGGCCTTAATGTATATACTAAAATAATAATAAATAGTTTTGTATGTAGTTATCATAAAATAAGTAAGTAAGGAATGTTTTGAAAAGCACAAAAGTGAGGGCCTTTTGTAGACAAACATGAGGGAAATAAAGACACGGAATTTACAGAATCTACTGTAAGAATGCGAGAAAGAAGATTATTAAGGAGTATATATATGACATAAGAAAAATAAATTAATTGGTATGTCAACAAGGGCATCAATTTTATTGGTAATAAAGTATGAGTTCCCTTGGACTGTCACAATTAATTACAACACATTTAAGTTAATTATATTGATTTCACGGAATTCCAGATCTCTCAATGAAGTAATATAATAATCTTAAGGTTTTTTATTATAATTTTATTATTAATTTTTATTCCCAATCAACTGCATTATTGAGCATGGTGTTAGGGAGTAAAAAAAGTATGGGACACTTAAATTAATTACTTACACTACTTAATATAATTAGCTTAGTTATTTGTAAGTAATATATAAGTAAATGTTAAATAATTAATTATTAATAAGTATTTTTTTTTAAAAAAAAGGTGTGGCTTCACCTCAGTAAAATAATTAATTATTTTACCAGGTAAGTCTAGTAACCTGGCTGACATTAACAGTGTTGGAAGGTGAATTTTGAAGGTTTCAAAGGCAAGGTATGTATATTTTATCTTTTATGTTATTTTACTCAATTAAAAGAGGTAGAAATTTTTTATGAGTATTATTATAATCAATGATTTAAAATTACATAGAAGTAAATACTAAAATCAATAACTAGTAGTAATAAATATTTGTTGTAATGATAATTTAATAAATTAAGTGAGGAATGAATAAAACAGCACAAAAGGAAAGGCCTTTTATAGGCAAAAGGAGACAGGTAGCACACACAGTTAACACCTACCTTCAGAAGTGTGAGAGAAAGACA
The DNA here is from genome assembly GCA_030280995.1 of Hemileia vastatrix. NCBI lineage: Eukaryota > Fungi > Basidiomycota > Pucciniomycetes > Pucciniales > Zaghouaniaceae > Hemileia > Hemileia vastatrix. The sequence goes on along the minus strand of JASXTE010000006.1, from coordinate 13,825,169 downwards.
TTTCCAAAAATAAGAAATTGCAAATAACAAAAGTGTGTTATAAGGATGTGTCAATAAAATATTTTTTTACTATATATCAAATTATTTGATATACTTTTGAGTTCACATTTAAAGGTCACACATAGTATAAAATAACTTGAATTAAATTGTTTTATTAATAGACTTTCGAACTTTTAAATAAAGAAATTTGAATTCTTAAAATTTAGTATTAGTATATTTTTATTTCTCTTCAAACCTGTTATTGAGCACGGTGTTAGGGAATAAAAATATGAGGGACATTATTATTAATTTTAAATATTTACTAAATTTACTTATTGTAATTAGTTAGTTCATTTCAATTAATAATAAAATAAATATAATATAATTAATAATATCATAAGAAATAAAAGGTGTGTCTTCATCCCAGTAAATAATTAATTATTTTACTGGGTAAGTCTAATAGCCTGGCTGACAGTCAAACTCTTCTAGACCATTGAAATCCATTGACACTTTTCCTTTTATTCCCATTTTTAAAAATTCTTCTTTGTTTTTCCTTCTTCACCTTCTTTGTCAGCCAGGCTATACCAGGAGCCAAGTAAATTTTATGTCAATTTACTGTAACTAAAAGAGGGCGTAGAAATTTGCTTATTATGTATATAAATTAATCTTATATTGCATAATGAAATGACATAATTATTTTATTAAATATATATACATATTATATTAATTTTATTATTATATAAATTATTTATACATTTAAATTATCATGATATATATTCTATAAATTATGGCATATTTTTTATGTATTTAATATATACAAATTTATAATTAATTAATTATAAACATATATTGTAACTATAAGTGTAAAATTGACTTATAATGTAATTAAATTAATTAATTAAATTTATATATTAAATAAACCTTTTTCATACATTATTAAACAATAATATTGGGCGCTTTTTTGACCCTTAATTGTGTCAGTAAAATTATTAAATAAATTATAACACTTATTTAATAATATGGTATTAAAATTCTCACTTTAAATTAGAAATATCATTAAATTAATTATATGTTTCATTTAAACTAATTATTGAATTAATTACATAGTTAAAACAATTAATTAAAATTGCTTTATACTGGATTGAATTGATTACATGGATTTTGGCGTGAAAATGATTCTAATTGTTTTAATTAAACCCTTTACATCTCACTGTAACATCTGTTTTGGCTTCTTTTACTCACTGTTCTCATGTTTCAGACTTACTTGGTTTCTAATTAATTTAATTAATTGTTTTGGGAAGTTATGGTGGGAAAATTGGTTACTTACTCATGGTTTTAGTTAATTGTTTCATTTTTTTCTCTCAATATCTATGTTTCATTTCTATTCTTTTACATTCTTGTTTAAGCCTATTAATATTTTGTATATACTTATTTGTGGCGCTTCAGAGGTCCCCTGGTCTATAAAAGGGCCTTGGGTAATCCCCTTTAACGCATCACTTATTATAAACTCATCATTCAAAACATATTTTTTTAATATATTACATTTATTATTATTTTTGTTAGTTCTATAATTCTCATTAAGATTCTACATAAATAACTAGGGTTGCAACAAGTCTATTAGTAGTAACAGTGTTTACCACACAGAGATATTAATACTTACTTTGAATAAATTTATTATAATTTAATCAGACTCACCGTTGTGTCAAAATCAGGAAATTCTTGTCACCTTAGTTTCTCTAAAATCATTATATTAATTAATTTGTTTATTTTCTCAAAACCTTTTCCCCATTTTCTCCTCCTCCTTTCTATTTTACTATCTTCTTCTCCTTCTTCTAGACAACAGGCTTACATTTGGAGGCCTTTCTAAACGAAAACGACGATACGCCACCTTACGAAAAACGACATTGCGCATGGACCACCCAAGCCAAAAAAGAAAATTTTTGTTGCGACCATGTTTTGAACTTGGGTTCAACCTTTTAGGTTTGTATTAAATTAAATAGTACATAATTTTGAAGTGATTTTTTTATCACTATAGTAAGTTAACCTCTGCACCTCTCACTTATATTATTAAATTTTTATTGCAATAACAGTGATTGTGGCTTAATTTCTGATTCACTGAGTGTAAGTGTTCAATTTTTTTAAATTTTATATTATTATTCCTAGTTGAGCATAATAGAGTAATACTATTAGTCCTAGAAGATCATTAATTTTTAATAAATTATTAAATTAATTTTATTAAAATATTTTTGTTTTATTGGTTGACCATAATAGTACTCAGTACTTAGTCCCAATATTGCCAATATATTATTTTTGGTATTATTATTTTGGTTGACTTATAAAACCTTTTTTGGTTGGTCCCATTTTAATTATTTTTATTTCTTAATAAAAATAATTGTAATTACATTTATTTGTATTACGTTTTTTGGTTAATTAATTGATTTTTGATAAAAATTTAAATTTTTTTTGATTTTGTTAAAAATTCAATAATTTATATTTTATTTTAAAATTAAAATTTGAATCATTAAAATAATTTTGATTCTTTTTTCACAGTTTAAATGTGGAGTAGTTTGTCTAACAGCATGGATAACTTAAATGTGGATGAGATTGAAGTGGATGGTGACACTGAATCTGTGGGTTCTTCTAAGTTAACTTACAAAAATTATTCAGCTGACAAAAAACCTTCAGGACGTGGAAATGGCAGGAGAAGTGGCAAACCCCCCTCACCAAACACCTCTGAAAGAAGTAAAACATCTAATAAATCAGGAAAATCAACTCAAAGGTATAAAAATAAAAAAGATACCACTGACTCAACAAGTAAACAACCTGTCCAGTCACATCAAAGAGCTGAGAGCAGAAAGTATGAAGTACAAGGCAAGAGTAGTGTCAGTGTATATAGTATTTAAGTATGATTTAATAGTATTTATTAATGGTCCTACTACTTATTAATAAATGATTTAGTGATTAAACCTCAGGGGAAGACCAATAAAATAGTTATTCTCAAATAAAACTCACAATACTTGGATTTAAATGTGTGCTAGTGGTGGAGAATAGTTGAATATAATATATTTATAGCTTATATAAAGATAATAGCAATTTATAATGGCTTTATAATATATCTTTGAATAATAATAATTTTGTTATAATGTTTATTTGAATTTTAGTAAGTAAGTGATGTCTAATAACCACCAAAATCCTCCCTTACTTATACCAAAATCCACTGGAGTGCACAGACCTTCAATCCAGATGATGTCACTGCTATCCCCGGCAATTACAGCACTGTGAGGGCCCATCACCTCCCCATGGCGTCCACTTCAAGCAGATTCAACACTCAGACCTCCAGTAAGGACCCTCCATCACAATTAATGATAACACAGACCCATACCATAAATAGAAAATCCAGATAAAAGCGCATACCATAAAGAAACAGGTAAAATAACTCATCCAAAGAGAATATAATGAAACCCAAAGCATATAAAGGAAACAAATGAAATTTCCAAGCCCCCAATAGCATCCCCAAGTATCTATATTAACCCAGCAATGACCTCCCAACCTATAAATCCATGAATATCCATCCAAGGAAGCAGATTAAGTTGTCCAAACTGAGTGTATGCGCCTGAAATAGATGTATATGCTTCTGTAGGCGTTTTGAGTCCACTGGATACGTCCATATGACCTAAATTAAGCAGAAAAACAAAGGTTATAGGCTATTAAGAGGCTAAAACCCATTTATATACCTAAATATACATAATATACTGCATATTTCACTGAATATGAGATTTATATATACATATAAGCTTATGTATATCAATAATTACTTAATATCACTTAAGATAAGTATATTATGACTCCATTAACACCTTAATAAGTACTATTAGGCTATTTATAAGCTATTTAAACTACTATACTTTATATAATAGAGTAATAATTATATATATATGTAATATAATCATATATATTATTATTTTAACCTTATTTTTAAGATATAAGCTTAATTTACTTAAGGTTATCTTATTTTAAGTATAAGAAATACTCAGTCCTAGGGATATCTAGGCTGAAAAGTAGACACACTCTGGTAGCAGATGTAGGAATTATTAAATCCCAAACAGGCTCAAACTCCTCATTTCCCAGCCTCCCAGCCTCAGCCTCAAACTCAGCCCAATCAAGTACTCAGCTCCTTCACACAAAATCAAAGCACTCTTCAGGTTGAGCAGTGGAAATGGGATTACTCAATGAGCCATTACCAACAGAATGTTCAGCAACCAACAGCTCAACACCCTGGCCCATCAAGGACACCAACCTACCATCCATCTCCTCAGTCCCATCCTTATCAGGGAGACAGAAGAAATAAAGCACAGGGGAATTTTCCTCCCTTGCCATGGTGAGTAATTTCTTTTATAAACATGTTGGTATGTATAATAACAAATCTTCTTCAGGTAATATTGTGGATCCTGGTGAAAGAACAGTTAAACCCTTAAAAAGACAACTTCCTTTAATGAGTAGCCCCAATGATTTAATTAGAAAATTATCATTTTATGAACCTTTAAATTTGAATTCTACTTCTTTAATTAATCCTTCTCTTGCAATTAAGAATGATTCTGTTTCCCCTGAAGTCTACACTTTAATTGAGAAAACTTATGAAGAAATATTGAAAGATACCCTTGATTTTAATGTTGTTAAAGACAAACATTTAAGAGATGTGTTAATACATGAGAGTGATAGATTAAATAATTTGCACTTGCATTGTAAAGTAAGTTCTTCTGTACAAGATACAGCTTATTTTAAAATCAAAGAAACCTTGAATATTGTTCTTAGCCAACAAAAACAAATAAGGAGTGGCCATAGATCTATCTCAGATAAGAATATCTATCTACATAAAACATTGAATGAATTGAAACCCCTTATTGAGGAAAATTATTCATTAAAAAATTAAATTAAATCTCTACAAAATGAGCTTAAAAAGCTAAAAAATGATTTCCATGCACTGAATGCCAAACACACAGTTTCTGAGGACAGAAATGTTTTATCTCTTGAAAAAGTAAATGACCAGATGTCTGAAATACCAAGGATAAGAAACTATGTGGCTGACCTTCAGGAAAAATTTTCAACCTTAACCATCAATAATTATGGTATAAATGAGAATGCTGCCCATAAGCTGCATAAAAATAATGGAAAAGAGCCTGAACAAATTTCCTCTTTTCTTCCTCATATTTCAGCCATTAAATAAACTGACAATGAGTCTGTAAAATCTTTTGCTACTAGCAAAAAATCTTGTTATGGTCATGTACCAGCTGTTTCTGTAAATAATGAAATTTCTGAACACCTGGCTAAAATTCAGGAATTATTAATGATAAATAATTCAACCCAAAGGATGGACCACTCCTGTCAGCCAGGCTGTACCAGGAGCCCAGTAAAACTTATTTTAATTCATTGGACCTGAAAGAGGGCGAAAATTTATGCTTTTTATGTATATAAATTTATATTTTATTTCATAATGAAATTAAGTACAAATTACCTTATTAAATAAAATTAAAATAAGGGCTATATTTATTTTATTATGTTATTAATTATATACTATTAAGATAAACATAAATTATATTATATTCTATAAAAATTGGGCGCATTTTTATGTATTTAAATAATTATAAAATAATAATTAATTAATTATAATATTATATTATACTTATAAGGCAAAATTTTGACTTATAATAATATTAATTAATTATTAGACCCTTATAATAATTTATACATTATTATTCCTGATTTTTGGGTGCTTCTGTGGCTCAAAATTATGTAATTAAATTTATTAAAACATTTAAACTAATTACATTCTCATATTTTAATCTAAAATAATTACTTATATTAATTGTATGGCTTAAAATAGTAATAAATTACATTCCACTTTAAAATAGTACTGCATAATACTTATTTTTAATTAAATTAGTTATTTTTTATATTTCTTGTACTTATTTATGTGTAATATCCAGGGGGAATTAATACTGGTGAAATATTGACTACTGCATTTCAACAAATTAGTACATTTTTTATTTTTCACCCCTTACATTTACTCATTAATTATTGTATTTACTCTTGTGGCGCTTCAGAGGGCCCCTTGGCTATATAAGGGCCTTGGGAACCCCCTTCAGCGGCATCACTTACATATTTACCAATTACTTACACTTATATATTTTTATACACGTATTAATTCTTTTTCTTTTAACTAGTAATACAGTTTTAGTTGAAATAAGATAAATAAATACTATATACAAAATCCTAAAGGTTGCGGTAAGAACATTAAGATATAAAAATTGACTGTTGCGCATTGAATTTAAAACACTTACATTACAATATCATTAATACTACTCACCTTATATATTAAATCTTTTCCCCTTATTTTCTTTCCTTCCCTCCTTTCCTCTTTCCACTCTTTGTCTTCTTGTGTCCTTTTCTCTTTTTTCTTCTCTCCTCTTCCACCTTCTAGAAGACCGCGCCGATACTTGAGGGCCTTTCCAAACGACAAATTGAAGCTTGACGACCATTTTGGACAAACATCAAAACGCACAGACCACTTGCGCGAAAAGGTGAACTTTTTCTGCGACCGTGAATCGAACCGGGGAACTAAATATAAGGTTTATATATTTTTTAAAGTCTTATATATTGTAAGTGATTTAACAATCACTACTGTAAGTCAATCTCTGCCACTTTCAACTATTATACTAGATTTTTTATTGCAATAACAGTGTTTTTGGCTTAATTGCTGAAACACTGAGTGTAAGTGATCATATTTGTTTTATTTTTTTTATTCCTAGTTGACCATAATAGAGTATATCTCTTAGTCCTAGAAGCCATTTATTTTATTTAAATTATTTAATTAATTATCTTAAATATTTGGTATTATTGGTTGACCAAAATAGTATTTTATACTTAGTCCCAATAAATATTATTAATTATTTTTGGTTGACAATAATAATACTCAGTGTATTTAGTCCCAAATTTAATTCTATTATTGATTATTGTTTTATAACATAAATAATAATCTTTAAATTTAAATTTTTATTGTTTTAATAAATTTTACATAATAAATTAAAGTTTGATTATTTTAAAATAATACCTTTTCTTTATTGTTTTTAGGATTTAAAATAATAAATAATTTTATTATTACTTTGAGAAAATTTTTTTTTCTAATAATAAATTGTTTATTGTTGATAAATTCAAAATAATAATAAATAAACCTTATTGTTTAAAGATTTTGAAATTTTAAATAAATTTTATTATCCAAATCAATTGAAATAATAAATTATTAAATTAAATCAATTTTATTTTTATTATCATTGTTGTGATTTCAAAATTAAACAGTATAATAAAAAACAATAATTAATTACCTTTTGAATCAGTGATTTTATATTAACCACTTGATTTTTTTTTATCCCACAGATAAAAAATGTCTTCCAAATTGAGTGAAACCATGGAAAATTTGAATGTGGATGAAATTGAAATTGATTATGATGCTGATACTGTGAGTTCTTCTAAAGTTGCACATAAAAAATCTTATGCTAACAAGAAAAATTCACATAATTCAGCATGTGGAAATGATAGGAGAAGTAAACAAACCAAACCCCCTTCCCCCAGCACAACAGAAGGAAGTAAAACCTCCAGTACCTCAAGAAGGTCTTCCAAAAGGCTTCAGAATAAAAAAACTTCCTCTGTCCCAGCAAATCAGCAATCTTTCCAGTCACATCAAAGAACTGAAGACAGAAAACATGAAATACAAGGTAAAAGTAGACACCTTGTGGGATCAAGTTCAGGAACTCAGGACCCAAAATCAGGCCCAGGCCCCTCCTCAGTTGCCTCTCAGTCAGCCTCAGTTTCAGGCTCAACCTTCTCAGTCCCCCAGCTCCTCCACCCAAAATCAAAACACTCTACAAGTGGAACAGTGGAAATGGGACTACTTGATGAGCCATTACCAGCAGAATGCTCAACAACCAGCTCAACACCCTGGCCCATCCAGGACACAAACCTACCATCCTTCTCCTCAGCCCCATCTTTATCAGGGAGGCAGAAGAAAGAATGCCCAGGGGAAGTTTCCTCCTCTGCCATGGTAAGTGATTTGGTTGATAAACATTTTGGTATTTATACTAATAAGAATTCTTCTACAGGTAATCTTATTGACTATGGTGAAAGAACAGTTAAACCTATTAAAAGACAACTTCCTGTAATTAGTAGCCCTAATGATGTTCTAAGCAAACTTTCTTTTGATGAACCATTACATTTGACCTCTACTTCTTTAGTTAATCCTTCTCTTGCAATAAAAAATGATTCTGTTGCTCCTGAGATTTATGTTTCACTTGAGAAAACTTCTGAGGAAATATTGAAAGGTTCTCCTGATTTTAATGTTATCAAAGATAAAATTTTAAGAGATTTATTAAAACATGAGAATGATAGATTAAATAATTTACATTTACACTGCAAAGTGAGTTCTTCTGTCCAGGACACAGCTTATTTCAAATTGAAAGATACTTTAAATACCGTCCTTTCTCAGCAAAAGTCTATTAGAAATGATCACAGATCGCTCTCTGATAAAAATAATCATCTTAATAAACTTATCAATGATATGAAGCCACTCATGGATGAAAATACTTCCTTGAAAAATGACAATAAGCTTCTGCACAGTGAATTAAGAAAACTGAAAATTGATTTCCAGAATTTGAGTAATAAATGCTCAGTAGAAGAGGACAGAAATGTTCTATCTATTGCTAAAATTAATGATCAACTATCTTATATCCCTGAATTAAGGAATAAATTATCTGATCTTGAGAAAAAGGTTTCTACATTACAAGCTATTCATGATTACAATTGTGATGAGTTAAGAAATAATACTAAACTTTCTTTTAATTATAAAAATAAACAGCCTGAACAGGGTGTTTCTTCTCTCACTTGTAATGCCCCAATTAGACCAGTTGATAACTTGTCTGTGAAGTCTGGTGCTTCAAACAAAAAGTATTTTGATACTCACAATGAGCCATCTGCCTCTGTCAGTAATGGAATATCTGAACACCTTTCAAGACTTCAAGAATTGATTACCTTGAATAATTCAAACAATAAGGCTGACCACCCTAGCAGTAATAAAAACTGGCCTAAACTGGACCAACACCCTACCTTTGATGGTGATTCTTCATCTGATTGGCAACACTTTATCCAAAGAATTGATAATTTGAAGAAGTCATATAAATTACCAGATGAAGAAATTGTTTCTAAGTTAATTTCTTTATTCTCCAATGTAGCCTTAATGTGGTATGAATCTGTTTTATTGGATGATATCCATTATACATGGAATGAATGGAAAACCTTGATTGAGAATCAGTTTGGTGGTTCAAAATTTAGATTGGCTCAACAGAGATTGTATGAGAGCTATAAATATATCTCTTCCTCTGTTGATAAACCAATTGTTTTTCTTATGAAAGTAACAAAAATCCTGAGAGCTATTGATCCAAAAATGGATTATGATATTTGGAGAGATAAAATTCTTTATAAATTACCAAATTCTCTAAGAGATTTAATTGTAGCTAGAACTGAGCATGTAAAGGAGCATTCTTCTTTTATTAATATCTGTAATGAAGTATTACTTAACCATAGATATGATCCAAAGAATTATCCTATGAAATCTTATCATGATCAGAGTAAGCCCTCTACCAGACCTCCAGAAAAACCTGGTAAACCCTCTGCCCCAGTTGCACCCAAAAAATATGCAACTAATACTTGTTTTAAATGTAACAAACCTTGGCAGAAGGGCCATGTGTGTGACAAGAAAATTCATCTTGTTGAACAAACTGCAGACACTGAGGATGCTGATGTTGATCTCAATGATTCTTCCAGTGACTGTGACAGTAATATCTCCTATGAAAATGAATCCCTTAAGGATGTCTTAATGTTGGAACAAGATGTGCAATATTTAGACAATATTTCTGAGGAGTGTAATTTAGATTTATCTTCAGTAGAGAATGCTGAAATCATTAAAGATATTACTGACAGCTCTATATCCATATCCCCTTTGAAGGCACCAGTTATCATTAATGGTAAAAATGTTGAGGTTGTTCTTGACTCTGGTGCTGGAGGAAGTGTGGTGTCTGAAAAGGCACTGGCTTCAGTGGATAAAGATTATATGGATAAATTATTACCTATGACATGTGAAAAATGGAGAGGTTATGGCTCTATTTTGTGTCCCATTGGCAAATACAAAGCCACTGTATTCTTCAAATATAATGGTGGTTTTGTCAGAGCTGTTTGTGAATTTTTTGTAATGAGAAATGATAATTTGAGCAATTGGTTTATTATGGGTAATGACATTCTGACCATGTTTGGTGTAAAATTGGACCCTGCCAATAATTGCTTCACATTGGTATTGAATGGCAAAAGGAAATTCAAAATTTCTTCCCCTAGAAGATCTTCTGCATATTTGTTAAAGTCTTGTAACTCATTAATTCAATGTACAGGTAGACCAACAAATGAAATGGATAGTTTATTAACTGAAATAAATACTGCTTCTTTTGGTGATCATTTAACTAGTGAGCAGAAGGATTCTATAATTGCCTCCATTACCTCTTTTCCTATGGCTTTTGCTCATGGTTCTCATGTCCTAGGAGTTGTTAAGGATGAAATGAAAATTACTTTATCCTGTAACTTGAGTGATATTCCTCCTAGTCTTAAGAAAAAACCATATCCTGATTCTCCAACAAAAAGAAAGGATATTGAAGATAATATTTCTACCTTATTAAACATGAATATAATTGAGAAAGTGGATGTCACCCCAAAATATTGTGTCATATCCCCAGTCTTGATTTCTTATGAAAAAGATAAGGCTAGATTATGTGGAGATTACAGAGTATTAAACACTTATACTGTGGATGATATTTATCCTTTGCCCAGAATTAATTCAATTCATGCTACCTTACAGGGTGTAAAATTTATTAGTTGTCTGGATGGCAATAAAGGTTATCATCAAATTCCTGTTGAGAAAAATTCACAAAATTTTTTACTAATTGCTACTTATATGGGAATATATAAGTATGTTAGGATTCCATTTGGCCCTAAAAATTCTCCTTCAGTTTTTCAAAAAGTAATGGATAACACTTTCTATCAAGAAATAATTGAAGGATGGCTCATGGTTTATATTGATGACATTATAATTTTTTCTAAAACTTTTGATGAACATATGATTCACTTAAATAGAGTTTTCCAAAAAATGGATGAAATCAATATGACCTTGTCCTTAAAAAATTGTAAATTTGGTTTTCAATCCTTGAAAGTCCTTGGCCATGTTGTGTCAGGCTTACAAATTTGTGTAGACCAAAACAAAGTTGCTGCCATTCAAAATGTGAAAGCACCAACTTCTGTAAGAGAAATACAAAGTTTTTTGGGTATGTGTGGCTATTATAGACAATATATTAAAAATTATCAGGTCATAGCCTTGCCTCTTACAAAACTGACCAGAATAGATGTTGCCTTTCTCTGGAATAATGACTGTCAAAAAGCTTTTGATACATTAAAAAGTTGCTTAATGACAGCCCCTATATTGGCTCTTCCAGATTTCAACAAACGTTTTGTCCTATACACAGATGCTAGCTTTGTTGGTCTGGGTGCTGCCCTTCACCAAAAACAAATTATTAATGATAAATCCTCAGAGGTTGTAATTAGTTATATTTCAAGAACCTTAAGAAATAGTGAATTGAAAAATGGTGCCACTCAATTAGAGTGCTTAGCAGTTGTTTGGGCTCTTGAAAAACTTCATTACTACCTAGATGACCAGAAGTTTGAACTGGTAACTGACTGTAGTGCTGTGAAGTCCCTCTTAAACCTGAAGACACCAAATAGACATATGTTTAGGTGGCAACTGGCTGTTCAAGAGTACAGGGGAAGAATGACAATTATCCATAGAGCTGGAAATGTTCACTCCAATGTTGATATGCTGTCAATACTACCCCTACCTAATAATGACTCCAATCCTGCCTATGTCCCTGAGGATGATAACATTCACATTTATGGTATATATATTGTGGACATGGAGGAAGAATTGTTGCAATTAATTCTGGATTCATATGAAAAAGATTCTGATTTGAATAAATTGGTTACTATCTTGAATGATCCAAAGAATGCTTCAATTCAAGCATTAATAAAAACTCTCCCTCCAAAGTACCAAACTGCTTTGACTAAAGGAAAGTTTTCAATTGATGATGTTTATATTTATTACAGGAGAAAACTTACTAATGTAATTGTTATTTCTCCTTCAATGAAAGAAATCATTTTAAAATTATGTCATGATGACATATTAGCTGGTCATTTTGATCTAGAAAAAACTATGGTCAGGATTAAAAACACTGCATGGTGGGCTAATATGTCTGAAGACACAAAATTATATGTTGAATCTTGTGATTCTTGCCAAAAATTTAAAAGATTGACTGGTAAAAGAGCAGGATTAATGCAACATATTGAAGCACCTGATGCTCCTTGGCAAATCATTAATATGGATTTTGTCACTGGTCTTCCTGTAGCAGGGAAAGACAGTTATAATTCATGCTGGGTTATAGTGGACAGATTCACTAAAATGTGTAAACTCATTCCTACCCACAAAGATGTTTCCACCAAAGATTTAGCCTTTTTGTGGTGGTCACATATGTTTAATATTGTTGGATTTCCAAAAGCCATCATATCTGATAGAGACCCAAAGTTTACTTCTGAATTTTGGATGTCTTTGATGGATATATGTGGTTGTGAGTTGAAATTATCCACTGCCCACCATCCTCAAACTGATGGACTGGCTGAAAGGATGATTCAAACCTTGGAATATATGATTAGAAGGTATTGTGCCTTTGGATTAGAATATAAAGACAATGACAGATTTACACATGACTGGGTAACCTTACTTCCAGGTCTTGAATTTGCTTATAATAGCACTGTTCATTCTGTCACTGAAAAAAAGCCTTTTGAGCTATGGCTAGATTATGTTCCAAGTACTCCTGCTCAAATACTCAATAACAAATTACCAAAGTTGGAATTACATCCTGGTGTGAAGTCTTTTCTCCAAATGCAGCAACTATGCAGAAAACATGCCCAAAGTTGTATTGATAAAGCATTTGAATATGAGAAAAAGAGATGGGATAAATCCCATAAAGAGCACACTTTTAAAAAGGGTGGTGAAGCAATAATATCTACAGTTCACTTCAATTTACAAGGCAATAACAAATTAAAGTATCCATTTGTAGGACCATTTGTTGTTAAAAGAATGGTGGGAGATAATGCAGTAGAAGTTATATTGTATTCTCCTTATGACAGAAAACATCCTGTTTTTCCCATTTCCCTCCTTAAATCTTATACTTCCAACAGTGACTTATTTCCTAAGAGAAGGGGAAGACCCAAGAAAAATCCTCAGGAAGTCACAGAAATTGCAGAAATTGATAAAATTCTTAATGACAGAGTTATCACCTCTGAAAAAGGTATTGAATATTTATTGAGATATAAAAATAAATCATCTGAGCATGATAAATGGATACCTGGGAAAGAGATTTCTAATCTTTCCACTCTATTAAAAAAGTATAAAAAGAAAAAATCTTAGCATTTTTTTTATTGTTTTTTTAGAGTGAGGGAGTGTCAGCCAGGCTGTACCAGGAGCCCGGTAAAAATTATGTTAATTCATTGGACCTGAAAGAGGGCGAAAATTTATGCTTTTTATGTATATAAATTTATATTTTATTGCATAATAAAATTAAGTACAAATTACCTTATTAAATAAAATTAAAATAAGGGTTATATTTATTTTATTATGTTATTAATTATATACTATTAAAATAAACATAAATTATATTATATTCTATAAAAACTGGGCGTATTTTTATGTATTTAAATAATTATAAAATAATAATTAATTAATTATAATATTATATTATACTTATAAGGCAAAATGTTGACTTATAATAATATTAATTAATTATTAGACCCTTATAATAATTTATACATTATTATTCCTGATTTTTGGGTGCTTCTGTGGCTCAAAATTATGTAATTAAATTTATTAAAACATGTAAACTAATTACATTCTCATATTTTAATCTAAAATAATTACTTATATTAATTGTATGACTTAAAATAGTAATAAATTACATTCCACTTTAAAATAGTACTGCATAATACTTTTTTTTAATTAAATTAGTTATTTTTTATATGTCTTGTACTTATTTATGTGTAATATCCAGGGGGAATTAATACTGGTGAAATATTGACTACTGCATTTCAACAAATTAGTACATTTTTTATTTTTCACCCCTTACATTTACTCATTAATTATTGTATTTACTCTTGTGGCGCTTCAGAGGGCCCCTTGGCTATATAAGGGCCTTGGGAACCCCCTTCAGCGGCATCACTTACATATTTACCAATTACTTACACTTATATATTTTTTATACATGTATTAATTCTTTTTCTTTTAACTAGTAATACAGTTTTAGTTGAAATAAGATAAATAAATACTATATACAAAATCCTAAAGGTTGCGGTAAGAACATTAAGATATAAAAATTGACTGTTGCGCATTGAATTTAAAACACTTACATTACAATATCATTAATACTACTCACCTTATATATTAAATCTTTTCCCCTTATTTTCTTTCCTTCCCTCCTTTCCTCTTTCCACTCTTTGTCTTCTTGTGTCCTTTTCTCTTTTTTCTTCTCTCTTCTTCCACCTTCTACACGACCGCACCGATAACTCCAGTAGTCATAAAAATTGGCCTAAATTGGACCAATATCCTACCTTTGATGGTGATTCTTCATCTTATTGGCAACACTTTATTCAAAGAATTGATAATTTAAAGAGACCTTATAAACTACCTGATGAGGAAGTTGTTTCTAAGCTAATTTCTTTATTTTCAAATGTAGCCTTGATGTGGTATGAATCTTTTCTATTAGATAACAACCATTATACATGGAATGATTGGAAATCCTTGCTTGAGAATCAGTTTGGTGGTTCAAAATTCAGTTTGGCTCAGCAAAGACTGTATGGGAATACAAGATATGTATCCTCCTCTGTTGAAAAACCCATTGTTTTTCTTATGAAAGTAACAAAAACTTGAGAGCAATTGATCCAAAGATGGATTATGATATTTGGAGAGATAAAATCTTGTATAAATTACCAAATTCTCTAGGAGATTTAATTGTAGCTAGAGCTGAGCATGTGAGGGAACATTCTTCTTTCATTAATATCTGTAATGAGGTACTGCTCAACCATAGATATGAACCAAAGAATTACCTTGGAAAATCTTATCATGATCAAAATAAGCCCTCTACAAAGCCCCCAGAAAAATCTGGTAAACCCTCTGCCCCAGTTGCACCTAAAAAATCTGCAACAAATACTTGTTATAAATGTAACAAATAATGGCAAAAGGGTCATGTTTGTGACAAGAAAATTCATCTTGTTGAACAAAATGAAGACACTGATGAGGCTGAAATTGATATCAATAATTCTTCTAGTGACTGTGAAAGTAATATCACCCATGACAATGAATCTGTTAAAGATTTTTTAATGTTGGAACAGGATGTCCATTATTTAGATAATATATCTGAAGAATGTGTATTGGAGTTATCTTCAGTGGAAAATGCTGAAATAATTAAAGATATTACTAAAAATTCTATAGCCATATCTCATTTGAAGGCTCCTGTTATCATTAATGGTAAAAATGTTGATGTAGTTCTTGACTCTGGTGCTGGAGGAAGTGTAGTGTCTGAAAGAGCCTTAGCTTCAATAGATAAGGATTATTTGAGTAAATTGTTACCTATGACTTCTGAAAAATGGAGAGGGTATGGCTCTACCTTATGTCCTATTGGCAAGTACAAAGCCTCTGTATTCTTCAAATATAATGGTGGTTTTGTCAGAGCTATTTGTGAATTTGTTGTCATGAAAAATGATAATTTAAGCAATTGGTTTATTATGGGTAACAATATTTTAACCATGTTTGGTGTGAAATTGGACCCAGAAAATAATTGCTTCACCTTGGAATTGAATGGAAAAAGAAAATTCAAAATTTCCTCCCCTAGAAAACCTTCTGGGCATCTTTTTAAGTCTTGTAACTCACTGATCCAGTGTAAATGCAGACCAACAATTGAAATGTATGATTTATTAAATGAAATAAATACTGCTTCTTTTGGTGATCAGTTAACTAGTGAATAAAAGGATTCTATAATTGCCTCAATTAACTCCTTCCCTAGGGCTTTTGCTCATGGTTCTCATGTCTTAGGAAGTGTTCAGGAAGAAATGAAAATTACCTTATCCTGTAACTTGAGTGATATTCCTCCTAGTCTTAAGAAAAGACCATATCCTGCTTCTCCTACAAAAAGAAAAGATATTAAAGATAATATTGCCACATTATTAAAAATGAATATCATTGAGAAAGTGGATGTCACCCCCAAATATTGTGTCATCTCTCCAGTCTTGATTTCTTATGAAAAGGATAAGGCTAGATTATGTGGAGATTACAGAGCATCAAACACTTATACTGTTGATGATATTTATCCTTTACACAGAATTAATTCAATACATGCTACCTTGCAAGGTGCAAAATTTGTTAGTTTTCTGGATGGTAATAAAGGGTATCATCAAGTTCCAGTTGAGAAAAATTCTCAGAATTTTTTGCTTATTGCTACTCATATGGGAATATATAAGTATGTTAGAATGCCATTTGGCCCTAAAAATGCACCTTCAGTTTTCCAAAAAGTCATGGATAACACTTTCCATCAGGAAATAATTGAAGGATGGCTTATGGTGTATATTGATGATATCATAGTTCTTTCTAAACCTTTTGATGAACATATGATTCACTTAAATAGAGTTTTTCAAAAAATGGATGAAATCAATATGACATTGTCCTTAAAAAATTGTAAATTTGGTTTTCAATCTTTAAAAGTCCTTGGCCATGTTGTGTCAGGCCTACAAATTTGTGTATACCACAACAAAGTTGCTGCAACTCAAAATGTAAAGGCACCAACTTCTGTAAGAGAAATCCAAAGTTTTTTGGGTATGTGTGGCTATTATAGAAAGTATATTAAAAATTATCAGGTCATAGCTTTGCCTCTTACCAAACTAACTAAGAAAGATGTTGCATTCATCTGGAATATTGACTTTAAAAAAGCTTTTGATGCATTAAAATGTTGTTTAATGACAGCTCCTATCTTAGCTCTTCCAGATTTCAACAAACCTTTTGTCCTGTATACAAATGCTAGCTTTGTTGGTCTGGGTGCTGCCCTTCACCAGAAACAAATTATTAATGATAAATCCTCAGAGTTTGTAATTTTTTATATTTCAAGAACCTTGAGAAATAGTGAATTGAAATATGGTGCCACTCAATTAGAGTGCTTAGCAGTTGTTTGGGCCCTTGAGAAGCTTCGTTACTACCTGGATGACCAAAAGTTTGAATTGGTAACTGACTTTAGTGCTGTGAAGTCCCTCTTAAACCTAAAAATACCTAATAGACATATGTTTAGGTGGCAACTTGCTGTTCAAGAGTACAGAGGAAGAATGACAATTATCCATAGGGCTGTAAATGTTCACTCCAATGTTGATATGCTTTCCAGATTGCCTCTGCCAAATAATGACTCCAATCCTGCTTATGTACCTGAAAATGATACTGTTCATATCCATGGTATATCTATAGTTGATATGGAAGAAGAGTTATTAAGATTAATTCTGGATTCATATGATAAAGATTCTGATTTAAATAAATTAGTTACTATCTTAAATGATCCTAAGAATGCTTCAATTAAAGCATTGATTAAAACTCTTCCTGAAAAGTATCAAAATGCTTTGATTAAAGGAAAGTTTTCTATTGAAGAGGGTTATATATATTATAGAAGGAAGCTTACTAATGTAATTGTAACTCTTCCTTCTATGAAAGAAAATTTTCTCAAACTTTGTCATGATGACATATTAGCTGGTCATTTTAATCTTGAAAAGACATTAATTAGAATCAAAAACACTTCTTGGTGGGCTAATATGTCTAAAGATGCAAAATTATATGTTGAATCTTGTGATTCCTGCCAGAAATCTAAAAGGTTGACAGGTAAAAGAGCAGGGTTATTGCAACATATTGAAGCACCTGATGCTCTGTGGCAAACCATTAACATGGATTTTGTCACTGGTCTTACTGTAGCAGGTAAAGAAATTTATAACTCTTGTTGGTAATAGTGGATAGATTCACAAAAATGTGCAAATTTATTCCCAATATCATAAGAAATAAAAGGTGTGGCTTCATCCCATTAAATAATTAATTATTTTACTGGGTAAGTCTAATAGCCTGGCTGACAGTCAAACTCTTCTAGACCATTGAAAGCCATTGACACTTTTCCTTTTATTCCCATTTTTAAAAATTCTTCTTTGTTTTTCCTTCTTCACCTTCTTTGTCAGCCAGGCTATACCAGGAGCCAAGTAAATTTTATGTCAATTTACTGTAACTAAAAGAGGGCGTAAAAATTTGCTTATTATGTATATAAATTAATCTTATATTGCATAATGAAATGATATGATTATTTTATTAAATATATATACATATTATATTAATTTTATTATTATATAAATTATTTATACATTTAAATTAAGCATGATATATATTCTATAAATTATGGCGCATTTTTTATGTATATAATATATACAAATTTATAATTAATTAATTATAAACATATATTATAACTATAAGTGTAAAATTGAATTATAATGTAATTAAATTTATATATTAAATAAACCTTTTTCATACATTATTAAACAATAATATTGGGCGCTTTTTTGACCCTTAATTTTGTCAGTAAAATTATTAAATAAATTATAACACTTATTTAATAATATGGTATTAAAATTCTCACTTTAAATTAGAAATATCATTAAATTAAATATATGTTTCATTTAAACTAATTATTGAATTAATTACATAGTTAAAACAATTAATTTAAATTGCTTTATACTGGATTGAATTGATTACATGGATTTTGGCGTGAAAATGATTCTAATTGTTTTAATTAAACCCTTTACGTCTCACTGTAACATCTGTTATGGGTTCTTTTACTCACTGTTCTCATGTTTTAGACTTACTTGGTTTCTAATTAATTTAATTAATTGTTTTGGGAAGTTATGGTGGGAAAATTGGTTACTTACTCACGGGTTTAGTTAATTGTTTCATGTTTTTCTCTTAATATCTATGTTTCATTTCTATTCTTTTACATTCTTGTTTAAGCCTATTACTATTTTGTATATACTTATTTGTGGCGCTTCAGAGGTCCCCTGGTCTATAAATGGGCCTTGGGTAATCCCCTTTAATGCACCACTTATTATAAACTCATCATTCAAAACATATTTTTTAATATATAACATTTATTATTATTTTTGTTAATTCTATAATTCTCATTAAAATTCTACATAAATAACTATGGTTGCAACAAGTCTATTAGTAGTAACAGTGTTTACCGCACAGAGATATTAATACTTATTTTGAATACATATATTAGGGGGTGTCAGTTCTGGCAAATCCGCACTTACAAATCCGCACTTAAATTTGACCAAATCCGCACTTAAATAAGTGCGGATTTCCAAAACACACTAGCCCCAATACTGGTGGATTTCAAAATGAAATAAGTCACTTATTTCACTCAAATCCGCACTTTCTCAACCAAAAGTGCTGATTTCACCATCAAGTCCCATTTCACTGATTTGTCAGCATCATCCCATTCATACGCAGCACTCCGCAGAATAACACTTCATAACTCAAAACATCGTACATCACTTACATCTTCATATCATATCATATAAGAGTCATGCCTTCCTCACTTTCAAATCGTGATAAATTACATAAAGCAATGACTTTCATGGCGCTTGAACTGCTCTTGGACTCTGATTCCTATTCTGATCTAGAAGAAGATTTTGTCGTTTTATCAAAAATGGCCAGGAAACGTTACCTTCTTCCCAGAAAGCCTCAAGTACTTCATACCCCCAAGTACACCATCCAAACACTTCTTAAACTATCTACACCCAGTTTTAGATGGCTGTTCAGGACTTCTCAGGAATGTTTCCTTAAATTGCTTGAGCTTATTCAGGATCATCCCATATTTCACAATAATTCTCAAAAAGAACAACAACATCCTTCAATTCAATTGGCCATCACACTATGTCGTTTGGGTTCAAATGGTAATGGAGCCGCTTTGAAACGTTTAGAAAATGTCTTTGATTTAGGGTATGGTTCAGTTAACACTTATACCAAACGATGTATCACTGCCATCAACTCCTTGGAATCTCAACTTCTCACCTGGCCAACAAAAGAAGAGCGACTTGAATCATCTCAGGTTATGCAAGCAGAGGGCTTTCCAGGATGTATTGGTTTTGTTGATGGTACTACTATTCCTTTGAGCCAGAAACCTGCTCAAGGTGGAAACAATTACTTTGACCGTAAAAAGAGGTAGATTATTTTTAACTCCTTTCATCCTCCTTGAAACTAACACAAACAAATATATCTTCTTTATAGATATTCAATTAACGTTCAGCTTATATGTGACGTAAACAAAAAATTTATATCATTCTTTGCTGGCTATCCTGGCTCATGTCATGACTCCTACGTCTTCCAAAGAATGCATATTTCAAATGAACCTGAAAAATTCTTTGATGAAAATCAGTATCTTCTTGCAGATTCTGCTTATGTGAATGGAAAGTATGTACTTCCTGCTTTTCGTGGAGCAGCTTCAGAAGACAGTCAAAATGCCAAATTCAACAATCATTTGGCAAAGTCAAGAGTCCGTATTGAACATTCTATTGGAATCTTGAAAGGCCGTTTTTCTAGTTTAAGGGAATTAAGAAGTCCTCTTAGAAATAAATCTGAAATGGAGGCGGTGATCAACTGGATTCTGTGTTGCACTATACTTCATAACCTACTTGCTGACCTCAAAGATCAATGGTTAGAGCTGTATGAAGATGAACAAGTTGATTCACCTCCAACTATATCCAACACTTCTATTTCTCAATCAACTAGTATAAGGGCTAAAATCCTTCCAATAACACTCCAACATTTTTCAACGCAATTTTAATTTTTTTCTCTTTCTCTTCAAATTATCAATTTGCATGTATTATTCACTGAGAATGGTAAATTTTTTTGCATATTTTTTTGTTTTTTGAATTTGCTGTTAAAGTCTTATTTTTTTTTCTCTCTGTGTTTTCTTTCATCAACTCAACATGAAATCGCATATTTTCAGCAAACGCATATTTTTTCAGTCACTCAAAGGTTGGGAAAGAGTTGGAAGGGAAGATTAAGGGTTCCGAGGCATTTTAAATGAAGAAAAGGGTCTGGGAGAGGTTGAGAGGGGTGAAATGGGGATCAAAAGAGGATGGCATACAATGGGGCTGGGAGGATAGCGAAAGGTATGGGGAGGGAAGACAAGCATGTTTTGATAGAATTGAAAGGGATGGAGATTGGTGCAAACAGAGTGTGAAAATAGGAGGATGAACTCTGTTCTTCGGGCGAAGAACAGAGTTCACTTCCATAAAATATTAGCTGAAACATAGTTTTCAATTCTGTAAAAACAGTTGTAAGTAATAGAAAAAGTCACTGATTTTTTTTATATGTAATCCTTGCTTTACGAGGAGACTTTTGTGACGAAGCAGATTTTTGAATTACCTTTAAAAGAGGATGGCATACAATGGGGCTGGGAGGATAGCGAAAGGCATGGGGAGGGAAGACAAGCATGTGTTGATAGAATTGAAAGGGATGGAGATTGGTGCAAACAGAATGTGAAAATAGGAGGATGAACTCTGTTCTTCGGGCGAAGAACAGAGTTCACTTCCATAAAATATTAGCTGAAACATAGTTTTCAATTCTGTAAAAACAGTTGTAAGTAATAGAGAAAGTCACTGATTTTTTTTATATGTAATCCTTGCTTTACGAGGAGACTTTTGTGACGAAGCAGATTTTTGAGTTACCCTTTGAGATTTGGAATGTCTGGGAGGCATTATGAAACTGGCACATAACAAGAAAAAAGATTAAAAAGTAGAAGAAATAAGTAAAAAAGAATGTAAACATGCCTGGTCAAAATATTGAAAATGTTGGAGATTGGTGCAAACAGAATGTGAAAATAGGAGGATGAACTCTGTTCTTCGGGCGAAGAACAGAGTTCACTTCCATAAAATATTAGCTGAAACATAGTTTTCAATTCTGTAAAAACAGTTGTAAGTAATAGAAAAAGTCACTGATTTTTTTTCTATGTAATCCTTGCTTTACGAGGAGACTTTTGTGACGAAGCAGATTTTTGAGTTACCTTTTGAGATTTGGAATGTCTGGGAGGCATTATGAAACTGGCACATAACAAGAAAAAAGATTAAAAAGTAGAAGAAATAAGTAAAAAAGAATGTAAACATGCCTGGTCAAAATATCGAAAATGTCAGGAAGGGGTGTGTGCCGAGGATTGATGGGTAGGTAGCGAGGAAGGTCAGTGTGTCACATGTGACAGGGATGGGGTAAGAAAGGAAGGGATGTTTTGTGGCCAAAATGTGGTTGTGAAAAAAAACGGGAAAAAAGTGCTGATTTGAGGTCATAACTGACACCCTTTTTTGAAATAAGTGACTTTTTTGCAAAATTTAAGTGCTGATTTGTAAGTGCTGATTAGGTTTGAAATCCGCACTTAATTTA